>CM074120.1:32327464-33577464 GCA_037177725.1 Cyamopsis tetragonoloba | reverse complement strand
CCTATGAAAAACGTTAATTACAAGGATTGGACGGTAGCCTCTGATTGGTGTTCAACTTGTGTAGAAGATTAATATGGACGGTGGACGGTGCACTAATATGGACGGTGGAGATAAAATCAATGTTTGGACGGTATCGTTAAAACCAATGATACTCTTAAACTTTTGAAATACACAAAATTTACAACAATCCCCCACATATTTCAAAAGTTTAATTTTGAAGAAAGGGCTAAAATGAGGTATTTCCTGGGTTATCTCAATGTGCACAATAGTTTCAAATCTGGTGTCTTTTGGACTATGAACCAGACCTAGATTGATGAGACTTAACACACAAGTGAATTGGTGGAGCAAGCTCTATGAACCAAGACACTTTAGTGTGTGCTAGAGGTATATCAATCATATTGCACCCCCACAATTCTCGCTGTTATTGTTGTTTTGCGCAAATAGGCCATGGCACGCCCGGTATTCAAGAGTGCTCTATTGATTTTGCCACGATCTCATGCAAGTGGCCCCACTTGACACTCATATAGGTGATTTCATCAAGTCTATGCTGCAACTCATACACCACACATAAGGGCTATGAAGATCATTAAAATCAATTAAGCTTATCCTCACAATGATTCAGTATAGCACTTCAAACACCATGGGAAGGGACAAAACAAGTAGTGCTACCAAAATTAACGAGTGACTTATTATTACCCATATGAACCTTCTTCATGGCATCTCCAATCACAAAGGTTGGGTTACCATCACCATTAATTTCAAATGGCTTAATATAAGTCTCATTCCCCTCGATGTTCTTTTCACAAGCTTATAGATTAGTGAGGGCAGCCAAATTAAATTGACCTCACATAATTTAGTAGCTACTTTCAAAATATTTTAGTGTACATGTACATGTTGCAAACAATTGCATCACATTTGCCTTTTTTTTTCTTTCACTAGTGCCATTCGACATCCACTATAAGTACGAAAGACTCAATCTTCTTTCGTAGAAGAATTTCTTCGCCGACCAAGCTCATCATGATATACAGGTCTACTTGAATGATTTCCAAGTGACAACATTTTTGACAAAACTGATAAACTCACTTTAAGAATATATCCTCATCATCACTACATTATGATATAGTGGATCCTCCACATACAATACTTAATATAATACCATATTTAATGGTACTTCACAAGTACTTATGAGTTCTCCATACAATAATTTACCATATACTTCACAAGTACCTTCATGATGTGAGCAGCTTTATCCTTACTCTCAAGTCATATGATTCTATTTCGCTAAAATTGTGCACATACAAATGCCAAAGCAACTTATTATCATAGTTTAAACTGACAACTATGTGTGTTGTTTACATATTTTAGTTGAGTCAGTATATGCATCCAAGATAAAATTCCACTCTAATCATTTTAGGCACACTTACTCAACTTGATAAGTGTCATGATTATGTAAACACGCTCAATCATCATACTGTTGAGATAAAACTCATCTATGATATTAATATCAAACAAACTAATATATATAAAGTTTCATCCATTGTTCATACATATCTCAATTATATCATTTCTGTTATGGACCTAACCCGCGGGAAGAACACGTGCAGACCTCACGTGGGCGGCCCAAGCCGTCGGTCTCATGTCGTGTACCTACGACATAGGGACCTGACATAAGGCTCAGGGGACATCGCCCCCACGTGAGGACCGTTACAGATCCGTAACTGCCGCCGCAATTCACGGAATTGAGACAGTGACAGGTTTGACTTTGGTGACTTTGTTTACCCTATAAATACGTGTGACTAGCCTTCATTTGGTACGTTTTCATAACTCTAGATCTGAGAATTCCTGCTTAAGACACACAATTGACTTGATCGTCGGAGTGCATGCAGGTACCCCCCCTCACCGCCAGGTGAGTGGCCGGAGATATCCAACCGCCGCCCCGGAGACCAGATTGGAGGCCAAATCCGCCATGCCAAATGCATGGCGGAACATTGGCGCCGTCTGGGGGAAGAATTGTTCTTCTCTGATCGTAACTTATCTCTTATTTCCTCCTTTATCTGGTTTTTCTGGTAATTTTGCAGGAAGAACATCACCGGAGTCAAGAACTTAATCTCTCTCTCCTCACATATCCATTTTTGCTGGTTATCAAGGTGAATTCCAATCAATTAATTGGTGCAAAAGCCATTTCTAGCCGATTAACCGGTGAATTGTGACTTTTCACCGATTGGTTGATCGGATAATTGCATTCTTTGAATTTTTCTGTAATAACTGCGCATATATTCCTATACGAATATGTAATTTCTCCATCATCCTCCCAAATCCTGTTTCATTAACGATCCTGCATGAGTGTATGCAAGAAAATCTCTTGTGCTCGCAAGCAAACAGGAACTAACTCATGCTAACCGAAAATGTGGTTGTAGCGACATGGTGAACACCAGGAGAAAGAACCAAGGAGCTAGGGGAGCATCGGCCAACGCCAGAGAAGCCCCTGGAGAACAGCCCTCTGCGAACAGGCCTTCTCCACGACAACAACAAGAAGAGGCCAGGCTTGCTGATCCGGCGATGTCCGAACAGAGGATGACAACGATTGAAGACGGCATGCTCGACCTCAAAGAGATGATTCGAAAGCAGGCCGAAGAAATTGAGAAGATGAACAGGGAACGAGAAGCTTGGAAGAAGCAACATGAGGAATTTCAAGCAATTCTGGTCAACATTGGGATGGGCCAGCTACTCCCTCAACGACATGAGAATCAGCAAGAGGAGCAAAATCCCCAAATGGAGAGGTAGGTCTCCATGGTTGGTCCACAGATCCCGCACACCAACCCAGCGATCGCCCAACCCCAGCTGCCCGACTTGGATCAGGTGGCGAAAAACGACATAGGTATTGAAGGGTTTCATAACCCCTTCACCCCAGCAATCATGAACTTTGACATGCCGGCCAACTTTAAGTTCGCCGTTCAGATCGACCCGTATGATGGGATGACTGATCCTCAAGATCATGTGGAGATCTTCCAGCAGACGATGGTCTTCCAGGGGGCCAAGGAGCCCGTTATATGTCGAGCATTCCCTTTGACCTTGAAAGCTGCTGCCCGAAGATGGTTCTCATCGTTACCGGCGGGATCCATCACGAGATGGAAAGCATTAAAGGATAAGTTCGTGTCAAACTTTACAAGCAGCAAACAACAATTCAAAACCGAGCACCATCTCGAGAGGTTAAAGCAGAGATCAGACAAGCCATTGAGGGATTTCATCATCCGCTTTAACGCGGAATCTCTCGAGGTACGCGATGTCGCCCCGAACATGATGCTGTATTTCCTTAGGCAAGGGCTGAAGCCAGGAGGCTTCGCAAAGGATTTACGGGAGAAAAGCCCAAAACAATGGAGGAGTTGAAAAAGCGGGCTGAAAAGTGGATCCAGATAGAAGAATGAGTTCGAAATAATAAGGCAGACAATCAAGCCGCTAAGCAGGAAAGAGAAAAGAGAGACAAACAGAAAAATTCTTATGGCGCGAGACCCAAGGAGAATGAAAAAACGTATGATAAGGGCGGGAGACCACCCAGGGGCGCTTACTCAACTTATGCCCCGTTAACCATGCCGCCATCTCGTATCTATAAGGAGATCATGTATTCCGAGCTGAAAGATAGGCCTCCTCCAATGAGGTCACAAACAAAAAACAAGGACAAATTTTGCTTGTATCATAAAGACCACGGGCATCACACTAATGAATGCATTCACCTCAAAGACGCCATCGAGAAGTTGATATGACAGGGAAAATTGAGACACTTTGTTCAGAAAAGTGATGAAGGAACATCCCGTGGAAGGAGCCCATCATCACCTAGAAGATGTGAACCCGGTGCAAGGAACCGGGACATTGGGCGGGATGAACGACGGAGATCTCGGTCCAGGAGTCCACAGCGACATGAAGAAGCGGCTTCGAAAGGGCTCATCAACGTGATTGCTGGAGGTCTAGATCAGGGGGAACTGCCAGAGTCATCGAGAAAACGATCCCCGGACATAGAAGATCATTGCATGGCAGTGAATGCCATGAAAATAATTACTTTGGCATTCACCGAAGACGACCTGCCTACAGATGGAGCCGGGTCCAATGCCCCCCTGGTTATCATGGCTAAGATGGCGGGGTATGAAGTAAAAAGGTTATTTGTTGATCAAGGGAGCTCAGCCGACATTATGTTTTGGGACCTATTTCAGAAGTTGGGCCTAACAAATAAAGATCTGATCCCCCACAAGGGTAATTTGATAGGCTTTACAGGGGATACTATTTCCCCCAAGGGCTATGTAAAATTGAAGGTAACTTTTGCAGGTCGTGACGGAAGCAGATCAGTAGAGGTGAAGTTCCTCGTCGTAGAATGCCCCTCAGCGTATAACGCCATTATAGGCAGACCACTCTGAATGCTTTGGGAGCGGTTGTCTCTACCTTGCACATGGCGATGAAATTCCCTAGTGATAGGGGCGACATTGTCAGTATCCGAGGGAAAGGCCTTGAAGCACAACTTTATTATTTAGAAAGTCTTAAAATAACGAAAACTATGCCAGTGCAGGAACACGAAAAAATAAACGAGGCACAAAAGAAAGAAACTAAAGGAAAACAGAAGCTCGTTAGGTGAGATGATGCTGTAATGATGACGGACCTAGATCCAAGAGGGGAGTTACAGCACGAACGACCTGAACCTGAAGGTGATTCAGTGGAAATACAACTTGGGAGTCAACCTGATCAGGTAGTCAAGGTCGGGAAAAACTTACCCATTAATATTATGAAAAATATGATCAAAGTTTTGCAGGATAATAAGGATATTTTTGCATGGGTCGCCTCGGACATGCCGGGCGTAGATCCCGAGTTCTGTTGTCACCGACTCGCGATAAAGGAAGGAGCTAGGCCAGTGGCCCAGAAAAAGAGGAGAATGGGATAAGAGCGGACAACAGCTATTGAAAAACAGGTTGACGAGTTATTAAACGCGGGATTCATCCGCGAGGTACAGTATTCTAACTGGCTATCCAATGTCGTGATGGTAAAGAAGGCCAATGGAAAGTGGAGAATGTGTACAGATTACACAGATCTTAACAAAGCTTGCCCGAAGGACCCCTTTCCGCTGCCCTGCATAGATAAGTTGGTCGACAATTCAGCGGGTTATAAATATCTTTTTTTTCTGGATGCTTATTCTGGCTATAATCAAATTCCCATGGCTCCCGAAGATCAGGATAAGACTGCCTTTATCACTGATCTCAGGGTATTTTGTTATAATGTGATGCCCTTTGGTTTGAAGAATGCAGGAGCGACATACCAAAGGATGATGGACAAAGTCTTTGCCGAGATGAGAGGCAGAGAAGTTGAAGTCTACATCGACGATATGATCGTCAAAACAAAAGATGATCAAGATCCATCGAAAGACCTGGAATCTGTTTTTCAACGTTTACGACAATTCAATTTACGACTTAACCCTCTGAAATGCACATTTGGTGTGGAAGCTGGCAAGTTTCTGGGATTTATGCTCACAATTCGCGGCATTGAAGCAAACCCGGATAAATGTCGGGCAATTCTCGACATGTCCAGCCCTAGGACGGTCAAGGACGTACAACAACTCACGAGGAGGGTCGCAACCTTGTCTCGTTTCCTTCCAATCTCGGCAAAGCGTTGCCTTCCCATGTTTAAGGCCTTGAAGAAACAAGACTCATTTGAATGGACGGAAGAATGTGAAGTCGCGTTCCAAGAGCTCAAAGCCTCCCTGGCATATCCCCCTGTCTTAACAAAGCCGATGGCGGGGGACACCTTGATACTCTACCTCGCGGTGGCTGATGAGGCCGTGAGTGGCGTACTAATAAGAGAAGAAGGTAAGATCAGTTCCCAATCTACTTTGTTTCTAAAGTCTTGCAGGGATCTGAGTTGAATTATCAGCGACTTGAAAAAGTAGCTTTCGTATTACTGGTGGCTTCGAGGAAGTTACGCCCATATTTCCAATGCTACCCCGTCCTAGTCAGGACCAATCAACCGATACGACAAATCCTACACAAACCAGACTTGGCAGGAAGGATGATGTCTTGGGCGATTGAGTTAACTCAATATGATATATCGTATGAACCACGGCTAGCGATTAAAGCACAGGTCCTTGCCGACTTCCTTGCCGTAATGACACATCTCGGAGAGAACCATCCTGGGGAATGGACAATATATGTCGATGGCTCCTCGAACATTAAGGGATGTGGCGCTGGGGTGATACTGGAAAACTCGGAGGGATTGGCAGTGGAGTATTCATTAAGATTTGACTTCCCGACATCTAACAATTAGGCAGAATATGCAGCCTGCCTTGCGGGAATACGGATGACCAAGGAATTAGGAGCAAACACGATAACTATCTGCTCGGATTCAAAGTTGGTGGTGTCCCAGATTAAGGGAGAATACCAAGCAAAAGAGCTCATCATGCAGAAATATCTCGCCAAAGTACGAGATGCTCTAGTGGGATTCTCTAAATTTGAAATCCGACATATACCTAGAGAAGAGAATGCAAGAGCTGATCTCCTTTCGAAACTCGCTAGCACGAAGAAGACTTCAAACTACCACTCCGTGGTGGAAGAGGTAATCCCCTATCCTAGTTTGACCTTGCAGGTGCATGAAGCAGACTAGAGGACCCCCTTGATAGATTATATTGAGAGAGGGATCACTCCTGAGGATGATAAAGAGTCGCAGAAGATTATTAAAAAAGCAACGAGGTTCACAATGGTTGAAGGCCACCTGTTCAGGAAGGGAGTCTTGGTTCCACTTCTGAAATGCATTGGCCCAGAGGAGGTCGGGTATGTGCTGGCCGAGATCCATGAAGGAAGTTGTGGGCATCATATCGAGGCTAAATCTTTAGCCAAGAAGGCGTTGAGAGCGGGTTACTTCTGGCCAACTATGCAAGATGATGCTATTAATCACATTAAAAAATGTGAGCAATGCCAACGACATGCCAACATCCCTCATATCCCGCCGGAAGAGCTACACACGCTATCCGCACCATGGCCATTCCACACTTGGGGAATGGACATCCTGGGACCTTTTCACAAAGCCACAGGATAGTTGAAACATCTCTTAGTCGCAGTAGACTATTTCACGCAATGGATCGAAGCTTAACCTCTCGCAACTTTTACGTCTGCAAGAGTGGAGTCCTTCACCTTCAAAACAATTATATGCCGCTTTGGAATCCCGGCGGCGATCGTTACTGATAACGGGACTCAATTCACTGGAAGCCCATTCAAGATTCTCCTCCAAGGATTGCAAATCCGACATCATTGTTCAAGTGTAGAGCATCTCCAAACAAATGGTCAGGCTGAAGCTGCAAATAAAGTGATCCTAAATGGCCTAAGGAAACGACTTGAAAGTGCCAAAGGAGCCTGGGTGGATAATCTCTACCAGGTATTATGGAGTTACAGAACCACCCCGCAAACTACAACAGGAGAAACTCCATTCCGGCTCGTATATGGAACTGATGCAGTAATCCCGGTTGAAATCGGTGAACCATCTTGGAGAGTCATGTATACCCCGCCAAATAATGACGCACTCTTAAGAGAAGAACTTGACTTTGTAGACGAAGTCCGGGAGTTGGCTCGACTAACTGAGATGTCGAGGAAACAACGAGTTGCTCAACGATACAATGCTAAAGTCGTGAAACGCGAATTCATAATAGGCGACCTTGTTCTTAGAAGGGCCAGTATAGGGCTGAAGAATGCAAAAGATGGAAAGCTCGCAGCAAATTGGGAAGGCCCATATCAGGTAATCAAAAGTACAAGAAAAGGTGCATATGCCGTGGAGACTCTGCAAGGAAGAGAATTGCCTAGAACTTTCAATGCCGCGGATCTGAGAAGGTATTACAGCTAGAAAGTATCCGACTTGTTTACGGTTAAATTTGTTGCATTTTAGTCTTAATGTACAATTTCTGTAAGGGGTACTCTTTCCTTCTCAGTTTTTTTGCCTAAGGAGGGTTTTACCTTGAAGGTTTTAATGAGACCCCAGGTTTTGTAACCCAACGACATATGAAATAAAAACAAATATTTGTCAAAGTTTAAGATTTTAGTTGCAGATGTACAATTACCACGACTCAGTAGGCGTATAAAAGGATAGAAAATCCTAAAAAGGCGACATGCACCAACGAGATAGGCAACAGGCCTTGAAGTACTTCACCAGGATCTCAGATCCCACCAGGGCGACACATCCCAAATAGGCCACTGGCCTTGAAGTACTTCACTAGGATCTAAGATCCCACTAAGGCGACCCGCCCAAAATAGGCCATTGGCCTTGAAGTACTTCACCAGGATCTCAGATCCCACCAGGGCGACACGCCCCAAATAGGCCACTGGCCTTGAAGTACTCCACCAGGATCTAAGATCCCACTAAGGCGACCCGCCCAAAATAGGCCATTGGCCTTGAAGTACTTCACCAGGATCAAAGATCCCATCAGGGCGACATGCCCCAAATAGGCCATTGGCCTTGAAGTACTTCGCCAGGATCAAAGATCCCACCAGGGCGACACGCCCCAAATAGGCCACAGGCCTTGAAGTACTTCATCAGGATCAAGGATCCCAATAGGGCGACATGCCCCAGATAGGCCACTAGCCTTGAAGTACTCCAACAGGATCAAAGATTCCAACAAAGGCAACATACATCTATGATTTGGTTATGAAAATTAATCAGTGAAAGAAGCTAAAGTTCAATAAACCAGAAGCATAAAAGCTCAAGTTACGAGTTACAAAAATTACGGCATATGGAAACATAGTGACGAAAAGCTAAGTTAAAAGCTGCAATATAAAGTCGTTATGAATATACATGAGAAGAGAAGTGTCATTAATGATAAAGTATTACAGAAAGGAAAAGCTGGTCAGTATGCCAGCAAACTATTCACTAAGACAAAAATAGACCTAAATTATTACAAAGTGAGCTTCAAGGCTCAGTAGGGGTGACACTCTCATCTGCAGCAGGAGTTGGTGACATCGAATAATCAGCATGAGGGTCAAAGGCCTCTAACTCGGGATCGTTCAGGTCGACTTCGGAAGGAGGGATCGTTCAGTTTCCCCCCTTCCACGCCATGGAGGGGATGTACTCCCTTGAAAGAAAGCGAAATCCCAGGATTGAGATACTCCACTTGCTTCAAGCAGCTGGCAAAAGTCATGTAGCCACCAGCGGAAATCACACGACTTTGCTCTTGGATCTCAGCCTTCAATTCGTCATTGGCGACCTCCAAAGCCGCCTTGTCAGACTGCAGTTGATCACGAATGAGGGATAGCAGCTTGGCTTCTTCCAACAAAGAAGCTACTTGCTCCAAAGCCTTGGCAAGAGAGACTTGTGCTTCCTTCTTCTCAGAAAGTTTAACACTTTCTAACTTTAGCTGGTCGAATTGGGAAGCAGCTGCGGCAATCTCGTTCTTCAGCTCGAATTGAGAAACCTTCAATAAATCCTGTTCTCTGGAAAGAGCCTGAATTTGCTTCTCAGCAACAGCTTTGGTAGCCTGTAGTTTCTTTTCTAGGTCGGCTACGGGACTGGGCCTCTCCAACTCTTCGTGAAAATATTTCAGAAGAGCGGATTGGTGAGACATCCACCCAAGTGCCTCCCCAACATTGGCTTGCGAGATAAAGAAACGATATCAATCATGTATACAAACACAAAAGAAGATAGAAAAGCAGATTATATGACATAGAGGAATAGAAAATTACCTTCAGTGCAGAACGAGGGAACTCCTTGAAGAATTCCCCGTGATGAAATGAAACAATGGGGGCTTGGAAGCCTTCCCATTGGGAGGAAGAAGATGATCCCGTGACAGCGAGTGCAGGGGCACCTCCTATATGGAATAAAAGAAACAAATGATGACAACGTTAAAACCCAGTATAATCTTGAATAAGTAGCGTCATAGAATAAAAGAAGCTAAGCACTAACCTCTCTTTCGGTGGAAAGCTTCTCCAACCGTTTCAGCTTCTTCGTCATCCGAGACAGATATCTCGTTGGGAGAAGCAGCTTGGATTGTCTCCAACTCTTGGGAAGCAGGGACTGAGGACCTCTGGCGATCCCAGAGGATGAGTTTCCTCTTCTTCGTGGCCTGAACGTTAGGCGAAGCAGCCACAACGTCCTCAGCAGTTGCCAATGGACCCTGGGATGCCCCAAGAGACTGAACCCCGTGATCGGTGGTTAGCTCACGCGCTAGGCTCTGGGCAGGGGACTCCTTCTTCCCCTTCTTAGTCATACTGCCAGTTTTCTTCATTAGTTAGGCGTATCCAGACATGATAGCAGCTGAAAAGAGAAAATATGGCAGGGTTAACATGAGAAAAAGAAAAATGAAAAAGAAAGCGACGTCAGCTTTGTAGAGCAATAATAAGTCATGCAGAATAATATTATCCAAGGTATCAACACGACTGATATGGCGACTCTGGATCACGACTTTGCACCGAATGAGCCCGTGCTTCCCGGTGAACTCACGAAGTCCGGCAATCACAGCATGATCAGAGTCCAACAAGGAAGCCTCGTCGGTAATGAAGGACTTGGTTTCCCGGAGATAATGCTCGTAGGCCCAGTATAATGGGAACAACGGAGACCCGGTAGGACCAGTCCAGAAGGGATACTCTTCCCCAATGTATAACACCTTAAAGTATGAGTCCTTAAAAGGAGGGAAGGAATCCTCAAAGAGTTGGAAGAAGAAATGATCCTTCCGTTGACGAAAGGAGATGAACCCAAAGTCGGAAATATGATAGGGGGAAAAAAGATACAAGAACAAGTTGCTGGAACTTTCCCAATTGTTGGCCCTACAAAAAATCTCAAAGGCGTTAATGAAGCCCCATGCGTTGGGATGAACTTGTGATCGCATCTCGAAATTCCACGTCAGCAACATGGAACTTCAATGTCGTGTTAAGTCCAGATGGGACCTGGAGAATATCATGGTGTATCCAATACATTCTCCGTACGTCCCGTATACCCCTAAGCTTCTTAGGGACCTCAATCTTGGCGGCTTCTTTTGGAGGACCGTACCAGTTTTGGATTTTCTGTCGATGACGTTCTAAAGCCTTACTCTTGGAAGGCCTGTGGACGGCTTGAGCAGGGGCTGAAGTCGAAGGCAACTCTGAACCCGACATGGATGGCGAAGCCGACATTGGTTCTACAGTAGAAACAGGAGGGACAAAAAGAGGGTCAGACGAATTTGAATCAGAAGATTTAGTTGAGTTATTAGAAGAATAAAAACTAGAAGTTTCAGACGAAGAACAAATTAACAAGGGGGCAAAAGGATGTAAGATGGACGTTACAGTATCGTCACTATCCTCAGATGACTCATCATAATCATATTTACCCATTCCATACCTTAAGGGTACGGGGGCAACAGATTCAGAAAATGGAGCCCCTGAGAAGGGGATGAGTTGGGGATTTCCAGGAGTGATCTCCCCAAAGGCTTCAAATAAAGGTTCTTGGTGAGAATCAGAACCAGAAACTGAAGGGGGAGCGGGAATGTGATGATCACTATTGTCGCACGGTTCAGGCCCAGAAGGGGAACCAATGAAATAACCAACTTCCCCAGAAAGGCTTTCCTTTGGGGGGAAGTTAGTAGGTCTCTTAGGACACAGAAAGCTGGAAGACAGCGAGACAGAGTTGACATCAAGAAAATGAAGAAGAAAGCTTATACGCAGAAAAAAAAACTTGAAGAGCAGAGAAGAATTTTAGGTTAAGAAAGGGAATACTTATAGAGAGAGAAAGGGGAGATGAAACATGAAGAAGAAGTGACGCGTGGGGTGCAATTAATGTGCACAGGCCTGACGTCACTAAATGATGATAGGTGCGGCCCACGAAGGGTCAGGGCCAATATCACAGAGACACGTGCCAAGGCATAAACTGACAAACAAGAGTCGAAACAGCAGCACTTGGGAGGATAACATGTTACCAGGTCGGGTCAAAGTCATAAGTCAACGGCATGCTGAACGACATACCGAAGACTTGGGGGCAACTATTATGGACCTAACTCGCGGGAAGAACACATGCATGCCTCACGTGGGTGGCCCAAGCCGTCGATCTCATGTCGTGTACCTACGACATAGGGACCCGACATAAGGCTCAGGGGACATCGCCCCCACGTGAGGACCGTTACAGATCCGTAGCTGCCGCCGCAATTCACGGAACTGAGACAGTGACAGGTTTGACTTTGGTGACTTTGTTTACCCTATAAATATGTGTGACTAGCCTTCATTCGGTACGTTTTCATAACTCTAGATCTGAGAATTCTTGCTTAAGACACACAATTGACTTGATCGTCGGAGTGCATGCAGGTACCCCCCTCACCACCAGGTGAGTGGCCGGAGATATCCAACCGCCGCACCGGAGACCAGATTGGAGGCCAAATCCGCTATGCCAAATGCATGGCGGAACAATTTCTATAAAATTAAGTCCATAATATAATTTACAATAGTTCTATTGAAAAATTATACAACCAACTCATAGGAAAATAATTCTCTCAAATTTTCCATTTCTTTTCAATCACCACACTACACACTAACACACTGGGATACAATAATACTTTATTGTCTCTATTTCAACAACTCACTACGTCTGTTTATCATTATTCAACCGTCACAAATGAGAATAGTATGTTATACTTATTTATAAAATTCTTGATATGATAATAAGACTATATGGATAAGCATACCAGAAAGATTATTAGTTAAGTTTTCTTAACATTTAAATCAATACTTCAAATTTCCCTCACAAGTTCAAATATTCATAAATAATGTAGATAATATATATTGACTATAAATTGGGGTCAAATTAATATGCATGAACTTAAGCGCATAGTAGAAAAAGGGTTAGCATTTTGGAGGAGTGAACTTATAGATCAATCTGATAGCCACAATCTCAAAAGAATAAAATTCGTATTGTAATTTGAATCATAATGTAAATTATTCAAAAATTCAAATAACATCATATATCACACAATTTAAATTCAATTACTAATAAGAAAACCACATAATTACTACTTGAGAATTTTGAAGGAGCTTATATACTACTGCCAACATGCATAGTTAATACCTTTAGCTGTTATAAAAAAAATAGGACACAAGATGTATTAAAATACACAACACCCAAACGACACCCATTCTTGAATTCAATTCTTTTTTTTTTTTATAAGAAAAAAAGAAAAACATAAAGGTGTTCCTAGGCTTCATGGTTGAAAATAATAAATTACTCAGTAATTCTTCATTGATCTAATCCTATGATTTACTAATCCAAGAATAATACAACAATATCATCTATGATTCACAAAATCATGCACCATACTCATAAATCCCCCACAGTTGTAAACTAGAGGTCTTGTTACAGTAGAGCTAATACATTGATCTCCCTCTTTGATCACCTTAGTTACACTAATACCACATGAAGGAATAAATCCTTTAGATTGTTGGAAAATAATGCAGGAGAGCAACGAAGTTGTAGCTTGAGACGTGTTGATGAATATTGTCCTAAAGAATTTATCCGACGTTAATACCGCAAACCCCCAGGATATAACAAGCTCTTTCGATATTAATCGGGATGCAGAAACTAGCAAGAAATAATATCAATATAACCCAGAATATATTTAGAGAGAGAAGCTCAAATTAAACAGAGAAGAGAAGAATGATTTTGGTGTGTTTAGAAGTGAGGTGAGGCTTCTCTTATATAGGCTAGGCACCCGTTAGTTCCTATGAAAAACGTTAATTATAAGAATTGGACGGTAGCCTCTGATTGGTGTTCAACTTGTGCAGAAGATTAATATGGACGGTGGACGGTGCATCTTCATCCATGATTAAAAGACACTGCATATGCACCTTCGGGTGTTTGGCCGGGAAGATTCAGGGTTCAAGGGAGGACGCTTCCTTTGACAACGGAGATCTCCAATGAGGATGCAGGCTGCCGGCACAAAACTGATAAAAGGAACATGCATAGCATACATCATTTGAGTCCATAGATTATGAATGATTGATTGTGATGAAACTTAATGTTTATGTGACTAATTGACTGTTAATGGAACTTGAGGTTTACATTGAAGATGAGAGGATAGTTTTGCAACTTGTTGCCTGCAACACTGTGAAAATGTTCTTCTATAATCGAGGTTTATTGAGATATATGTGAATCCGTATATCTCACGGTTACAGTATTGAAGACAACGCCATGGCCCGAGATAATGAAGTAAAGGAATGAAGACTTACATTAGATGTTTTGTTGTATATATAGTTGTAAAGGTAAATTGCAATCGAGTTATTATGATTGAGCTCCTCTTTTGATGTCACTTGAACTTGTATTTTGAAACTCTAGCCAAGTAGTTTATTTCTAACTCTCACTAGCATGGTTATGTATTTATGTATGAAGGATTTCAAAAAAGGTAATTTTCATTTTAATCATTGACAAGACCATTTAATTATGTGAATAGCATGTATGTTTTACATGTTAGGTTAAGGTCATTTTATTAGGGTGTTACATAGTGTACCTACCTGAGGATCCCTACCTGAGGATCACTTAAATTATTTGAATTTTTTTCAAAATGATGTATTATTTACTTAGATATGTCTAACTCAATTTACATTTTTTAATATTTTTTAAAATTGCAACGGTTTCTTTAGTGATTGTGTATTATTCACTTGAAGAAGAGGGTCTTTTTCGAAATAAAAATGAAAACGTGATTTTTAGATCACCTATATTATTTGAAACTTTATGAAAACAAGGTATAATTTGCTTTGAAGTTTTTCGCTCAGCTTACATAATTTTTTTTTTAAAATTCCAACAATTTTTTTAGAGGTCATGTACACTTGAAGAATAAGGTGTTTTTCAAAAAAAAAATGATGCTTTCTAAAAACAATGTCTTATTGACTTTGAAGTTTCTAGCTCAATATACAAAATTTTAATATTTTTAAAATTATAACATTTTTTTAGAAATCGTGTACTATACACTTGATGACTATGGTGTTTTTTTAAATTAAAAATGAAAATGTTATTTTTAAATTACCTAAATTCTTTTAAGCTTTTTGAAAATAATGCATTATTCATTTCGAAGTTTCTAGCACAGTTTACATATTTTTTTTATTTATAGAATTGGGACAGTTTTTTTAATCGATCGTGTATTATACACTTTAAGAATAGAGTCTTTTTTAAAATAAAATTAATAGGGTGTCTTTAAATTAGCTAAATTATTTGACGTTTTCTGAAAATAATATCTTATTCACTTTAAAATTTGTAGCTCAACTAATGCAATTTTTTATATTTTTAAAATTGCAATAGTTTTTCTACAAATAGTGTACTATACACTTGTTGACTCTGGTGTTTTTCTAAATATAAATGAAAAAGAAATTTTTAAATTATCTAAATTATTTGAAGCTTTTTGAAAACAATATAATGTCTTATTCACTTTGAAGTTTCTAACTTAGTTTATTTAATTTGATATTTTTGAAATATTAAAATAAATTAGATATTGTGTACTATATACACTTGAACCATAGGGTGTTTTTCGGAATAAAAATGAAAATGTGATTTTTTAATTACCTAAATTATTTGAACATTTATGAAAATAATGTATTATTCACTTTGAAGTTTCTAACTGAATTTTTATAAATTTTTATATTTTTTAAATTGCAACTATTTTTTTTAGAAATCTTGTACTATTGTAACATCCCACAAATTTCCAAATAGGAAATTAGTGGTTCCTTAGAAGAAATTGAGAATTTAAGGGTTTGTAGAAATTCTAACAAGTGAAAGGAGAAGGACTAGGGAGCACAATTTTAAAAGATAGAAGGAGGGGCCTCTTTGCAAAACTTAAGAGATGTCAATATTTGAATTAAACCCCCCCATCTTCCTCTCCTTTCCCTCCCACGCCTTCTCACTCTTCTCCCTCACACTCAAACTCATCTTCTTTCTCTTAGCTTTGCTCTCCTAGGGTTGCCCAAGAGAAATCAAGTCTCTCCTTCCTTGATTCTTCACCATTAGAGCTTGGAGAAGGCATTTGTGAGTTTAGAGAAGCCATTGAAGCACATAGGTAAGACATGCAAACCCATTTCTCCATTTTTGGTCAAGTCCCCATTTTTGGAGCAAAGGGTTTCCCAATCCTAAATTCTAACATGCAAGCTTGTAAACAAGTCCCAATGGATGCTAATAGCTTACATTTGTGAATATTAGGGATTTGCAAGTCACTTGGGTGAAGCTAGGGTCTTGGGTGCATTTGGAGAAGATAAGAATTTTGAAAACTCAAGTTGGAAAGGTAACCCCACTATACCCCAACTTAAACTAGTTAGAGAATAGAAATTGGTAGGAAATGTGGTTTTGCTCTAGTGTGGAAAATGTGATAGAAATGGGCTTAGATTTGTTAAAGTTGATGATTTGGGTTTGACACTTGTGTCTTGATTTTGAGGTATGATGGGTTATATGTGTATGTTGAAACATGTACATTAAACGATTTGATTTAATACATGTGGCTGATTATTGAGTTTTGAGAAATGTATGCTAAAGTAAGTTGTTCTTGTAAATATTAAGATGATTTGATGTTTTGGTTTGATGTATGTGGTTTGTTTGGAAGTTGAATGTGAGTGAAGAAGGTGTGTGTTTGGGTAGATGAATTGGGTTAGCATGATGTCGTTTTGAATTGAGGAATTGAGATGGGAATTGAAGGAATTGCTTTTGAATGTGAAGGTAAGATGTAAACAAAAGCTTAATTCCTTGTTTTCATAAATTTTGACATAGTCTGGGATGGATATTAGACCTACTTACAATTGGATTCTGATTTTGTGGTATCTTACAAAGTTTTAGAAAATTTTATTATCTTTCGAATGCCACCAATTGCATGAGAATCCAATTTGTATAGCTTGAGTTATAGACAAAACACTCAGGGCTACCAAAATTTGGATTTTAACATGGGCAGATGGAATCAAGCGAAATTATCTACTAGAAAAAATTGATTTAGATTTTGAGTTATGAAGGAAAATTGTAGATAATTGTGTTATCTTTCCTTTGCCACTAATTTCACCCAATTTGGAGGTCTACAACTCAAGTTATGCCAAAAATACAAAATTGTGCCAGAACCCTTCAAATTGGTCGTGTTGTACTTGTGACTGGCGCCCAGGCGCCAGAGCCCTGTAATTTGGCAGTTTTGCACCCAGTTGCAGTGCCTGGGCGACAAAGTGAAGGCCCGGGCGACATGACTTTGTTGTCTGGCAATTTGTGACGCGTTTCTGGCGCCCAGGCACCATAATGGTGGCCCGGGCGATAGTGTCCTCTACCTTCTTGACTTATTTTTGCTTCTAAAATGCCATGTAAGCCTATTTAACTTAGTTTTATGATTGGAATGTAAGGAAATAGGCTTATGTGACTTAGTAACGTGCTTTATGAAATGATAGGGTACGCTCTTGATTTGAATTGTGAAATTGTCATGTGATGAATGTTGAATGAATATGCATGATAAATTGAAAATGAAATTAAATGATAAGATAAGCTTTCCCCCATCAACGGATGTTGAGTAAGCGGGTTGATTCCCACCGGTTACACACCGGGTAAGTGGACAAGCATGAAAAGATTGAGAATTAAGGTCTCCCAATGAACCGGGTTAGATGGCCTGAACTAGTAGGGTTGCATGTTGACCGAGAAAATGGCCCGAAAGAAAGGACTATCCCGATGAATGGGGTAAGATAGTCCTAGGCTATCCTAGTGATTGTGGTAAGATAGCCCGGCAGTTGATCACGGTAGTGACGCTTGTCGTGGTCCCATGATTGAGTTCAAGCGTGCGTTACTACCATGCGCCTAGGGAGGAGTCTTGTGCACGAGGCTTTCGTAAAAGATAAAGAAAAGAAATGAATTAAGTATGATAATGAAAGATCATGGAATTCATACATTTATACTTGTCATTACATGTATTAAGTGTGAATATGTTGCATTTTATTGATTGTGTGTGATAGGAACCAAATGGGGTGTTTTTCCAGTTAGACTGGCTGTAATATGGTATAAAAGTATTTTCAAAATGCCGGGGGTTACTCAATTATATGTTTACATATAGCTGACGGTTACCATATTGCAGGAGACTCGGAAGATGAAGACTTTAGTGCTTGAAGACCTATTCCCTTAACCATGTAGTATTCTGGATATTTTGATATGTATTTTGGGGTAGCTAACCCTTCCCTGTAGCACGCTCCTTGGCTACTGTTATTGGACATATTTCTCTGGCATGTACCTATGGACTTATGTATTTTGATAGGGCACATGATAGTCCACCCTAAGACTAAGTAGTGTATGTACTCATATATGAGAGTTTTCTTTGCTAGTTACTTCTTATCAAATATTTTGAAGAAAAAAAAATGCAGCCCTTTAATTCCATTAGGTGTTACAACTATACACTTAAAGAATAAGATATTTTTCGAAATAAAAATGAGTAGGATATTTTTAAATTACCTAAATTATTGGAAGCTTTCTAAAGATAATGTCTTATTCACTTTAAAGATTGTGTACTATACATGATGACTATGTGTTTTTCGATATAAAAATGAAAATGTGAATTTAAATAACCTAAATTATTTGAAGCCTTTTTAAAACAATGTATTATTCACTTTGAAGACTCTAGCTAAACTTATATAAAAAAAATTATTTTAGAAATCTCAACAATTTTTTATAGGTCGTGTACAAAACATTTGAAGAATAGGATGTCTTCATAAATAAAAAAGAAAACGCATTTTTTAAATTATCTAGACTATATGAAACATTCTGAAAAATTATGTAATATTCACTTCGAAGTTTTTAACTTAATTTATATAATTTTTAATAATTTTAAAATTCCAATATGTTTTTTTAGAGATCATGTACAATACACTTGAAGAATAGGATGTTTTTCGAAATAAAAAATGAATAGGGTATTTTTAAATTACCTAAATTATTTAAAGCTTTCTAAAAATAATGTATTATTCACTGTAAAGTTTAAAATTCAATTTACATAATTTTTATATTCATAAAATTTGAACAGGTTTTTTAGAGATATTGTACTATATACTTGATGACTTCGGTGTTTTTTTGAAATAAAAACGAATAAGGTGTTTTTAAATTACTTAAATTATTTGAAGCTTTCTTAAAATAATGAATTATTAATTTTGAAGTTTGTAACTCAATCAACATAATTTTTATATGTCCAAATTAATAGTTTGGTCCTGTAACTTATTTTTTTGTTTCAATTTGGTCTTGTAACTATTAAATGTTTCAACTTGTTCCTATAACTTTTTTTTCTGTTTCGATTTGGTCCTATATCTATTAAACGTTCCAACTTGGTCCTATAACATAGTTTTTAGTTTCGATTTGATCCTGTAACTTTTTTTTCATCCAACAAATTCGTCATTTCTATCGAGACCCAATTCAAACAAAAACAAAAAGTTACAGGACCAAATCGAAACAGAAAAATAAGTTACACAACTAAATCGAAACATTTAATAGTTACAGGACCAAATTGAAATAGAAAAATAAGTTACAGGACTAAGTTGAAACATTTAATAGTCACAGGACTAAATTGAAACAAAAAAAATAAGTTACAGGACCTAATTATCAATTTGGCATTTTTATATTTATAAAACTAGAATAGTTGTTTTAGAGATCATGTACTATACACTTAAAAAATATGTTGTTTTTCAAAATAAAAATGAATAGGTTATTTTTAAATTACCTTAATTATTTGAAGCATTCCTAAAATTATGTGTTATTCATTTTAAAGTTTTTAACTCAATTTACATAATATTTTATACTTTTAAAATTGCAAATATTTTTTTATTGATCGTGTACTATACACTTGAACATATGGTGTTTTTTTGAATAAAAATGAAAAAAAGCCATTTTTTAATTATCTAAATTAGTTGAAGCTTTTTAAACATAATGTCTTATTCATGTTGATCTTTCTTACTTAAATTACATAATTTTTAAATTAATACAATTTTTCAGAGATAACGAATTATACACTTGAAGAATAAGGTATTTTTCGGAATAAAAACGAAAACTTGATTTATAAATTACATAAATTCGTTGAACTATATAAAAATAGTATCTTATTAACTTTGAAGTTTCTAGCTCATTCTACATAATTTCTAATACTTTTAAAATTGCAACAGTTTTTTTAGATATCATGTACAATACACTACAAGAATAGGGTTTTTTTTCGAAATATAATTGAATATGGTATTTTAAATTACTTAAATTATTTGAAGCATTTTGAAAACAAAATATTATTCACCTTAAATTTTTTAATTCAATTTATATAATCTTTTAGTTTACATATCGTGTACTAATACATAAGAAGAATGAAGTGCTTTTTGAAATAAAAATGAAAAGGAAAATTTTAAATATCCTAAATTATTTGAAACTTTATAAACACAATGTATTTTTCATTTTGAAGTTTAAAATTCAACTTACATAATTTATATATATATATATATATATATATATATAATTAAAATAGTTTTTTTAGAGATCTTGTACTAATACACTTGATGACTATGATGTTTTTTGAAATAAAAATGAATAAGGCATTTTTAAATTACCTAAATTATTTGAAGCTTTCTTAAAACAATGAATTATTAACTTTGAAGGCTTTAACTCAATCAACATAATTTTTATATTTAAAAAATTGGAATAGTATTTTTAAATATCGTGTACTATTGAAGAATATGTTGTTTTTCAAAATAAAAATGAATAGGTTGTTTTGAAATTACCTTAATTTTTTGAAGCATTATGAAAACAATGTGTTATTCATTTTAAATTTTTTAACTCAATTTACATAATTTTTTATACTTTTAAAATTTCAAATGTTTTTTTATTGATCGTGTACTATATACACTTAAAAAATATGGTGTTTTTCCCAATAAAAATGAAAAAGCGATTTTTAAAATTTTCTAAATTAGTTGAAGCTTTTTAAAAATTATGTCTTATTCATGTTGATATTTCTTGCTTAAATTACATAATTTTTAAATTTTTTTAATTGCAACAATTTTTTTAGAGATCATTTATTATACACTTGAAGAATAAAGTGTTTTTTCGGAATAAAAACAAAAACTTGATTTATAAATTACATAAATTAGTTGAACTTTATGAAAATAATGTCTTATTCACTTTGAAGTTTCTAGATCAATCTACATAATTTCTAATACTTTTAAAATTGGAATAAGTATTTTAGATATCATGTACAATACACTTCAAGAATAAGGTTTTTTTCGAAATATAATTGAATATGGCGTTTTTAAATTACCTAAATTATTTGAAGCATTTTGAAAATAAAATATTATTCACTTTAAAGTTTCTAATTCAATTTATATAATTTTTTATTTTTAAAATTACAACAATTTTTTTACATATCGTATACTAATACATAAAAAGAATGTGGTGTTTTTCGACATAAACTTGAAATTGCATTTTTAAATTTCCTAAATTATTTGAAGTTTTGTGAACATAATGTATTTTTCACTTTGAAGTTTAAAATTCAACTTACATAATTTTTAATTATAAAAAATTGGAACAATTTTTTTAGAGATATTGTACTATTACACTTGATGACTATGGTGTTTTTTGAAATAAAAATGAATAAGATATTTTTAAACTACCTAAATTATTTGAAGCTTTCTTAAAACAATGAATTATTAACTTTGAATTTTGTAACTCAATCAACATAATTTTTATATTTAAAAAATTGGAATAGTTTTTTCAGAGATCATATACTATACACTTGAAGAATATGTTGTTTTTCAAAATAAAAATGAATAGGTTATTTTTAGATTACCTTAAGTATTTAAAGCATTCTGAAAACAATGTGTCTTCATTTTAAAGTTTTTAACTCAATTTAAATAATTTTTTATACTTTTAAAATTTCAAATTCTTTTTTTTATTGATCGTGTATTATACACTTGAAAAATATGGTGTTTTTCCCAATAAAAATGAAAAAGTGAATTTTTAATTAACTAAATTATTTGAAGATTTTTAAAAATAATGTCTTATTCATGTTGATCTTTCTTGATTAAATTACATAATTTTTAAATTGCAACAAACCTTTTTAGAGATCTTGTATTATACATTTGAATATCGTGTTTTTCGGAATAAAAATAAAAACTTAATTTATAAATTAAATAAATTAGTTGAACTTTATGAAAATAATGTCTTATTCACTTTAAAGATTCTAGCTCAATTTACATAATTTCTAATACTTTTAAAATTGCAACAAATTTTTTTAGATATCATGTACAATGCACTTCAAAAATAGGGTTTTTTTTTGAAATATAATTGAATAGGGTGTTTTTAAATTACCTAAATTATTTGAAGCTTTTTGAAAACAAAATATTATTCACTTTAAAGTTTCAAATCCAATTTATATGATTTTTTATTTTTAAAATTACAACAATTTTTTTAGATATCGTGTACTAATACATAAGAAGAATTGGGTGTTTTTCGGAAAAAAAATGATAAGGCAATTTTTAGATTACCTAAATTATTTGAAGTTTTCTGAACACAATGTATTATTCACTGTGAAGTTTAAAATTCAATTTACATAGTTTTTATATTTATAAAATAAGAACAGTTTTTTTAGAGATCTTGTTCTATATACTTGATGATTATGGTGTTTTTTAAAATAAAAATGAATAAGGCGTTTTTAAATTACCTAAATTATTTGAAGCTTTCTTAAAACAATGAAGTATTAACTTTGAAGTTTGTAACTCAATCAACATAATTTTTATATTTATAAAATTGGAATAGTTTTTTTAGAGACCGTGTACTATATTGTAGAATAGGTTGTTTTTCAAAATAAAAATGAATAGGGTGTTTTTAGATTTCCTTAATTATTTAAAGCATTCTGAAAATAATATGTTATTCATTTTAAAGTTTTTAACTTAATTTAAATAATTTTTTATTCTTTTAAAATTGCAAATGTTTTATTATTGATCGTGTACTATACACTCGAAAAATATGGTGTTTTTCCGAATAAAAATGAAAAAGTGATTTTTTAATTAACTAAATTAGTTGAAGCTTTATAAAAATAATTTCTTATTCATGTTGATAATTTTTAAATTTTTTAAATTGCAACAATTTTTTTAGAGATATTGTATTATACACTTGAAGAATATGGCGTTTTTCGGAATAAAAATGAACAGTTGATTTATAAATTACATAAATTAGTTGAACTTTATGGAAATAATATCTTATTCACTTTGAAGTTTCAAGCTCAATTTACATAATTTCTAATACTTTTAAAATTGTAATAGTGTTTTTAGATATCATGTACAATACACTTCAAGAATAGGATTTTTTCGAAATATAATTGAATAGGATTTTTTTAAATTACCTGAATTATTTAAAAAATTTTGAAAAGAAAATATACTTTAAATTTTCTAATTCAATTTATATATTTTTTTATTTTTAAAATTGTAACAATTTTTTTAAATATCATGTACTAATAAGATGAATGTGATGCTTTTCGAAATAAAAATGAAAAGATAATTTTTAAATTACCTAAATTATTTGAAGCTTTATGAACACAATGAATTATTCACTGTGAAATTTAAAATTAAATTTACTTAATTTTTATATTTAAAAAATTAGAACAGGTTTTTTAGAGATCTTATACTATACACTTGTTGACTATGGTATTTTTTGAAATAAAAGCGAATAAGGTGTTTTTAAATTACCTAAATTATTTGAAGCTTTCTTCAAACTATGAATTATTAACTTTGAAATTTCTAACTCAATCAACATAATTTTTATATTTATAAAATTGGAATAGTTTCTTAAGAGATCGTGTACTATACACTTGAAGAATAGGTTGTTTTTCAAAATAGAAATGAATAGGTTCTTTTTAAATTATTTTAATTATTTCAAGCATTCTGAAAATAATGCGTTATTTATTTTAAAGTTTTTAACTCAGTTTACATAATATTTTATACTTTTAAAATTTCAAATGTTTTTTTTATTAATCGTGTACTATACAATTGAAAAATATGGTATTTTTTTGAATAAAAATCAAAAAGAAATTTTTAATTAATTAAATTAGTTGAAGCATTTTAAAATTAATGTCTTATTCATGTTGATCTTTCTTGCTTAAAATACGTAATTTTTAAATTTTTAAATTGCAACAATTTTTTCAGCGATCGTGAATTATACACTTGAAGAATATGATGTTTTTCGTAATAAAAACTTGATTTATAAATTAAATAAATTAGTTGAACTTTAAGAAAATAATGTTTTATTCACTTTAAAGTTTCTAGCTCAATTTACATAATTTGTAAAACTTTTAAAATTGAAACAATTTATTTAGATATCATGTACAATACACTTCAAGAATAGGGTTTTATTTGAAATATAATTGAATGTGGTGTTTTTAAATTAGCTAAATTAGTTTAAGCTTATTTAAATCAAAATATTATTCACTTTAATGTTTCTAATTCAATTTATATAATATTTTATTTTTAAAATTGCAACATTTTTTTTAGATATCATGTACTAATACTTAAGAAGAATGTGGTGTTTTTCGAAATAAAAATGAAATGGAAATTTTTAAATTTCCTAAATCATTTGAAGCTTTCTGAACACAATTTATTGTTCACTTTGAAGTTTAAAATTCAACTTACATAATTTTTATATATATAAAATTCGAATAGATTTTTTAGTGATCTTGTACTATACATTTAATAACTATGGTGTTTTTTAAAATAAAAACGCATAAGGTTTTGAAAACATTGTCTTATTCGCTTTGAAGCTTCTAGCTCAATTTGCATAAATTTTATAATTTTTAAATTGCAAGAATTTTTTTTAGAGATCGTGTACACTTGAAGAATAAGATGCTTTTCGAAATTAAAATGAAAATGTTATTTTTAAATTATTTAAATTATTTGAAACTTTTTAAAATATTGTCTTATTCACTTTGAAGTTTCTAGATCTATTAAAATATTTTTTATATTATTAAAAGTGTAATCATTTTTTTTAGATATCGTGTATTATACACTTGATGAATATGGTGTTTTTCAAAATAAAAACGAATAGGGTGTTTTTAAATTACCTAAATTATTTGAAGTTTTGTTTTTGCTATGAATTATTTGAAGATTTTTTTTAAACAATGTATTATACGCTTTTTAGTTTCTAACTCAATTTACATATTTTTTTATGTTTTTTAAATTGAAATAGTTTTTTAAGAGACCGTACACTATATACTAGAAGAATAAGATGTTTTTGAAATAAAAATAAAAACATAGTATTTAAATTACTTAAATTATTTGTACCTTTTCCAAAATAATGTCTTATTAACTTTAAATATTTTAGCTCAATTTTTATAATTTTTTTATATTTTTAAGATTGAAATTGATTTTTAAGAGATCGTGCTATATGTTGCATCACTATCGTATTTTTTGAAATAAAACTGAAAAATTGATTTTTAAATTACCTAAGTTAGTTGAAGCTTTTTGAAAATAATGTCTTATACACTTTAAAGTTTTTAACTCAATTTTCATAATTTTTAAATTTTTTAAATTGTAAAAGTTTTTTTTCAGAGATCATGTATTATACACTTGAAGAATAGGGTATTTTTCTAAATAAAAATGAAAATGCGGATTTTAAATTACTTAAATTATTTAAATCTTTATGAAAACAATATATTATTTACTTGGAAGTTTCTAACTCAATTTACATAATAATTATTATTGTAAAAATTGCAACACTTTTTTTAGGGACCATGTACAAACACTTGAAAAATAGGGTGTATTTCAAAATAAAATTAAATACAGTATTTTTAAATTACCTAAATTATTTGAAGCTTTTTGAAACCAATGTATTAATCAATTTGTCTTTTCTCACTCAATTTATATAATTTTTTATATTTTTAAAATTGCAATAGTTGTTTTAGAATCCGTTTACACTTTATGAATAAGGTGTCTTTTGAAAAAAAAATGAATAGGGTATTTTTAAATTATCTAAATTATTTAAAACTTTTTGAAAACAATGTCTTATTCACTTTGAAGTTTCTAGATCAATTTATATAATTTTTTATATTTTTAAAATTGTAAAATCATTTTTAAAGATTGTATATTATACACTTGAAGAATATATTTTTTTTCCAAATAGAAATAAAAAAGCAATTTTTAAATTTTCTAAATTTTTTGAAACTTTCTAAAAAATAATGTCTTATTCACTTTGAAGTTTCTAGCTCAATTTACATATTTTTTTTATTTTTAAAATTGAAACAATTTTTTTGGATCGTGTACTATATACTAGATGACTATGTTATTTTTCAAAATAAAAATGATTAGGTTTTTTTAAATTACATTTATTATTTGAAGTATTCTGAAAATAGTGTATTACTCACTTTGAAATTTTTATGTCAAATTGCATAATTTTTTAAATTTTTAAAATTAAAATAATTTTTATAGTGATAGTGTACTATACACTTTAACAATTTTTTTTTCTAAGTAATAATGAAAACGCAATTTTTAAAATACATAAATTATTTTAAGCTTTCTAAAAATTACGTACTATTCATTTTGAAGTTTCTAAATTAATTTACATAATTTTAATATTTTTAAAATTGCAACAGTTTATTAGAGATTGTGTACAATACACTTGAAGAATAAGATATTTTTCAAAATAAAAATAAAAATACGATTTTTAAATTACCTAAATTATTTAAAGCTTTCTGAAAATAATGTAATATTCACTTTGAAGTTTTTAACTCAATTTACATAATTTTTTATATTTTTTAAATTGCAACTGTTTTTTTAAAGATAGTGTACAACCCACTTGAAAAATAGAGTATTTTTCAAAATAAAAATGAGTAGGATATTTTTAAATTACCTAAGTTATTTAAATCTTTTTGAAAACAATGTATTAGTCACTTTGTAGTTTCTAACTCAATTTATATAACTTTTATATTTTTAAAATTGTAATTGCAAAAGGCAATGTACTATATACTCAAAAAAATAAGGTGTTTTTTGAAATAAAAATTTATATTAAATTACATAAACTATTTGAAATTTTTTGAAAATAATGTCTTATTCACTCTGAAGTTTCTAATTCAATTTATATAATTTTTTATATTTTTTTAAATTGCAACAATTTTTTAGAAGTTGTTTATTATACACTTGAAAAATAAAATATTTTTTCAAATAAATGAAAATACGATTTTTAAATTACCTAAATTTTTTGAAACATTTTGAAAATAATATCTTATTCACTTTGAAGTTTCTAGCTCGATTGACATATTTTTTTTATTTTCAAAATTACTTGATGACTATGGTGTTTTTCAAAATAAAAATGAATAAGATATTTTTAAATTACCTAATTATTTGAAACATTCTAAAACAATACATTATTCAATTTGATTGAGTTGCTTTTAACAAATTATTATTATTTTTTGAATAATGAGGTTTATGATATGAGATAAATTATTATTTTATTTTTTATAGTTGTATCACTTTAATAAAATTACTTACACAATATTTTATTTAGAGATATATCATTTAATAAATTTTAAAATTATCTTATTATCTACCGCACTCATTTGACGTTGTTATAAGAATAAATTATTTTGCTACATGTTGCTAAGCTAATTTTGAATTTTACAATACAATGATAAATTGTTCTTATATATTTTTATATCTGTATTAGTTTGGAATTAAGTGTTGAATAATAGGATACGAGATCAGTGTTGATATACTAGTTGAGACTCAAATTTAATGATTAAATTCATGTATTTTTTATAATTGACAAACTAAATTGATTAAGTTGTTAAATTTTAGAGATTGAAATATATTTTATATAATTATTAACTTAAAAATAAGTATTTTTAATTAACTTATTTAAATCTTTGTTCTTAAAATTTAAAAAAATATAATACTTCTACTTGACTACGACAAGCAAACAACCCACATAACCCAAAGCCTGAAGGGGACGAAAATAAATGAATCATACATTCTCAAAAACAATGAGTTGTATTTGTTACGATTAACATTTATTTCAAATTGCTAATAGTCTAGAAAACATTTAACAAATTGACTTTAAACACATCTGGAACCCATAATTTTACAAAACTATTCATTATTTTTATTTACAGGAATAATCAGTCACAATAAAATAACATTTATTAATTATGTCAAAACACAAGTTGTAAATGCTATAAGAATCTTAGGGGCTGTTTGGTTTGCATTTTCAATTCTTGTTTTCAACATTTTTAGTTTTTCGTTTTGTAAAGTTTCAAAAAACAGAAAAACAAACTAAAAACAAAAAATAAAAACAGAAAATAAAAAATGCAAATCAAACATCCGCTTACATAGAAGGAATTAAAATAGATTAAAATAATTTATCAGCATATTCCCGACAACTTGACTTCTTGATCGATTTTAGCATATTTTGATTGCTTATTGATTAACAAGTCGAGTCATTAACTGTTCGAACTTCCTTTGGATAAAACTATGCTAACAACTTCAGCATGTCATTAGCACCATATAAAGTGAAGTTAGAAGTGTCATCCCATTTCTATCAATTCAACGGAAAATAGGAATTTCTAAGTTATTCTCGCAATTCTTTGGGACTCAAAACAGCTATAGAAAGTTATTCTCTCCTAACCACTTGACCAATATACTTGAGGCTACATAAACTCAAATTTGACCCAACTCTAATGATAAAAATATCATCGTATCGTCTATTAGCTGAGGAATGACAACGTGTGCACACACAATGAAGGTTATGTTTGGTCGTAACAAATTATCTCAATCGAGTTTAAAAACAAAAATACAAAGAAATATTTTACTTCTAAAATGATAAATTTTCTTAATCTTACTTTTAAACGTGCCATACCAAACAGGAAAGCAGTAACTTGTTCATTAACAATACTATCTCAGTACTCGGTAGCCATGATTGAGAACAAGAATAAGTGCGTATTTGAATTAATTTATTTTGAAAAAACAATCACCTATTTCATATGCTATGTGTGAGAGCTTATGATGATGATGATCTAAACAAACTATGATCAGAAATTGAGAAGTTTACAAATCATGAACACAATGGAATGAGGTAATATTCTTGCATTCCATGTTAAGGCAGAAACGGTGAAGCAAATGGAGAAGCTAAACAAACAAGGAACTGATTCTTTGGTTAAAGCCAGAGAAAAGCACTCTGTTCTTTTCCTCGTATAAGTCACATAAGCAGCAAAACTTCTATTGCTTGTCAAGGGTAAATATTTCATAAAGATAAGGAAAATTTTTCAAATGGATGCTATGATGAAATTCCCAACCAGAGCTTCATGGCATTGCCCAGCAATAGACTCCCAAATCACAAAAAGCCTCGCCCTCAGGTTCTCTCCCGCCAAAAGAACATGCAAACTATACTCAAAAAAGTTGGAGACACGACTAAGTGGCATCAACAAGAATGCCCTAAACAATTCTTGGGCTAGAAAAAGAATTTCAGCTATAGCATCAAATAGTAGAGACCCCAAATCGGGGAAAAAGCCATTATCTCCATCTGAGACAGTAGATCAGTTCTATACATGCATCAATGAGAAAGAACTACGACAATTGAAAGAATTCATATCTCAAGATGCTTGCTTTGAAGACTATACCTTCACCAAACCATTCCAGGGAAAGAAGGTTTGTATCCGAACTACTTTTTACCTGATATAAATGATGGTTGATTGCACCAAGTAGATAGCTACATTACATAGTCTAAAAATAACATTGCAGGAAGTAATGCACTTCTTAGAGCAGCTTACAGCTAGCATGGGCCAGAATGTGAAATTCAGAGTGAGACGTATATACAAGGGCGACCACTTTACTGTTGCCGCAAACTGGCACTTGGGTCATATTCCTTTCCTAGATTTACTACTATTTCCATTGTTAATACTGTTTCCAAAGACAAATTAACTAGGCTTGATGACAATCTTTGTGGTATTGTAGAATGGAAAAACGAGCAGATCCCATTCACTAGAGGCTGCAGCTTCTTCAAGTTATCAAAAGAAGGAGAAAACATGACCATTCGGTATGAAGCGAATACAATCAAATTCTCAAAGAATATTATATTATGTTTAACGTATACTCACTACAAAACTATATTCAGGGGAGCTGAAGTATTAATTGAATCACCAATCAAACCAGGAAGCATAGTTTTGGTAAGTCAAAAAATACCGACTGACTCTTCTAACTATTCTGATTCTTATGAAAATGAAGTCTTTTTCATTTTATACTGATGTACCATCACCTAATACCTAACAATCCTATGGCATTTTTGTTTCGGTTGGCATTTCCTCTTGTGAAATTCAGACTCTGTTGAAAAGTGTGACTTCATTATTTGATGACTTTCCAAAGGCAGCTGAGTGTGAGTCAGCTCTCCTTGATTTTTAATTTCCTTCGAATAATCATCAAAAATCATCAATATATGTGTTCTTCTTGCAGGGTTCTTAAGAAGTCCTCATGTGATACTGGCATGGATATTGAAAATTCACAATATATTCATAGCACCATTTCTTAATCCACTACTAGATGGATACATAAAGCTATGGAGCTTCGTAGTTAGATTGATTAGCTATGCATTCAACTTAATGATCTATATTTCCAAGATTTTCTTCAAGTAGAGAGCACACTTACAAAAGCATCTCATCTAATTCTCTAAACAAAAACTGCTTGCACTGGAGGGTATGTTCACACATCACTTGTCATCATCATCGGTATTGCGATTCCACCATGTCTCTAACAACGAGATAGCAACCAACGGTCCAATAACAGGGGGAAGTGGTGGAGGCCGGCTAAATGCAACAATCGGGTCAGCCATCTCCTTAGTAGCTACCTCCTTTTCGGTGGGTTCATTCTTCTCTTGTTCCTTGGGTGTTAAAGCCGCCACTATACCTGTTTCAAGTACAACATTTTATTTCATAAATAAAATTTCTTCTATTTGCTAGTTCCCCAAATCTAAAAACTGTCAAGCATGAGAGATAAATAAATAGATAAAACTCAAGAAACTAATAATAAGTTAATGCCAATAAATACAATTTTGACACTAAATGCATAAAAGCATTGCACAATACCCCGCGATCCATTTATGGAGTACATTGGCTTGAATCTGTATTTTGCAGGCAGCAGTAGAAGCTCAACGAGTTCGCGCATCTATTCTATAGTTAGCGTTCCGTCCCTGAAATAAATAAAGTGAACAAGCTCTAGATTTATGATAGATTCCCTTGAGAGAACAGATAAATCAATGCAACTAAAACATAGGAAAAACCAACCAGAATCTGTTAGCGAATGGCATTAGACTACATTTTGTTGTTAGCTTACAATTTTCTATTAGAAACTATTATTAAACTTTACACTGCAACAACTAGGATCACATAAAAAATTGATGTTAACATCATATTCCAATCCATATAGGCATATAGTTAACCATATCCCATTGATAACAGAGTAACATGCTTTTATAAAGCATCAAGAATCAAGAATATAATATCAAAAGGGTAAATTGGGTAACCGATAACAGTAGCGCTTTGATATGCAGAGAAGATAGACCAAAATCATTCCAAGAACACACTAAATGAAATGGTGCGCATAGAATTCACATATGCCACAAGAAAACCATGAATTACTATGTTCTAATTCTATACAACAACAACAAGATTCTACTCACTCATTTTGATACAAAGTTTTATTTATTTATTTTCTTTCCTTTAATGAAGAACAAAAACCAAAACGCAATTTTCAGATTCAAAGGCAACGCCATCAGTGGAATTCTTGTATCGCATCTCATGAGTTATGACTATAATTTATTAATACCCAACGCTTCAACGATCTAAAATGCATACACGGCAATCATCAATGCTGCGAAAGGAATAAAAGAATCGAACAGTTAAGCCGCACACATGATCATGCTGATAATTTATCAGGTCAAATAAACAAGGTGGGAAAATTAACGAAGTATCAGAAACAAACGGAAAGCGTTTACGAGTGATTTTAGGTGATTAAGAGCGTAAACAGAAGACTTACAATTAGAAAAAGAGATTGAGAATTCGATTCACAAGAAAGAGGAAATCATAGAAGATGTAGCAGAGAAGCCAAATTTCGCAATGGTCCAGCTGAAACGACGAGATGGAGTTAATCTGTTGGCAAGAAACTTGGAAATTATATTCCGGAAGTTTCCAAATTGTTAAATTCATAGAGAATAGAGACACGTGTATGACACGTGGCATAACATGGATCCAGAAAGGGATTCAACTGTATAGTGAATTTTTTTTGCTACTTAGACAACCCTTTAATATGGCCATTTATATTAGCACCAACACAATTATGTAAGTTACTATTCCTTTTCCTTCATGTAAAAAAAAAAAGCCAACCATTCCTCTCTTTTTTTAAAAAAAAATTACAGAAATATTTATAAGGGATATCACCTAAACTTTTAATTTTCGAAAGGCCTTTTTATGGAAAATTTCGAAAGACTCAAAAAAATTTCAAAGAACCATCTTTTAGAAAATTATAGGGAAGCCCTCTTCAGAAAGGCATTCCTTTTATAAAAAAAATATTTTTTATTTTTCAAAGTTTTCAAAAGGAACTTCTTTGAAAATTTTTTAAAAGGTCCTCTTCCGAACACTTTATGAAAGTCCCTCTTTCGAAAAGGACAATTTTGCTATTATCAAAAGATTTTTTTTAACTTGCGATCGAACATAAGTTAACAATGATTGATAATCAATAAAATTTCAGGTAAGAAAAAGTTATTAAGTAATGGTTAATGATAGTAGGTGCACATAGAGTAGGGGTGGAAACAGGCTAGGCCAGACTTTGGCTAAACAGGCCTGACCTATTTTATAATTGATGTAGTTAAGTCTGGTCTATTAGTCTATCATAGGCTCATTTTTCAGACTAAATCTATTTGAAAGTCTATAAAGCCTAAAAGTTTATTTATAGGCCTATTTTGTCCTAAGGTCTCTAAAAAGACCAACAATTTTATCTTAAATATGCCAACAAACCACTAAATAGATTAATAGATCTTTTTAATAAGCCTAAGCCTAATTTATAAATATATTATAAAATTTATTGTATTTACATTTATAAAATTTATAATATATATATATATATATTAAAATTTAATATGCCAACCTATTAGGCTTAATAAGCTTCTTTAAAGGCCTGTACCTAGTCTTTTTATTAAATAGACTTTTTAAAAAGTCTAAACCTAGCTTTTTTATTAAACAAGATAGGCTAGGTCAGGCTTTAAATATGCCAGACCCTAGCCCCTATTAGGCCGGTTAGTCCTTTTTCATCCCTAACATCTTAAATATGCCAACAAACCACTAAATAGGCTAACAGACCTTTTTAATAAGCTTCTAAATAAGCCTAATTTATAAACATATTATAAAATTTATTGTATTTACATTTATAAAATTTATAATATACATATATATTAAAATTTAATAGGCCAATCTATTAGGCTTAATAGGCTTTTTTAAAGGCATGTACCTAGTCTTTTTACTTAAATAGGCTTTTTAAAAAGTCTAAACTAGTCTTTTTATTAAACAAGTTAGACTAGACCAGACTTTAAATAAGCGAGACCCTAACCCATGTTAGACTGGCTGACCTTTTTTCATCCCTAACATAGAGTATAGTAAAAAAATTTAAATCCAATCATTAAAAAATTTATTTCATTATTGTTAATTTGTGCCCTTGATCACAAGTTAAAAAACCCTTATCGAAATACTAAAAATATAAGATGGTGACAAACATTGACTAAGCCTAGTGGCCCTATAAATGTCCCTTTAAGATTTGGGAATTTGGTTTTCAGAATCTAAAAGCATGTTGAAAATAGTAAAAGCGGTGGTGTTAACAGTATCCACACTACAATTTATTTAGCAAATGCCCTATAAATGTCCCTTTAAGATTTGGGAATTTGGTTTTCAGAATCTAAAAGCATGTTGAAAATAGTAAAAGCGGTGGTGTTAACAGTATCCACACTACAATTTATTTAGCAAATGCCCAAATCTCAACAATTTAGGGTTTTTTTTTTAAAAAAAATAGTGTAAAAATATTTTAATTATAGTAATTTTAAATCTAAACGCAAATCATAAAAATAAAAAGTTATTCTTATAAGGGGGCATTTGTTTCACGAATTACAACAATATTCTCGGAAATGTTGGGTTGGGAATGAATATTCTCATGTTTGGTTGCAAATAATAAAAAAACATTCCTAGGTGAATTTTGTTTCCAGGAATCTATATTTCCATGATTTTATAGATTTTCATTCCCACCTAAAAAAGTGGGTATCTACATTCCCATGACTTTGGTAACAATTTTTTTTTTTTTGACTAAATCTCAAAATTACCCTCATAATTACCTGCCTAAAATTTTTATGTTCCCTCCAATTTGCTCTATCCTGCCAATTACCCGCCAAAAGTTTTCATGTTCCTATAATTCGCTCTACAACTAATATATTAATTGCTTATTTTACATCAACACTTCAAATTATTAGTATGAAGTTAGACATGCATTTTATGACTTTACAGTTAAGAAGTATTTTATATCTTTTTATTGTTTTAAATAAATTACCACATATTTTGTAAAACTATGATTTATTTTCTCATTTTAATTAAAATTGTTTAGTAACATATAAAAAATTTAAGTGATAAAATTCATATTAATTTAATATGATAAAGTCGAACTAAAATTTTTAATAAATAGTTGATGTGATTTATTTTTTAAAACTAATTATATTACTAGAAATAATTTTTATAAGACATGAGACAACAAGAATATTTTGATAATTACAATTTATATTCCTAGTAATATGACACCAAACATAATTTTAAACATTCCCTGAAATTTCATAAAATATTCCTAGAATAATAATTATCAAACTAAACAAATTATGTTAAATACCTGAGAATATCATTTTCAAAAATGTATTCCTAAAAATAAGATACTTGAAATTTCAAACCTTAAAAGAAACTCCTCCTAAAGTATTTCAACCTGTAATAATAATGTAATCAAACGGGCCCTTATAAAATGGGTGTTTTGCAGGCCTTAAATTCGTTGTCCAGCGTAGTAGCGTTGCAGCCTGCAAGCCTCTTAATAACTCAAAATCAAACTACACTTTGAAACTCAAAATCAAATTAAAAAATAACTAAGATTTTGCCGAACAATAAACACGCTTATAAGCAAAATTTAAATTAAACACCTAAAATCATAATTGAGACATCCCAACTATATAATTCACATTGTGTGATTTATTACCTGTTAGTCCTAAAGGCTCAAAGCTAGACATAGGGGAGTAGAGCCAGTTCTAAACATTTTAACCAAAAAAGAGCATTCAAAGATTATAAATTGTTATTGTTAGTATTGTTAGTATATGATAAGAAAAAGGTCCTGATTTCTATTCCTCAAGCAAATTTGAACAAGATTCTTATTATATCCTCAATGATAACTTTTTTTAGGCAAAAATATAATTTTGGTCACTTAACTTTTACTTAAGGTTTATTTTGGTCCCATAACTTTTTTAAGATCCATTTTAGTCCTTTAACTTTTGTTTTTTTGTTCAAAATAGTTTTTTCGTTACTCCAGTTAGCAATTTAATGGATTTTTGACGGCCCAAATTGTTCTAAATAAATGGTCTAAATTAAGAGACCAAAATTATATTTCTGCCTTTTTTTTATAGGCTAAAGTGCGTCCACAAGAGTTCGAACCGAGGACCTCCTACTTAAAGTAAGTCTCATCAGCCATCTGACCAACATGTTGGATGCAACAGCTTTGATAACTTGTATAAATGCTTCTAATAGTCAACAGGATTTTCAATGATCACCCATTTTCCCTTGTGCCCTATATGATTCAAGGGCTAGATTACAACGGAAGTAACTTTCTGTATCTCTAAACACTTATATATATAATGGTGAAAGACACTTATCTTGTGATATTTATACAAATAAGAAAGAATTACTGAGAGGGTGGATCTGGATTGAACTTTACGGATTCCCTCCAAATAAGCTCCTTGATGTGCTCTTCAGTGCATGATGGCTGCTCAAAATCAAAACTGAATGGCCTCGAACCAACCGGCTCGTCATTTATGTCATGAAGCGATGAAAGGTATGGATGACATAGTGCCTCTTCAACTGATACAAAGAAATGAAAGTAGTTCACAAATATGAAAAAGGAGAGAAATTTCATACAGTAAGCAAGTTATAAATCTGGGGTCGAAAAGAAATACTTCTGGTATACCAGTAATGCGTTTGTTGGGGTCGAAGATAAGCATCTTTTCTAGTAGATCCAAAGCATCGGGTGTCATATTTGGGAATCTAGCAGAGAATTTTTGCTTCCTGAATTGTGGAAGCTGTCTAACATATCTTCTGGCATTTTCACTTCGGAGAAATCCCAGGCTAGCATCATCAGGTGAACCTATTAACTTTTAAACGAAAGCAGAACATATCGCGTGAGTGGTAATACAACTTGTAGTAATCAATTCACAGGTAATTATGAAATCAGCTTATGCGGAATCCTTCGATTTTGTTTATAATAACAGCTTTCAGAGTGGAGCATAATAGCTGGTGCAGGACCAGAACAAGGGATGGATAGGGATTACAAAAATTGGTGCCATGAAAGATGATAAGTTGGTTGATAAATCAAACCATGATTGCTTTATCATATAATATTGCAAATTATGATTACTAACCAGTTATCAACAACAGTAAATTAGCAATAGCTGGAACTGTAAAGGTAAAAATGAAACAGAGAAAATTGGAAGCTCGAACAGCCATGTTTTGCACTCTAATATTGTGAAGAGTACCAATTCTGGACAAAGTAAACTCATTTTACTTCAAAGCGTTCACAGTATGAAAACCTCACACAGAATCAAACTCCTCAGGTTAATCGGTATTGCTAATAATAAGCAGTGACAAAAGTAGAGATTAGAAAACAAGAGGAGTAACAACATAATGGAAACTGATAGCTTTTTGCCTCCAGTAGCATTAGCCAAGGGTATTTATATTTAACTAATTGGAAAGGTCAATGCGAGTTACTTTTCTCTCATCAGAAAAGTTGATTCAGTTAGTAACAAGGTACATATGTGTAAGTCGCCTTCTTAAGCAGAATAAGAAATTAAGAGAACAATAACGAATAGACTAATGCAACAGATAGGTAATGCTATGCATTATTTAGAATGCTTCAGCAACTCAGCTTCAAATCAAATGGAAGCAGCAAACCATACCTCTGTTATAAGCCTTAGCTGATGAACATAATCTTTCCCAGGAAACAAGGGTTCTCTAGTCATAATTTCACCAAATATGCAACCAACAGACCAAACATCAATTGCAGAGGTGTACTCTGAACAGTTAAGGAGCAATTCTGGGGCGCGGTACCATCGGGTGACAACGTACTCCGTCATGAAATCCGTTTCAGATGTTGTCCTTGCCAAACCAAAGTCCCCAATTTTAAGGTCACAGTTGCCATTCAGAAGTATGTTGCTGGGCTTAAGATCACGGTGCAAGACATTAGTTGAATGCACATATTTAAGCCCCCGTAACAGTTGGTACAAAAAGTACTGCACAAATTTCCCGAAACATCAATGCCATGCTTGATTTCAAATGAAAATCACAAGTCAAAACTGAATAATTGTGTGCTTGTTTAAGATTTGGTTAGAAGTGTCACACGTTCCTAGACAAGTGTTCACAGATGAGATGATATATGCCAAAATCCCAAACACTACCAAAAGAAGCTAAATTTCCTCTCTTCGTCCATATGCTGTAAAGCAAAGCTAAAATGCTAAATTAAACGTGCTATAAATCTTAGAGCTTGTTTAGATGAGTTTTTGAAGAACTACTTGTAAGATTAGAATTTGTTGTAAACACTAATGTCATAAAATGTTTTTATATAAATCTCAAAGGTTAGCTTCTTAAATAAGCCTTCCATAACCTTTTCAAAGGTTACTTCAAGTATCTTCTATAAAATTGAGATAGAGAAGCTTATTTGACAAGCTTGCCTTTGAAGTTTATGGAGAAACTGCTTATGACAATAGTGTTCATATGAGCAACTCTACTCCTATGATTATGTGAACGCCTCTTAATAAGTTTATCCAATCGGGCTGTGGAATGAGACTTCTCTTTCTCATAACAAAAAATAGATTTTACATTCTATCTTGTTCAAGTTTCCTTAGACAGCATTCAACAACTTCACCATGTGTAACCAATTCTGTGAAAGTTTATTGATTTTCTGCACAGCATATGAACGACTGCAGCAGAGAAAAGCCAATAAAAATACAAATTGCGCAAAACCTGGCAATGGTCATCGTTAAGAGGCTGATCAGAACGAATAATCTGGTGAAGATCAGTATCCATAAGTTCATAAACAATGTAAACATCATTGAATGCATCCTTTTTGGGAGGCCGTATGATATCCTTAATAGCAATAATCTGCGGAAGAATCGCATCATCATTTATCAATAGGAAGAGCCAAATTTCAATTTAGAAAGAGCAAATGAAGTACCGCATTACATTTTCATGGTCCATATGGCGAAGGAGCTTGATTTCCCTCAAAGTCCTTTTAGCATCGATTATGTTATCGAAAGTGTTACTGATCTTCTTGATTGCAACTTCCTCGTGCGTGTCGGAGTTAACAGCAGCACTGAAAAGTAAGGGAATAATTCAGCAAAATGAATCTATTGACGCAGTTTCTCACTCTCAATCATCCGATTAACAATTCAATGATTAATTTACCGATCAAACAGTCGATTCACTGTTGAATTGTTAATGGAACGGTTGAGAGCGAGAAATTACAGTTGCAGGTAACGATTGAAGAGAGAAAGGAGAAGGAAATAGAAGGAACCAAACGATGCCGTAAGCGCCTCTGCCGATAGGACGAAAGGGAGGGACGTATTTGGAAGAAACCTCGAAGAAGTTGCCGAAGAGATTGTACTGGACGTAGCGACCACCGTGAGTTAGAACCCTTTTGATTGAATCTTTCTCTTGCTTGCTATCCATCTGTTCTAAATTATGAAATCTTCTTTCCGAGAAATGAAACAATAATCATTATTCATATGATAATGGATTGCTCTACAATGCCAAACTTCACTCTCTGCTCTTTTTCCTTTTCGTCTCAATGTTGTCAAAATCCGTGAGGTGAAGCGTGAAGCAGACTTTTTCAACTTTCCAATAAATGAAATTCGTGCCCTACTTTTTTGTTTTGTCCAATTTCGTTCTTATAGTAATCTTTCCTTTTCCATGTAGTAATACTATTAATTAATTGGATTTTTTTAAAGATAGGCACATATTAAGAAATTAAAGATAAAATTTTTTTATTAGGAAATATAAAAATTTAATTAGATTATATTTTACATATAATTAATATTGTTGTTTCTTTTTAATTATGGTTTATTATCTTATGCAATGTTGCATGTGTTAAAAAATTTAATTAATTTATTGATATATTAAGGTTTTTTTATCTTATGTAATATTGCATGAGATAAGAATATCAAAGTAGAAAGAATAGTAAGTAGTAAATGCATGTTAAAATTTTTGTTTTTTCCTTAAAGAACTTCTCATTTGAAATGCTTAACCTATACAATATTACACACACTTAAAAAACTCCATTTATTAAATTAATTGATAGATTTTTTTTCCTCTTCTTAAAGTATTTACTCAGGACTAATCTCATCATTGAAACTAAGTTTACACGGAATGACTATTTAAGGACTAAAAAATGTCGCTTCATTTCCACTAATATAAATGAAGTGAATATTACTTATAAAATATGTATTCAAGAGGTCAACTCCCAATATATCTGATTGATTGAAGGAGTAGACTTGCATATATAAAAAATTTATTTAAATTCATATTGTGCTTCCTATGAAAATGTCAATATGAACTAGTTTTTGCTCTATAATTCATTTACCTAAATTCATGTTGTGCTCCCTATATATGAAAATGTCAATGAAATAGTTTTTCTCTGTAATCCCTTTATCTAAACAAGTAAATCATTGTTGGCATTTTTCAAATAATAGTTAAAGACAGATTTCTTCCAAATGTAATGTTTATCAAAGTAAATTTTATCTTTTTTATAAAATCTTTTTTTACACATGGTATGAATTATTTTTCCTTCCGGGGTATTAAAAAAAGGAATCCAACTGTTGGCCTATAATGTCATCATTAAATTGCCTTTGACATTTTAATTCCTCCACAACTCACTAAAATAACTAACTTGTGATGAATAATTTATTGAGAATTTCGATTTTCAACGGATTGTTTGTGCTAGACGAGGTCAAGGATTTTCAAATGCTTTTATTTTATCAAATCAAATTGTATTTGGTAGGTACTCCCTAGCAAGTGGCAATTGATTTCATAACTATTGTAAGCCACTATTGTTAGTATAAAAAGAAATTCTGACGCCCCAAAAAACAATCTTGCGTATTTGAAATTTTCAAAAATAAGCTGACAATGGCATTAGCACACTACTTGGTAGTTGACCAATGTACTTGTAAACACATTTAGTGATTAGTTGCCTTTTGGAATTATCATGAGATGGCATTGATCAATGATGTATCACTGTTTACCTGTCCAAATTCAGTGGTTAATGGATTTGGATCCTATATTTGTTATTCAGCTAACCTCCTGCTTAATTTCAATCTTTGAATTATCAAGGCACAACAATTAAAAAAAAAAAAAATTGTCAAGAATGGTCGTGATTCAACATGCTGGACATCTATGGCGATGAAGATGTGAGCTTATATTGGTTGGTTTATGATGGGTTTAGTTGTATTAACGTGAGTTCATTCGAGGGACACAAGGATTAGCATCATTTATGTTAGAAACGAGATCACATTTTTAGAACGCTAGCATTTGAAATTGTGTTTGTGAACTGTGTCATCTAAAAAATAAGAGAATTTTTTTTTTTTTCATTTTTATCATTTCAAACACTGATATCCGAAAAAGATGATCTGATTCTTAACTAAAATAGTCTAAATCCTGCCTCCTTATATTAATAAACAATTTACAACAAACTATATACCACACTCCAACTCACCAATTAAGTGCATATTTGAATTTGAATTGATGGTGGTAAGATTAATTATGAGCATAATTAATTTTAAATATAATTAATTTACGTTTAAAAAATTAGAATCTATATAATATATTAAAAGAGAAGTCAAAATTAGAAAATTGAAACATCATAATACTCTTTTATAGCAAGTTGTCACCTAAGCTTTTTTACAAATTTAGCACAACTCACTCACACAATCACATTATCATATTCCACTACAACTCACTCTCCTCATTTCTCTCTTACCACAATTAATCACTTCTTTGAATCCAATTTAATTATAAATTTAACTCAAAAAAATTCAACATAAAAATAATAGTTAAAATATTATAAATAAATTTAAATACAATTTTAAAAAAATTAATTACGTTTGTTAATATATATATATATATATATATATATATATTTATTGACAATTAAACTAATGATAATTTACATAATTGAACTTCTTAAATTATTATTTTAAAATTTTATTATAATTTGTTTAAAAATACTAAAAAAAACTAATTCAATTATTAAATGTTACAAAATTTTATATTAAATCAAACTAATTACATTTGTTAATATATATTGTGAATTATTTACATAATTAAACTTCTTAAATTATTATTTTAAAATTTTATTATAATTTTTAGAAAAAAATTAAGAAAGAATAATTATATTACTAAATGCTAAAAAAATATTTTATATTCAACCAAACTAATTTTATATTAATTAATATTTACTATTTTAATAAATTTGAGTACATTATAAATTATTACATTATTTACTACATATATATTCATCTTTATATTATTCATTTACCACATTTATGGTCAACTTTAGAATTTATAATCTATTGATAATATAAATTAAAATTATTACAAATTTAAAATTTTAATTACTCTTTAACAAAACTATAATTTATTGACCACTATTTAATTTAATACATGTCTAAATAGATATTCTTTAATCTAGATTATATATTGTTGTGGACCGTCATATTGGGACGGGACGTCGGCATGACGACCTCGGTGACCCGATGACCCAATAACCTGATGTCATGTTGATAGTCTGTGGCCCATAAGATTGGGCCTCAGAGCAGGCCCAAACACTACATGTAAACCACACCCCAGAAGGTATATATACCTCATGTTAACACGGGCACATGTATAATATCTCTTACCCTAACATTCAAAACCCTAACTCATACAGACTTGATCATCGGAGTCCTTGTAGGTTGTTAAGCACCATATTTTAGTTGTAATTGTGAGTTATTAGGTCCCTTTTTAGTGGTGAATATTAGGTTTGGTGCTTGAACTCTTTAGATTTAGACTCCTTGCAATTTTTGGAAGGTTATTTAGTTGAACATTTGGTTTCAAGCATTCATTCTCCTTTTCCCCATCTTTTGTAGGTAAAAGAAGAAGTTGAAGAGCAAGCAAGGTTGGAAATCCTTAAGAAGGCCTAGAGGAGAAGGAAGAATGAAGAAAATCACAATTCAGGCGAAGGTAACATTCGCTGCCGCGAATCAGAACCAACCCATTTCCTTCGTGCAAAATTCGCAGCAGTGAATCCACTCGCAGCCGCGAATCAGAGACAGAAGACCCTATGATTTTTCTCTTAAATTCGCGGCAGCGAATCCATTCGCGACGGCAAATTTTGTCTGGACCAGAGGGGTATTTAAGGATTTATTCTGCATTTTTTGGGCATCTTTTTGAACCCTAGCATTTAAGGAGCACGAAAAAACAGAGGAAGAAGAAGGGACATCAACTTTTTAGCTCATTTTGCATCTTTCTTGCTTGCTAGGATGGTTGTAACCACCATGAGTGGCTAGTTTTCCCCATTGAGGTGGGATTGAATGTAACCTTCTCTACTTTGCATTCTCTAACTTAAACTTATTAATTTTCTGGGTTATTTATTGATGCTTGGTATTTTCTTTTGCCTTTACTGCTTGATTCTAGCTGGCCTATAGTTTCTTGTCTTGAAATCTAAGTTTACTCCGAAAGGATTTATTTGGGTTTGTGGTTATGTGAAAATACTCAATGAAATGATGCTTTAGGGATAGGTTTCATGACATTGAATGCTTTTGGTACTTGTTCTTAATGCAAAACTCTTTTCTTTAAGCTTCCAAGGGATTGGGGGTTTGTGTTTGGTGTTTTAGGGTTTGTCATCAAGGAATTGAGGCAAAGTGATTGTGAGTATGCATCAAGTGATGTAAGTAGCTTAGTTAATGGATATTTAAGTTAAAAGAATGCAAATGTGTGAAAGGTGAAAGTCAATCCCACCTCCATTTAATCCTTGATTCAAGAATTCATATTCCTTTTATCCTTTTAATTGCCATCTAAACTAGTGTTCTGTTTTTAACAAATATTGAACCCAATTTCAAACAATCTCCTTAGTTGTAAATTTATGTAATTTTGTGTGCTTGTTTTGTGCTCCCTGAGGACGACAATCTGTTATTCCCTATACTTGTGACGAGTTAGCTATTCTAATAAAAATAGTTAACAAGTTTCTGGCGCCGTTGCCGGGGAGCACGTAGCCCTTCTTGCTTTAAATTTACAATTAAGTGTGAATAGCTTTTAGTTCATTTTGTGAATATTTATTTTGTTTTAAATTCTTGACCCTCTCACGTTTGTTTAGTTGTGTATGCATACACGTAGTCAAGGTAGCAAGGATCAACTCCGCTACATTCCGGAGATTGAGGCATTTGCACGGCATAGACACGCAAGCCATACTCAACGAATCCAACTTGAGGAAGGGACATCTTCCTCTCCACAACCACTTCACTCATCACCAGAACCTGAAGAACCGATGGCCGAGGAAGGGGGAGCCAATCCCAACAATCCGCCTCCACCAAGAGTGATGCTTGCTGACTATGTGGCCCCACAAGGTCCGAGGAATCGGTCGGCAATCTTGCTCTCACCGGAAGCCCAACAAATGGAGATCAAACCATACTGGTACAATCTCATCCTCACAAACCAATTCACGGGCAAGGATAGCGAAGACCCACATGCATTCTTGGAGACTTTCTATGATCATGTGGCCACCATAGGGTTGGAGGAGAATAGAGTTGAAGACGCTTACCTGAAGCTCTTTCACTTGCTGCTTTTGGGGGATGCTAAAGAACGGTATAAAACCCTCCCAAGCCAAAGCCTAAGAACGTGGACCGAGGTGGAAGAGGAGTTCTTGACAAGGTTCTTTCCCCCTTCCAAAATGATTCAAGTCCAGTCAGAAATCACAGCCTTCAAACAGGGTCATGATGAGGCATTCCATGAAGCATGGGAGAGATTTCAGAGATTACTCAGAAAATGTCCAAACCATGGCCTTGCGGAGGTAGCCTTGCTGAACATATTTTGTGCTGGGTTGAACCATGAGTGGACTATCCACCTAACAACTATAGCGGGGAAGTCAATGAAGTTTGTCGACGTACCTACTGCTAAGGAAATCATTACATCCATGGCGGCTAGTGATAGATGCAGTCAAAGACCAAGAAGTCAAACCTCAAAACCAAGAGGAGTGTCGGAGTTGGGTACTACGGATGCGATCTTAGCACAGAACAAGCTTCTCTGTCAACAAATGGAGCTCTTGAATAAAAATTTTGCTAAGTTGCTTCCCCAAGCTTCCTCCTCCATACCAAATCAACAACTCCAAGTGGTCGCGCAAGGGCCAATGTGTGAATTGTGTGGTGGGAATCATAGTTTTAACCAATGCCCCTTTGCAAGTTCTCACGGAAATGAAAAGGTGAGTTTCATGCAAAATCAACAAAGACAAGGTAACTTCTCAAACTTCAAGCCCCCTTTTTCCAATAACACCATGTCGGGGTGGAAAGGGAATCAAAGACAAGACCAAGTATGGAGAAATGATGCCGGTCCATCAAACAAGCCTCCCTTTGTACCCTTGGTGGAGAGAACTTCGAAGATTGAAGAGACCTTGGAGAAGTTCATGCAAGTCTCATTGGCTAATCATCAAAGCAATGAGACCTTCCAAAAGAACACTGAAGCCTCTATCAAGAATCTCGAAACCCAAGTGGGACAAATGGCTAAGCAATTGGCGGAAATGTCTTCTCAATCTTTTTCCGCCAATACCACCACCAACCCCAAGGAACACTGTAAAGCTATAGTGATAAGGAGTGGGAAAGGAGGGAGGCGAAGTAAGTGAGAAAGAAAAGAAAGAGGGTTGTGAGGTGAGTTTAGAGAAAAGCCAAGAGAGTGACACAAGGGTTGAGGGTGAGATTGTAGAAGTGAGTGAAGAGGAAGAAAATGCAATAAAAAGTGATGATGTGAGTAGTCATATGGAGAAGGAAAGAAAAGAGGGGAGCAAGAGAGGGGGTGAGAATAAAAAAATAAAGAGTGAGCTACCCCAAATAAAAGAAATCCCTTATCCAGTCAACCCATCAAAGAAAGATAAGGAGAGGCAATTCGCACGGTTCATGGACATCTTCAAACGTCTTCAAATCAATGTACCCTTCATGGAGGCAATGGAACAAATGCCAACCTATGCTAGGTTCATGAAGGAGCTCCTCACCAAGAAGAGAAGATTTGAAGGTGAAACTGTGGAGCTTGAAGCAGGATGTAGCGCCATCATTCAAAAGCCGCTACCAAGGAAGACTAAGGATCCCGGAAGTTTCACCATTCCGGTGACCATCGGAGCTCTAACCATTGGAAGAGCCCTCATGGACTTGGGAGCAAGCATCAACTTGTTGCCCCTTTCCATGTGCAAGAAAATAAGGGACCTTGTGATCAAGCCAACACGGATGACCCTACAACTTGCCGATCGCTCCTTGAAGTTCCCACATGGAGTGGCCGAAGATGTACTAGTCAAGGTCGACAAGTTTGTGTTTCCGGTAGACTTCGTTGTGATGGATATGGAAGAAGACTCGGAGGTGCCTCTCATTTTAGGAAGACCCTTCATGAAAACCGCCAAAGTTATCATTGATGTTGATGAAGGGAAATTAAAAATGAGGGTAGCCGATGGGCAAGAGACTTGCACGGAAGGAGGACATTCTTGAAAAGGCCTTGGTCGAAAGGTATGAAGCTTTCAATGAAGAAGAGGAGAAAGAGATCGAAACATGTTTGAGATAACTTGAGTCGTCAAAAGAGATCTCTCAAAGGGACACCAAGCTTGAAGTCTTGCCCAACAATATCAAGGTCGATGAAACTAACCTTGAATTGAAAATGCTTCCCCCACATCTCAAATATGTATTTCTTGAAGGGGGGAAGAAGAAGCCAGTAATTATTAGTAGTTCACTCACTACTACTAAAGAAGGTCGGTTGATTGAGATCTTGAAGGCCAACATGGAAGCCATTGGGTGATCCCTGTCCGACATCAAAGGCATAAGCCCATCCTTTTGTATGCATAAAATCCACATGGAGGAGGACTTCAGGCCCGTGGCCCAACCTCAAAGGAGATTGAATCCCACTATGAAGGAAGTTGTAAAAAAGGAGGTGATGAAACTCCTTGAGACGGGAATGATCTACCCTATCTCCGATAGTTCATGGGTTAGCCCGGTGCAAGTAGTGCCCAAGAAAGGTGGCATGACCGTGGTGTACAATGAAAAGGATGAGCTCATTCCTACAAGGACGGTGACTGGGTGGAAGATGTGTATTGACTACCGAAGAGTGAATAACGCCACAAGGAAGGATCACTTCCCCCTTCCATTCATGGATAAGATGTTGGAGAGACTCGCAGGCCAAGCTTACTATTGCTTCCTAGATGGGTATTCCGGTTACAACCAAATACTTGTGGACCCTCTTGATCAAGAAAAGACGGCCTTTACTTGTCCCTTCAGTGTTTTTGCCTACAAAAGAATGCCGTTTGGATTATGTAATGCGCCGGCAACATTTCTGAGGTGCATGCTTGCCATCTTCTCCGACTTGGTGGAACAATGCATAGAAGTCTTCATGGATGACTTCTCGGTATTTGGGGTCATCTTTCGATCACTGCTTGGCAAACCTGGAGACAGTGTTCGAAGGTGTGTGGATACTAACTTGGTGCTCAACTGGGAGAAGTGTCACTTTATGGTCACTGAAGGGATAGTGCTTGGTCATAAAATATCCTCAAAGGGTATTGAAGTGGATCGAGCCAAAGTTGACGTGATTGAGAAGCTACCTCCTCCGACCAATGTGAAAGGTATCCGTAGTTTCTTAGGTCATGCTGGATTCTACCGTAGGTTTATTAAGGACTTCTCAAAAATTGCAAAACCACTCAGTAATTTATTGAATAAAGATGCTGTTTTCACCTTTGATTCTGATTCTTTGCAAGCTTTTGAGAAGCTTAAATACAGCCTTGTAACTGCTCCTGTCATAGTTGCTCCTGATTGGAAGTTAGACTTCGAGCTAATGTGTGACGCAAGTGACTATGCCGTAGGAGCAGTATTGGGACAAAGAAAGTCCAAAATTTTTCATGCCATACACTATGCAAGCAAGGTTTTGAACGATGCCCAAGCAAATTACGCCACCACTGAAAAAGAAATGCTTGCCATAGTGTATGCACTTGAGAAATTTAGGCCATATTTGATTGGTTCTAAAGTAATAGTTTTCACTGACCACTCGGCCATAAAATATTTAATGACTAAATCAGATTCCAAACCAAGGCTCATTAGGTGGGTTTTGTTGCTCCAAGAATTTGATCTAGTGATTAAAGATAAAAAAGGTAGTGAAAACTATGTCGCTGACCATTTGTCTAGACTTGTGAATGAAGAGGTCACAAGTAGGAGCTTGAAGTCTTGGAGGAGTTCCCAGACAAGAAGCTTATGGCTATTGAAGAACGACCTTGGTTTGCTAATATGGCGAACTTCAAGGCAGCCGGGGTCATTCTTGAAGACCTCAATTGGCAACAAAGAAAAAAGTTTTTGAGGGATGCTTGCTATTTCATTTGGGATGACCCCTACCTATTCAAGCTTGGGAGCAAAAGATTTCTAAGGAGGTGTGTGTCTCACTCAGAAGCCCGTGACATCCTTTGGCACTGTCATAATTCCCCCTATGGAGGGCACTTCAATGGGGAGAGAACCGCACCCAAAGTCCTGCAAGCCGGGTTCTATTGGCCTACCATCTTCAAAGATGCTCACACCTTCGTGAAGCATTGCGACCAATGCCAACGAACCGGAGGGATATCCAGAAGGAATGAAATGCCCCTAACCACCATGCAGGAGGTGGAGGTCTTCGATTGTTGAGGGATTGATTTTGTTGGCCCCCTCCCATCATCTTTCACCAACGAATACATTTTGGTGGGGGTCGACTACGTGTCCAAATGGGTGGAAGCAATCCCGTGCATAAAAGCGGATGCCAAAACAGTGGTGAAGTTTTTGAAGAAGAACATCTTTTCAAGGTTTGGGACACCTAGGGTACTCATAAGTGACGGGGGTTCACACTTTTGTAACTCCCAATTGAAGAAAGTCTTGGAGCACTATGGGGTGAAGCATAAAGTGGCCATACCGTATCATCCCTAAACAAATGGTCAAGCCGAGGTTTCTAATAGGGAGATCAAGCGCATTTTGGAGAAGACCGTGAGTGCTTCAAGGAATGATGGGTCCCTAAAACTAGATGAAGCTCTTTGGGCCTACCGGACGGCGTACAAGGCTCCCATAGGCCTCACTCCATTTCAAATGGTATATGGGAAGGCTTGCCATCTTCCGGTGGAATTGGAACACAAAGAATATTGGGCGCTTAAGTTGCTCAATTTTGATCCCAAGGCTTCCAGAGAGAAAAGAAAGACATAGCTCCAAGAATTGGAAGAGTTGAGACTCAATGCTTATGAATCTTCCAGGCTTTACAAGGAGAAAATGAAAAAGTATCATGACAGGAAGCTGGTGAAGAAAGAGTTTCACCCCGGACAATTTGTCCTGTTTTTCAATTCAAGGTTGAGACTCTTCCTCGGAAAATTGAAGTCAAAATGGTCCAGCCCTTTTAGGGTAAAGGAAGTGAAGCCATATGGTGCAGTTGAGGTCGAAGACCCGTCTTCGAACAGAAGTTGGATGGTCAACGGCCAAAGGTTGAAACAGTACCTAGGAGGGGAGGTTGAGAGGTTGATAACTCTCATTCACCTTCAAGAAACTTGACTTGAAACAAACAGGCGTCAAGCTAATGACGTTAAAGAAGCGCTACCTGGGAGGCAACCCAGTGATTTTGTGTTTACTTAGTTACCATTGTAGTCTTCTTAGTCTTAGAATTTATATAGATTAATGATGCATTGGATTTTTGGCTGATTGAGAGTGTGATTTGTGTCAAAATTGTAGAGGAAAAACAAGTTGAAAGTGGTATGGAGTGGGAACTTAGGTCTTTTTTTCAAAAAAATGAATCAGGTGCATATTCGCGGCCGCGAATGGATTCGCTGTCGCGAATAAGATGGCATAATCAGGGGTTCCATTCTATATTGAATTCGCGACCGCGAATATTTTCGCGGCAGCGAGTGGGATAGCGAATCCCCTCGTGATGGCAAATAGATCCGCGAAAAATGGGAAACCTTTCTGTGTTGAATTTGCGGCCGCGAAAATGTTCGCGGCAGCGAAAGAGACAGCGAATCCATTCGCTGTAGCGAGTCAGTCCGCGAAAAGAGAGATCCTATTCTGTGTTGTTTTCGCGGTCGCGAATCTGGGCGAGAGCAGTTTCTAAAAAAACGTAACCCCCCACTCTTTCCACTTCCAAATTGTTTTCCTTCTCTTTAAATCACCATTACTCTCGACCCCAAACCCTTCTCTCTCAAACAAAGCTCTCTCAATCATTCAAGTCCTTTGCATTTCATCACTTCTTTTGGTAAGTTTCCTGCTCTTCTCTCCATTTCACGTTTCTTTCTCTCTCTCTCCCTCTCTATCTGGCATGTCTCCTTTCCTTTAGGGTTCTTAGGGATATTTGCGAAATACATGAGTATAGCATGATTTTGTATGTGATTGTTGTTGAATCTGGGATATTTGTTCTTTGAGTGTTCCTATTTTGGTAAAATCCCCAATGTTGACTTCATTTGACTGGATTCCTGCTATTTGGGTGCTTCCATTTCGAAATTTTGGGGCTTTTGGAAAGGTTTTCATGTTTGAAACATTTTGTGTGATGGTGTATTGGTAGTCCTTGAACCCTAGGTAGACAACATACTCTTGTTGCTGATTTTGTTTGTTTTCTAAATTTTGGGTCATTTGGTTGATTTTTGTTGTGAATTTAAATCCTGAATCATCTTTTGGGAAGTGGTTGTGTTTTCTAAGGGTAGTGTTGTGGTTGATCTGACTTATGGCATATATATGTTGGATTAGTCCTCTTATTTTGCAGTTTCAGATTGTCCAGGACAAACCCACCCAGAGGCAAAGGCCCAAGTGCCACATCCCCACCAAGTCAGCCAGCCAAGAAAAAGCAGAAGCAAACAGGGGAAGGATCCTCCTCACAAGCCCAGTTGATTGAAAAGGCCTTTGATAGGCGGAAGTTTCTGACGGCCCACAAGTCGGACTGCTATGAAACCCTCCAACGGAGAAGATTTTAGCCAGAGAGGCGGGTTCGCTTGAATGCCGGCCAAGCGGATGAATTCACTTTAGAAATTCAACACATGGGATGGGTAAGGCTCGCTACCCCGTTATAGCTCTTTGATCCGGAGGTTGTATTGGAATTTTATGCCAATGCTTCCCCGGAACCAAACCAAAGGGGGGGGGGGTCGAGGAGATCGAGTTTCTTGGGTACGGGGCACCCACATTGACTACTCTCAGGATGCCATTGAGCAATTCCTTCAGACAACAATGGGAGAGGTACCAGATGACCACACTGACACATATCATAAGCGGATCCATGTGCGCAGTGATGACCCTTATGATGGGGACGAAACTGCAACTCTCTTATGCCTTCCCAACAAAACCTATGAAGTGAACGAAGCGGGCCGACCCATGAGGATCAAGAGGCAAAATATGACTTGGTTGGCTAGGGTGTGGAGCTTCCTGTTTCATAATGTTGTCCCTAACCCTCACCAATCAGACACCCGCATGCCGTACTGTTACTTGATTTACTCCATCATTAGGCGGGACTCAGTTGATGTCGCCAGGATCATATCCGATGACATGTACACCTTTGCTACCTTCCGATTTGAACTCAGGGGTGATATAAAATTTCCAGCACTTATCACTGCCATGTGTGCCACGCAAAGGATTAGGGGAGTTGACCCACGGGAGCCCATCTTTGGCCCTATTGATTACGATTTCATTCGTAATGTTTTGAGAGATGTGGCCAAAGATGAGGGAGCACAACCACAAGGAAAAGACCATCCACCACCACGGCCTACACCACCACAACCGGCTCCACCACAACACCGACAGGATCCCCTTACCATGGAGCAGTTCAACATGCTTATGGCACAGCATCAAATCTCCCATGAGAACCAGGAGCACATCATGCTCCAAAATGCTGCTTTGAGGAGAGGCCAGAGACACCAACAAGAGGCTATCCATCATTGGGCTAGCTTACACCCTCACCACGCCCACATGTGACTGCCTCTTCAGGATTTCGATGCCTTCCAGGAATGGCCTGGGGACAGGCCTATTCAGCAGGGGGGGTAGAGCAGATGCAGCAGGAGATGATGGTGGCAACCCGGGTGACAATGGTGGAGATGCCGGTGGGGATGACAACATTGGGCGAGACATGTTGGATGAGGAGTACTTTGATCCATTTGACTGAGTGAGAGGGATGTTCTTATTTTCCTAGTACTTTCCATTTGTTTCAATTTCTGCATTTTGGAGTACTTGTTTGGGTTTTTAGTTATTTAGCCTCTCTATTAAACTGGTTGTGTTTGGTTTTAGTTAGTTGAACTTTGGTATTTTAGTACTTTGGTAATTTGGGTTTTAATGTGTAGTATCATGGTTTTTCCTTTAAAATTGCTTTCAAGTAGCATAGTGTGCATCTTGTGCATAATCGTGGTCATACAATCATTTTTCCCCTTTTTCTTTTTTTTTTCTTTAACACTAATCCATTCTTTTTTGAAAGAGGTAAACAAGAACTCAATGTTTTGTTTAAAAAATTTGTAAGTTTGAAAGAGGTAACTGGCATATTGTGATTGGGAAGAAAGATGTGATGGAAGAATTGAGTGGAGTAAGGAACATGAGCATATATTTTGTCAAAAATTTTGAACATTGCATGATTCACCTTGAGACTAATGAGCCCTAAAGCCAAGTGATAAGAGTGCAACCTAAACACTTTTGAGGGCCTTTGCTAGTTTTCACAAATTGACTTTGCCTAATTTTGAAATTGCCATAGAGCATGGAAAACTTGAAAATGATCAAGGCATATTGGTTTCTTTAACTTTTAGCTAGAGCCAAAAAGTCTATTCTTGTATTTCACATGTGTAACTCCTTTCTTGGTAACCCATTTGAGCTCGAATGAATTCTTTTTCAAATGACCATTGAACCATAAAAGAGGAAATATTTCCCTACCTTGGGGAAGGAGCATTAAGTGCATGCATGGGAATGGGGCCTTTATAGGAGGTATTGTAAAACTTAGGAGGGTAAAGAGAGCTCAAAGGAATCCCCCAAGACAATTTGTCAAGAGCTTAAAGGAATCCCCTAAGACAATTTGTCAAGAGCAAAGAAAGAGGATTAAGGAAACAAAATCCTTTTGTTGAACTTTAAAAAAAAAAAAAGAAAGAAAGAAAGAAAGAGAGATAAGAAAGGGGGATATCTTGAAAAAGAGTGAGACATCAAAGAATTAATTTAGTAGGGCATAATGCATTGCATTATGGTGCTCCTGCTCAATTTGCATTCTTGGAAAAGCAATGATTTCTTTGGAGCCAAGCCTCATTACGACCTTTTTAAAAGACCTTGGGATTCTAGTGGAACATGAGCACGTGGTTGATTTTAAATGAAAGGCAAAGCACAATTTCTGTGATACTAGTGAAGGGTTGAATGAAACACTTACTCGGAGAGACTGTGAGATCATCTCTTTGTGGAATGCATGCTTGTTCCCTTATTCATTTCTGATTTGAATGTCATGTTATCTTATCTCCATCTTGATTATGACATCACTGATTTTGGGCCAAGAAGCAAAGGTGCATTGTGAAACTTTCAAATGGTCAAAAATTTTGAACAAAACCTTGTAATTCTTGTTTACCTTGCTGATTGACTGACCATTGTTTTGTTGGACTCAAGTACTTTGCTTGAGGACAAGCAAGGTTCTAAGTTGGGGGGAATTGTTAAGCACCATATTTTAGTTGTAATTGTGAGTTATTAGGTCCCTTTTTAGTGGTGAATATTAGGTTTGGTGCTTGAACTCTTTAGATTTAGACTCCTTGCAATTTTTGGAAGGTTATTTAGTTGAACCTTTGGTTTCAAGCATTCATTCCCTTTTTCCCCATCATTTGTAGGTAAAAGAAGAAGTTGAAGAGCAAGCAAGGTTGGGAATCCTTAAGAAGGCCTAGAGGAGAAGGAAGAATGAAGAAAATCACAATTCAGGCCAAGGCAACATTCGCTGCCGCGAATCCACTCGCGGCCGTGAATCAGAGACAGAACCAACCTATTTCCTTCGTGCAAAATTCGCGGCCGCGAATCAGAGACAGAAGACCCCATGATTTTCCCTTAAATTCGCGGCAGCGAATCCATTCGCGGCCGCAAATTTTGTCTGGACCAGAGGGGTATTTAAGGATTTATTTTGCATTTTTTGGGCATATTTTTGAACCCTAGCATTTAAGAAGCACGGAAAAACAGAGGAAGAAGAAGAGACTTCAACTTTTTAGCTCATTTTGCATCTTTCTTGCTTGCTAGGATGGTTGTAACCACCATGAGTGGCTAGTTTTTTCCACTGGGGTGGGATTGAATGTAACTTTTTCTACTTTGCATTCTCTAACTTAAACTTATTAATTTTCTGGGTTATTTATTGATGCTTGGTATTTTCCTTTGTCTTTAATGCTTGATTCTAGTTGGCCTCTAGTTTCTTGTCTTGAAATCTAAGTTTACTCCGAAAGGATTTATTTGGGTTTGTGGTTATGTGAAAATACTCAATGAAATGATGCTTTAGGGATAGGTTTCATGACATTGAATGCTTTTGGTACTTGTTCTTAATGCAAAACTCTTTTCTTTAAGCTTCCAAGGGATTGGGGGTTTGTGTTTGGTGTTTTAGGGTTTATCATCAAGGAATTGAGGCAAAGTGATTGTGAGTATGCATCAAGTGATGTAAGTAGCTTAGTTAATGGATATTTAAGTTAAAAGAATGCAAATGTGTGAAAGGTGAAAGTCAATCCCACCTCCATTTAATCCTTGATTCAAGAATTCATATTCCTTTTATCCTTTTAATTTCCATCTAAACTAGTGTTCTGTTTTTAACAAATATTGAACCCAATTTCAAACAATCTCCTTAGTTGTAAATTTAAGTAATTTTGTGTGCTTGTTTTGTGCTCCCTAGGGACGACAATCTGTTATTTCCTATACTTGTGAAGAGTTAGCTATTCTAATAAAAATAGTTAACATAGGTACCACCTGCCACGTTGTGGAGCGCTTTGGAACATCTACACTTTTCCGGCATATTTGTATCTCATGTACGCAACATATATACACCTCTAAATTGACATTGATTTCTCTATATTTTATATTTTTTTTAAAAAAACCATTATTAAAGCCAAATTGATATGAAATATCATAACATTCGAGAACCCAATAATAACAAGAAGATTAGATTAAAAGTTTGAGTTATGCAGCTATGACATATCTTCATTTTAAAAGATAATCAACATCTTTTATATATTTATAACACCTCATTGGGGGACACTGCTACCATCCCGACGGTGTACTTAGAGCTTAACCACCTCCTTAAGTGGCCTATCTCCCTACGAATAAATCACCATTTACTCCAGGATTTGGGGACCTTCCGTGGATTCGAACCAAGGACCAAAGGGATATAGTCCTTAAGTTCCTGAATCCACTACCAATAAGTCCCTCAGCTCCTCAACTCATAGAGACACATTTTTGGGATAATTCGTGAGGTCTTAAAGGCTAAAGTGAACAATATCTCGGTTGTGATTAATAAAAGATTCAGAAATTTCAAGTAATCATGAAAATATTTTTATACATATTTATAATATTGAAAATATAATATACTGATTTATTAAAAGATTTTTATCATTATTTTAAACCAATGATAGTTTATGTTTTTAAATTTTTCAATTATAATTTTTTAATTCAATTACTGAAATTATAATTATTTTATTTTAAAATTATGAAAAATAATTAATACTTTATATACCACTTTTTAAATCAGTATGAAAAATAATTATTTTATTCAATTACTGAAATTTAATATTTCAATAAATTTGATTTTCGTTTATCAACTATGAAATATCTTCATTATGAAAAATAATGAGCGTACAACCTATTTATCTCTTTATAAATGAATCAATTAAACGATAATGTAGTATTTGTTTTAAAAATTTTAGTGTGATAAACAATCAATTTATACCCATTTTTCATACTTTCCCAATCATTTGATTTTAATAGAATATAGTTTTATAAATAAAATTTCAAAAACACTTCAATTACATGTTTGCCTTAATTCTTCTTCAACTTAATCAATGAAAAATACTTACAAACATCTTTAACTTTTAATAAAAAATCATTATTTAAATAACACTATACTTACAATAACACTATGTTTAAAATTGTGATGTAATAAACTCTATTAGATGAATTACAAGTTGATGTAAATTAATTATTTATATAATTTTTTTTAATGTAAGTTTTATATATAATATGTTACTTTTTACTCTGCTCATCAAGCATGTTTCCATCTAGTTAAAAAATTAATTCTAAGAAAGAATTATGTTTAAATATTTTTGTTAAAACTAAAGTTTTATAATATAAATATAATGTATAAATTGATTAAAGAGAAGTAGAAGCAACAAAAAAGTTACTTTTCACTAAACTTAATTAATTGTAACTCAGTTACCGAACATAATTTTTTTTTTTGCCAAAATCAATTATATCTAAAAGAAACAATCATTTGGGGTTGAAAAAACCAATTCAAACATACTCTGATCCTATCTGTCATGACGCAGTAAAAGTCAAACAATGAGAACACTTAAAATTCTCGTTAGCATCTTCCCACAAGGAATAAAAACTGCAGCTAGTGCTTAGATAAATTAGCTAATTAGAGCAACTGATAAATTCTAAATTCTTGTATCTATACACAAATATCAGATGAAAACAAACTGACATGTAACTTAATTTGCACACGCTTCAGACTAAGATTATGATAAAAATATTTGGATATTGCAATTACAATTGAAGACAAATTCCACTCCATCATTACCTCCAATTCGATGGGAAAATCAAGAAATTACCTACCTAACACTCAATGGTTAGACTTGTTCAACATGTTAACCTTCACCATGTATGCATCTTATGGCTTCAAGTAAATTTTCTCTGTTAATGGGCTTCACTATTTGAAAGTCCATTCCATCTTCTTTTATTTTCTCAGTGAAAGCAGTTAATGCAATGATAGGAATATAAACACCATAACGCTTCTCCATCTCTCTTATCCGCCTCGATGCTTCAAATCCATCCATAATTGGCATCTACAAAATTAACCAAGTACAAATGCAACATATCACTATCAACACTTGTCATATAAATCATACAGGGTTTTGGATTTGATGCTATCAAGTTATGTTGTAGTCAGTGATGAACTTGGTTCATATAAGCTGTCCGATCAATATTGGACGGCTTAAATTTAAAAGACTATCGAAATATTTAGGGAAAAATCTTTTGACATATTGAACCTAAGTTATGGACAAACTTTAGTGACGGCAAGAAAAGTTGACTGCATCAATCCAAACCCTACATAACAAGCAAATCAAGTAGTCATAACCTGACAGTCCATTAAGATGTAATCATAAGGAGCATTAGGAAAATATCTGTTGAAACCCTTTTCAACTAGCTCTACAGCTTGTGCACCATTCTCACATTGCTCTATATTAACACCAAGTGGATTCAAAGTAGCAAAAGCTAGCTTCCTTAACAATGCAGTATCCTCAACAACCAAGATTTTCTTACCACTCAAGGACTTGTAATTGCTTGATTTCCCAATTTCTTGTCTTTGAATTGAGTATTCATCACTTGAAGAACACACTTGAGATAAGCTTGAACTCCTCCAATTCCTTGTACTTTTCTCTCTCTTTTTTGCACTATAATTATTATTATTGCTTTGCCAAACACCACCAAACTCAGGGAGAAGCTTTATGACTTGAATCAAACGGCTACCATGAAAGGGTTTTGAAATCAAAATGTCATTTTGATCAAGGCTTTTCACATTCACACTTCTCATAAGTGGCTTATCCAACCAAACAACCTTACGGGGGTTAATAAGGTCTTTTCTGAAATTGGACACAATCCTATAAATTTCAGAAAAAGGTCCTGCATTTGTGTCAATAACAATCAGAATAAAATCTGGGCTGGCTTCAAAATTTGTCCTTTTGAAGATTGAAGACATGTGATTATTATTCTCTGCACTACCCAAAGAAACTGCTCTGGCAAAGGAATAATAATTATGAGGTGTAGAGTTAGAACTACTCAAATCTAAAGAATCCTCTGGCTTGTGTTTGATGTTGTTAAGAGTGAGAAACAGATATTCCCATTCTTTCACAACCTTGACTTTGATTCCTAGGCTCTCCATGAACCTTTGGGAAGTCCTCCGGCGCACCTTGTTCGCGATGAGAAGAACAACATGAGAAGCCTGAGGCTTAGGACTCTTTGGAAAAATGCTTGAAATGGAATTAGTAGAATGATGATGATTGCTTCTTCCTTGAGTTAGGTTTGTGACATTCTCATCCTTATTAGTGTCACATGTAGTGAGGAGTACATTGAATCTGAAGCATGTCCCTTTTTCACCAATGTCTTTGTCCATAATTCTAATATCTCCTTGCATCAAACACACCTAAATAACATCAGAGTTAAGGGAATTTGTTGGTTAGTAAAGCAGTGAATTTAATTGTAATGTTCAGTTATTTGATTATAACTACTAAATAATAAGAAGGGTTGAATTAAGAATTTGGTCTATTACTTGAAACTTTTTTATGGTTTTGGTCCCTACATGAAAAATTCTACTTTTTGAGTTCCATACTAAAAGTTATTTACAAAATAGTCTCTTCACATGTAATGGTATTAAAATCAAATCATAATGAGTTAACTAGCATTTTATCCTACATGGAATCTTGCCATCTCAAATATAGATGGTGGATGAACATGGGTTCTTTATAGTTTTGGAAGGAATTATGTGTCGCCCTCAACCATTTGATTAAAAATTCAACGGTAAATTATAACAGATCGAACATTATTCGCCTAAGATAAATTGGCTATAATCTACCGTTGGATTATTAATCGGATAATTGAAGGCAAAAGACTTTGGGTAAAATTCCTATTAAACTCTTATGATGACAACCTCAACAAAATCTAACACATCTATATCGTTACGAATTAATTTATGCATGCATATCTTTTCATATAAGGAGTAGCATGTAGAATTTTTTCATATAGGGATAAAAATGAAAAAAGATATTAAACATAGGGACTAAATTCTTGATTTAACCAATAATAAATGAGTGATACTTACCAATGACTGCACAATTCCAAGTCCCAAGCCAGTTCCTACTTGGCCAAGAGCAGTTTCTTTGACTTGCACATAATTCTCAAACACAGAATTATATTTCTCCTTAGGAATTCCTTTCCCTGTGTCATCCACTTCAAACACAAATTCCATACAATAGGGATCTTCTTGTTGCACTGAATTCAAGGCTTCTAGATCATCAAGTGCTTCATTTTTCTTACAAAACAAGTTTGGTAAATACTTCTTGAGATCAAATTGGTTGTTATCAGTGATCACTGAGTTCTTCAAGTTGGGCTTCTGAGCCCAAGCCCTAACTACAATGTTTCCCTCTTCAGTAAACTTCACAGCATTACTCAGTAAATTGCAAAAGACTTGCTTTAATTTTCCCCTGTCTCCTTTCACAAGTGAATATTTCACAAGAGAACCATTACAAAGGTCCAATACAAGATCCACACCTTTCTCACCATTCTTCAAAGCCATTGGATGATATAAATCAACCACATCTTCTAAGAGATGGAACAAATCAAATTCCTCTTCTTCAAGTTGCATCTTTCCTGCCTCAATTTTGCTTGTGTCAAGTATAGAATTCAATAGTCCTAAGTACATGCATATAAGAAAAGGAACAAGTTAGTCATGGCATGAGAATTAATTCATAAAGAAATAAAGTGAACATATATCCATGGATGAGACATACAAATCATTTATAAGAGTTAATTATATTTGTAGTCCCTAAAAATGGCAAAAATTTAATTTTAGTTTATATTTTTTAAAATGTATGCTTTTAAAAATAAAGCTATTTCATTCTAGTTCATGAAACTATTTTGTTAATCTAAGCGTACATGTTATATCAGTGTATATTACTATTCGTTCTATAAAGATGACATAAATTAACAGATCAGGTTTGTTTACTAGGTTGATTATCTACTAATTATAATTCTATTGAATCGTTTAATTATACTTTAATCTCAATCATATATCGTAGAATTATTATTCTCAAATCTCAAGTGTCAATTCCAAAGTCTATATGTGATTAATAAAGAAACTAGAAACTCAACTGAGAAGTCAAACACTAAATTAACAGCATAAATGAAAAAATGATGTTTACCTAACAAGTCTTGGGTACAATTATGCATTTGCTTCAAATTGATATCCAATTCAGAATTTAAGTCATAAATTAACTCATAAGAAATCTCTATTAATCCAATAAGACCAGCAAGAGAAGTGCGAATATCATGACTGGCACTTGCAAAAGCAATGCTCTTATTCATATGCTTCCTCTCAGCTTCTTGAACAGTTTCCATTTGTTTGATGAGTGAGGCACACAAATGCATTTCTCTTCTTTTGGATTTTGTGTTTATCAATAGAAAACTGAATATTGCAATGAACAACATTGCCATTGTTGTAACTAAGAGTGTCAACCCCTTTTTCTTCAAGTTGAGGACAATTTGGTTTTGTGGAACAGCCAGAATATACACCTGAAATAATTTAATCAATCAATCAATCCCACTGTTAAAATCTAGCTATACTACTTGTAGTTTTTGAATTTCAATTTTATATAATATATCCATTTAAATGTCCATACATAATTCAGGATTTCTTATAACTAGTACAACTTTATATATCTTGACTATTATAGGAGTTACAATAAAAACATAAGAGTTTTTCATCTATTTTGAAAATATTGTCAATTTTTTTTTTAATTTTGTATTACTATACACATCTGTGAAAAAAGGCAAATAAATAATGGTACTGATTTACTAATGATGTATTAAAAAATTTTAAAAAAATTAATACAAATGATAACATTGATATATTGGTCTGTCGCAATATTTGGTATACATATACTGTTCTGTCACAATGTACTAGTAGGCCAATTTTATTTATTTATTTTTTTTGTATAGCCAAAAAATGGTTTTTAGTAACCTTAAAAAATTAAATGGTATTTAATTAAAATTTCTTTAATGTTCAAGGTCACAATCCCACACAACTTGGAAAAGAAATCGCAATCCTGTTGGGGAAGATATATTGCAACTTTTTATTCCTCTTTTTACTAATCCTAAATTCACTGTTATTCGAATTTATTAAATATATTTCTATAATATGATTCATGTAAAAATGCAGAAATATAAAAACGTACCGATTCAATTCCCATTATATCAATGGGTTGGCAGTAAATAAAATATTTCATATCTCGAATATTCAAATTCGAAGCCACGTCATCATCTTGGCACATGATACTTCCCTCATTACTCATCAAATTTTTATTTTTATCCACCCAATGAAACGACACTGTATCATTAAAAATCACCAAACGGATTTCTTCAATTCTATTCCCTTCCGCAAGAACCTTCCCATCTTTCGTGGCTAAATACGAACTCATACCTCTTTGGTCCATGCGAATGACGGAATCAGTTACAGCCGTTGATGAAAATCCTAGAGAGATCACAGCCGTTCTTGTAACTCTAGCAGAATTCACGAACAAAAGATCATGACCATTGAATGATCCCAAAGAGGCAAACCCATGTGAAAGATTTAGTTCTTCTTTGATCATAGTTGAATTTATGAAAGGGTTATTATTGGAAATTTTTGCATTCCCATAAAGTTGCCCTGTTTCAGGATTTAAGGGTTGGATATAATATAAGGTTTTATTTGGTGAAAATGATGAGTTAGAGAACATTGCTAGAGGTTGATCATGATCAGTGTAGTATGAGAAAAATAAACCTTCCATCCCTATGTATGAAATTTGTGCTAAGTATGGAAGTGTTGAGAATGCTTGAAATAATAATGGTGCCACCTGTAACACACATAACAAAAAGTTAAATCCATAAAGAAAATAAATTGTTTTGAACCGCTTGCAAATATATACTCTCACTTAATTTTTAGGATTACAATGTTATAGCTTAAAAAATCTTATGTTATGGTAGTTCTTTTATAAAATAAAAATACTCCTTCAATAAAATAAGTAAAAGAATGAACTTTTTTATATATTCTGTAAAAAGGGTATTTATTACTTCGCATTTGTAATTTCAAATTTTAAAATACATTTAAAAGATGTTAAAACATATAACATGCTAACATGTTTTTTTTTAAAAAAAAAATGGGTTTTAATTATTTTTTATTCAATAAATTTAATTGATTTAATTTTATGAAAAGAATGAAAAACAATGTTTTAAATTGTGTTTTACTTATATATAAATAAAAAAATATATGGTTTGTTAATTTGAGACATTAAGCCACAAATTAGGCTCTTCTAAAGGGAATGCATGGGTAAAGTAAAAATGTAAGGGTTTCGATTTTTTTTATATAGGCTAAAGTGCGTTCACAGAGGTTCGAACCAAAAACTTGCTACTCAAAGCAAGTCATTAGTCATCCGACCAATTTCGAATTCTTAACTTTAATATATCATTAATACTTCAATACCTCTATTATTATACCTCTATTATTATTTATTTACTAATTCATCGTTGGTTGCTTTCCTGTGCCTTGTAAGTGATTTTGACTAATTTCTAAAGTTATGGATGTACTCAATTCACTTTATTGATCTATTAACTTTAGAGAATTTGATTCAAGTTGTAACGTTATGATTTTGACAGTAGTAAAATTACATCAAACCTAACTATGATGACTGCATTGTTAGATTGCGATTATAATTCACAATACCTACATTATTTGTGGTAATCACTAATCTTAACTCTAAACATGCTACAAATTTGAAATCTAGAGAAGAAAGTAGATGTACTAACCTTGGTCTCAATATCAGAGAAAGTGATATTGGAAGAATGATCAAGAGTTGAACTCAGAAATGTGGCCAAATTGGTTGATGATGATTTTAGAGGATGCATCAATTTGGTTAACAACACAATTTTAGATTGCAATTGGGACACAACATTTTCTGATTTCATCAAATTCACATCTTTTTCAATTTGTGTCACTATGACATACCAGCATGGCATTAATGCCACCAGAACTATTAGCGCACCATATGCCTACAACAAAATTTTATTTATTTAATACACAAATTATACATCACAAAAAAAGAAGAAGAAAAAAACAGAGAAATTCAACTATCAATTAATTGATTATAAAAATTATAGTGGTGAAACTCAGTTAATTAGTTATATATGAATCTCTGGTAATTGTTTCTTCTTTTTTTTTTCCAATTGAGATCAAAGAATGAGGGAAAATCTATATATTTCTTTGATATTACGATGAAAATTAATAATAAATAATCATGAAACTTGTAACTAAAAATTGAAAAATGGCATGAACTAATTGTCAATAAGACCAACGGTGATTCATTTAGTTCTTATAACAAGAACAACTTTATCTTGACTATTATAGGAGTTACAATAAAAACACAAGAGTTTTTCATCTATTTTGAAAATAGTGTCAATTATTTTTTTTTAATTTTGTATTACTTTACACGTCTTTGAAAAAGGCAAATAAATAATGATACTGAATTACTAATGATCTATTAAAAATAAATTAATAAAATGATAATATTGATATATTAATTTTATTTGTGTATGTAAAAAGAATAGGGAAAATATTTAGAGACGTCAATGAAATATTGTTGACATTTTTTTTTATTAGTTAAAATTTATTAAGATTAATAAGATCATGCGATTTGAAGTCTTTATTTAGCGATATATATACACACACACAAAGTTTACTTAGTAATAAAAACATGTTACAAAATATCAACAAAAAAAAAATGTTACGCAAATAAATTAGTATACATATACTGCTCTGTCACAATGTATTATTTTTTTTTGTATAGCCACAAAATGGTATTTTTTAACCTTAAAAAATTAAATGGTGTTTAAATAAAATTTCTTTGTTCAAGGTCACAATCCCACAAAACTTGGAAAAGAAATCGCAATCCTGTTAGGGAAGATATGTTGCAACTTTTTATTCCTCTCTTTACTGATCCTAAATTCACTATTCTTAGAATTTATTAAATATATTTCTATAACGTGATACAAGCAAACATGCAGAAATATAAAAATGTACCGATTTTATTCCCATTATATCAATGGGTTGGCGGTGATTAAAATAGGATTTGGATCCTCTCCTGCTAAATGCCTCTCCAGCCCTTTTTTACACCAATCTAAGTCGTTGGATTTCATCAAAGGCGGAGATTAGAAGTCAAAATTAAAAGAAAATATAGAGAAAAAAAACACAGAATTATTCCAAACCAAATTTACCTTGGCAGAACGTGATATATCATCATGCTGAAAAGGCCAAATCCGTGTTGCCACTCAGGTCAGATTTCACACTCTAACTATAATTTGTCTTCACTAATTTTCTTTATTCAACTTCCAATCAAATTTACCGTGTTTGTTGAAATCAGAGATGAAGCTGCAATCGGTGTAGAGGAAGAAGAGCACGAAGATCTATATGATCTGTGTCTTCAAGGTCTAAAGCATGTTCTTCCTGATATTTTATTTTGATTTGTAAGAAAACAGCGACAATGTTGGATCCTTCTGCTAAGATGAATAGTTAATTTGCATTTTCCTATCTGTTTAATGTGTACAAGTAATTAAAGGGTGAAAAGATTTTATTTCCGTTTTTAACAGAGATTTCTTTTGTGCCAAAATCCCAGATTTTCTGTTTAAATTGTAGATTTCCTATTTTGTTCGTCTTGTCTTGGATGCTTTTTAGTTTTTAAGGATCTTGTGATTGGGATTAAGAATAGGTGAGATCAGAAAATGCATTTTATGTTTGGAATGTTTAGAATCAACTCTTGGGTAATGCACTCTGTGAACTGTGTAATGAAAGATTTCAAGTAAAATTGTGATTCCAATTTCCACTAAAAGTTGCTAATGTGTGGATATCAACTTATGGGGTTAGTTATTCTTGGTCCGTGTAAAAGTTGTTGGTATATTTGTAATAGGACTGTTATATTAAACTGGTAAGAAAAATATTTAGAAGTACTTTCCCTTTGATTACAATGGAGGAATAGTAAATGACAATAAAACAGTAGGAAGAAACTAGAAGAACACCCTAAGAGCTGTTGAACACTTGGAGGAAGAAGAACAGAAATGCAGATAAGTAACAGAACAGAACAGAGAAAAACAGAACAGAGCTGAGGGAAGAAGAGATTTATTGAAAGTGATTCAGTCAAAAAAATGGATATTTCTGGAGAGGATCCGAATAGGGATGGCAACGGGGCGGGGCGGGGCGGATTTTGCCCTCCCCATCCTTGCTAAGAGCAAGGCGGGGACAGGTTCGGGGCGGGAAAAACCCAAACCCTTCAAAAACCCAGTCAAAGCAAAAATTTCCCGTCAACGTCAGGGGGCTCGGTTGGATACCCGCGAGTTCGGTTTTTATTGCCATGCCTAGATCCAAACACCAAATATTGATACTTGAGCAAAAGGGTGCGAGGGGAAAGGGATCGAAGTAGACAATAAAGCCACTATTGTTAGTATAAAAATCTTTGTACTAATTCATAAATCAAATAATTGTCCGAAGTTAATTTTGACCCCCAAATATTAACATGCGTATTTGAAATTTTCAATAATGAGCTAACAATGGCATTAGCACACTACTTGAAAGTTTATCACTTTAAGTGTAAACCGTGAAACGTGACGAATCTCCAAAAGACCAAAAGCATTGAGTGATTTGTTTTTGTGCAAATGAGTGATTAGTAGCTTTTAGGAATTATCACTTGGTCAGCCCAATTTGAATCTTCAAATTATCAAGGCACAACAATTAAAAAAAAATTGTAGTGAGTTCTGAGTTTAGATTCTTCGTTGTCTCTATTGTCTGAACCAATGATTTATGCAATGAATACTCCTTTGGAAAATAAAAATAGATAAATAAATAAAACTCAAATTGCAGCTTGCGTTCACTCAAATTCAACTTAATATTACACTACAATTCTTTTATAAATGTAATTTTCCGAAGTATCTTATTTATAGATAACTAACTTTTAAAAATGTCCTTTACAACTTTGCTAATTAGAGAAACTGATGTGTGTGTAAATTCTTGTATCTATACACAAACCAGTTAAAAACAAATCGAAATGTAATTTACTTTCAAAAAAATGTGCACATGCTTCAGATTAAGATTAAACGATATTTTGATAGGTGATGAAATATAAAGCATCCAAGAATGCAGTTAAATTTTTGAAATAAAAATATTTTGATATTGCAATTACAGTTTAAAACAAATTCCACACCATCATTAAGATTTTTCCATGTTTAAGAGTTCCTTAAAAAGCATTCCAAATAAAGATCTGATTTGTTCCATCCTTTCCTACCATATCTTAGGATACTCATTTCGACTATCCAAAATTTTAATTATCTAACAAAACAGGATTGTCATTCTATTTAGTAAAAACCCTCAATTCAAAAACATTACAGCATAGAATAACCAAATATTAAATAAAAGTAAAATGTCCAACAGATCAAACATCTTATGAGGACGATAACTGCTATTGACTCCAATGAAAGCCAAAACTGAAAAATCTGGTGCAGAAATCATTACATTTAAGGAGCATTTGAACTAGTTGGTGCTCCAAAACCACCAGAACCTCTACCGAAACCAGGTCTTCCACCAGGACCCTGCGATACAGAATCAAAACATTCAAAGAGATTCAGGAAAACACAGAAAAATGTATATATGTAATACATGACAACTAGTAACAATAACAATAACCATAACAGAGAAAAGCTGATTCAGACAAAGAGTATAACTGTATTAATCTGATTATGACTGCATGCAATGTCTCAAATCATCCAAACAAACATGGAATTTGAATTACAGAGGAGAGAACTTGCAAACAAACTACAATCAACATATAATTTGGACTATTTGCTAGTGACAACATTAATGCTGCACAACAAAACAAACAAAGCATACAAATGTCACAACAAACAACACTCCCACTTGGAATACAATAAAACTACACTATGCAGACCAGAAAGTATAAATTTTGTAACAGTGTACCACTAGCTACCATTTTGCCAACAAACAAATGCTGTACAACATACTTGAAGATCTGAAAATTCATAAGAATGTACCAATTTTTTGTTCCACGTCCTATATATTTTGCATGTACAAATTAACTTAATTTGATGAGTGGGAATACCATCAAGATTATAAGGGGGGAAAATTCAGCTTAACAACGAAAACTCAACTACAAAGTGGTAACAGCCCTAAGTGGAGGAAACAAACCGCCATGACCAAAGCATAGTTACATAACCGGATAGGCAGTTATGTTGGTTACTTGATTCCTCAACTTCTACCTTAATATTACAATAACTACTTTACCAAGAATTTTTAAAAGTAAACAGTAGGTTCATACAAATTATGAGAGTTAATGCAGAATCACGTGACTATAATCACATAGGAACATAGTGCGAATATATGGCTTTGTAATATACAATGATCATCATCCATAGAAGGCAATAAGATTACCCCAAATGAAGGTCTATAGTCAGCTGGAGCTCCACCCTTGTCTCCAAAGTCACCGCCAGGTCCCCGGGGACCTCCACGGTATCCATCGCGATCACCGAATCTCCTTTCTCCGTCAAAGCGAGGTGGACCCCTGCTCAATGAATCACACATTTCAATCAAACAGAGACACACAACAACCATAACAATGTCAAGCAACGCAAGCGTGTCAAATTACCTAGGGCGGTCACCGGGTGGACCACCGAAGGGTCTACCGGCGGGCTTAGCCTGCTTCTTGAGAGTGGCGGGAACGATTTCCGAGGGAAGATTGAGATAAGTCCTGAGGAACTCAATTCCATCGTTGGTCAAAAACCAGTAATAGTGCATCCAAGCGAACGTCTCCCTAACATACTCCCTTGACTTGAAGCTCTGCATAAGCTTAATCACCTGCAGATTGGGAACATCAATCTCAGGGTGCTTCGCCAGATTGAAGTCCTTCTTCGCATAGCAAACTCCTTCTTGGAAGAGGTATTTGCAGATCTCTCTGCGGTTCTTCTCAGGAATGATCTGAACAACATTTTCACAAAAATTAATGAATGAACAAACATTTGATAAATCGATTGGAGCATTGCAAATAAATCTCAATTCGTATTCAGAAAAGACGCCACGAGATGAATTCAGATACCATGGTTGTTGCAGGGTGAGGCGGCAGTGAAGCTCCCAAGAAAACGCTTACACTTTTTATCCCTTTGCCGCTAGCTGCGATATGAACCCTAATTCTGCTTTCTGTGTTTCTCCGTATTTATAATGGGCCTTTTAATAGATTTAGCTAAACTAAGGAGTGAAAAAAACAAAAAACAAAAAAAGGAAAAAAAGGATAACGTCATATTTAAAAACGATTATTTCTGGAGTTTATTTTTCAAAGGTTCTTTCTTAAAATTTATAAAAATAAGTAATTATTTCTTTAAAATAAATTAATCAAAATACACTATAAACTAAAGAGTTGCTTTTCCGAATAATTTTAGTTAAATTATATTTTTTTTATCCTTTATAGTTTATATTATAAAAAAATAGAAAAAAACAGTTCAAGAAAAATAATTATATAACTTAAATTTTTAGAGTTTTTACGGACATTATTGTTAGTTTCAAAGAATAAAAGTATTGAAACAGATTATCAAGATTATTGCTTTTTTAAAAAAGTAGCATATATTTTTTATTTATAATTATAATTTATTAAAAATTTATAAACATAAAAAAAACTCAAACAAACGGCTAAAATATTGATCTTCAATTTTGTTTTTGGTGAAGTGATCTTCAAGTTATATATAATTTGTTCAAGTATTTATTTGTGTATGTAAACTTTTTAGATACAATAGTTTATTATATTCTATTTGACTAATATTTACTTTTACTTACAACAATAAAAGTCAATCTGTTATGAAAAAATTGATTTTTGTTGGGCTCAAATCCCCCCTCCCCATTCTTAGGATCGATTGGGCTCTCCTACTTGACAAAAACATGTAGAATATACTCTTGAAATTCCAAAAATTTCAACAAGGTTAACATTTCTCTTTTCAAAGTCCACCAAATTTTTACGGTGGGAGGGATTGAAACCACTCAATTTCGAAAATCCTACTATCCCTTTATATATAAGAATCATAAATCTATATATTAAAAATGACGGTGTTACTCTCAAAAAGGATGATGCTAATCTCTTCTACCAATTTTTACTGATCCACCAATTTTTTAAAGAAAAAAAAAAGGAATTTCCACCAAATTTAGAGTAGAGAGACAGAAATAATTATGAGATGAGTCAGTAATCTTTGACTAATGGGATTGTTGCCAAAATGGGATATACCTTGCCAAAAATTTGGCCACAAAGCTTAATCTCTATGGGTCCGTTTGATTTGTAAATTTTTGAAGGATAACACAGTACAAAATTATGTGTCCATTGTTTGATTTAAAAAATAAAAATAGGATAGCACAAAAGTGGTGACACAGCACAGCACAAAACTTCTATTTTTTGTCCCTTAGAAAACCACCGCACAACTCTTTTGTTCTCAGCACAAGAGTTATGAAAAGTCAATAATACCCTCTCATTTTCTCAACTTTAGTAGCTTTTGTGGCCCTGTACGCTCATACGCAAGAAGTGGAGGAAAACTGTTTATTCGCGCGAACAAAGAAGGCTGGAAAAAAAAGGCGCCATCTACATCAGAGAAGAGGGAAAATTTTCTGGAAAAAAGAAGGTTGTTCAAGCTCAGAACTTCACCCAAGAGGTAAAAAATATTCATTTGATTGATCTTGCACCCAGTGCTAACCTGTTTTCAATTTCTTTTATTTGGGTTTAAACACCCCAATTTCTTTGATCCTTATCTATTAGAGTAGTTGTGTTATTAGAGTTTCCAATTCTATTTCGTTTTCATCACTCTAATTCAATGGAGATAAGAGAGAGCAATGAGATAATGAGAAAGCTTATTCTCCCCAAACCTCTTCACCATCACCAGAATAGGTAATTTGCGCCGTCCTACTTGTCTATAGCAACTCCTCTGTTTTTATCGTGATTGAAGATTAGGGATTTAGATCCCCTTTTATTTTTTTCTTTATTTATTTGTTATATCTATTTTAAATAGGCTGGGTTCCAAATTATGAGAGCGGTATAAAAAGAAAATTGTGAGCAGAAGATAAGATGAGTCGGTGGAATTGGGCAAGAGTTATCTGCTAGATTATTATTATTATTATTATTATCTTTGAAAAAGTTATCCCCTATTTTCTAGTTTAGAAACAAATCATAACAGTTGTAAATACCTGAACTAGTTTATGATTATACCGATAATATATAATTAATATTTAATATCATCTGAAATGATATCACCCACACTCAAGTATCAACCAGATTGATTTTGCTTAGTAAAAGATGCCTTCTGAATTGCTGAGGCTAGTATTGCAGTATATACTAAAATTATCTATATTATTCTCAGACGTGAATGGATGAATTTATACATTTCATAAAATTTCCCATACGTACACTTCCATTTAAATCTTAGTTTGTTCCATAATTCATGATCTGCATCACTAGTGTTATTTGGGCAGATTTAATTCCATGATTGTATATTACACAAGGGAAGGGGCATGTTAACATATGAGATGTAGTTAGTATGGGGTGTCTAACAACTAGTTTAAATTTTATTTGTTGGGCAAGCAACTAATGCATTGCGCTGCTGATTTTTTGGTTCTTTGGAGGCGTTGCAGTTTGGCTATGTACAGCTAGGAGGCATTTTTTATTCTCTATTGCTGGTGACCACTTGCGGTGTTGTCCTACTGCTCATAGTGTGCACCTTTTTTTGCGGTCTGTGACTTTTGTCTTATTACCGTGGTTGGTATTTGGGTGGGGGTTATTTAGTTGTGTTCCATGATTTTATTGTAGCAACTTCAATGTTTAAGGTCTTGGCTATTAGTGTTTTTTTGTTTTGGGTAGAGATTGGAGAGGGCTTGTTTATGCTGCTATAGTTTTATATTTCTTTTTGAGCAATATCTGGTTTGCTTTTTATTTTGCTGAGTGTGTTTGGTTTATTCTTGCTGTTAAGTAGATGCTGTCATGGTGCCTACTAGTAATGAGAGGGGCTCCTGTTATAGTGTAATTTACATAGTACTTCTTGTACTCTTTAATAAAATGTTATATATATTGTTGCCGATAAAAAAAAAACAAATCATAGTAGAATCATTTGTTGTACATGACTAGAGGAAATTGTGATTACTGCTACCAACTACTTTAGATTGTAGATTAATGGTTACAGATGCTTTAATTGTCTACTTAGTATATTCTATCAATTTTTTTGACCTTAGTATATTGGTCTTCTATCTTTGATTGTGTTTACCAGGTTCTTTTATTGTATTGTTCGAGCTGTCATCTAATGGATCATGAACATATTTTGATTTTTCTTCTTTCATGGAGAATGTATGTCAATATTTTGGCCATGTATGCTGTTGGATTTTTTTTCTTTAATTTTATTTTAAGGAATGACTATGAAAGAGGGGCTTTGAATGAAAGAGCTTTAGCTAGGTATGAGTCAAGAAGGGATGTCTTAGACTCTATTATTAGAGCAAGTGACACTCATTGTATATGGGAACTACGAATGTGTAGAAACACATTTGCACACCTTTGTGAAATTTTAAGGGTACGTGGAGGATTAGTGCAACTTGGACAAGTGACTATTGAGGAACAAGTTGCTATTTTTTTGAATATACTTGCACATCACACAAAGAATAGGAGTATTCAAGTTAGATTTTCAAGATCTGGACAAACAATTAGTAGATACTGCCATAGAGTTTTAGCTGCTGTTTTGAGGTTACAACATGACTTGCATGGACTGCACTGATCAAAGATGGAAATGGTTTAAGGTAAAAAAAAAAGTTATATATTAAAAAAATATATAACTAGAATGTAAAAGAATTTATGGTTTCTTATCTTATTCTATTTATAATGTGTTAAAATTGTAGGGTTGTTTAGGGGCATTAGATGGAACTTATATTGCAGTCACACCAAGTGTTTCAGATAGACCTAGATATCGAACAAGGAAAGGTGGACTTGCAACAAATGTCTTAGGAGTTTGTACAAGAGATATGAAATTTATATATGTACTAGCAGGATGGGAAGGATCAGCATCAGGCTCTAGGATATTGTGTGATGCAATAATAAGGGAAAATGGTGTGAAAGTACCAATTGGTATGGATGTTTAAAATAAATTTTTCACGTCAATATTAATATTATAATACTTTATAATTTCATATTTGAATATAAAATTTACATACTCTTTAGGTTCATATTATCTTGTGGATGGTGGTTACACTAACGGAGAAGGCTTTCTTGCCCCATATAGAGGTAGGCGTTACCATTTGCAAGAGTGGATCACTGGCCGGCGAGCACCTCAAAATCCTGAAGAGTTATTCAACTATAGACATGCTCGAGCAAGGAATGTAATAGAGAGATGTTTTGGCCTTCTAAAGAAACGATGGGCTATATTAAGAAGCCCATCATTTTATCCTATTAAAACACAATGCAGAATTATCCTTGTTTGTTGCTTATTACATAACTTTATACGCATGAATATGACATTGGATCCAGAAGAGTTCACTCCACTTGTAGAAGATGAGGTACCTGTAGGCGAGGAGTCCATCAATGTAATTGGGACTGTTGAACCTAGCAATGAATGGACTCAGATGAGAGATACACTTGCACAAGAAATGTTCGTAGAATGGAATGATAGACGTAGGAGTTAGAGAATAAATAGTTCATTCCAATGTTATTATTTTATGTATTTTGAATTGTTATGGTTTTGAATTTTATTTTATCATTGTATTAATGAACAAATATGCTTATTCTTTGAATGTAAATATTTATTTAATTTTATTTTTACAATTTGGATCTTATATGTTGTTAAGGTTGTTACTCTTCTTAAAAGTAATGATTTCATTATTTTTTAAAAATTTATTGATATTTAAAAGCTATAATTTATGTGGTTGTTTTATTGTGAAATTATATATTTATTGGTGTAGCATTTTAGGTTGTAGTTTTTTGTAATGGCAACCGAAGGAGAGAACAATGGTGTACAACCTAGAGAGAACCCAAGATCAAGACGTAACTGGAATGAACATGAGGAGGAAACTATGCTCACCATATTTGAGGAGATGGTAGTGGCTGGGCAAAAGCAAGAAAATGGGACATTCAAATCCGGTACTCATGAAGAAGTATGCAAAAGGATAAAAAATAAAATTCCTGGAATTGTTATAAATGTCAAGCAAGTTGTCAACAAGATGAAAAGGTGGACAACAAAGCTTAATGAAGTTGTTGATATGATGAACACTAGTGGGTTTGGATGGGATGACCCAAGAAAATGTGTCACAGTTGATAGTGATCAAGTCCTATCTGAGTATTTAGAGGTATGTAACTTACTAGCTTGTGTACCATAATAATTTTTATTGCCACTTTCATTCATTGGATAATTTTTTTTTCTTTCTATCACTTGCAGAAGCATCCTAAAGTTGGGAACCATGTTAATAAAGAATTCAAAGAATTTGAAAGGCTACAAGGAATTTTTGGCAAGGATCGTGCAAATGGGCAGAGGGCTGAAACTGCTGCAGATGCCGTGGAAAATGGTGAGAATCAAGCTGACGATGATGACTGGACACAACAGCATGATAACTCACCTAGTTCTGGTGGGAATACCTCAACTAGGAATGAACATGCTTCTGCTAAACCACCTCCAAAACGTCAATGACTTGCTCAAATAGCCTCTACATTTATTGAGAGTTTTAATAGCAAAATGGATGCGGTGACAACTGATTTTGCAAAAGTAGCGCATAAAATTCCTGATCCTTCAAAAAGAGATTTGGTTCAAGAGGTTAAGAAATTGAAATTAACTGAGGAAGAGGAAATTGAGTTGATTATAAAATTTTCTCAGAATCCACAATTTGAAAAGTTTTTTTGGGAGTTTCAAGGTACTCAAATAATGTCTTTTGCGAGGAGGATAATGAGAATGCATTAATAGAGAAGAATTTTAAGATGATTATTAGATGCGCCATAAAGATATATTTAAAATTTAGTTTAGAATTTTTAAATATTATTACCTATTTTAATTTTTTTTTCACTTCATTTATGTACTTATTGTAGACTTATAATTTAGAAGTAACTATTTTCTTTTGGTTTATGTATACATTAAAAGTTTATATTTTTTTTTATATTTTCTTTGATATTATTATAAGTTTATATTTTAGAAGTTATTAATTAAACACATTATATTTTATATTATGTGTACTTTGGATGTTATCAATTTTTTCCTTCACTTTCTTATTTATATTGTAGCTCTTATGTACAGGAGAAAGTTTTTAGTAATATAAAAACTAAATTAATTTATTCCGTAAAAAAAATAAAACTCTTTTATTAATGTAAAAAATATAAATTAATGAACAAATATTAAAAAAATATCATAAATGTGTTATGTACAAAATAAACATGGTATAGTACAAAGGGTATAATAGTCAATTTTACGTTGTCCTATACTGTTCATATGCATATCAAACTTAGCGCAGCATGAATTTTATTGTTCTGTGCATTGACAATCAAACAAGAAACAATCCAAAGAGTTGTCCAGTAACTCCCCTCTCCCCTCATTTGTACTGTGCTGTGCCATTTGTATTGTTCTGTACCTGCATCAAACGCACCCTATGTGTGTAATGTGTATGTTTGTTTTGGGTAACTAACTAACTAACAATTTTTTAAAGTTTAATTTGGCCAAACTTGTTTTAAAAAAAATTCAAATACAACAATACGCAAATGAAGGACTTTTGAGATTTTTTATTTTAAAAATAAGATGATACAGTTGATAACTATTAAGAATCTTTAGAGATTTTTTTTAATTATAAAATAAATGATAAAATTTAAAAATAAAATGATGCAATTTGTAATTTGATAAGTACTAAGTAGAGATTTTTTTGAGATTTCTAATTTTAAAATAGATGATAGAATGGAATCTAAATTTACAAAAAAAGAAATTGTTAATTGAATTTAGAGCCGGTTTTTTTCCACTTATTTTAATAAAAAAAAGGAATTATAAAATTTTTTAGTGTGTTTGTTTGTATTTCTCAAAATAATCAGAATTAAGAAATAATCAGATTTTCTGCTTATTTTGAGAACCAGATACCAAGTTGCTTATTAAAATAAGCAAAAAAAACTTAATTATTCTTATTATAGCCAAACATACATAACTTCTGATTCTTATGATAATCACTTAAAATATAATCAATTTTTTATTTATAAAAACAATTAATTATTTTTAAGTTTAAACAAATAGACTCTTAGGCACCGTTTGGTCCGGCTTATTTTGAGCTTATCTTCTACTTATAAGTAAAAGTCGGGTCAAACATAAATATTAATAAGCTCTTAAAATTTCAAGTGGTATTTTTTAATGAAGGAATTAGAGGAAAAAAGAGCTTTAAAATAAGCCACAAATAGGAGTTTTTGCTTATTTTTTAACTTCTTATTTTCATTAAACATCCACCAACCACCATAACCAAGGTCGGACTGCCATCCACCGCCACCCGCGGCCACCCTCCACCACCCTCTACCGCCTGGCGCCGTCAAACCACCGTTGCCAGTCATTTTTTTTTAAAAAAATAAAATTTTCAAATAGCTTATAACTTTTTTTAAACCTCTTATTTGTAGTTTTAGCTTAAAAGTGACTTCTAAGAGAAAAATAAGTTGGATCAAACCGTACCTTAGTCTATTTAGAGGCTTGTTAGGCTTATTTAAGATGAGTTTCGTCCACTTTAAAAACTTTAAGACAAAATAGACAATAAATAAACTTTTAAGTTTTACGGCCTTTTAAATAAGTGAAACTTAACTTAAAAAAGTGAGTCTTTAATAGACTAATCGACTAGACTAAGCATTAACGGTTATTAAATAGTCCGACCTAAAAAGGCCTCACTTGTTTTTAGCCCTTAGTGTGTATATAAGCCAACAATAATGCTTTTTTGATAACACACGTACACAAATCTAAAAGAAAAAAACCATTGTTATTGTTATTATCACACAAAAACCATCAAATATACAAATAGAAAATTGAAGATATTTTGTGTATCTTCAAATAAAATCGAACCCTTACTTTTTATATATAATAGTATATAATAATAATAATAACAAATAAAACACTAATGTTTGAGCCCAAATCAAACTTAATTTCCTATTTCATGTTACAATCACCTTTACATTTTTATTTTCTGTCCTTTTACAAGTCAAAACACTCAATAAACAAACACTTCTCGCCTGTTGATACATACATATAGATAACATATATATTATATATTTATATATATATTCACTCATTTTTGGCAATCCTTCCAATCCGCAATCAAAAGTAGAAAAAATCACTAGAAGAAGGAGCAATCACTTTACCATTCTTGAAAGCTCTTCCTAGTTAGAGAGAGATCATTGATCAATCAGCATGAGAAAAATCATATAAGGCCAATAATCATTTTAATTTTCTCTATAAAGGAAAAGGAGAAAATGTATTGTTTCCCATATTTGATGAATTTGGAGTTACTTCTTCTTCCCCTCCAATTACTTGTCCTTCAACATTGTCCCAAAAAAGAAAACTAGGACACTCTTGTTGGTTATTTTCCACCCATTGATTCAACCCTTCGTCGTCCACACCGCAATTTTGCCCTTCCATAGGCATAATATTTTCCGCGCTCTCAATCAGCGGCGGCAAATAATTTGAACCATCCATGACGACCGGAAGATGAGGAGGAGGTAGTGCTTGGACTTGATGGTGACTCAAGTTCCATGTCTCCGGCGGGAAGATTATATTGTTATTGTTATTGTTGGAGTCCGTCGCTATGACGCCTAGTGGACTAGTGTCAAACATAAATATGGGACATGTTGGAGAAAATAAGGTCTCTTGTACAACCGGCTTTGATGATGTTATGATTTCTTGATTTGCAATAAAATGATCTAGTTGATTGGAATTGTAATTGAATTGGGGAGGATCAATGTTATTCGTGGAGGCGACAGATGAAGATATTGAAGGTTTTCGAATTTTCTTTTTGATCCATGAATTCCAGTAGTTCTTTATTTCGTTATCAGTTCGTCCTGGCAAGTGACTTGCTATGTGAGCCCATCTGTATTTTCCAATTCGATCAATACAAAACATATAAATATAATTAATCAAGTATATATACAAGTATTATAATTTTATTATAATAAAGAGAAATGATATAAACTTGTTATTTAAGATGCTTATGTAACATGAAATCGTAATTTTGAAGCATATGTGTCGAGAAAAACGTGACAAGAATTAAGAATAAGATAACATATAATGTGGTTGCTTATGAAAAAGTAATTAAAAAAACAAATATTAAGTGAATGTGGACAAATGAATTTCAACTGATTGAATTGGCTGCTTAACTTCCACAAAACTGTTGATCCTACACTGATTTGATAGCTCCTTCAGATTAGATGCATAGAAATTGCTTCATTCAGTAATACTTACAGCTTCTAAAAGGAATGATTCTTTAAGTTTGTTTTTTACATAATAATTGACTTATATTCATAATTGAGTCTCAAGTTCTTCACTAACTAGCTCCTTCCTATTGTATGTGAATGTTTCATTTAATCCAAATTTCAAGAGGTTAATTTTATATTTAATGCTTCCAAAAATAATTATAGGAGTTCGAATCGAGGAGTTATTACTTAAAATTTCATTTTTTAACTACTAAATTAACTTATTGAATGCTATCAATTTATAAAGTGCTTTTACATTAGTCCTTAAAATTTTTAGCGATGTATATATGTTAGTTCTTAAATTTTAAAAATGATTATTTTAGTCTTTGTAATTTATAACAATTAAAACACATTCGTATTGCTCCTTGAAATTTTAAAAAGATTCAAATATGACATCGTGTTTGCTATTAAAAGTTCAATTTAATTTTTAAGATTTTAAAAAAAAGTTCAATTTAATCTAAAACATTACTAATTTTAATTGTAAACTAAAAACCTTTGTGAACCACCAAAAATCTCATAGACTTATATAATCACTCTTCAAAAATTCAAAGACCTAAATGTCCCTTCACTTCGTTAATTTCTTTATTGATACTTCTAAAAATAATCATGTTAATCAATTTAGATAATTGATTGGATTAACTACAGAATTGAAGTAGTGATGAACCATATATATGCAGAATTAAAGTGTAAGAAGATCCAACAAAAAAAAAAGTGTAAGAAGAGCATAAAAGGAATCAAATGAGGGTAAAAAATAGAGTGTGATCATAATTAAAAATTAATTACCTGTTACCAACAACTCCATGAAGGCTTATAATTAACTTTTCCTCCTCAGGTGTAAACCTTCCTCTTCTAATATCAGGTCTCAAATAATTTATCCATCTCAGTCTACAACTCTTTCCACACCTTTGAAGCCCTAAAAATCACATCAAACAAATTAATTCAATATGTATAACACCAAAATTTTGATTATCATACATAAATTAAAAGTATCATTGCTTTGTGTTTTCATTTCATATTTACATATCTTGTTTCTAAGAATAATTACAAAATGGTCACGTTATCTTCATTGAGTTTTCTGTTATATTTGTGTATCATTCTTGATGATGAATTGACAGGATTCTGCTGCAAAGGGTAACATGAGCTGAGTTTATATTAAAATTTGTGTTTGGGCTTAAATCACTCTCAAAAGATAATTTATAGAATAAAAATTGTCACATCACTTATATATTCTATGGTAGTCCCCTTTCTAGTCGATATGGGACTTTAACTTAACAATTTCTGACCTTAAGAATTGCTAAAAGTCCAGGCTGAAACTCGCCCTATAAATCTTGAGGTTGTAGGCAAAGAGGCTTGACGAATAATTCATGATTATGTGCTGAGGCCGGACAGTACACGAACAATGGTAATGATAATGGTAATAGTTTGTGCAAAAAAACACTAGAAATAAGAAATGTATGTTTTCCATTTCTCCTATATATATGTCTCTATACAAGTTTCAAGAAACAAGGAACAAAATAAAAACAAGTGACAATTATATAATGATTCAGAATGGGAAATAGAAATTGAAACCATCACTAGAACGGCAATTTAGTCAAGCTTGAAGTTAAGGGGTGAAGAAGAAATGAAATAGAAAATAAAAGAGAGAGATATATATGTGAAATAACCAGCTTTCTCAGGGACTTCACTCCAGCAACCATAGCCATGAGTGGTAATGTAACGAATGAGTTTCTCATCTTCCTCAGGGGACCAAAGGCCTCTCTTGACCTTTTGTTGGTTGCAGCAAGAATGGTGACCCATGTTTTAATTTCTTTGTTTGTGTTTGTTCCCCCCTAATTAGTGCCTTGATGAAATGTGGTGAGCAATTATAATAGTTACAATGTCTCTCTCTCTTCAATTCTCTATCTCCCTTTTAAAAGAGAGTGCAAGTGCAAAAACAGAGCAGACATTTACAACCTCAATGGGGTCCATGCAAATTAAGGACCCACGTTTCCATCTAACACTAAAGTGACCTTCCATCAACTTTTCTAGTGTTACCATTTTCTACGTACTTCTTTACTACTACTACTACTACTTCAACTGTATCATCTAAGTGTAACAAAACTTCCTATGCACTTAAACTTAAAACATGTCATTTTGGAAAGAGAGGGAGCATTATATTGCCACTTGTTTTGTTTTGCCTCCTTATTCCCTGTCTGCAACTATTCACTGCATTAGTAGCAAGTGGATATTAGCTACTATAAGTGAAAGTGATGGGAAGGATTATTTAACTTCAAATTATTACCAATTATTAAACCACCAAAATTTAATTACAAAGTGAAATGTGGTGTAGTGATAGTTCATTTCACCTCTTAACACATGTGTGAATGTTCAATTTCTTCCTAATAGGAATGGAGCGACATTTGGTGGCTATCCGACAATTGTTTCATGCGATATTTTAGTTTTGAGAAGGAAATTAATCACTATTTTTAACCGGGAATAACCTGAAGAAAAAAACAAAAACTACTTAAGTTTCATCTAGGGCTTGTTTGAATTAGCTATAAAAAAAATTAATTATCTTTTGTTTATAGGCTAAACACACATTCACATTACATAACTCTTTCTTACAATTTGGGTTTGGGACTAATTCACTCCCAAAAGCTAGCTTGTAAGATGAAGTTCGTCGTACCCTTATAAACTCAACAATGGTCATATCACTGGCCGATGTGAAACTTCTAACACGTCCCCTCACGCCCAGCACTACACAGCTGGAGCGTGGACAAACACGGGTGAACAAACAAACGGGTAGCCCAACAATACTGGACTAACAAACACCCAGTAACACACCCAACAACAAAATGACCCAACAAAGGGATCTAGGATAGGCTCTAATACCATCTTATAATTTGGGTTTGGGTCTAACTCACTCCCAAAAGCTAGCTTGTAGGATGAGGTTTGCCACACCCTTATAAACTCAACAATGGTCATATCACTAGCCGATGTGAGACTTCTAACACTCTTAAATCTACTACACGGAGTCGAACCCTACAACTTGAGCTCCAAGAGCTCCTCCTTATGTCATTTGAGCTACAAGCTCTTGGAAAAAAATCGATTGTCCGAAATATAATCAATTTTTATTTGGATACATTTGTTATAAAAAGTAATTTTCAAGGTAATTTTTAACTATAAGAAATAATTTTTAAGCGTTTTAAAATAATATCTAATTTTTAGCTGAATTTTTTTGTTAAAAAAAAATAAAAAACTTTTATAAACATAAAATCAAACAACTCAAGATATATTAAAATAAAAAATAGCCAAACATACTCCTATTCCTTAAATTTTGTGATATAGAAAGATAAAAAACGGTCTTGTTTCGGTTTATCAACTATATGAAAACAGAGGAGAGGATTTAAACATGCTTTATAAACAAGGTATTCGTATGATTGCAATTTTTTTTTTTTGTTTATTTATTTTTTCATAACTTGTAACAGAATATACTTTAAAGCAATATTATTAGTATATACATTTGTGAGAAGGACAGGAAAATGAGTTTGTTGTTTTATGATTTAAGCAACCCAAGCTACTAATTATTTGACTTGTGTTCATTATTATTTGATTAAGAAGGAATAATATAATAATAAATTCATTGATGTTGTTGGAATAACGTGTATAAGTAACATGATTGACGTCGATTAAAGTTAATAACCTTAATTGGACTTCAATTTCAGTTTGTAGATTTCACATGCTCAGAGAGTTCTTACTTCTTACAATTATTATTATATTATATTATATTATATATTATATACCCTATAAAAACAATAAATCATTGCCAATTACACTACTTCTCAACAGAATCAACTCCTATTAGAGGAATGTTTGGTAATATCGTTTTTTTTTTTTGGATTAATTAGATTTTTATACTAAACATTAACAAAGAGTATGTTTTTAGTTGCTCGACTCTAAGAATGTATTTTTAATCTCTGAACTTTAGCGACAGTATAGTTTTAGTCTCTAAACTTTAAACACATTTTTATTAGTTTCTAAACTTTAACAAGAGTATGTTTTCAGTTTTTAAATTTTAGTGAGAATACATTTTTAGTCTCTAAACTTTAATTAGATAGATGGACTAAAAATGAACTCTCATTTAAGGGTTTACAAAATATTTCTTAAATTTTAGAAACTAAAAACATACTATCGCTAAAATTATTAAAAACTTATTTAATAATTTTTTGTAGCATCACTATGTCACAATAAATCAATTTAGGCATGTATCAAATAGACTAAGACATAAAAGTTAGGAATACCAAATGCAATTATAATCTGAGACTAACGTATTAATTTAATTTACCTCGTGCGTGCTACATTAGTAAATATGTCTAAGGTGCAGAGTAGTTTTCGTTTCATATCACATTTTTTATTTTCAATAAATAGATTTGACATATAAGTAAAGAAAAATGTAAAATTTTTTTGTTAAACCTTCTTATAAATTTTTTTATTCATTTAATTTCGACAAGTATTTTTATCTTTTACGTACTAATTATTTAAGTAGGTAGAAAAATTTGTAGGAAGATTTAATATTACTCATAAGTAAAAGTTTGGATTTTTTTAATTATCATGACACACATTTTTGTTTTTTAATTAACATTATGTTTATTTTGTTTAATTTTCATGTCCGATGAAATCTCCCAGACACACGAAGATAAAGGACTAAAGATGAGAGAGACATCATACACATGCACACAACACATAGAACGCAACGAAAGATATGTCTAAGTCCATGGAATCCTCTCAATTAAGGTTTTTACTATCTCATTAATGATTATCCGTAAATATCGAATCATTTTACAAATTCGAGTCTTATACTCAAAAGTTATAGAGAATAATAGCAAATCTCTTGACATATACATAACTGTTGAGGCTTTAGCATAAATACTAAAGTGCAACTCATTTTAATATAATGTAAAGGTATTGTTAAACCATAGAGAGTGAGAGTACTTGTTTTTCATAAATTATAAGTAGTCAATAATTATATATTGAGTTATGAAATGGGTTTGATGTTTGAAATATTGAGCAATTAAATTAAATGATTATAGTAAAAGGGATTCAATTTAAGTGAGAAGGTTGGTGATTAAATTTCACCGATTGCTTTTTTGTATTTTCTCTTTCATTTTGGGATATATATTATTACTAATCTATTATGTTATGTAATACACAATTTTCACAACTATCGATGTCTCGCATAAAAGATTCTAAGAACAACTCCCTATATATTGATCTCTAGCCTATATAATGAGTTTTTCAACTTTAAAAACAAATATTAAAAAGCAATCAACCTATGTCTAACTTATTAATGCATTGAGATTTTTACCTATTTCGAATCTCAAGTAGTATTTTTCAATAAAATCTTAGAATCTATAATAATGAATAAATTGACCAAATAAATTGAAGCGTTAAGATAAGAAATAAAAATAAGATGAATAGGAGAGATCCGTTTACTCTAAGAGTAAGTGTTAGATACTTGCTCCGTTTTATAACTTCATATGAAAATCAAGTTTCACCAATCTAACTATTGAATCATAAGATATTATCATGATAATTATGTATACCAAATTTTAGAAAAATCAAACATCTCTGGGTATGTTATCTTGTAAGTGACATTTATGTATGCTTTAAAAAGCTTATTCAATAAATTGAAGCGGATAGATGAAATATCAACAAGTATTCAAATCATATAAAAATTTGTATGGTTTATCCATATACTATAATCTTTCAATTCAGTGGTTTGATAGGTTAACTTTGATGTCAATACAAAGTTATAAAGTTACTATTAGAGTAAACGGATCCCTCATATATTTGATGTGAAACACCGGTGTAACTTACACCAACTCTTACCCCGGTTAATAATTATTTGTCGAAAAAATTTTCACGAAACCCACTGTTGAATTGAAACTACTTATAATTTTACATCATTCCGAAATCGTTTAGTAATCTATCAAAATGCTTGTTATTTTCATATATTTTAAAACTATATTTAATGGAGTATTAAATGATTTCGAAATGATGTGATCTATACAATAAGCAGTTTCAATCCAACGGTGGGTTTCATGAAAAAAAGTCTTCGACAAATAATTATTAATCAGTATAAGAATTTGTGTAAGTTATATTATATATATATATATATATATATATATATATATATATTATATATATACACACACGAACTTAAGAGAATATATACACTACAAAAAAAAGTCGTATTTGCGACCAACAGAATCGGTCGCAAAACTCACTTTTTCAGTCACAAAATATTTTTGTGACTGAATTTGTGACCAAAATGACTTGTGATCCATTGTTTTGCGACCAATAAGTTGGCAAATTCGATCACTAAATCAATCTTGTTTTGTAGTGATAAGAGTTTGAACGATTGCATATTAAATCCTAAAACGGAGAATTTAGTTACTCATGGTAGCCATTAACATCATATAGAGATGAAGAGTTGATAGATGAAACTCAAAGTCTCCTGTCTCTAACTAATCTTCTTGCTCTCCAGTGCTTTCTCTCTCTCTAAAAGTCACTCCAAATCTCACTTGTGTGCTGTAATTGCATGAACAAGGCGTTAAAAACTCATCAAAAGCCGTTTTTGGCGTTTGGGCTTCATTCTGGTGCTCAAACGCTTCAAATATACAAGATAAGATAAGATTATGGCACTTGAGCTTGGATCTAGCTCTCATGCACTATCCTAGCGTTCAAGCACCAAATAATTGACAGAAACCTTCAGGGATCATGGCGTTGAAGTGCCACCATGGCGCTCAAGCGCCTAATTTGCAATGAGTTGCATGATTCTAGCTTTCTCATGCTTAAGCGCCAGATCTCAGAATTAAGCCAGAGACTCACAAACTTAGAATTTTCCTTTTTTTTTTTTATCCCTTATCTTATGCGTCTTAATCTAATTACCTAAAACATAAAAAATTTAAGGATTAAATCTTTAAAATCAATTAATTCTTAATAAAAGATATTCCTTCCGGTCTTAAATATAAGCCACTTCTAATCGAATTATTAAAATCAAGAAACGAAAGTTAGCTTTTTAAATTTGTCTAAAAATATAATCATTTTCCAACTATACCCTCAATATTAATATGCTAGTAAATGCTTAAGTTAATTAATATATCTTTCTCTCTTTCTCACTCCATCACTAATTGAATCTTTGAAAATTGCAGAAGGGTAAAAGAAAAAAACATATATTAATGAAGTAGTTAGTAGCTTATATTAAGGATCAAAGATTTCTTCTAGAAAACGATTTATATATAGAATCAGAGGTGTAAGTGTTTGCAATATTGTAAAAAGAAATAATGCTGCTAAGTGTGAATTGATGAGGTCATATTGTATCCATGCAGTGCATTCAGTGAAGGTATAGTGTCGGCTTAGCCTAAAGTGGACAGTTAAGATGTTTTAAATGATGGTTTCCATAGAAAAGGGTCATTAGTTATGAAGGTGAGATCATAATGTTGCTATTTCACAATGACATTCCCTCTTAAAGTAACCCATGCAATGTACTAAAATCTTCTCAATCTTAGTTAATTAATTAATATCGTCATCCACATTTTCCAAATAGATCACATTACCTATATTCATTCAAACATTTCTTTGTCTTGATAATGAATCATTGGAAAAAGACGCCATGTACGTATCTTAGTACTTCACTAGTAGTAGTATATACTTTATGCAAATTCATTTATTTATTTTACATTTTTATTGAATATTTTCCACTTTTTTTTCCTAATTAAGTTCCCTCCATAATTTTTAATTCAAATGATATGATTATGAAAATTTACAAGTGACATATAGTAAAATGGTAGTTGACTTATAATTTATACGTAATAATATTTTAGTCTTTGACTTAGAGGAATTACAATTTAGTCTTTGACTTTGTTTTTTGTAAGGTGTTTTAATTAGTCCTTAACATTATTTTGCTATTACAGATTTTCAAAGTGACATGTTAAATGTTATGTGGGGCTCATTAATCAATTAATTAAGATAGATTGATTGATTAAAACTTTTAGATCCACGAGTTTTAGTAGTGACAATTTCAATTAATGTCATTTTTGGGGCAACATATGCATTATTGGTTAATGTTATTATAGGGCTGAAACTCATAATTTAGAAGCCTTGATCAATTAAAGAGCCCCCACATGGCACTTAACATGCTATGTTGTCATTCCGTAACACTAGATAACGTTGGTGACTACAACAATCTACAAAATCGTAGACTAAATTACTTATTCTCCTAAATTAGGAACTAAAACACCCCGTGAGTATATTAGAGACTATTTAGTAAGGTGATCACAGATCAGATTGGATTGAATTATATTTAAGAAAAATTCTTATCTGATCCAATCAATTGAGCTTGGGTTGAGGACATTTTCGTTGTCAAATCTGATCTGATCCAATATGAACAAAGTCAGGTTAGATCGAATCGGGTGATCGGATTAGGCATGATTATTGTTTAATTTTCAAATTTTAATTTTATAGATAACCTTATGTCAAAAAGTAAAATATAAATATAAAAAATATAAAAATGGAAGCAATGTCAAAATATATAGACACTTTTATAACTTTAATAGAAAAATAATGAAATAAAATAATTTTTACCCATAAGATTTTAAATAGGAAAAGAAATAATAGTAAAAAAGTTTGAAAAGGTGTATGGTCGAATTGGATCGGATTCGAAAATATATAATGATCGATTAGGGTAGGTTCAATATTTTTAAATCCAATTTAACCTATAAATGTGAACCAATTCGATTTTCTATAATTGGATCAGATTGGATTAATCAGGTTCGTCGGATTGATCTTATCCATAATCACCCCTACTAGTAGGGTTGTTCATAGTTCTAGTTCACCCAAAAATCAAACTAGAACCACATCAAATTAGAGAAATGGCTTGGTTTATAGAACCGAACTACTTTCGTAACTCCTGAACCAAACCGATTTTGAGCCGTTTTATATGTTTATGCAAAAAATCTTAAATTTTTCATTAAAAAACAAATTCGAGCCGATTTAAACCGATTTTTCGGACTAAACCAAACTTGAACCATTTAAATTTTTTCGAACTGGTTCGGAACCAATTTTCAAATTTAGTTATGATTTGCCTTATGAGTGGTGCAATTTGGTTTTGATTACCAATCTAGTGTGATTCTTTTGGTCTTTTTAAACTACCATATTTACTGGCTAATATTTAGGCTATTAATTCAAAAGTTAACTATTTTAAAATAAGTTTAACTTTCAAATAATCATATACACATTATCTTTGTATTTGAATAAAAACTTTTTTTATAAGTAAAATACACCTACGTGAATTTATACTTAGGAGTCACTAATCAAAAATTAATTAGCTACATATAGAGACCAAAATTATTTTGTCAACTATTTTTTCATACGAACAAGTATTATTCTCATGCGATGCACGTGGAATAATTCTTTTGATACATCCAGAAATAAAATTAAAAAAAAAAACTAGTTAGGGGTGACAGGGAATATTTAAAATCACCTAATTTCTTGAAAGAATTTAATAAATAAGTTAATTAATAAAAATCATAATTAATTATAACAAATAACGATGTTTTAGATTTTTGGTTGTTAAAATATAGAAAATGAGATGAATCAGTAAGTGAAGATGAGGACAAAAGGTGTGTATATATATATATATATATAAAAAAAACAGAGAAATGAGCGGAAATTAAAGGGCAATGTAAAATAGTGATTTTGCAAATTAGAATTACAAGTTGACATTTATTTTTATACATAATATAGATTTTAAATTAAGTATGCATATCACTGTTAATTATAGTCTATTTTTGAATTTTCAGATTCTGCCTAAATTAATTAAGTTTATGTACTTGATTTTTCATTTAACTTTTATTCTCTTAAATATATAATTTTTAGTTTAATTTACATATCTTATATTTTACTTAAGTTATTTAGTTAGAAACACTCATGAGATACACGAAAAGTATGTAGTTCTGTATGAAATGCAAGGCTGAATTAAGTGTTCATTCGAGGAATGATCATGTTTGTTGAAGAATGATACAATTTTTTTTTTTTTTTTTGGTGCTCGAGTAGTGTTGATTAGTTAAGAGACACATAATAACTAGAAAAATATTTGTTTATTATATATATTATGGCATTTGAAACGTTTGTATTAATACGTATAGGGAATTAATTAATTAATTAATATATATATATATATATATAGTTTATAAGGGGATTAGTGAAAGGGAATATGAGAAGAAGTGTTGATTGATGCAAATGAACCACCAAAGTTTGATGTGTAAGACATGAAAGTGACATTTGCTTGTATGAATCGCAAGCCAAAAACTTTGAAAATAATATACAAATGATTTTTAAAATAGACATTTTTTTTGAATTTGGAAGAATTGGAAAAAGGGAAAATGATTGTACTTAGCTTTAAGGAGGAGCAAGAGAGATATGCAGGCCCCCCAGTTGGATTTTTAGCCACTGATTAGAGACTCATTAGTCACTGGGAAAAAAAAAAAACAAGGTTCTAAATAGCTAATTTTTAACTATTTTTTTTTTCCTTGTAATGAAACCATTAACTTTTATTTTGTGTTATTTGAACATTTTAGAGTGTGTTTAGTTTATGTCCCGTTTGCCATTTGTTTTGGCTTGGAATAAGAAATCATAAATTCCAAAGTTGAAAATGTGAAAACAAGAAAATGAGGCATTGGCGTTGCGTTTGTTTCTAACACAAATACAAACAAGCTCTTATACTCTCACGCGTGTTTTCTCAAATCTTAATAACACTTTTAATCTTTTAATGTGAGATTTGCACAATTTTATTCAACTTGATTTCAATTGCTCAAATTTTATTCTCGTTAATTTTAAAATACTCTAATTTTGTACTATTAGTAATTTTTCATCTAGTCCCCAAACATTTTGGTAATGATGGTAATGACTAGAGATTAAATTCGAACATTTCAATAATGACTAGGGACTAAATTCCAATATTTTTAAATCAAGGGAAAGAAATTATATTAAGCATTTGGAAATATTAGAGGATGAAATTCAAGCTATTGAAATTAGGACTAAAAGCAAACCCCAAAGTTGATGGACAAAAAATAAAATTAAATATTTTCTAAACTGAAAATTAAGGATATGTTATTTATTTTGCATTTTTATCCTTTATTTGTATTTTCAATTTAAATTTATATATGTGATCGATTTAAAGGAGGATAGGAAATTGAAAAAAAAAATTGTAGTGTATTGTGTATTAATGATTTGCAAGGAAATTAAGAGAGATTTTATAAAACACTAAAATAAATCTTAGTTATTTTCAATTATTTCTAATGTTTGTTGTATAAATCTCAAAATACATAAAATAAAGTAAAAATAAGGTAATATCTTTTTATTACAATCATGGTAAAATAATACTTTTGGTCTTTTAACTCTTTGTGTCAATTCACTTTGGTTCTTTTACTTTATTTTTATTCATTTTGGTCCATTAACTTTTATTTTTGATTCAATTTAGTCCCTACCGTTACTTCCGTAAGTCATAATACAAGTGTCCAAATTGATCAGTTGGGACCAAATTGAATAGTAGGGACCAAATTGAATTCAAAATAAAAGTTAATGGACCAAAATGAATAAAAAAAAATTAAGGAACTAAAGTGAATTAACGTAAAGATTTAAGGGATCAAAAGTGTCATTTTACTTATAATCATTCATAAAGATAGAAAATATATAACAAAAATATAAATTCAAAATAAACATGCCCTAAATTTTCATCCATTTCCAAACAGACACATCATTCATTTCATTTCTTTCCAATTGAATATTAAATTTTACATATCGATAAAACTAGTCCTTATGTTAAACCAGAGACCTGATGAAATGAAAATTACGAAGTGTCTATTTGAAAATTAAATAAGTGAAAATTCAAAGCTAAAAGTTTACTCGTTTCATCCATTCTGAAACTATAGTTTTGTAAGATTTCTAATATATTAAGAAGTTATTAATTATAGTAAAAATTATCAAAAAAAAGTTTAATAGATTATTTTTATTTACGATTGATAAGCGAAAGTGACAACAGAGAAATAATTTTGATATGTATTTATTAGATGATAATAGAATTAAAAATATTAATTACGTCTTGAAACATTAAAATGATAAATAATTTTTCAAAAAAATTAAAGTCTAAAAATGACTATTTATAATTTTGGAATGGGGAGAATAATTAGGATGCCACTATTGCTACCGTAATTTTGAGACTATATCACTCACAATTATTTTTTTCCAATTTTATCTTTTTACCGGAAATTAATTTCCTGACGAAACCAATTAATAATATCCCGCTAAGGTCTACACATACCACACGAATTTAAAGTTTGGTTCCACCTGAATTATAAAATTTAGTTCCAACCGAATTCTCAAATTTAATTACAACACAATCCGTATAACCACTACTGTTCCAAAAGTCCACGAATTTAACGAACATGGAAATAACATAAAAAAAAACTTACATTTTATATATTCAAAGTTAGAAAGATAGCAAAACACCAATTTGATGTGGTTTGATCTTGAGAGTGATTATTGTGTGAATTTGAATATATTGTTGTAAAATGAACCTGCTAGGACTTTTATTAGTTTAACTCTCAACCAGAAAATAAAATCCGGATTCGCCCGGATAATAATTACCGGTTGGTACAAAATATTAATATCCGGTTTGATTAAACAAGAACTGCACTGGCTTGTATCCAAACTAATCAAAAACTATGTGATGGTACAATTTCCGATGGTACAATTTCCAATAAGAGGACAAAATTGAAAAGAAAAATATCTACGCGTGGTACAATTTGAAAAGTATGTGATGGCAATTATACCGCCCGAACAATTAGGAAGAAAATAAAATCCTGAAGTGCTTGATTACAAACTGTGAAAGTTTAAAATCTAAATAGGAATAAGAGATGGTTGAATTAATATAATGTGTCTAGGGTGCTTGTATACACTTTTTTTTTGTTTTCTCAAAATTATAAGTACATTGGTATTTATAAGGATGGTTGGTTAAGTTAATAAGTCATGGATGAAATGTCTCCACCAAATGCCTCTTTTAATACGGATGTGATCCGCATGTTCCTCACCCAAATCTTTCTCTTTATTTCTTAACTAATCAATTATACTTTCTTATCCATACAGTATTATAAAATTAATACTATAGTATGTATATGAAGCTATATATATGTTCAATGAGCTAAAATTTCCAAAAGAGGGATAGGAAGGATTTGTGTGAGAAAACCATACCAATATATATGACTTATTTACAACTAAGAAAAAGGACAATATTTTTTTTGGGTAAATAAGGGGCTACTTGGTTTACATTTTCATTTCTTAATTTTTGTTTTTTGAAATTTTACAAAGGAAAAACTGAAAATAGAAATTGTCTGTTTTCAACATTTTCAGTTTTTCCTTTGTAAAATTTCAGGAAACAGGAAACAAACTGAAAATAGAAAATGAAAATGCAAACAAACAGCCCCTAAAAAGTTTAGTTAAGAGACACACCGTGTAAAATCAAGGAAAATTACTAACCTTAACGAAAATTTATAGTGAAATTTATATATTGCTTATCAACGATAGCTAAATTTACAGTTAAGAACCTAAGTATACACCATCTAAACCAACCCTATTAGCAAGATACAATATATTTTTTGCCTTTATAAAATAACATAATTTTTTAATTTAGTTATTATACAATTGTCTTTTAGCATTTTAGCATTTCAGTCTCTAGTTTTTCGAAAATTACATTTTTAAGTACATAATATTCAATTTTGTTATTTATTATGAGCTTAATTAATTATGATGGGGTTCATAATAAAGTTGTTAGTTAGCAAAAGTTTAAGAGTTCAAGTCATTCTAAATCTATGTGACAAACCATATAATCTAGGAGTTTAACTTAACATGGACTAAAAACAATTTTTAAAATTATAGGGACCAAAATGAAAGTACAGCAATCAGAAATCGAACTTCATACTCACACACGTATGTTTTTATGTGCTCACCTACTAAGCTACATGACAGAGACGTATACTAATTTATATTGAAAATTCATTTATCTTTTTTTTAAAAAAAAATAATTCTTTAAAATTGTTCTATAAGACAATTTTTTTTTTTTTTAAAAAAACTGATTTAAACATACTCTTACAAATTATAACCGAGACATAATGCATGAGTTGTTTTGGATGTATATTTTTCTTTCATAATATTTTCATGAAAACCATTTTGTACCACACGACATTTTTCTTTTTATTTCTCCTGGTGGATGCATTATATTCATATAGAGTTATATGGACCCATTTTTTCCTTTAATGGGAGACCTCTGTCCCTTCCAAAGGCCCCAAAAGGCAAAAGTAACAATTATATAGTCATACATGAAAAATGTGCTGGCAAATGTAATAATAATAATAATAATTAAAATTGAGTTTAAAGGATTAATAAAAGTTTCAGTCATTCACCTCAGTTGGTGAGCGCATGAGGACATACATGTGTAGGTACAGAGTTCGATTTCCGGTTGTATTACTTTTTTATAAAAAATACTGGAATATAAATATAATGTTATTATAATTACTCAGGTGCTATTAATTTAATAATAATTTCTCTAACCCATACAGTCACTGACCTAGCGTCGGAGTCCTTGCAGGTCTCCCATCTGCCGTCGTGGAGTGCCGCCGGAGCATTTAGAGACTGGAGTTCTTCCCATGATCCCGTCATCATCACCTCTTAACCAGGTACTTATATTCTATGTCGTTCTCGTATTTTTAGAATGCAACACAGTTGTATTACTTTCTTATAAAAAAAATTAATAAAAATAGGGAAGGGAGAAAACAAAGCAATGACAAATCAAGAGCTGTCAATTTGATGCTATACATTAGATCGTAGATTGTTTCGATCCCTAAAATATATAGTAATCGAAAAATTAAGTTCAATGATGAATTTTATTAGTCTTTAAACGATTTTTTTTAGTGAAATTAAAAAGGAGCACTATTACAATTGTGATCCTCAAAAATTTGGAAACAATTATTAATTTTATGGTTTATTCTTTCAGGCCACACTTTAAATAAATCACCTCAACTCTTTTTTTTTTCCCCCATAATGGGCCAATAGGCAACCGAGCAGATCAAAATGATTGGGCCTTTGACCTATGTAAATCATTATTGTCAGTTTTTCTTTTTGTTTTAAAGTGAATAATGAAGATTACTGCACCCACTAAAATTAAGTTTTTCTTTTTCAGCATTTCTATTTCTTTCTTCAAACTTGATATTATAAGTTTCACTTGACATGTGAAATTAATGAAATTATTTTATATATGTCTCTCTTATACTATACATAAGTTGACTTCAGAGGATTTTAACCCTTATGTATTAAATTTTCTTTTATATATAAGTAAGGCGGTTTTGAATGTATATAAGGTGTCCAATCGCACAGAATTCAAAAAATATGGGATACATAAATATTAAATTATGTATCTTACAAGCCTCAAATATCAAATGATGTACTTTATAATTAATTTTATGAAGTGGAGTAAATGGTAAGGAGTTTTGACTTTTAACATTACCTCTTGGGGTTCAAGTCATAGAATTAACATTCCTCAATCCTCCTTTAATATTAATTTTTTTTAGAAGTTTTAGTTATTTGATTAGTGATTATTTGGTGTAATCTACCGTTTTAATATTTTGTAGCATTCAATTTTTGGAATTGACGATTTTTCTGGTGAAGTGATGATTGACGATTTTTCTTATGAATTTTAACTGATTTCTTAAAATATTTTTTAGTGTTTTAATTGATTTTATAATGTAATTTAACAATAAAGTTTGTGTATGTAGAAATTTGTGAATAGAGGGTCTCATTTTTAAAAAAAAAAATTAGAATAATAAACGGGACCCCAAAATCTTTGCTCTGTCCTGTACATAAGAGATATTAATTAGCAAAGATTTATTCATTCCAAAATAGAAAGATTATTAATATGTATCACATAAATTAATTATATATGTATATATATTTTGAATAAATTAATTATATATATTTAACATTGCAAGTTCACGAGATACATAGTAGCATATTTTGGGTAATGGATCCATCTACACTAGTAGTCTTTTGTTGCATTATATTCAAATGGGTCAAGAAATTAAAGTATGTAAATTAGAAATGTAACAGTAGAAATTGTTCATTTCTTTGGTTCCTTGTTCCATACTGCCTCTAAAAGGCACAAAAGAATTTATTTAACTGTTTTCATTTGGAGTTATTTTAAACATCCTTGTTCGTTATCCAAAAATAATAATAATAAAAAGATAAACACAACATCGTTATTAGCATCTTCTACTGTGTCAAACTGGTTGATCTAGTCGCTGGAGAGTACTACTTTGAGTAATAACTCATCGATTCGAACTCCAATAAACACACTTTCATCTGTAAAAATTTTTAACGTCTTCTACTCTTCTCTGAGGCGAAGTTGCATTGCCTCTTTTTCTACTTTGTTAGAATTTAAATATATAGTTTAGTGATTTAAATATCCTATTAAACTTTTAATTCTATTCCACATGTGACTTCTAATATTGTTATCTTTTTAACAATTAATGTTCACAAGGACTTTACTCTAACAGTGTTGACTTGCTGGTAAATAAAACTTTCATTATTTTCTCTTTAATAACACACTTACATACATACCATAAGCAAATTTAGAAATCACTCTAGAATATTTATTGCACCTTCTCTTCAAATATTTTTTTAATTTAAAATATATTTTTTAACCATTAAGATAAAAATATTAATTTTTAAATATAATTAAAAATAAATATTTTAGAATGATAATAACGTAACCTCAACTTTCTAAAATTCTCCTAATTTACTTTGGGCTAAACCTAATTTCCTTTTGAACATATTTTGTCAGAAAACTCATTATTTGTAGCCCAATCCTATAATTACAAACATACTTCTACAATGCCTTCTTCTTCATCTTCTTGTATTATTATATAATGTATACCTTCTCTCCTAAAATAATATCCAAAACTCTTCTTCAAAACCAAGTAGTGAAATGAAGGTGATGAGAATTTCCACTCTATAAAAAAAAAATGGCAAATGAATCCCTTGTTTTCCATATTATTTTCAATATTTATTTTTCCATCTTATGATTTATTGTCTCCATGTTAACTTGTCATAAAATTTCACCAGATTTGGAATTGGATATGTATATATATATATTCTCATCCTACTCTGTTTTCTTTTCTTACTCTTTTAGTCTCCATGATGAATTGCTTCCTTTTCCTGCATCCACTTTCTTAGTGCTTATTTAGTTAACATGACTTGCGCTTTAATAATATTTAAATGATTATGATGTAATTAGACATAAATTTTAATTATGAATTTCTGTGACTAAATCATATGAATATGATTTAATTCTATTTATAATAATATTTCTTCCTCACATTTTGTTGCAGAAAGTGATACTAAAGTTGGATTTGCACGATGACAGAGAGAAGCAGCAGAAGGCCATGAAAATAGTATCTACTCTTACAGGTTCTGGATCGTTACACTGTCTAATGCAATTATTCTTGTTTTATTGCTTCCAAATTTTAGCAGTCATTTTGATTTTTCCTAAATTATGTAAATCCAAATGTTTTTTTCTTGTTGACACTTGTGCCAAAATTACTGAGAGCATGTTAGTTTTTCAATTGAAACAGTGGAAAATACTTCATTTCGGGTCTCAAGTAAATTTAGTAAAAATAAAAAATTCTTATTTTTTCAAAACTAATTTCGCTTGTAGTAAAAGTGTAATGAAATGTAATTTGACCTAAGTCAAACATGTATTTTGATCGATCACTAGGATCATGATTGTGTTATGAAATGAATATTTGAAGACTTATAATTAGTCCTTTATAGTTTAGATAATTTAGGAATTACGTGAGTTTATTATATATTTGTGTTAAATGTATAAGAAAAGAATCAATAAAAAATTAGTAAAAATGTTTTGCTTCAATTTGAGTCTCTTCTCTCTTTTCACACTGTGAATTTCTGTCTTAATTCTCGTTCTCTGTTCTTCAATGTCTTCTTCTCTATTACTCAATTTCTCTCTGATTTCCCTCTCTAAAATCGGGTTCATATGAGATTGTTATTTTAACATAACCTCATAGGTCAAGTTAAGTTCAACCTATGAACGAGTTTTAGAAATCTCGAGATTTTAATGATCAAGAGGATTTGTAAGTTGTAATCAAGATATATGACCCATTAAGTCAAGCTAAACATACTGTTCTAGAATGACAGTTGAAATTCACACTATACTTTTTAATAATAACACCACATTTTTCTAAAAACTTATCTGAAAGTGCGAAAAAAACTACTTCCTAATAAGTTTTTGGAGAAAAGTGTGACTCGGATGCTAAGGTACGACGCAGATATCAACCACCTTTTAGAATAAATGTTTTGTAAATAGTATTGACTTATATTTACATTTCATATGCAATCAAGTTCATAATTTGTATGGCAATATTCATTGAAGATGTTACAATGTGCAGGCATAAACTCCATCACTATGGACATGAAGGAGAAGAAATTGACAGTGGTGGGAGACATAGACCTCATCCTCTTGGTAACCAAATTAAGAAAAGTTTGGTACAACACCGAAATCTTGTCGGTCGAGCCGGCGAAAGAGTCTCAGAAGAAACAAGACGAAGAAGGCAAGAATGACGACGATGATGATGAGAAACAAAAATTAGATCCAAATGAACAAATTGCAGAACTTTTCAAGCTATACAAATCACTGGATCCTCACATGACTACACACTATTATGTTCAGAGTTTAGAAGAGGATCCTAATGCTTGTGTTATTTGTTAACCATTAACTAATTCATTAAATTCTATCTATGCTTCAAAATTGAAATTGTTCTCCACAAGATATATTACTCTTATAATTTTGGGTTTTGGCTTAACTCACTCTCAAAAGCTAGCCTGTAAAATAAAGATTGTCACACCATTATAAACTCAATAATAGCCTTATCATTAGCCGATGTGGGACTTCTAACAATTACAGAAGTTTATGAATGAATAATTTGAGATTGTAGAACAGAGTTTAAGTATTATAAAAAGTACTATGCTAGAGTGAAAAATTCAAAGAACATCTTAACAATAAAGTCTTATTTCCATGAAAGAATACATAAATCTTCCAAACCAAAAATCTAACTATAGCAGTAATGCCCTGTGATTATTGTGAAACAAACAAATGCGAAAATGAAAAATGAATGAAATAACAAAAAATGTGAAAAAATTGGTTTGATTCATCAAGTGGTGGCTTTAACCAGAGGAGATTGAGGAATTGGAGAATGAGGAGACATCAAAAAATCTTCCAACCTTCTAGATGAAAAACTCAACCTCAACTTCCTCTGTCCACAACTTTTCTTGTTATTATCAACTTCACTGTTCTGTGTCACAAACGCTCTCATTCTCTTCAAACAAACTTCCACTGCTCTCTCATCCATATTTGCATAACAAACTCTGAACCACCCTGGCTCACAGCAATGGAAAGAAGATCCAGGCGAAATATTAATCTTAACTTGGCGAATAATCACTTTCCATAGCTCCATTTCGCATTCCAACGTGTTTTTCTTCATAAGATCGCGCAAATCCATCCATAGAAACAAACCTGCATTACTCTTCAAACACTTTATCCCAACTTGGGCTAGTCCCCTGCGAAAAATCTCGTACCTTTCCCCCAATCGCTTCGCGCTTTCTTTAAGAAATTTCTCCACAAATTCTTCGTCAGATAACATTGATGCTAAGAGATACTGCGTTTGCGTGGAGACTAATCCAAAGCTTGACATTTTTCGCGCGCAATTAACCACAGCATCGTTGTAAGAGTATATGATTCCGACTCGAAAGCCTGGGAATCCCATGTCTTTGGAAAGACTATAGACAATGTGAACTAAGTCGCGGTTACATTCTTCCGCGACATTCTCTTCCTGCATTATCTCTGCAATGCTGGTGAAATTTGGATGGGAGAAAACCGTGGCGGCGTATATTTCGTCGCAGATTAGGTGGATTTGCTTGTGGTTGATGAAATTCAACACCATTTTTAGTGTTTCTCTGTTCATCAAAGTTCCTAATGGGTTTGATGGATTTGTAATTAGTAAGCCTTTGATTCTGATTTTGTCTTCTTTGGCTTTGGCAAATGCTGCTTCTAATGATTTTCTTGTTAACTTGAAGTCGTTAGAACTTTCGCATGTGACAGGAAACAGTTTAACTCCTGTTCTCCACCTCAAATCTCTGTCAAAACTGCATTAGCAAAATTTAAATTCTTTGTTAGAATGGAATTTTTGAAGGCATTATTAGAATGTTTAATTGAGAGCTTGTGGTGTATAACTATGCTTATTTTGTTTTTTTCATTATGTGACAAAACATCATAAGAAAATTGTTGATTATTAATTAATGAGTAAATTATCATTTTACTACTTTAGATTAAATATGTGTGAACATTTTAGTCTACAATTTTATCAAAATTCACTTTTATTAAAGTGTCATTAAATCATTTCTTTTTTTATATTCGAGTGTTACTTATTTTAGTTCGAAATGATTATATTTAAATAAGGTTTAAATATGTTTCTATTCTCTATAAAATAGGGACCTTTTCATTTTAGTTGCTATAAAAATTTTTTTTATATCAATCCAATACTTTGAGAAAATTTTATAGTTTTAGTCCCTAAAGTGACATTCAATAGAGATTAAAATCAAGTTATTTCTTTAAAGTATTAAACTAATATTAAAAAAAAATATTTTTGAGGGACTAAAACCAAAAAGTCTCTATTTTACAGGGACCAAAAATATATTTAAGCCTTTAAATAAATTTTTTTATAGGAAAGTAGTACAATCGAAAATTGAATATCATACTCACACGTGCATGTCTTTGTATTTTTACCAACCAAATTACATGAGATATACTTAAATAACTTTTTGAAAAGTTAAGAAATATAATTTAATTTTGATAAAGTGAAAAATCAATAAAGATAATGAGTATGCCTTAATTAAATGATGGGTGATGAAGGAGAATTGCTTGATATGTCATCATCAATTGACCATTTGACCATGTGATTATTTAGTGGGTCATCAATTGAAGTCCACTATAGCCTTAGCCTCCAATGCCCCCAAATAATAATAATAATATGTGGGTCTATATATGCCAAATAACGGAATGTTCTTTTTTATTATTATTATTTTCATATGAATTCAATTTACAAGTAATTATTTTTATTAAGAAATGTATATTATTTTTAATGTTGAGAGTAAATTAGAATTATGAATTGAATAAAATGTATTACCCTGGATAGTAAGGGGTTGGCACCAAAAATGCGTCACCGGGATCCGCCAAACAGAAGGCGGTGACCTCGTGCGCTCCGGTGGCTCCGCCGCTCATAACAACACGGTCTGGATCAAATCTCACTCTATTCCCTCTCGTTCTTTCCATGAATTTTGCCACAGCCTGTGCGTCCAAATTTCAATTAAATTCATTTATTTTATTTAGTTTTTTAAATTATATTTGACAAGCAAAGATAATTAATTAATAATTATGACTACTCACGTTTCTGAACTGAGGCAAACCATGATAATCTTGAAAGTTAGCTATAGCCTTGAAATCACGCACCCCTTCTGGAGTGCAAATGGAAGCTTCTGGATTCTTCATTATCCAATTTTGAACCAAATCAGAAGCAAGCTGCAAAAATATTAACACACCCCAAAAAAAAATACATAAGTTATTAACATACTAATCAATTCAACAAACTTGACGTGCATGTTTGTTTTTTAATTAGACTAATTTGTCCTGTAATTCAATAAATTTTAAATTGCGTTCGCTATTATTTCTTAACTTGGCAAACAGACACGTAAACTTTCTGTTTGTCACGTTAGTTAAAAACGTCTAAAATAAGCATGATTCAAAATTCAAAAACTAAAAGTTGACTTATTAAAATTTTAAAATTGAGAATAGATTTTCGCTGAAGTTTAAAGACTAAAAACATATTTAACTCGTGCGTGTATAGGTGTGGCATAATAAATATATACCTGATTTTCTGCAAGACCCATTTGAATAACACCATTAGGGTTGTTGGTGGGATGAAAGGGATCATCTTCATAAGCTTTCCAGCCATCAAAGTAAGGTGAATTTTCAGCATGTCCATCACCGGTGGCTATCTTTGACAGTAATTGGGTTTCGTACACAGTCATGAGCCCCATAATTAATTAACTATAATAATAATGTTTAATTATTTCTTAATTAATTAAATAGAGAAAATTGAGTGGTGCAAGGGAAAATTAGAAATTGTATTGTGTAATTATTTGTAAGTGTGTGTTGTGGAATGGAAGTGATGATGGAAGTTGGAGAGAGGGAGAGAGGTATTTATAATGTGTGTGAGGGTGTTGAGGGTTGGAAGATGTTCCTCACGGTCACGGATTGACGTTGACTTTCAGAAATGAGAATCTCATTCTCAGTCAACCCAAACTCCTTCCCACGAAGGACACGCCCTTCAAATGCTGGACGGTATGCACTCTTATTTTCACTGGAAAAACGATTTTGGTATTCATTTTATACTTATGGTTACATGTATTACAATTGTAGTTACACACGTAGAAGTTTTGTTAAATTTTTATATTTACGTTGTAACCACATATTTTTACACGTATAACCACCATATCCGAAAAACACTGTAATAAAAAAAAATTAATGTAACCATTTTTTTTAACGTACGTGACCAATGAGTACATAAAAATTATGAGTACAAAAATCATAACTCTTTTTACTTTAACAAAAAAAAAACTAAGAGAATTGGGGAGTGATGATGGAATTACTTATTTCCATTAATTTAGATATGGTTAATGTGATTTGATGATTTTAATTTTAATTCTTTTAGCTCTTTCAATAAAATGAGAAATAATAAAAATAGATATTCTATAGAATAAATTAAGGGTGAGGCTATTATCATTTTAAAACATCTATTCATTGTCACTTTTTTAAAAATAATCTTTTAATTTCAAATATATTTTTAATTAATTAAATTAAAATATTAATTATTGAAATAATTAAATAAAAATAAAAACAAAAGTATTAAAATTACAATTGATTTACAGTCTATAACAAAAATTCTTTTCACCCTTGTCACTAAGAATTCCCTAAATGTGACACTCCTCTAAATATATAATATGGTCATTCTCACCTTACATACTTTTATTCTGAAATACCTAAACTATCCTTAGATCTACTTATATGTTTAGACCGACAATAGAATAAAAATTAAGGACGATAATTTAATTAGGTATTTTATAATAAGAAAAATGATAAATAGTACCCTATGAACATTAGTTAAAATTATAAACATAGCAATATATTATTGAAAATAATAGATTTTAATATTTCGAAACTTGAAAATTACTTAATGAATATTGTTTATAGTAACTCCGATTATTTAAAAAAATATATTTATTGTACGTTAACAAGTGCCCTTAAAGCACTGTTGAGCATAACCCTTATAATAAAAATAGTAAAGTATAAACAGTAACGACAATATCAAGTCTACTATATATTTGTTTGAAAATTGGCAAGAGTTGGTGGGCAGTGAGAGTGATTAAATGTTGTGGAATGTTTATTATGTGGGAGTAGAATTTAAATCATGTGTTCTTAAATCATGGCTTATTAATAGAATATCGTTACGTTATTAAAAAAATTCTATTAAGAAATTAAAAATTAAAATTAAAATTAAAGAAAATAATTTTCATAACATGACAATATTTTATTGACGGAACATAATTAAAAATATAATTTGAAGACACATAATTTAAATCATTATGAGCAATGGTGATGGATGCCACTTGAATGAAGTTTCTTTTGTCAATCGTAGTTACAGAATTAATATCTAGAGTAGTATAAAGCCTCCATAGCTCTGTATAGGGGTGTGAGAATTAGGTTAATTATTCCATTCTAACCTTAAATTAGTAAATTAGGTTAACTATTTTGATTTCAACTTAATTTTAGATCCGAAGAAATTTAATATAGTAGTATTAGTCTAGCTAGTTAAAATCTGGTAAAAAAGAATGACATGATCGAGTTGGTCTAATACTCCTAATATTTATTTTTATATTAATATTTTATGAAAATGTTTTAAATTATTATACAAAATTCTTATCAAAAATATAATTATTAAATATACTTTTAAAAATAATTATTAAATATAATTTTTTTTGAATATATTTTTATTTTTATTATATAAATTCTCAAATACAATATTTTTTAAAAAAATTTTTTTGTCAAATAAAAATAATATAAGGTTTAAAAAATTTAAATATATATTATTTTGTCAATAAAAAATAATTAATTAAAAATAATGATAATTTTTTTTTGTGTTTTGTTCTGTTCTCATCCATTCCATCCTTCTAAGTGAAATTAAAAATACTCCATTCATGTGTTTGTTGTTCTTTTCCTCCCAATCAGAATACCAAACATATAATATTATCTCTAGTGCTAAATATAAGACCATTTAGAGAAAATTTGTTGGTCTTATATATAAGACATCCTACAAAATTTAAGAAGCAATTATTGATTTTTCCTTGTCGATCCTTATAATAAATTATTACAATTAATGCATTAGCTGTAAATTTTGACTTTGAATAAGGCTAAATTTGGTATATTATACTATCTTTTGAAAAAACAAAACATTAAATAAAGTTGTTACTAATTTTCTTAGAATCTTGATATGCAGTGCCCTTAGGACATTAGTTAAGGTTACTAGAAGTAGAAAAATAATTACAAGAGCACATTATTCTATCTTTTGAAAATAAAAAAACTACATATTCCAATATATTTTTACTACATTTAGATCCTTAAAGTACTAAATATCATTTGTTATTTTCATAATTCGTATGAATTAGTTATAAGATCTTATAAAAAGAACCAAAAATAATAATACTCAATGTTTTATTCTGTTCAAACAATGTCCGATAAATGCTATCATGATATCAGCTACTACTTAGTTATGAATTTCTATTAATAATTGAGCTAGTAGATGCTGGGTTCGTGTAACATATTGCACAATCTTAAAGGGAATAAATCAAATTCAAAAAGCAATTAAACAAAAAGAAGTGATATGTTCAACGAATATCAATTTCCTGGCCACAAGATTCATAGAAAAAGGTCGGAGCATTTTCAATTTTTCTATAATTAAAATATTGATAAAAATGTTTCAAAGAATAAATTATTTTCACAAGCATTTTATTGGAACAATAATTAATTCCAAAACTCATTAGCATTTACTGTGCGGTTCATTGTTTCTGGACCAAAGAAGTGAAAGAATGCTTTTGCTTTAATTCATGGATAAATCCATTTGCATTTTAATAACAAAAAAACAAAAATCCATTTGCTTTCTTGGTGATCCAAATCCAAAAAAAAAACACGAGATGTTGATTTTCACCACGTGGGTGGCTGGAGAGTATAAATATGACATGAGAATGATTATTTAGAACTTGGCAATTCAAATAGTAAATTAAGAAAAATGTGCCTATAGCTCATAGTTAAAGTCATATAAGGATGAGTTTTTTGAATTTAGAGGGGTTTGGTTTTCGGTTGGGTAAAATTAGGAATAGATTTAAAAGTAATGTAGTGTGGGATGTGTGTTTGGTCGATAAAAAAATATTAAATTTTTTTATTAAATTTTTTTATAAATCTTTTTACTTACTTAATTTTGATAAATGTCTTCAATAGCCAACGGGAGTTGGCCCGGATGATGTGTGTTTAGGTCCAACGACCACAAAGTCCTAGGGTTGAGTCTCATCTCGTTAAATTTAGCCCTTATTGGTAAGCAATCTATAAATCCTCGCTTTGGTGGTATGCCCTGGCCTTGAATGGGGTAAGTCTACCCCTTAACAAAACTTTTTATTAGCCAAAAATAAATGTCTTCAATATTCTATTAATCATTTGCTTTTTAAAAAATAAATGACATTTGTCAAACTTAGATGGATAAAAAGATTTAGCCTTACTCTTAAATTAATTCGTAAAATCCTTTCAAAAAATTAATCTTCAAAATTTCTGAAAAATAATTTGTAAATTTCAGAATATTTTGGCATAGATATGTAAAAAAAAAATGCATATTTTATTTACGAAAAAAATGCATATTTTAATAAAGAGGAAAGGAAGGAAAAAAGGAAAAAAATAGTTGTTCTTTTTTAATTAATTCAAAAGAAAAGAAAAATGTATAAAATAATTTATGATGATACCTTTTATGGTAAATTCTGTTAATCTAATAACTTAATGTAATTTTTTTTGGTAGATTAACTTAATGTAATTTGGTCAATAGAATTTATAGTATTATAAATTAATTTTATTTCTTTTAAATTCCTAATATTAGAGGGAATATAGGATTTCTGAAAAAAAAAAACTATCCTGCATTTCTTTCTTCTTTCCACTAATTTTTTAAGAAAAAATATTAGTGTACAACTAATAATAACAAAAATATAATAACAATCACTACTATTTTTGAAAGTAGTGATTATATAATTATATAATCTCTACAACTAATAATAACAATTTTTTTTTAAAGTCAAAATTATATAATTATATATCAATCACTACTATTTTTCAAAGCAAACAAATATTTTGTACATTTTTCTGTTTTTCTTCCCTTCCGGGCAAACAAATAGCCTACATGTGTTTACTTTACAAAAAAATAAAATACTTAATGGATATATTAATATCTTTTTTCTTTTAAAATAAGCTATGCACTTGAAAATTAAGTTATTTTTTAAGCACTAATGGTATTTCAACATATTTTGTCTCTCCTAATAAAGTATTTTTACGTGTATGATCAGCATTAAAATCTCTTTCAACATACTAAAAAGATCTAACTATTTACTAAGAAAAACGCTAAATCTCTCTACTAAATTCTTCTACAAATTTTTCTATTAATTTAATTTTGACAAGTGTTTTTTATCTTCCACTAAGCATTTACTTTTTTTAAAGATAGATGACATTTGTCAAAATTAAGTGAATAAGAAAATTTATAGAAAGATTTACTAGAATAATTTAACATTACTCATTTACTAATTGTTTCAGGTTTTACTTGGTTGAAAAGTAAGTTATTTGCGCAAAACTATAAACGAGTTGCACAACTTAGGGCCTAATTGGTAAAGTTACTATTTGTTAAAATATATTTTTATTTGTAGTGATTTCGAATTTCAACATAGATATGATAAAAATAAAAAAAATTCTTACTTTTTTAAAAGTATTTTTTTTCTTATAACAAAAATATAAACAAATTGACCCTTTAATTTTGTTGAGGAAAAACCAACTCTAGAGAAATAGTATTGACATTAATATTTATAATAATTTAATTAATAAATCAACAGTTGTGGGAGTTTGTACTTCTTTACCAAATAGTAAAAAGTAATATATATATTGGAGAATATATATCAATTAATAATTATTTGTCGAAGATTTTTTTACGAAATTCACCGTTAGATTGAAACTATTTATTATATAAATTATATCAGAATTTCACAGTATTTTAAAATCATTTAATATTTTATAAAATTACTTGTTATTTTTGTATATTTAAAAACTATATAAGTTGAATTTAAACTCTTGTTTTTTTCAGTCAAGTTCAATAATTATGTTTGGATTTGGTTTTACTAGCTCAACCATTGAATGTTGCAATTGATGTAGAAAGTGTCCAAAATCAAAATGGATCAGCTACGTTCGGTAACATTCCATTAATATTATTTGAAGAAAAAAGTTGAATCATGGACTGAAAACTACTAAGTTTTGGTCAAATAATATTGGGCTGAATTTTGTACATTACCCACGTGAATCAACTACGACCATTACGTCTTCGATAAATATATATGTACTATATATTACCCAAAAATAAAACCTATCTTACTAAAAAAAAATATGTATCACCTGTTAGAGAATCATTCATGCTTATGAATATGAAGTCAATGGGAAAACCAAAATCGTAGACCCAAAAAAAAAAAACAGAAAAGAAAAGCAAAATAGTATGTAATATTTGTTGAAATAATTGAATTTTTTATTTGATTTTTAAAGTATTCAACGTTAAAAGCGGTTACTAAATATTTAGTGGGTGTAAATTAATTAAATAGAAAAGTAAACACTAAATAAAAAATATATAAAAATAAGTACTTTTTAAGAGAGCTTTGAATGAATTTTAATACTATATATTTAGGGCGAAATAGTTTTGGTTTTTAGTTTTTAAAAATTATATTATAAAACCGTTTTTAAAAAAAGTTAGAGGAGTTTTCAATATAAATTTATGTGTAAATTCAGAAAACTGAAAACCAAAACATGTTTTTAGATGTTTTCATATTTTGGTTTTTAAATACTGAAAAACAAAAACTGTTTTTGAAAACTCGACTGCCAAACGAATTTTTTAGTTTTCTGTATTTAAAAACAGAAGAGAAATGTTATATTCTCTTATGGATCTCTCTACCTACTTAGGGTGTGTTTGGTTTAGCGGTGATAAAATTGATTTTAAATCAATGTGATTTTAAATAATTGATTTTGTGTAAAATTGATTTTAAAATAACGTGATTTATGTTTGAAATTTTTTACTTAAAAACAAGTTTGGAGTAGAAATACAATATAAAATTTTTAATCTAACATGAAAACAAAACTCACTTTGCTTTTGCCAAAATCAACTTTGACAACCCAAAATCAATTTTGGATTTCCCGACCAAACAATTAGCTAATTTATCAAAATCAATTTTAATACTTCAAAATCAATTCCTCACACCACTAACATTTTACCAAACATGCACTTAGTAATTTATTATTTTAAAAAGTAAATGCTTAGTGAGAGATAGATAACAATTGACAAAATTAAGTAAATAAGAGAATTTAATATTTTTTTATTTAGTGTATGTTTAGATTAGCTTTGATTAATGGTGAAAATAAGCTGTAAAAAAGAATATATTATATGAGACATAATTGATTTTCGTTTAAATATATTTGGAAGCGATTTTTTAAATAATTTTAAGTTGTGAGAAGCATTTTTGAAACAATGTCCAATTTTTGGCTGAAAGACAAAAAAAACTTTTTCTTTTGTTAAAAAAATAATCAAAACTTTTTGTAAGTGCAAAATACAACTATCTAACTTATATTAGAACACAATTTAAACCAAACATAACCTTAATGGTATAATAAACTAAAATTATATAATTAAGGAGTTAAATATAAAAATATAAATCCGGGGGTTCAAAAATATTAGAATAGAGGATGCAAAATTCAAAATTTTTCTAAGTTCAGACGATGGAGCAGCACCCCTAAACTATACATAGGTCTGCCATCGTTGCTGGATAACCACAAAATTGTAAATTTGTTTTAACTTAACTAAGTGCATGTTTGATTTTTTTACTTTTCATTTACTTAAAAATAAAAGTACTTTTAATTTAGACATCATCTGTTATAGTTTATTTGAATATAAATTTCTCAATAACAAAAAAAAAACACTTTTGCTTGTGATTAAGTGAAAACCAAACCCATCATAAAATATTTCTAGATCTGATTTTTTTCACGATTGTATTATGTTAACCTTAAATCAAGCAAAAGCACACACAAACAACCTACGAAACAACAACTATAAATTAAGCATAACGTTTTCTGCTTTCCAGTACGACGATCGCAACATTCAAAGAATCAAAGTCGGCGGAAAATCTAGAATGTAGAACATATCCCTCGTTTTTTTTTTTTTATTAAAAAAATGATATTGGGTATTTAAGTTATATCTACAACAACTTTGGGAATCATCATCCGTTTTTCTAAAGATTTTTATAATTTGTTGTGCTTGTATTTTATAAATCAACTTCTATACACAACCAAAATAAATATTTCTTGCTAAACAAAAAATTTAGGTTTAATTACATTTTTTGTTCCCTAACTTTTTTATTTGTGTTATTTTAGTCACTCTATTTTCAATCGTGTGATTTTAGTCTTTTAACTTTGTCAATTGTGTAATTTTGGCCCCCAAACTTTGAATTGTGCAAGTTTAATTCTAAAACTTTCCCAATTGCGCAATTTTGATTCTTTTGACTCTCACTCGTTGAGAAACTAATGGTCTATGCGGTCAAACCGATATAATGAGTTTTTATTTGTGCGATTTTAATTTGAAACTTTTTAATTACACGATTTAGTACTCTTACACACTTTATTTTATTGGTTTGATTGTGTTAATGGTTAGCTTCTTAACGGAAGATAGATTAATTTAGCAAAATCGCACAATTTAAAAAATTTGAGAGGACAAAAATTGCACAATAAACAAAGTTCAGAGACTAAAATCGTGCAATTAAAAAATACGAGTGACTAAAATTATTCAATTAAAAGTTAAGGGGCAAAATTATAATTAAACAAAAAATTTATCAATATTATATTTATACCTTTCTAATAATTAGATTATAAATAAATTATATGATACAATCTTGCTCAAATTAAGAGCCTGTTTGTTTCAGCTTATTTAGTAAAATAAGTATTTTTTTTATAAAAAGAGTATTTATAAAATTTGTTGTGCTTCTCAAAATAATCAAAATCTGCTTATTTTGAGAAGCAGATACCAAATTGCTTATCAAAATAAGCAGAAAAACTGATTATTGCTATTGTAACCAAATATACATAGCTTCTAATCCTTACGATAATCACTCAAAAAAATCAATTATTTATTTATAAAAATAATCAATTATTTTTAAGTTTAAAAAATTGTGCTGTAAATAAAATTACTATGGGTGTGTTTGATGCATAGACAAGTACAGTACAAAAAATATAATACAGTATAATCTAATAAGTTACAACATAATTACTTGTATTGTTCATTGTTTGATCATTATAAAATTTTACTATTATATAAAGTCAATTATACTATTATATAAAATTTTGGAACTGATATAATATTATATTTAAAAAAAATATAAAATTAGATTTCTCAAATAATTTAATATATTTTTAGAGGTTTTATTTTTTTCACTCAATATATATATATATATATATATATATATATATATGAGTTAGTTTATTGTTGTATATCGCAGGAAAAAAATTATTATTATAATAACTATCTTTTGTAAGTGTGGGAGTGGAAAGATGTAGTTAAAGCTTTATGAGATAGTAGATGTGAATAAGAGTGTTTTTGTATTTAATCATCTTGTACCATGGAACAACTTTTTATCCTCTAAGATAGTAAGTAACAAAAAAAACTTACCTTTTATTGTGTGTTATGTCTCACATTTTTTTGCTGTCTAATACCATATATTTTAACAAATCAAACACATTCTATCATAGATAAAATTCTCTCTAAATATTTAACGCAATTGCCTGACTTAGACAGTTAGACCAGTTGATATTCCACAAGTCCAATGATGATATTATCATGTAATTGTGATAATTTAGGAAAAATAAACAACAATAAAAGTAAATTAAATAGATTAGGAGCCATATGAAAACAAAATCACCACTAAACATAATATTTTATTCACATTTACTTGCTAATTCTCACTTTTCACTAACCAAGAGTTGATTCAACTAGTGGTACATATCTAATTTTACTTAATTAGTTACATATTTCTTCATATAAAAATAAAAGCCTAATTTTCGAATGAACACTATAAATTTATAAAAGTACATCTTAATGAGAAGTAGATCTTACGATGCAGCTATCATTTTTTTTCTGGATTACAGAAAACAGTAAGAAAGAGAATTAAAAAAATAAAAAAAAATAAAAAAAGCTCTTAAGATTTTCAAGTAGAGTGCTACCAATGTGTTAGGAAAACCATTCAAGCGTATTACTGAACTAGGCTAGCCTAGTTAAGATTTTCTCCTGAAAATAACTCTCACCTGACATAATTTTAGATGACTTACAGAAAGTTCGAGTCATCAGCACTGAAAAACTGTAAAATTTTCTCAGAATCTGTATAAGTGCATCTATTTGTGCCAGCTCACGGCGCCAAAATTATATAATTTCGAATCGATAAACCTATTACAGTTAACCGTAATTCGCTAAACTGAATTGGCGTTTAAAATGAAGGAATAAATATGTATTAGCAGCAACTAAAAGTTATCAGCAATTTGAGGCAAATGTTAAACCAACAAATAGAAGCCAGGGTGAGCTATCTGCATAAAAAACAGTACAGTATAAGCTAATGCAGCATACTTTTTTTAAATTTACAGTAATTCTTACGAATTATATTTCTTTCATGTTCTTCACAATATTTCAAGCTTCACCCTCATTTCCTCATTAGAAGAACCACTGTATGAGCAGCTATACTTCTATTTTCTCCAAGACTGTCTACCTTTTCATGAGTTTTTGCTTTGATATTTACCACAGAAGAATCAACTCCAAGCAATGCAGACAAGTTAGCCTTGATAGCTTCCTTGTGTGGGCTTAATTTTGGCCTCTGAAGTATCAATGTAGCATCCAAGTTTCCGATATCGTAACCGGCCTCATGCATAAGTCTCACCTGTAAAATACCGCAGCATAGGTTATGTGTGTGTTTGGTTTAGATTTAAATGGAATGAAAAGTGAAAAAACACACAAACCGAGATAAATTAAGATTTAATCGATGCTTGAGATATATTAATGCACAAAAATCGAGGTCATATAATGGAAGTCAGTATTTCTAGCTTTGACCAAAGCAAAATCTTATACAAATGCCCTATAAAATTCCCCAAAAGATACCAGTAGTTGTACATATTTCAACCATATTCCATGGAAAAACTTTCGACAACAGATATGATTTTCCTCGTAAGGCAAAGACACAAAAAAATCATGTCACAGCTACTAAAGCAAATGGTAAATGCAGACTTGGAAATTGAGTAAATCATAAAAAGAGGAGCTGTGCTATAGGGCAATATACACTTGGCAAGATAAATTTCATTTGATTAAGCACAATTCAGTTCTAAGCAATGTCACTACAAAAGGCTAAGGATCAGTTTTCTTATTAAAAAGGTTTTTTCCCCATTTTTTCGTTTTCAAATATAATTACGGAAAGCAACATAATAATCTCTTTGTTTCCTGTTCAAGTTATTAAAATATGCTGACTTCAATTTCCTTGAGATTAGTCTCTACTCCACCAGCTAGCGCCTTTGCTCAATGACATAACATGTTAGCATAACAAAATGAAGTTTCAAATTCGAAAAGCTATCTACTTATCTCTAAGTCGACCAAAGCGAATGTTTGAATTAATATCCGACGATATGGAAACAGAATGAAATGAAATAAAACAGAATATAACAGAGTGGTCAGTTATATAGAATGGAATAAAATTTCCATATCATTATTAGGATATTTTTATGGTCGAATGAGCTATGAAGTGATGTTTTCCTTCCATTCTTCAGAAAGTGCATCAGTGAAAAATAAGTTACTTCCAAGTTCCAACTCACTATTCCATATCCAAAACTGAGGGGGGAAATAGGGACATTAGATGAAATGGAAAAAATACACAAGGTTTCGTTTCATCTTATTTTAAACAACTCATGGTGACCACTAATGTCATTCCATTATAATCCACTCCATTCACTTCCATCATAGTTACATTATAGCAACCACTTGATTCTAATTTCTAACTCTGCATTCAACTTGATATGGATATATTGTGTCCATGAATTTTCCATTTGATGAAATGAAATTACAACTAGTCAGTGAAGTATGCAAACATATGGCCTTTTAATTTGTTCTCAGGATAAGGATTACATTCAATCAACACTAAGGAAATGGAAAAACTAATGCCTGAAAGGCTAAAACTGGTATCAGATTTCAATGAAGCAAATAATGTAGAAAGCAAGCTATGTTTGCAGGCTAATACTCACAGATTCTTGGATGAACACCGAAGAGGCACAACCCTTCCACTTAGGATCCGAATCCGGAAATATCTGCCCTATATCAGGAAGCCCTAATGCCCCTAAAATAGCATCAACCACACAGTGAAGCAGAACATCCCCTGTAACCAACAACCCACATAGCTCACAATCGTACACTTGAAAAACGAAAATTCAACAAAAAAATGGAATTTTGAAAGCTTAAAGATGAAGAATCAGAAAAGGGGAATATTAAATTACCATCGGAATGAGCCTCGCAACCTCTGTCATGGGGTATGTTAATTCCACCGATGATTAAAGGGTAACCGGGTTCCAACCGATGGAGGTCAAATCCGTGCCCGACCCGAAAGGGAAGAGCCTTGGAGGGAGTGGAGGAAACAGGGGATTTGTCGTATTCGACGGAGGTGATTGGAGCTGCGGCGGAGGTGGAGGCTGAGACGGTGGTGGATGGTATGAAATGGAGGGTATGGTGTTTGAGAGGAAAAGAACAAGAGAGAGCAAGTGGATGAGAAGATTTGGAGGTGACTGTGAAAGGGAAGGGAATGGAATATGCTGTGAAGGAAGAAGCCGCCATAGCTGTTGACGCAGAGGAGGCTCTGTTGTGAAATGGTGGCCAACAATTTCAGTCTCAGACACGACAACAAGATTGTGAGACCGAACGAGTGAAAAGAGACTGGCAGTTTGCAATGGCAACTGGCAAGTAGAAATCACAAGGATTAATGGTTAGATGAACATCACTATTATATCATTAAATATACTTTCTCCGTTTTATATTAGGTTTTATCTGGACAATTACTCTTTTTAAAAAAACATTAATTAATATTTGAGTTTTAAAAACTTAGTATAATTTTTTATATTTGTCTCTATTTAAAGTAAAAATATTTAATTATTGTATTTGTTTAAATTTTAGAAATAAAAAAAGTTTGGTTATTTATGAAGAACAAACAAAAAATTTTTTAATTAATTATCTTAAAAATTTATAGAGAATCTTACACTCACCTTATCTGAAAAGAATCTTATATTGTGAAATGGAGAGAATAAATAAATGTATAATTAAATTATTATTTGATTAAATTATTATAATATGTGATAATTAATTATATAATTTTATATTTCTTTATATTTAATTATATATTTTCATTTATTTAGTTAAATATACATATTTGTTTTTTTATTAAATGACTGAGTAATTATTTAATTAGAAATAATTTAATTACGTTTAACCAAATTTACTTGAATAGTGGGTGGGGTGTAAATCAGATACTTCTCAATCACAAATTAGATTAGAATCTAAAAAATGTGTTCTGCATTCAACAGGTTGGTCAGATGGCTAATGAGACATGCTTTGAGTAGCAGGTCTTCGATTCGAATATTTGTAAACGCACTTTAACCTATCAAATAAAATAAAATAAAAAATGTGCTCTGTATTATTAAAAAAATAATTGAAATGATGTTGCAACTTTTTTTTTAAAAAAAAACAAGAGAGAGTTTTCTAAAGAAGAGAAACTGTCATTTAAGTGTTTTATGAGGTTATCTGATTTCAATATCAAAGTTTGGTATGTTTCATCTATATATTTAATACTCCTATAGTCCTATTTACTATGTAAAACATTTTGTATCTGATTTGGTATGTCATTTTTTTTTATTATATGAAAATAAATAGTACAAGCGGAATTCGAATTCCGTACTCACACACGTATGTCCCCATGCACTCACCAACTGAACTACATGACTGGGACGATTTGGTATGTCATTTAGTTGTTTTATGAGATTATCTGATTTCAATATCATTTCACCAACAAAAATTGATCTGATTTCAGTATCAAATTTTGTAGTGTTTCAACTATATATTTAATATATAAAATATTTTATAATAAAATTATTTTTTGGTATTTTAAATTTTAAATTTATATAAATTATAATTTCATTTATTACCTTATATAATTATTTTATTCTTTTTTTACCTTTTCAATTTCAAAATTTTTTATGTTAAGCAAATAATATATATTTTTTTTTAAAAAAAAGTGATATGAAAATGCACAAAAAAATTTAAAAATGCTTTCTAATTAAAATCCCTTAAAAAATTTTAAAAAAATTAAAAAAATTTCATTGAAGTTTCATTATTTTGTATTAAATTGTGTTAGTTTTTTTTTTGGAAAGGAAATTGTATCAGTTTTTAGTCTTACTTTTGAAAATTTATCTATATTTATATCATTATCTCAATTTTGAGTTTTTAATTTTATTTCTATTTCTATATGTTTATCTATATTTGAAAATTTAATAAAACAATAAAGACTAATTAAGTGTGTGTTTAGATTAGATTAGTTATGTCTAAGACATAATCGATTTTTGTTTGGATATATTTGCTGTTAAAAACGATTTTTAAGATAATTTTAAACTGTGAAAAGTGATTTTGAAACTTTTTGAAATCATGTTCAATTTTTAGCTAAAGGAAAAAAGATCTTTTTTTCTTTATTAAAAGAATAATCAAAAGTGTAAAATCCAGCTATTCAACCTATGTTTTAAAAAAATCTAATCTAAATATGCTCTAACTAATTTAACCTCTAATAACAATCTATCCGTTATCCAAACAACACCACCTTTTACAACACTCCTATTTTTTAGATATAACCGTCCAAAAATTAAATAATAGCAGTATCATTTCTAAATGAGTCTGTGACAATCCCATTATCCCAACATCCTTAACAAGCACAAGATCTCAGTCCTAGATTAACCCTTAGTGCTTCCATTGAAGAGGTCACTTGACTCCGCCCAACGAAAAAAGAAGTAAAAGCACCCTTAACGAAATGTCTTTCCGTGTCTGAATGGAGTGGCACACTTCAATGGGCATGTCCCTGAAACTAGCGCGGGCATTTAGGGAGAAAACCTTGGGAAATAAATCTGTTGAAGAATCCAAGGAATGTTCGCACATATTTTCTTAAAATGACAAGTTATCCCATTTGTCGGCCTGTATAGGATAAAAGATGACAAAAAAAGTTTTTTTAAAATTTTTTTTGAACTTTGGAAAAAGTTGAATTATTTAATCCTATATAAACTAACGGGTAAATTCATATAGTTATCGAAAATTTGTAGGTTACTGATACTGTAATCTGGGATCAAGTATTTCTCTAATAAAAAATAGACGAACTATATATTCTTAACTTCCCAATTTAAATCACTCGTTTAAAAATATCACTAGAAGAGTTGGTCCTTCAAGTAAGGTCTTCTGTCAAAAAAACCAAAGGTCTTGTGTTCCCAACTCAGACAAGATGGTCTCTTATAGAAGTTTGGTATATTTCTATCTTATTTTGAATAAAAAGAATTAATTATTTAAAGCTTAAAATTAAACAAATAAAAATAAGTTTCTGAGGATAACATTTTCCCTAGTTTATATCCTTTTTGTTACGCAGCAAAGTCTAGCTCCCATTTGTTTTAGATGTCTACTACATGGATTTAAACAGTCTTTAGTATTATACATAATCGGACTGTACAATCTTTCTAGCTATGTACTTCCCCAAATAATCATATCCATGAAAATATAGAGCCTCAATTTCAGCTCTCTTTCCGCTCTGAACCATTAGAGCCACCTCTTCCTTGTAATTCTCCTGTTAAACATTGTTATTTTAATGGAATGCAAGCCTCCAGTTGAAAAGAATCTTTTGAAAGCCATAGGGATGAAATATGTTTGGTGTTTCATAATACTTCTTATACTGGTAGGTTCTTGTGCAGGACATATATGCATGTACAATTCATATGCAAGAAAGTTCCCTGCTCTAAGAATGCAGCAGTCCTGTGGAATCTAGTATAAGGTATAAATCACAATCACAATAGATGCCAAAATGTGTTGTCCAAGAACTAAAGCATCATAAAATTATGAAACTGAAAATGGTGAGTGAAAATAGCTCGTCAGACTCCAGGATAGGCAAGTAATAGTACAGGCTATGTTCAGAGACTCTGAGTGGCTTACCTGTAAGATTCCTGAAGACAACAAGCTTTGAGCAATTTGCAAATCCTTTGGTTTCAATGGAACGAAAGATTCGTCCGGCAGCATGGGTAGATCGTGCCCTCGCAGTCCTAACCACTTTACATTGCAAGCTAGATCATGCAAATAAAAACATTTCCCAAGTATAAGTTTCTTCCAACATTCAGAGCTTGTTGTATACTTGGTGGTATAATGAGATTTTAAAATTACCGTATCTATAAGCCTCTAGGCCCATTCCCACACTTCCAAATTTGAAAGTGCATAGAATAGCTAATCCAGCTGGATTCCTTTAAAGGTTTGAATTACAAGGAGACACAAAGAAACTATAACATCTTTTAACAAAATGGGAAGAAACAGACTGTCTTTTTTAAAGATTACAGGAAATTTGTATATCAGAAAAAACGCAAGCAATCATACCAATCCACCAAAGCTAAAATTGGCAAGTCTGGTAAAATTCTACTGATTCGATGAAGCAGCAATCTGCATTTGAACTTCAGACTTTCAGATATCAAAGCATGCATATCAGTAAATGGAGATTACAATATAGTACCATATATCAGATGGTAGTGTCAAGTATGAATAAAACAGAACCTCTAAAAGCATCCTGTAAAAGCTCTAAGTTATTCAATTCTCTATCTTGTAAACTGGATCACATAGTACCTTGTGGCCATATCTGGGTACCCTTTAGCCGTGATAAGAATGCTTGGAATTTGATTGAAAAACCGATCCTCAGTAAGCCGCTGAAAAATTGCATGCTAAACAGAACCGATTGATATTTGTATCAGAACATTTCTTTCTTCGTTGAGAAGGAAGAAAATATGGAAAGTGTCAAAGTAGCATGATGTAAATGATCACTGAAATTAAGAATATGAATTCACCAAATTACCTCTAGCCAACTCACCTTTTCCACAATTATAACATACCGCGCATCTGCATTTATAATCAAATTTTGTAACAAATTCAAGTCACCAGAAATTGCATATCCAGAAGAACCACAAACAGAACAATCCACGACCTCTTTCCCCGGTTCCTATACATGAAAAATTGGAAACTGGAAGTGATTGACGTTTATATCGGCAATCTTTCATCAAACAATGAAACCAAACATTTCAGCACGACATATACAATTCAACACCCTAAGCATCTGCCTGAAACAGTGAAATCCAATAAATTGGCAATGTCCTTGAATGAAGGGTTCATGAGATACCTGCAAAGTCAGGCGACCAGCTACGAGTCCTCGACTAGATGCCATGATTCCAAGACTGTATCGGCTGCACTGAAGCAATGCAACGAGATCTGTTTGGGGCACAGGTTGCCATATCCATTAAAAATAACAAGATATCAAACTCAAAGCAAGCGAACCAGTGATAATAGGTTAATAACCTTGGATTGTCCTGTTGACATCTGCTTGAGAAGGAAATAGATGAGATGAATCACACAGTAGCTTGTAAAACAACTCCCTCTGTGTGACACGTTTTTCCTGAAGCAATATCTGATAACACATTTCCATCACCTTCCACACTACAAGTGAGAAATTCATAACACAGAAAGTAAAATTTCTTGGAAGAAAAATTAAGTAAAGAGAAATGAAACACCATATTGGTAATCCGTACCCCTAACGAAGGCCTTTGCTGCATTAGGTCTCATCAGAGACCTAGTAGAAACGGAATTGGAGAGAAACACACATGATAGTTCGGTCAACAGGCCATGATTCACTCTACTGTTGCTGAATTTTCTCTGAATCTGTTCATTTCTCAGTATTATTAAGCCAAATTAGTTAAATATACATATTCCCTAGCTGCTTTCAAAACAAACTGAGAAGAGATAACATGGAATCGATTAAAAAGGAAATGGAACTCGCAAAGTTCAATCCGTTAATTAGAACTTGTTCAGCTGAAATAGAAACTTGGCAGATCATTAAAATCAAATCCATACCAGAGGCAAATCAGAGATGGCAGGGTTCGATGCGTTCAATATTTTGAGAAAACTGAGCACAGACACTTCAATTCTTGCTCGGACCTGCACGATCAAAACGAAACTGTCAAGCCGGTGCGGATTGAAAGGAAGGAAGAACGAGAATGGATGATGATAGAGTATTACCTGAGCAGGAGGGACAATGTCGGCATAACAAAGCTCTTGATCGGAGAAGAACTTTAGCGTCGAACTCCGAAGATCTTCCATCGGAGAGATTGAAATGTCAAATTTTCGGTGATTGTAGAATTGGCGCGCAATGCCGAATAAGAGGGTTTTGTTACTGTTTTCAGAGGTTTTTTATTTTATTTTATTTTATTTTTTGTTTAAATTAACGGTTTTAGAAGGATTTGCACTGTGGGACAAAAAACACTCAGTAGCTATACATGCGGATTGAAATCACGTTTTTTTTTGTTCATTTTATTTCTTTCAATTATAAAACTACAGATATTTAAAAATTTATAAGAAATCTTATTTGTAAATGAAATTTGCAGACATTGATTTCTTTAGCTCGGGTGTTTTTGACTTTCATTATTTGCGGTGTTGGTTAAAACTATTAAACAACTTACATCTCATCAATGAAATGTAAATTTTCACCATACTTTTGTGAAGGTAATTTTGCGGTTAATTAGTTAGTTAAGCGTAGAGTTACATCAAAGATTTCTCAATTGTCCTCTTCAAATTAGCCCTATTTTTTTAGGGAATACTTTAGGATATTAGCATTTTTAAATTAATCTTATAAAAAAAATATTCTTTCTCTTGTTTTTTTCAATTTTAATTTCTTTATTACAAGGGTTAGAGTGAAAAAATTGTTTTGGAATGGAGGTTTTCACTCCACACAGTTACATGATTTTCTTAATATATGTAAGTTAAAAATGATTTAATGCATGTTTAATTTAATAATGATTTGCGTTTTAATAATCTATCAACGATTATAATTTGTTTAGACACAAATTTCAATAACGTTTAAGAAATAAAACAATTTCTAAAAAAAAAAATTATTTTTATTTTCAGCTAAATATAGGCCAAACACACACTTATAGATAAGACAACAGTTAATAGTAGAGTAGATTGTCAACTTATGTATTCTACAAGTAAACATACAACCACATGATATATGTATATAGTGGCTCAACCTAAATCCCTTATTACAATTCATTCAAATAGTGTATATATTGGTTTTATAAATTTGAAACTATGTTAATCAATCTGTCACATCTCACATGAAATATGATAACTATTGCACTAATTAATCAGCTTAATTCATTAATCTTCCTGGAACTGCAAATCCCTCTGTGTGGTTTCCTGGAGCAAAGCTGCAACTGAACCAACGAAAGCAGCATTCATGTAAGTGGTTGGTTCACTGTGAGAATAATCTGATCTTGCATCATTGAAATGGTCATTTGAATCAGGACCTCCAACAATGGCACCCACATGAATATTGGGATTTGGATTTGTGGAAGAGAAATACTCTGTTTGACCTTCATTGCAACCCACTTTGGCTGGGTGAACTTTAATTGAAGGGATAGATGAACCTCTGTGGTGTAGTTGCTTTGGGTAATTGCTTCCAAATCCCACCATGTAGGACATCTTCATGGGATTGTTTCCTAATATGTAGTCCACCTGTATTGCACATAACGTTTGAGATTATAATGGTTAAAATATGTTATTGATCTCTGTAAACTGTAAATTGAGATTGGATTGCTATTTGGTCCTTACACTTAACCTTTTTTAAGTTAAGTTTATGCATGTATATTAGTACTTGGTAGGTTATTTTTACATCTATTATTAAAAAAAATTGATAATGGGTACAAGGAATTTGGTATGCGGTACACTAGATGATTGGAGAATTATGTGATTATAGTTAGGTTCTCTCGTTAAAATTAATTTTTATTTAGAACATCACCAATTGTTACACATAAAATGTCATCTAAGTATGCTTAACTTAATCGATATCACAGAGAGTAAATCAAAATAAATGTTAAATATAAGAATTAGCTAAATTAGAAAAGAGTGTTACATATATAAGGATAAGGATGAATAAACAATTGAAAACAATTTTTTTTTTTGGTAAAAGTTGAAAACAAGAGTATAGAGACTAATTTGAAATTGGGTATAAATATTGCATATAAGGACTAAAATTTTGTTTTTTGAACTGACTAAAATTATATTCAAACCTTGAAAAACTGAAGTATAACATTTTTAGCTAGTCTTGGAACACCATTTTTACCCATATTGCAGTGGTAAGATTTATGTATGACCTTGATAAAGTTTGAGAAGGAAAGTCAGAGTATTAGTAATATTATACCTGTGTTTTGGCAAAGGCTCTAATTTGAGAAGGGGTGAAATGTGCAGAGCCACAATTGATTCCACCAACATTATTTTTAGTCAGGATTTTGGAGAAAATGAATAGCACCATGGTTGAGCCTGTAGCATATTGCAGATTACTACTGTCCCTAGTGTACAAAAGTCCACCTGAGAGAACAACAATAATTAAAACATTTCTCTCGTCACAACTTAATCAAAATAAGACTCACTATTTATGAACGGAGATCTTGATTTGCTACAGTCACTTATTAATACTGTCACTTTAGTCACTTAATCCTACGCCATTCACCCTGCGCAATCACCCCATTCATTCACCCACCACCACTTGGTGGTTGTTGGCGTAGGATTAAATGACTTCAATAATGGTAGAAATAAGTGACACTAACAAATCTGAATTCAATTAAATGTTGAGTAATTTTGGCATTGAAAATGAAAAATTTTATTAGTGAAAAGAATTTAACTGAAGCAATTGAATATCTCAAGAGTTTAAATTCTATGAAATTTGGAAACAAAATATAAGGTAAGGAATTCCTTAACAAATTCCAATTAATGATGTAATATATATACCTGGAGTTGTTCTAATCTGTAGAGAGCTACTTCCTGGCATCACTGCACAGATAAATGATTCAGCATCACTCTTAATCTTAGCTAAGTCCTTCTTCCCACCATAGAATTCCTGGACAAAAGGGAAAAAATTGTAAAATTAATTAGTTCTTTCCTTCAAACTAATAATATATTTTCACTTTGTTGACAACAAAATTAGTTATTAACAGGTAATTAAATAAAAATGTAAGAACCTCTGTAAGTAACGTTTGAGCTCCAACTAACTTGTCATCCCAACTAAACTCAGACGCTGCGTGACTCCAACCTTGGTTGCTTGTGATGTAATTCATGTATTTGTTTTCTCCACTCGCCTTGTATAGCCACGTGGCAGCCCATAATAGTTCATCCTTTTTAATTATGCACAACTCAAAATTAATCACAGCCTTAGCTTAATTAAATAATGACCAATCTATAAAACTGATTTAGTTTATGTTTAATTGTTAATTGACTAGACCATCAATTTTTTTACCTGGTAACCTGAATAGGAACAATAAAATGGGCAAGAACTCGAATAAGAACCTCTGTACTTGTCAGCAAAATCAAACAGCTGCGCAAACATCGCCAATACAAACACACATGTTAGTGACAGTTAATTAATTGAACATGAACGAATCGAAACGACAAGAGCAAAATCTCAGTGGATGGTAACAGCACGGTTACTCTGTCATTTACAATAAAAACATATATCAGCATCATTTATGAACGGAATGGAATGAAATGAATCCTCACTGATTTGGACTTGCTTAAGAGTGTGGAGGAATAATTGGGATCAGTTTTGTTGAAGACGATTGAAGCGGCGGCGAGAGCGGCAGCAGAGTCAGCAGCAGCTTCAGATCCAGGGGAATTGGCATCAATCTTGTAGACTGTTCTTGGTGTGTCCATGTCTTCAGGGCGCTCCCAACATTGGTGATCTGAATTTCCATCTCCAACCTATAAATATAACATTATCACAAGTTCACAACAAATAATAATGTTAATGATGAGCTATTATTAAATTATATAATTATGGAAATTTAAGTAATTAATTAAGGGACCTGTGTAAAGAGGGTGGTTGGAGAAGTGTGAGCTTTCAAAACAAAGTCAGTGCCCCAGTGGATTGCAGTTTGGAGGGAGGGAAGCTGATTAGATGAAGAAATTTGAGTGTTGTATTCAATAGCAGCCCAACTCAATAAGGTCACTGTATATGCCATTGGCCATCCAAACTTCACATTATCTCCTGCATCATAGTATCCTCCAACCAAATCCACCTGCATGCACGTCATGCCAAACATACATTTATTTATATAAATATATATATATATATATATTAACAAAATAATAAACATAAATATAATAGAATTTCAAAAAATTAGGGTTGGTTTTAGTTTGTATTTTTGTTTTCTGTTTTTATTATATTTTCATCTTTTAAAAATTTTCTAAAACAAAATGAAAAAGATGTCATAATAAAAAAAGATCTCGTTATATTTCATTTTAAGCTTTTCTTATACAAATTCTATGAACACGTTGGAAACCGAATGTAAACATAAAATGAAAATAAGAAACAAAAATACTAACTAAACAGGTTCTTAACGGTCAAATAAGCCAGTTTACCAACTTTTTTGTCATTATTTTTGCCGCAATTGATTGCTAACATAATTAACAACTAAATAAATGCGTTTAACGACCACTTTATTTTTTAAAACTATTTTATTTTTAGGGTTTTGATACACTAGTTAAGATTACTAGAAATAGAAATATAATCATAAGAATACATTGTTTAGTCTCTTGAGAATACAAAAAAAACTACACATTCCAATATTTTTTTACTACATTTGGGTTCTTAGATAGTGTCATTAAGACACTAAATATCATTTGCCTTATTTTTATAATGGTTGTATTCATAAGCCTTCAAAACATCGTTTATTTGGTTCAAGAAAAAATAGAAGAAAAACAAAAGAAAAAGTTGATTTTTAGGAGACAAAAATTTCAAACTTTTCCTTCTTTTCATTTTCCTTCCTCTCACACTTTTTTTCCTCCCACTTTCTCTCCTCTCACACAAAACAAAATTTTTAGTCACTAATATTACATTGCTGACCACTTTAGTCGTTGATTAAGTCTCTAACTATTTAGCGACAGAATAAATTAGTTTAACGAGCACACTAAAAAAACTTTTTTTAGTAGGTAGTAAGACATTTTGACACCGTCAGATTGATGATCTGGTATATAGAGTGTGAAGTTTTGAATTACTACCCTCAATTCAAACTACATGCACATTAAAAGTATTATAGGAAATAATAAGAACATACATAATTAATATGATACATACATTTTGGAGGTTTCCATCAGAGAGAGCAGAATCTCCTCTCCATTTGACTCTCTGGCTAGAAGGCAACTTCCCTGACCTTTGCCCTTCAAAAAACAAGATTGCTTTTTCAAGTGCTTCTCCATAATCATAATTCTTATTATTATTATTTTCTGAAGAAGAACTCATCACGAACTCATCACCATCCACCATGCCTAATACTAATAAGGCACACCACAACAACAGTACACCACTCACCACCAAATTGCACCCCTTCATCATCACTCTCTAAATTAATTAAAACTAGTGTGTAGCTTTTACCCAACTTCTTGTATCTATGTATGTATATATATTAATTCACTCAATGCATGGGATATATATATATAGGCAAACGTGCATATATATAACAAAGATCATGTAGCTAGTAATGGTGGCGAGGAATGGGGGATAACGTGACGTGTTAATGCGTAGTAGTAGTCAACATATATATATACACATATATTCACATGTCTATTTTAACAATTTGGGATAAAGTTAAACATAGATATATACAGTTAGTAGATAGTATAGTGTATGTTTGATAAAATGTTAGTCGTGTGGGGAATTTATTTAGAAGTGTTTAACTTAATTTTGGTTAGTTAGTAAATGGTTTGGTTACGAATTAGGAAAAACACAAAATTAATTTTAGGTTGTCGAAATCAATTTTGGCAAAGGTAAGGTGGGTATTATTGCTTTTATGTTGGGTTAAAAATTTTGAAATGTATTTTTACTTTAAATTTATTTTTAAGTTAAAAACTCTCAAACATAAATTACGTTATTTTAAAATTAATTTTACACAAAGTTAATTTTTTAAAATCACGTTGATCTAAAATCAATTCTAGTTATTATTGCTAAACTAGACATACACTTACCCTCTCAGGCATATTGATCGGGAATCAAATTCTAATTATGTACTCCTTCCATTTTTTATTATAAGTAACTTTTTGAAGAATCCTATGTTATTGATTAAAACAGATTTAACTATTTTTTGTTGGATTTCATGAAAAATTATCTAAAATGCTCCAAATAATTAATTCACTTAATACTCATAATAAACATGTTTCTCCCTCTATAATTAATTTGATAGGGATATTTTAGAAAAAGAAATTATTTTTACTTGGATCAAATAATATTAAATAAAATTAACCAACATTTTTAATAAGTGTGTAATTAGTTATTTTCGCTTATAATAGAAATGAGGGAGTATATGAAAAAGACTCTAATTTGTTGAGAGTGATTGATTTCACCATTTTGAAATAAATTATATTAGTCTTGGGTTGTCTATCAAATAATTCTCTTTCCGTCCTGTTTTAACTTTCATAGTTTTGAGATGAAATTGTTTCTTTTATTTATAAATTTAAAAGTTAAAGAAAGCTTTTAGTATTCATTTTCCTATTATACACATGTTTATTAATTATTTTATGCGTTTATCATATATTCATTAATTAATTATTCTAACGTTCAATTGGAGTATAAAAGAAAATTATATCATAATTTTATAAAAATAAAAATATTAATTGCTTTTGTTAATATGTATAAATTAACTTTTAAGAGAACAAATGTTATATCTTTCAACAATATTTTCCAATAATTTTCCTATTAATACATTAGATCATGCATAATGCAAACACAACTTAATAAGTGTGTATAATCTATATTTTATTAATATTTTGGTAAGCCTCGCAGATACGCATCATTCTATTAATTTAAGCAATTCTTATACTACAATGCAAGGTTTTTATTAAGCAACTCAAATAGGTCTCACGCGTGCCACACAATGCAAGGTTCTTACACTAAAATTCTGTTTATTTGACCTCACTTCTCCTTCAAGCAACTCTTGATCTTGATTGTTTATTTAAGCAACTCACGTAAGTAATTCAAGCTACATCAACAAGCTGCAACGAAGAGTTGTTTATTAAGTTAAGTTGCTTAGCACAAACAATAGTTCTAAGCAACTTCATTACATGGTCTTATAAAAAATATATTAAATAGAAAAAGGTATATGTAGTATCTTCGAAATAAAGTAAAGCGATTAATTTTTAATTACTTCATTTAATATGTAAAAAGATTATTTATAAAAAAAATACTCTTTTTATTCTGAAATATTAGTCACCATAGGGGATTTCACATGGATTAAGAAGAACAATTAATTTCTTTAGAATCTAACAAAAAGTACATAGGTAAGCTAAATTAATTATTGAATTTGAGATTTACTCAATAGCTATTGGCTATAAAAATAATAAAAGTGAAAATAGTTAATAAATATAGCATTGATAATATAAAAGTAACACATATTTTGGAACAAATATTTTTAATTAAAGTGACTAATATTTCAGAACAGAAGGAGTAGTTGTAGAAGAATATAAAATTATTAAGATAGGATAAAAAGGAACGTTCAGGAGAGTAGTTAGTTATTGGTGTAGAAAACTAATGATCTTAATAATGGGTCTAATTCTACCCATTATTCTATTTATATATATGGTTATGTTTTGAAATTTTTTTAAAAGGGGTTAGTTTTATAAGATTTTTTTTATTTTTTTATTGTGATACTATTTATAATTTATTATAGAGGTATTTATTTTGTTAAGTAGATTCTCATCTCGTTATAGAGGTTCTTACAATTTTAATATGTTTTTTTTTAATAGGACATTTTTCATAGTTCGTCATGAAAGTTTCTAATTTGCTATAGAAGTGTTTACTATTTTCATGTGTTTTTTTACGTGACATTATTCACAGTTCTCATAGAGGTGTCTACCTCGCCACATGGAGGTATAGGCACTTCTATAACAAGGTAAAATCCTCTATAACAAAGTATAAACTCCTCCATGATAAACCATGAACAATATCATAATTTAAAACTTAATAAAGCCTATAAAAGTGTTAAGGTTCTATTACAAAATCAATTGGTAATATGAGGAGTAGTCCAACAGGTATTTAAACTGCACCACGAAGAGTGAGGTAGACGATGTGAGACTTATTTCCAACAAAAAGTAACTAGTTTTAGAGAAAAAATTTAAACTTAACACTATAAATATAATTTTCCTTCTCTAATACCCTATAAAGTGAGGGACCCTAAAAAATTAGAAGTCAGAATAAATGAGTCACGGAGATGGTACAAGTTTTAATTAGAAATGTTTATGATCATGCCCATTCCCCCTGAACGTCATGTATGTTTTTTTTCGTGTTCTTTAGTGATGCATTTGCATATGCGAATCTAATCATTGAAAAGAGTTTTTTTTTTTTTTGTTTGAATTTGGTTACCTATGATTATCAATTTTCAATTTTCATGCCTAAAAGTTGTGTATCCCTAATAGATTTTCATATGTAAACAGTGTAGTAGATTAGAAGAAAAAGGTTTGGCACATATTTTCTTGAAAAAGGCAGGTTTCACGTTCCAATACCCTACACATTTGATACAAACATATATTATTACTGTGTTGTTCCTCTACAACTACTGCAGCATTTCATTGCTGCTCATCTCAAGAAAAGAAAAATGTTTTGTGTACACTTTAATAGGTGTACAACTTATTTAATCTCTTGGTTTACTATTTAATATTAAAAAATTAAAAAATAAAATAAAAAATTTGATTTAACTAATATTAAATAAATTATAAATGGATTGTACATCATAATAAATGTATAGAGATCATTATTGCTACAAGAAAAATGTTAAAAAAAATTTTTGAACAAAAGAAAAATGTTAATAAATGGGGCTTTTTAGCATTTGCTCACGAGTAAAAATTGTCATGGAGATGGAGAGTAAAGGTCCAGGGACAATCATCGGACTGTCGCTAAAATGTGCATTGCTAATTTTTTGTGATGGCCAAAAGGAAAGTCAAAACGAATGTCGCTAATTAGCGGGCCGGATTTAAGCCTTTGCTAACAAGGCAGCTATCACAACTAGATAACAAAAAAAATTAACAAGAGACAAAAAAGACCAAATGTATCTTTTGGTTTGATATTTTTTATGTGCATTTCATTTAGGTCTGATCTAGTCCGTCAACTTTGTTACTCTAGTTAAGGTAATTTGACTCTTTGTTACTCTAGTTAAGGTAATTTGACTCTTACGAGATAATTTAACTCTGTTTTTATTAGAATTAATATACTTTTCTGAACATATATTTTTTTCACAATAGGAAGTCAAAACCCCCTTATGAACACCCACGTGAACAGAATTGTTGAAAAGTGAAACTTTCACATTTCTCCATATGTTCTCATTGACGTTTGAATATGATGTTCACATGAGGTTTTTTAAAGAATAATATTTCGTTGACACCTAAAAAATTTATACCTCTCATACATTTATAATATAATATTATTATTTGATTTAAATAAATTAAAAAATTGGAGAAATAAAAGATACTAAAAAGGTCAAGAAATAATAAAATAATAAGGGTGTAAGGTTAATATATCATTTTTGAGTGTTAAAAAATCAACTCTTTTTTGAAACAAGAAAGTACAATACCATAGATCAGGGTATGTATGTATGTATATACGTTTGCGTAGCGAATGTAATAACAAGCAAACACCGGTGTGGGACCAATTTGTTCCGTGGCTTTAACTCTTAACTTGAAGATTCATCGGTGATTACTCTTCTGTTCCAATCCACTTGGATCTTATAATTAATTATTTATTTTATTTAATTTAATTTCATGAATATAATGGTTAATGTCTAATATTAGATCAGATCACATGCAACACAGTACATACCTTCCTCGGAGAAATTTTGTTTTCAATTTGCTTTCCTCCTTTCCCACACATTTCGGCGATACATGTGGTGGATTGAATTCATGGTTTCTCTATATATTCTTTTTTAATTATTCAGATAATTAAGGAAGCAAAAATTATCACTTCCATGTAGTTTAGTTTAATTTACACCTACATTCAACGTGCAATTAACAGAGAGCTAGGCTGAAAAGGAGAAGAAAAAGTATCATATTGGAGCCAATATACACATGCATGTAAATCATATATGATTCATAGTATCTTTACCAATTAGTAGTTGGTGTGCAACTTTATCATCAAATGAGGGAAAGAAAACCATTCAAAAGTGAGCATTGTCTATGAAATTAGAAAGATACGTACAAAATTTGCAATAGTCTTTTTTTCAAATATAATATTTTTAAAATGCGGATTAAATTGTGAAAATAATAAAAGAGGTCTTCCCTTATTTACTAAGGGCTTGTTTGATTTCTCTTTTTAAAAATAGTTTTCTATTTTCAAAAACAGAAAATTAAAAAACTCGTTTGACAGTCGAATTTTCAAAAACAGTTTTCGAGAACAGTTTTTATTTTTCAGTATTTAAAAACTAAAATATGAAACCATCTAATACATGTTTTGATTTTCAGTTTTCAGTTTTCTGAATTTACACACAAACTTTATTGAAAACTCCTCTCACTTTTTTTTAAAAACTGTTTCTGAAAACTGTTTTATAATACAATTTTTAAAAACTAAAAATCAAAACGGTTTCAAACAAGTCCTAAAACTTTTTTTCTTTTAGTTTCCATTAAATTAGTTATTATTAGTATAGATTTTATTAATAGATATGTTTGTCAAATAAAGTTTATACAGTCAAGTAGCTCAAATGGTATAAGGAGAAGCTCTTGGAGCTTGAGGGGAGAGGTTTAATCCCCGTGGGATATATTAGGAGTAGATTTAGGAGTAGTGTATGTAGTGTGGGAGTGTGTGAGTTTGGCCAATCAAAAATAATAATAAAGTTTATACCAATAATAATTAATCTAATGGAAGAAAAAAATATTAATAAATGACAAACTTTTTTTCTTGTATATTTTTTTTGGATGAACTGATCTCCCTTGGATGAGGTCTCATGGACACTCTATATCTAAGAAAATAGAAAATTTGATTAATTATATTAGAGATATCTAATTATTTGTAGGTATTTTATCTTTTCTCTTTATATATATGAGCACCACCAATTGTGCTCCTTTTATAATCACTTGCACATTACATTAATAATAGTTTTCTCTCAATTTTATTTTTTGAATTACTTTACTTATCCTACCTTTACCTCATAAAACCCTAATAAGCTAGGTAAATATATAATTTTTTTGGACTTCTTAGAGTTTGGATATTTACAAGCTACGGTGACCCGATTAAAGGTTCATGATGGAACTTTTGGATCAGATCATGTTATCATTACTATTAAGGTAGGCAAAATGTAACTTTTGGTCCCTCAAGTCTTTGTGCAGTTTCAGTTTCAGTTTGGTCCTTTCTGTCAATTATGTTAACTATTTATCCTACATGTCACTAACAGTATTAGCCATTGCCTACGTGGCCGTTTATTGTCCAAGTGGCTAGTTATGTGGCCCTCCACGCGTGTCATCTTCTTCATTAGTTCATTCTTTCGCATCATCTTCTTTCTCCGTTGTCTTCCTCCTTCATATTCTTTCTTCATCTCTTCTTCCTGTGTCTTTTTTCTCCATCTTCTTCCCGCGTATTCTTTCTTCTTCGTCTACTTCTCTCTTCTGAAGCAAAAAAAAAAAACCCAAAACAGAAATCACTTCTAGATTGCGAACGCAAAAAGCAAACCATAACATGCGCCTTGATATAGCAAACGTAAAACGCAAACCTAGAACATAAAACATCAAACCCAAATCCCTAAACATGCAAACCCATATCAAAGAAGAAAGAAAAATAAGATGAAGGAAGAAGAAGAAGAACCTTAATCCCTAAATTTCAAAATCTTAATCCTCAAATTTTAGAACTCTAATTCCCAAAACGAAGAAGGAGGAGGAGTATAGGAGAAGGAGGAGGAGGAGGGGGAGGGAGGAGGAAGAAGAATGGAAAGGAAAGATAAAGGAAGAACAAAACAGTAAAGAAGAACGCACAAGAAGAAAGGAGAAGGAGGAAGAAGAAGGAGAAACGAGAAGGAATAAGGGAAAAGAAAGAAGAAGCACGGAGAAGATGAACACATAAGAAAAAAACCTAAATTTAATCATAGCCATTAGATCATTAATGATAAAACAATATTTATCGTTAGAATTAAAAAAAATCGTTAATTATTTTTTTTAATGTCATGTAGATAAAATTTGACAACGTTAGTAACTGTTCTGTTAAATTTTTTAATGGAATAGACGGAAGGGATCAAACTAAATTTAAAGTAAAAGTTATGAGACCAAATTGAAACAAAAAAAAAATTAAGGGATCAAACTAAAATTGCTAAAAAACTTAAGGGATCAAAAGTTATATTTTGCCATTAAGGTAAATATGGGCTATTATTTTCCCTAATCTCCTTTTCAGACGCAAAGGGTGTGTTTAGGTACACAACTTAATTAAATACTTATGCAATAAGTTATTTTTAAATATGTGTTTTTTTATAAACAAAATTATAAAACTTACTTGAATAAACTAAAAACAGCTTAATCTAATAAACTACTCCAAGAAGCTTATGAGCACGAACGAATTCAGGTGTGTGAGATTGGCGGCAATTGCCCCCACTGAAATTCTAAGTTTTTTTATTACCTATATACAGCTATACCTATATATATCTATATACTTATATAAATGGAAGATTTTTTTTTTTTTGGTAAACTTATATAAATGGAACATTGTCCACTCTCATTCTCTTGTTGCCCCCAGCGTCCATGCAAGTTAAGAAGCCCAAATCAAATTCTTCTTTTCTTATCTTATGGGCGCATCACATAATCAACTTTTTATCATTATTATTTATTATTTAATTTAAAAATTTAAATAAAAGAAACAAACTTGTTAAAGAAACTTATTTTAATCCATTTACTCTAAATTCAAATATTCAACTTCAAAGCTTTTGTCTTCTTGCTTTTTTTGGTGCTGAGAGACTTCTAAACTGAGAGGTAGGGAAAGGAATAGGCCACACCAGATAACTTGCGGGGACTTATAGCTTGGCTTATTTAGATTTTGGTTTAGTCTTATCCATTTATTTTAAAGGTTAGATTTATGTTTTTTTAAAAGTCTTTTTAAGTAAGTAGAAACTGGACTAATTTAAACCATTAATTTTAAGATCAAGTAGGTCAAGTTTAAGTCTTGAAATTGATTCTTATCAAGCTAATAAACAAAGTTTAAACCATTAACTTTAAAATCAGATCTGGTTTATTTATGCAAAATCTAGTTTGGCTTATTCTCATCCCTACTAAGAGGGACTTAGTGAAACATGTTGTATATCCTTTAGTATATTTACTTTTAGATTTAGCTTTCATAATATATAATAGTATATTATATTTTTCATACTTTAAATTTATATATAGAGCAATGATACATACACTTCATTATTTTTTTGCAACTTATTTACATCACATACATCAACAAAATGTGGCCTCTAATTAAATTTTCCTTTTTTTATTTTTAAATATAAATAATGGTGTGCACCTCATATTTTCTTTTTCTGGATCCGTCACTGCTTATGAGAATAAGCTAAAAACAGCTTATAGAAAGCTATAAATTATTTTTATAAGTTGCGCATAAGCTCTTCTAAACAGGACACAAATGTTATTCCCTAATCTTATAATTAGACGTGTTTAGGGGATTAAGTGTTAATGTACATGTCTCATGATCCCAAGCGAAGACGTGTCCAAACAGAGCACAGTAGTATTACAAGAAGCCCTAGATTTCGCATGGAAATCTGCAATTTCCAATTTGATTTCCCTTTTGCTTAAGCTCCCAGCAGAGTATCCAAGTGATGGAAGCATATCTATACATGGAAGCAAGCAACCGAATTATATAATGCATACTTCTTCATTATACTTTCAAAAAATTAATTTGAAATTTAGGATTGATTAAGAATTTGACGAAAGTGAACATTGCTAATTATTCATTCTAACGAAGCCGGGAAAAAAAAAAAAACGAATGCATAACGTATGTTATATAACCAGAGTACAGAAAGGTATGTTTGAGAAATTAAACAAGTTTTAACTTTTAACTTTAAAATTAGATGAAGACTATGAGATTATAACCGTAAAATTATAATTGTGAAGATAAATTATAAATTAGTATCGTTTAATAAAAATAAATTGGGTATTTTTAAAAATTAACCAGAGTAATTTTGGAAATAAAACATTGATAGATAATTTTTTATAAATCAAAAGTTATTTTGAGTAACTTTTCAAAAATTAGTTATAAAAGCTAAAATTTCGCACCGTCAAAATTTTAGTTTTGTAATTATCAAAAAATTCACATGTTTTTTAAAGCCATAATATCACGTTCTCAAACATACATGTTCACAACCAAAGAGAATATGGTCTAAATGACAAAATGCTTAGTCAACTGAGATGACCAACCAGCCGAGATGGCTAGCCAATCAAGATAGCCTTCATTACCTAGGATGACTTCAACATCTAGAATAACTTAGAGTATTTGGGACAAATTCAGAACTCGGGATAACCTTTAAAACATAGCATAACCCATACTCAGGATAGACGACTTTGTATGTGTTTGTTTTTTAGTTTAGACACTTAAAAGTACTTTTCAGTTGACAAAAAAAAATGTCATTTGGTTTTTATTTGAATCTAGTTGAGGTAGGCCAAACTAGCTTCTGGCACACTTGACTCAAGAGTCTCTTTTGCTGAAAGTACTTTCAACCTCCTCTTTAGTCTATGAAAGTACTTTTAGTATCTTATTCAAACGATATTCAGTTTGTCAAACTTACTTTTAATTAAAAGTTTCCAAACATAAACTTCGTTGAGAAAAATGACTTTTAACCAACTAACTTTCACTCAACTAACTTTTAACACAACTTATTTTCACTCCACGGAAATCCAAACACACACTTTAACACCCAAGATGACTTCAATGCTCGGAATGACTTCATTACCTAAGATAACCTTCATTATCTAGGATGACTTTAGTATCCGGAATAACCTTCGGTCTCCATAATCTCTTCGCCACACGAGATAACATTTAGTACCCTAAATGACTTCAATACTAAAAATGACTTCGTCATAGCTGATGTGTGGATTGGGCCTTGGGCTGGAACCTTAACTTAGGCCTCGAATGTGTGATAGCATTAAGCCCTAGCCGCATGAATAACATTATATAAGATGTTATGGTATAAGCGCTATGCGGAAGTACGATATCATAAACAATTAAGAATTAAGTGAAGCAAAAATATATTCTTTTTTATAATAAAGAGAAAACATAAAAGTATATGAGACAAAAGGAAATGTATTTGTAATGTCTTGTTGCAAGTTGAATTGAATTGGAAAACTATAATATAGTGTGCTTATATAGCCTACTGAGAGAAATGTAATCCACTAACAAAATGTGGTTAATAATAAATCTAAATAATAACCATAAATTATATTATTAAAATAGAACAAACATGAGAGCCACAAGAAAAGATGAGCATTATTCGCTCAACAATCTCCACCTTGCCTTAAATTTGACTAATCGTGTTTTCAAACACTGTAGAGACCAACCAAATCCAAACAATGTTAAAACTTGGCATTTGGTAGAGGCTTGGTTAGCATGTCTACGGGATTCTCAAACGTGTGAATCTTTTCTACCACAACTTTACCAATAATAACAATTTCTCGTATAAAATGATATATCACATCAATGTGTTTGGTCTTGTCGTGATAACAGTTATTCTTGGTTAAATGAATAGCACTCTGGCTATCACAAAAGACAACAAGAGTATCTTATGCAAGATCAAGTTCATTCACCAAACCACGAAGCCAAAGAGCCTCTTTCACACCCTCTGTAGCCGAAACATATTCTGCTTCAGTTGTAAATAATGCAGGAATAGACTGAAGAGTCACTTTCCAACTGATAGCACCATTACAGAGAGTAAAGGTATAACCAGAAAGGAATCTTCTTCGGTCAAGATCACCACCATAGTCTGAATCAACAAAACCTACAACATCATTGGTTGTAGTCTTGCTTCTATCAAACACCAAACCAATATCAGAAGTACCTTATAGATACCGAAAAATCCATTTCACAGCATTCCAATGATCCTTGCCAGGATTATACATATATTGACTGACCATGCTAACAGCATATGCTAAATCAGGTCTAGTGCACACCATTACATACATAAGGCTACCAATTGCACTAGCATAAGGAATGTGTGACATATGCATCTTCTCCTCAACTGTCTGTGGGCAAAGGTCTGCAAATAGCTTGAAATGTGTAGCAAGCGGAGTAGAAACAAGTTTACAGTTGTTCATATTAAACCTTTCAAGTACTCTTTTAATATATTTCTTTTGCGATAAGAACAATTTTTTAGGTTGGCGATCTCTGTGAATCTCCATGCCAAGAATTTTCTTCGCTGCACCCAATTTCTTCGTATCAAACTCATTACTGAGTTGAGTTTTTAACTCCCTGATTAAGTACTTGTCACGTGATGCAATCAACATATCATCAACATAAAGTAACAAGTATATAAAAGAGCCATTTGAAAATTGTCTGAAATAAATACAATCATCAAACTGACTTCTAGAATAACCTTGCCCAATCATAAAGGAATCAAATCTTTTGTACCACTTCCTTAGAGCTTGCTTAAGACCATACAACGATTTCTTCAATCGACAAACTAAATACTCCTTATTAGGAACAACAAATCCCTCGGGTTGCTCCGTGTAAACTACCAATGCAGTAAGCTTTCATCAAAATAAGGAAACATTTTGATATCTTCAGAACTCCACCTTCAACTGAGTATTTGCACCCAAGAGACTCAAGGGTGCTAAGAGAAATCAAGTTACGTTTTAAGTTAGGAACATAACGAACTTTAGTCAAAGTACGTATAATACCGTCATGAGTCTTGATTTGAATTGTACCAATTCTAGCAACCTTGCATTGGGCATCATTGCCCATCAAGATAACACCACTATCAACAATTTCAAGAGTAGTAAACAAATCCTTATAAGGACACATGTGAAAAGTACATCCAGAATCAAGAATCAATTCAGTTTTACTCCTTTTCTCAAAACTAACAACTGATAATAAATCACCATCATAATCGATTACAATATTAGCAGCCTCGGCAGGTAGGTGAGATTTCTTTTTTTCTTCTTTTTCTTCAATATAAAACAATTAGAAATATCATGCCCAAATTTAATTTCTTTCAATAACGACAAGTTTTGTCATTTTTGTATCATCTAGATTTAGACCTGGATTTTTTGAAACTGCTACTCCCTTTTTCTAGAGTTCTGCCTCTAACACTTAAACATTCACCTTTTTCTTCAGAATGAACTTCAAGATCAAATTTTTCTTTAGACAATAAATTTGATTTAACATCTTCAAAGGATAATGTGTCATTGTTACCATACAACATTATTTCTTTGAAATGTTTCTAGGTAGACGGTAAGGAGACAATCAACAAAACAACTTTATCTTCATCATCAATTGAAATATCAATATTTGTCAGATCCATAACTATAGTATTAAACTCATCAAGATGAGATTGAATAGAAGTACCTACGAGCATACGGATAGTATACAAGCACTCTTTAAGACGAAGCTTGTTTGCAAGACTCTTCGTCATATATAAAAATTCCAATTTGGCCCATAATGCAACAGTAGTATTTTCACTGGCTACTTCACGAAGAACCTCTTTGGACAAGCAAAGTTGAATTGTCGAAAGCGCCTTCTCATCCAACTCGTCCCATTTCTCATCAGTCATGGAAGTTGGTTTCTTTGACTTCCCGTCCAAAGCTTTCTTTAATTCGTTTTGAGTAAGAATGACTCTCATTTGAACACGCCAGATAACAAAACTAATTTTGCCATCAAACTTCTCAATGTCAAACTTGGTGACAGTTGACATAATAAATTCTTAATTGAATAAGTGTTCTGATACCACTTGTTACGGTATAAGCGCTATGCGAAAATACGAGATCGTAAACAATTAAGAATTAAGAGAAGCAAAAATATATTCTCTCTTATAATAAAGAGAAAAGATAAAAGTAGATGAGACAAAAGAAAATATATTTGTAATGTGTTGTTGCAAGTTGAATTAAATTGAAAAACTATAACACAGTGTGCTTATATAGCCTACTGAGAAAAATGTAATCCACTAACAAAAATATGATTAATAATAAATCTAAATAATAACTATAAATTACATTATTAAAATAGAACAAACATGAAAGCCATAAAAAAAACTAAACATTACTCGCTCAACATAAGAAAAATGACTATCCCAATTCAAATAAGTGTCATTCATTATACATTTTTCACTATTGTACTTGCACTAACTAAATTGTCGAAATCCTTCTAAGTACAATCCCTCACCATGGTTGTAGCTTGATGTTGAACCATTACTCAAAAATTATATATTAGCCACATCATTATTTATGTATGGGGCTATCTTTGAAGGTTAGTTCGAAACAATAACAAAAGCTGAAATTCAACAAACCAGCTTGCACCAAAGCTTCTAAAAATTTTAACAAAAGTTTTATGGTCAAGCATCCAAATATAAATATATGTAACATATAACGTAATTCAATATTGTTCGAACTTGTAAACAATTTTTTTTTTGGTAATGAACTTGTAAACAATTTTGATGACTCAAACTTTTGTCTAGCTCATGTAGATCATCCCAACATGGGGCAAAGCCATTATGATTTCTATTTCTTACATTTACGTATTTCCAAAAATTTCCAACACTTGGATGAGTAATGACCCATAACTAAAAAAGTTAAAAGAGAATCGGTCCTGTATTCACAAGACTTTATACATACAGAAGTTTACGATTATTTACTGCATTTTTTGGTATGGAAGTCTGCTTTTTTTATTAATAATAATAATTATTTCGTCTTTTTTTCGTCCTTTTTTCAATAAATTCAAATTCGCATATATCATTATTAGCGTATACAATTCATTTACATTAAAAAAATAGTTAAACATCAATCAAAAAGTTTTTCATTCTATTTTTTAATTTTTTACATTAAAAAAATAATTAAACATAAGAATAAATAAGTTGTATGTGAATAATTGGTGTATACAAAATATTTTTCTTTTTTAATTCCTAGAATTTTTTTTTGGTCAGATTCAGACCTTTGCGGAATGGCCTATCCTTTTTTTTTAAAATTCCCAAAGGCCGGTTACAATTTGAGCAACAATCTGATGAACGTTGGGATTGACACTACTTAAGTTAAGATCATCAGTTTTCTTATGGCCGGTTACTACTTAAGTTAAGATCACCTTTTTTTTTAATGCCCTAAGGCCAGTTACAATTTGAGCAACAATATGATGGACGTTAGGATTGACACTACTTAAGTTAAGATCACCACTTTTTTTATTAATAATAATAATTATTTCGTCTTTTTTTCGTCCTTTTTTCAATAAATTCAAATTCGCATATATCATTATTAGCGTATACAATTCATTTACATTAAAAAAATAGTTAAACATCAATCAAAAAGTTTTTCATTCTATTTTTTAATTTTTTACATTAAAAAAATAATTAAACATAAGAATAAATAAGTTGTATGTGAATAATTGGTGTATACAAAATATTTTTCTTTTTTAATTCCTAGAATTTTTTTTTGGTCAGATTCAGACCTTTGCGGAATGGCCTATCCTTTTTTTTTAAAATTCCCAAAGGCCGGTTACAATTTGAGCAACAATCTGATGAACGTTGGGATTGACACTACTTAAGTTAAGATCATCAGTTTTCTTATGGCCGGTTACTACTTAAGTTAAGATCACCACTTTTCTTATGGCATGAAAAAGACAGTGTTGGCCTCAAATTTTCATATTATAACATCCAAATTTTTGTTTAAATTTCGGACACGAATAATAGAAATGGGGTGGTGGGAATGGTATTTGATGTTTAATTTCTTAAAACACAAGGTTTCTAATTTTACAAACAAGGACATCCGAAAATGGGATGGTATGGATGGTGTTCATATCACCCTAAACTCTGAAAAGAACAATTTTGTCCAAAAGATTGCGTAGATAATGACATTCTCAATTTGGATTGTGTTAATTTTAACCTTTCAACCTGATTTAAGCTAACTTTTAAGCCTGTAAAACCCACTAGGAGACTTGGAATTGCACACCCTCAATTTTTTTTTTACTTTTTGTGTCCAAAAAAAATTATATATATATATATATATATATATATATTTTTAAAAACTATATATTTTTTTGTTTTTGTCCTGCATTCAGCCACTTTTTCTTCTGGGCCTCTTTTTATCATGCCCATGAGCCTATTTATGATGAAACCCACTTGTTTCAAGCTCGCAGACAACCCAAAAAAAAAACTTGTTTCACGCTCCATCAGACAAAAAAAAAGACCAAAAATATTATAAGGTGAAGTTCTCTTTTGAATGAAAAAAAAATATTAGCTCGATTTTATGTGGGAGGTTGGGATTGGCACCACCCAGATTGGGTTGGGCACCATCCCAGCTAAAGGAAAAGACATCATTGACCCCTAAATTCCGGATGAATGAGTCCGGAAACTGTAAAAATAAGTTCCCTCCATCAAATTCATCTCCCCACACCATCCATCGAAGCACCATCAGTTCCGGTTGAAAACGTCCGTAAATTGTTAAAAAATGTTCTGAACTTGAGTCCTTTCCGGATGAGTGAGTCCCGAAAATTTCAAATTAGATCCCCCCACCCTCTGAAATTTTGCGACAACCAGTAACTGATCACCATTTCCTATTTCCTATTTCCGGCGATTTGGAGCAGTTGATCACCGTCACTCTAATCTCCTTCTCAATCTAGTCACTCTCTGTCTCTCGCTTCACTTTCTCGGTACGTTCTTCCTCCAGCTCCATTTATGTGCTCCATTTCTGGTCACTCTGTCTCTATTCCTTTCTGTTCGTTTCTGCTCCTTTCTGCGTATTAGTCATCTGGATGACGATGACGATGAACTAATTACGGACGCAGGAGTCCGGTAATGAGTTACGGACGTATGCGTCTGGGAAAGGCTTACGGACGTAGGCGTCCATTATAGACTTATGGATGTAGGAGTCCGGAAAAGGTTACGGACGAGTGGATCCGGAATGTATGAAAAACGTTTCCAGCAAACCAACATATGTGCTTTCTGATATTCAAATCCTTTTTGTCTATACAAACTTATATTGGTTGTGGTCATTATGATCAAAAACTACTTATCAATTTAATATGTTGAAATCGATAATTTATTTATGAATTTTAAGCTTATCCATGTTCCTGAAGTTTTTTCCAGTATATCAATTTGGCCAAATCAAATAGAGAGATAAGGCAGAAATGAATAAAAAATAACAAAAATTAAAAACTCAAAAACCATTAAAGAAATATCATTAATGTATGTGAATTAAAAGTGAACTTGCTTTTATGAAGGAACAACAAGGAAGAGTTTGTTTATCCCAAATTGAGAATGATAAATCTGATGCCCGAATTATATACAGAACTAAGGCCTTGATTTAGTTAAAAACAGACATCAAACAGTTTAAGGACATTAAGACAGATAAGATTTTCAGAAATTGCTAAACCATATAAATAAAAAGATCAGCTTGTTACTGAACTTTAAATACATTACATATCATATTACTGTTATAACGAATATTAAATGAATAAAAAGCAGCAGTGTAGACACACTTTCAAAATGAAATAACTCTTAGAACACTATCGATGGAACACTTTCAAAATGAATGCATAGTGTCTGCCATGCATGTATAGGTTGCATTACTCAAATGTTGTAGGTATAAGCACTAGCATAACAATCACAAATAGTGGAAAAAGACAGATAAAGAGTCTAAAATTCAAAAAGTTCATAAGAAACGGAGGACTCATAAAGAACCAAAATACACAGTTGGTAGTGGAGCCACCAAAGACTTGTTTATTTTGTTAATCAATGCTCGCATGTCCTGCTCACATAGAAGAAAACAAAAAAGAGACTTATTTTTTGTGCTCCAAAATGAAACAGTTCAAACACCATCATGGACATTAATGTTGTGATGCAATTAGGGATGTCAAATTGGGCCCGGCCCGCTGGGCTAGCCCGCCAAAAATAAGCGGGCCGGGTTGGAATTTTTGGCCCATCCACTTATGCGGCCCACCCCGCCAAGCCCGCCAGGCTACAAAGGTGGCGGGCCGGGCTAGTAACACTTTTTTTTTTGTTAAAAGTGGAGGGTGAGAGTGCTTTTAAAAAAAAAATTGATAGGGCCAAACAAAAAATGCCTATACCAAACAAAAAAACATAAAAAAAAGTTAGGCCCATAGTTAAAAATAACAAAAAATCAATTTTTTGTATGGTGTAAAAAGAAAAAATAAATTAAAAAAAGATAAATTTAGATTTTTTTAATTGTTTTTTAATTATGTGGCGGCTGATGGCCGACCGGCCCGCCTAATTTTTAAAGCGACGGGCCGGGCTAGCAAAATGAGCCCGCATTGCCTTAGCTGGCCGGGCCGGGCCGCCCCGCTTTTTGGCGGGCTAGGCTGGCCGCGGGCCAAACGGGCCGGGTCGGGCCGGCCCGTTTTGCCACCCCTAGATGCAATGACATATTATTCATTACTTAAAATGAATTATTGTAGCAACATAAAATTACACTTATTAAGATTTTTGTCTTTAAAAATTTCAATTAGTTTTAAAAAAAAAATATAAAGAAAAATGAATAACTTTCACCATAAGATAGTAACTTACAAGAGCTTTAAAAGCTGGCTTGTGAGCAGCTGTTTCTTGGAGTTCTGGGCACATATTACTTGGAGTTCCCACAACCTAAGTGTCGTAAAAGAACAAATTGTAAGAGAACAAGTAAAACACAATTGAATTTTGGATCTCTGTTTTCAATCAAGTTTAAATTAGTATTGTAAAGCACAAATAAATTTATTGCTAAAAATTGTTTCCTAATTCTAAATTTTTCCAGAGTTTCGTTTACTCCGCTAGGATCTAGAAGAAAGAGAAATTCAACTATTTATATATTGGTCATCTTTTAATCCTTAACTTTGTATTACTTTACTTTAATTCTTATTTGTTAAAAAAAAAAAAACTATTCACATTATTCTTCAATAATAGTCGTAAAAAAGACTAGTACAAAAGATTAATAATAATAATCTTTAGTAAATATGTTTATCAATCCTTGTTTATATTATTGTAAATTTAAATTTATAATAGTTGTAGTTTATTTATTCTTATGTATTTATACACTGATTATTGTGCTTTGTATTACAGTTATGGCCCACACTGGAGGAGCAGTTGAGGATGATGGTTCCGCTCACCCACCTGAGATCCGTATTCGATCGACTATGTCGAACCGTCGACGACGTGCGGGACAGGATGCACCTGAGGATCCCGTTGCACCAGCACCTGAGGTTGCTGCTGCAGGAGAGGCTGGTTCATCACATGCAGCACCGCATGACCATGCTGATGTCTTTCTTGGTGGTCCAGAGGATACGTCATTGCTTACCAAATTCAAGGATCATGTTGGTACAGATGTATGGGTTGGCAAGGTAATCCTATGCTATAATTATAGTTTTTAAATTGGTTTTCAAATAATTTGTTACTACTTATTATCTAAGCATTATTTTAATTCTAATATTCATTTATGTGATGTTAATAACAATTATAACTAAAATAATTATCCATCTTAGTTTTTTATATAATAAATTTGAAATGATTTGACCTTTAATAATTTTGCTAACTCGAGTTTAACAAATGCAGGATCGTGGGGCTTTAAAGCCTGTATCTCATGGGTCGACGATTGGAGATTTTTTGTTAGCGAACCAAGAGGTTCGTGCCATTTTGGACAGGTCTGGGCTTAAATCTCTGGAGTCATGTTTTCATAAGACCATAGATCGTGCTGCTTTATCAGCATTTGTTGAGCGTTGGCATTCAGAGACATGCTCCTTTCATCTGCCATTTGGAGAAATGACTATCACGCTTGATGACGTGAAGTCATTGATGGGTCTGAGTATTTCTGGGGAGCTTGTGTCACAGGCGAAGATGTCAAAGTCAACTGCTATTTTGCTTATGGAGGAGTTACTTGGGGTCTCTCGGGCAGAGGCTACAGATGAGGTGAAAGCTACTTGATCAGCTTATGCTCGTTTTAGATTTTTGGAGAGGGTGTATAATGAGAAGATAGCAGCATGGAGTATTAATGAGGCGGCTAGGGCTTTTCTGCTTTGGTTGGTTGGCAACACTATCTTCGCGGACAAGAGTTTTACCTCTGTTCGTGTGGATTATTTGATGCTCTTTCGTGACTTGGATACCGTCTCTCGCTATGCATGGGGTACTTTGGCCTTAGTCTATCTGTATGATAAGTTGACTAAGGCCACGAAGACCAAGACGAAGCAATTGGCTAGTGCAACGACATTATTTAAGGTATGTTTGGATGCGTAAAATTTGTTTACTTGAAATTGATTTTATCGATTTGAAAACAATATAGCGTTATTGATAACTTATGTTTTTTATTGTCAGGCATGGATTTTGAAATACTTTTCTGGTTTTGTGGAGGCTAATATAGATGAGGAATATACTGATGACTTGCCTGTAGCCATGAGGTGGATGCCACGCACATCTAAGGTGAAGATTGATGGTTTTCGTCGACGGTTGGATCGTATGAGGGCTGAGGATGTATGCTGGACACCTTATGCAGCGCAGCATGCACACCACCCCTTTGATGATCGTGCTTTATTTGCGGGTTATCTTAGTTGTGGGGACCTCATATACCGATACTTGCCTGAGCGGGTGATGAGGCAATTCGGTTATGTGCAGTATATCCCCAGGTCACCACATGATCTACCGTTTCTTGCGATACCTGAGGAGATTTTTGAGCATTAGGAGCATTGGGAGGAGTACATTATACAGTAGGACGAGCGTGGACCGCCCGCCGATCCAGCATGGTTGTGTCATGCAGACTATCTCCCTTGGTTCCATAGGGTTTCTCACCCATATGTTGATCCAAATGAGGCAGCTCGGTTGACACGTTTACAACCTATGCCAGTGCCACAACCAGAGCCATAGCCACAGCCCGAGGATGTAGATCGACGTGAGCGCCGTGTTGACCAGAGATTTCAGAGGATTGCAAACATGTTGATTGAAGTGTTGCAGTCTAGTGAGCTAGATGAGAGCTCACATGCTTATGAGTTGGTGTCTCAGGCTTGGTCCATTGCTTGTGGCGGCCCAGACAATGTGGCACATTATGTGCCCAGGAGGCGGAGGAGGACTGATCGAGCACCCTTGGAGTGATGTTTATCTCATGTTTATTATTTAGATATCTAGCTACATTTAGTAGGAAGACTGGTTACATGTCATGGCATACTTTGGTTTATTTAGTGATTACATTGTGTGATTACTTCTATTTTGGTTTATTTAATGATTTATGTTTATTTGGCTATATTTACTTCAAATTTTATCTATCTTTAATGATATTTTAAAAATTAATCAACAACCTTGTATTTAAAATTAGAAGTCGCATAAAAATATATGATAAAATGAAATTAATATTGGTCCTAAAAAAGTTCCTAAAACATGAATGGTAAGCAAGAAGAAAATGTGACAAAACCTACCCCTAATACCCTATCCACTAGAGTCATGAGAAGTATGACTAGTTAAATATAAAATAATATAATTTAGACTAACTATACGTGAGCTCAATCATCTGAACCTCTTTTTGATTTTAACAATCTCGTAAACGCGGGCATACGAGGAAGATAAGGCAACTCCAATGGACGGGCTTGTTCCAGACAATGTTTGTCCCATCCTAAAATAGTTGGTGGTATCGGGCATCCTTCTTTTAGAAACACCTACATAACAAAACATCATAGATGGTTACCTTCACGATACTCAAAATTAAATATAACTACTTAAATTGCTAATAAATAGTTGAGTAGCTTACCTGTACAAAGTGATTTTTGTTAACAAATCCGATGGTAAACATGCGAGGCCTTGATTGTGCTGTAGACTTTAGTGAAAAAAATGTAGCAGATCCAATATCAGCCAATGAGACCAGAACTACGTTGTACCTTGAAGGTATCACATGACCCAAGTCTGGTAATGTCATCCATTTGTCATATCCCACAGGGGTATTCTTTCCCATAATTAAAGAGTCCAATAGTTCTTTATAACGCTCTTTGCTCCCCCATAGTCTCAGATACATGTCACGATTATGAGTTATTTCCACTCGTAAATCATTACGAACTTGAGCCCAACAACCTTCTCCATGTCCGAGCCAAGCTGAAATTACCCTATAACCACAGTTGCCATCCATTTTCACATCAACAATATCCTCAATCCACTCATGGAGCCCAGAAGGAAATTGAGATAAGTACGGTAAATCATCAGCTCGTTTACGCTTAGAACAGGAAGATTGTGAAGGAGGTGTGGGCAACACTTCTCGTCGGGCAAATTTGTCAACCAATGCATCTATATGCTCCCAATATGAAGGATCACGCTTCAATGATTTCTCTCGCTTCAAAGCTGCTCCTTTCAATGCTCCCTTTGTCTATATCTTCTCAGGAGGTGGACATATTGATGTACTATCCGGAAAAGCAAATTCATGAAGTTTAGCCTTAAAGATAATCTTCGCCTGTTTGTCAAGTTCAGCAAATCGACGATAGATAACATCAATTTCATTCTTAATTGAGATGTCACATGTCCCATCTTCAGGTGTCTTAGCAAAATATAACTTTGACAAGTGTGCATGCACTAATCGCAAAAGAATGCATCCTAAAAGTGAAGAAGTTTCTCTAGCTAGTTCACATGCACAAGGGAGACCATGGGTACTTCACAGCTCACAACCACATGCAGATTTGTCTACACCAACATATTGTACGCGCTTGCACTCATCATATATCATACTCAAAGCAACCATAGACACAAAACCGTGCAAATTGTCGTAGAGTTTGTTGTTGTACAAGTGCCCTAACACAACTTGATTGTGCTCAAATGATTTATGTATCTCATTATATTGTAGTTTAATCAGATTGTTGATGCTATTCCAACAAGTGCACAGGTCACCATGACTATCTTGCAGTAGCCTTTTCAACTTCCCATGCGTACCCTCGACCCTGCAAAATATCATTCATAGTCACTAAGTAAAACTCCATATAAAATCACTAAGTTAACACTTAAGTTATAATGAGATATAGGTTTATAACCTGTTAGTTGTGGTATTCCCTAAATGCATCACATTGTGTATCCATGCCCTCACAAACTTATCCTTATGGGGAATCAACCATGTATCCTGGACATATTGAACAAATTTTTTCAAATCTTGGCAGCATTCCTCAAATAAGGCAACTCGGCTTACATATTCTTCTTCGGTTGCTGCATCTACAATATCGAGCCAAAGTTCCATAACCTTGTCACACTCTTTCACATCTTTCAATTGCTTCCTACACATGGCCCTGACATTTTTGTTAATGTGAAACTGACAAAGCAAATGTCGAGACCTTGGGAAAACCTCATTCACAGCATTCAATAGTGCGATATCTCTATCAGTGATTATCGCAACTGGCGTCTCTTCTTCGAACAACTCTTTAAACCTTTCTAGTGCCCATTTAAAGTTGTCAGTACGCTCATTCTCCAAATAAGCACAAGCAGCTGAAAATGTAAGATCAGTAGAGGTCACACCAACAATCTCAAGTAAAGGTAATCGATACCTATTTGTCTTGTAAGTAGAGTCTATCAGAAAAACAATAGGAAATGTGTTAATCAACTTGAGTGCTTTAGGATGAGCCCAGAATAAATCTTTCACAACCTTGGTATCTTCATGCTTTCTATACGAATACACATAGTTGTCATTTACCAACAAGTTCATCAGATGTTGCATTTCCGTTCTCGGCCCTTTGACAGAACGACGATATTTCTTCCGTTCGTTGTATATAGTGTTAATAGTACTTAGATTACCTAGGTTACGATCTTTAAATGTCAACATGATCTTTTGCGGCTTCACATCATTCTTCGTCATATCTGCAACTAATGTCATCTCCTGTTCCGTCAGCCGACCAACAAATGCATGTCCAATCAACGTATCAGCTTTTTTGTGATTGTGAAACCCACAAATAACGATTAGCTTCCATCCCGGACCCTTTTGAAAGGGTCGTCCTCTAAGTTTGAAAGGACATTCGCATTTCCTTGTTCCTGTGGCCTTGACCTTAAGTTCCTTCTTGTACGCTTTATACTTTCCACTCCTTTCACAACCCAATGTGACGAATGGCTTCCTTCTGAGACCACCATTATCTGACCTCAAGATGACAACAACAAATCCGATAGCTTTCCCGACACCTCGAGCCCAATTGACTAACACATCTCTATCAGAAAAGATCTGGAAAAATCAAGTTGATTATGATTAAATAAGTAAACACGTTAACATTATAATGTTAGCAAAAAAAGAATATTCACTCACTACCTCATTAGTTGTGAACGCATCGGTATAGTCAACTGGTTTTTCTGCCGACATGACAATATGAAATACTTAATTAAACAATAAAAAGATATATAAGTTAATAAGATATAATATAATATCTAAACAATAATAATAATATCTTATATAAATTTAAGGAATTATATACTAATTTTCTCATTCTATTCAATCCACACACACTTATATATCTAAATTGCATCTAAATTTTGAACAAAAAACACCATAAATAATTTTCAGTTTTTAAATTACTTCATTTGTTTAAAAATCGGATGAATAATAATCTTACTTTTATTTCTCTAATATATGGACGTTATAGTTCGAAAAGGTAAAAATATAAATAAATAAAACCTTCTAGGAAAGGTAATAATTTAACTAATGTTCTGCACTGTATTAATAGAAGAGTGATGTAAGAATTTTCATTATATTTTTTTAATTGTACAAATTATAAAACATTTAAATTGAGAAGAATACATTACAACTTATTCCTACAAAATATAAACTCTATTAATAGATAAGAACACATTCCAACAAATCCCAAAAAATATAAACTATTAATACATAAGAACACATTGTATAAATTCCTATCAAATTCACACTATTAACTAATCCCAACATAAAAATATTAAAAAATTCAAATATGCACAAAATCACAAATATCCTTGATCATGAGACATTTAATTATGACTATAAATAAGAAACAAATCCTAAAAAATACATAAGTAGAACACGAAGAGACTAACCTGAGTATGTGGAAAAAAATAGTATTCGTAGACTATGAGGTTGAAGAATGATGTTTCTTCAAATAAAATAAAAGGATCAAAGGGATATCCAACTTATAAAGGATTGATTTTCAAAACAAATCTTTTTTAAATTCGTTTTTTTTAAAGTATTCTAGATAGAAGGATCCCTTATTTATAGAAACTGATATCCAGTCTATAAGGGATTGATTTTCAAAACAAATCTTTTTTAAATTCGTTCTTTTAAAAGTATTCCGGGTAAAATGATGTCTTATTTATAGAAACTGATAGGGATTGATTTTCAAAACCAATCTTTTCTCTTTCGTATATTTTTTAAAAAGTTATTCCGACGAATATGTCCGCATTTTGTTTAGCCCATATCCAGACATGTATGTCCGTATTTTGTTTTGACGTATCCGGACATATCCGGACCTTTGTGTCCGTGGCTGAATTAATGTATTTTCGGACATGGACGTCCGTAAAGTCCTTGGAGGGGGTGGTGCACCATGTTTGATTTTTTCTAGATACTAACGTCCGAAAAGGGTTATTTTATCCAAAAATTTTGGCTGGGATAGTGCCCAACCCAATCTGGGTGGCGCCAATCCCAACCTTCTTTTTTGCGAGGCAATCTAAGCTTGAACCGAGGAACCTGGATTCCACAAAAAAAAAAAAAAAAAAAACAAACAAACAAACGAGGAACACAAGAAAAGTTAAATAGGATGTGGTATAATTATTGACTTCAACATTTAAATCTAATTTGGTCTGATCCAATCCTATTAAATATGATTTGGATGTAATTGATTTTTTTTTTTACTTTTTGCAAACATATAGGAGTATTTAAATAAAGTCAATAAAATTTAAAGCAAACAATAAATATAAATATATATAATAAATAAGGGCTTTTTTAACTTGTGCCGTAGTTAACAATGATTAGCCACTAATAAAATTTTATGTAAGAGGAAGTTATTAAGTAATAGGTGGTAAGCGGTTTAGTGAATGCACATATGGTATAGTAAAAAGAAAGGTTAAATATGTTTTTGGTCCCTGAACTTAGGGGATAATCTGTTTTTAGTCCTCAAACTTTAAAAAATATGTTTTTAGTCCCTAAAGTTTAGCGAAAGTTTGTTTTTGGTCCTTCCGTTAAATTTTTTACTAACTCCGTCAATATAATTTTTTAACTTTTTAATTACTTAAATATCTTAAATTTTTAAAAAAATAAAAAACAAAAAAATCAGAAATCTTCATCCAAACCCAGAAATTCATCCCGAAACCTAGAAATTCATCCCCAAACCCAGAAAACTCCATCCCCAAACTCAGAAATTCATCCCCAAATGCAGAAAACTCGCCCCCAACCCAGAAACCTTCATCCCCAACCCAGAAACCTTCATACCAAAACCCAGAAAACTTCATCCCAAAACCCAGAAAACTCACCTCCAAACCCAGAAAACTTGCCCCCAACTCAGAAAATTTAATAAAATCCATAAACCCATTTCAAATGAGAGAAAGCAAATCGAAAATCTAGGCAGAAAAAGAGCAAATCGAAAACCTAAATCCCAAATCGAAAATCCAAATCCACAAATCAAAAATCCAAATGCGTAAATCACACAACCCCAACTCAAGAAGTAGAAGAGAAGGATACTAATGGAAAATCGATGAAGAGAAGAATAAGAAGAAGAACCCTAAATCCCCAAATTCCCAAATTCCCAAATCAAAATCTAAAAATCGCAAATCATACAAAATCAACTCAAGACGCAAAAGGTCGAGAAGGATTTTAATGGAAGTAATACTAGATGGAAGAACAACTTGACAAAGAGAGAAAAGATTCGATGGAGAGAATGAGAGAGGTATTTAGGGTTTTATTTTTTTGGTTTTTAAATTTAATTGGAAAAAGAAGAAGAAGATGATGATGCAGAAGAAAATGATGAAGAAGAACATGAAGGAAAAGGAAAAGAAGAAGAAGAAGATGAGATGATGAAGAAGAAGAATGAAGAAAAGTTTAGCAGAGAGAAAGAAAAGAGCGTCGTTTAAGGAGAGAAAAAATCTTCAGTTTTTTTTAATTTAATTTAATTTTTATTTTAATTTAGTAATTTAATTTATTTATTAAATAATTAAAAAATGTGACATGTGGTCGAATAAGAATTTGATACGCATAAGCCGTTTGCCACGTCAGCATAAAAGTTAACGGACATTAACGGAAGGATCAAAACAGAACAAATCGAATAGTTTAGGGACCAAAAACGTACTTTTAAAAGTTTAAGGACTAAAAACAGATTCGAGTGAAAGTTTAGGGACCAAAAACATATTTAACCATAAAAAAAATCAAATTTAACCATTAAAAAATTAAATTCAATCCGTGTTAACTTGTGTCCATAAACACAAGTTGAAAAAACACAATAAATAAATTAATATAATAAAAAATCAACTTAAAGTATTCCATATACTTTTATAAGATAGTTGCATTATATTTTAGGCTTAATTATATTTTAATATCAAATTTAATAATTAAATAAAGGTATGTTTGGCACAAAATTTATTTTTTAACTTCGGGAACTGAAACAAAATATTTAAGTAAAGTGTTGCACTATAACTAAAAAAATAATTTTATAGAGACTAAAATCAAAAGACTCCTATTTTGTAGGGACCAAAAACATAATTAAGCTTATCAAATTTAATAATTAAATAAACAATTAAATAAATGCATATTTGACACAAAATCCATTTTTTTGGGTTTTGGGGACTAAAACTAAATATTTAAGAAAAATATTGGACTAAAACCAAAAAAAATAATTTTATAAGGACCAAAATCAAAAGATTTCTATTTTATTTGGACAAAAACATAATTAAACTTATATTTTATTATATTTTATAAGATAGTTGTACATATTAGGTTTTAGTTCTTTGTCTTTGTGATTTATTTTTCGGATGTACCAAAAAAAACTATAAACAAGAGATATATAATACTCCAATATATAATATAATAATATAATAATAAATAATAAATAAATATTTGCACCAGTACGGTAAGGATAATATAGCAGCCGGGGAGGAGAAGGTGAAAGAGCGAGAAAGGGAAAAGAGAAGAAGGATCTAGAAGAGTGATTATATAATAAAAAATAAATAAAAATAAATAAACGGTTTTTCTAAACATTACACAAAGAAACTAAATATAAAAATATTTTATGAGAAAACAATAAATATTAAATGAGCTTTAATATATTGAGAAATAATAAGAATATCTGGGAAGCACGTCAACGACAACCAGGTTCAGAATTGAGAATTGAGAATCAAAAAATAAAGAAATCGATAAAAAAAGCTCGGAGGAATGGCGAAGGAGCTGGAGAAGAAAGCCAAAGAAGCATTCTTCGACGACGGTTACGCTCTCGCCGTCGATCTCTACTCTCAAGCCATCCAATTGGATCCTTCCGACGCCGACCTTCTCGCCGATAGAGCCCAAGCTCATATCAAACTCAACGCTTGCACTGGTCCTCTCTCTCTCTCTAACCCTCTCTTTCTCTCTATAACTCACTCTTAACCTGTTTAATTTCTCCATTCATTCGTTCATTCACATTCTGTTACTAGAAGCGGTTTCCGATGCGAACAAAGCTATTCAAATAAATCCATCGTTGCCAAAGGCTTATCTTCGGAAAGGGTTTGTATGCTATCCTGTTCATTCTCTTCTATTCTTCTACAATTTATCAGAAAAATTCTGGTTATGCTTCAATTTAATCGGTGTGAACCTTGTTTCTTTCACAGGACCGCGTGTATTAAGCTTGAAGAATATCACACTGCCAAAGTAGCACTACAACGCGGTGCCTCTATCGCACCGGATGATTCCAGATTCACCAAGTTGATTCAGGAATGTGATCGCTGTATTGAAGGTGAGAGCAAGTGTTTCACATGCCTTTGATTCCGAATTTGTGCTTTCCTCTTTGATGTTTAGGTTTTTACATCTCTGTAATTGAAAATTATGCTGTTTATGATTATCTAGTTATTTTGCATTTGCAAATTTTATGTTTGCCCTGATATCTATATGATGTATGCGTTTGCTTGATCTCATTTGATTTGTCAGAGGAATTAAATGGTTTTACCAGCTCCTTATCATCAAATAGTTCTGTGGCATCTGTAAGCCAACCTCCAGTTAATGGTTCCCATTTGGGTGATGGAAGCCATGAGATAACTAACGAAGCCAAAAGAGACAATTTGGTATCCTCCCAAATCAATGAGGTTGCACCAATCAGAACAAAATACAGGTTGTCATTAATTTTGACTTTCATCCATGCTGCTCTATGTTAACTCATTAATTTTTATTTTTTGTTGGAAAAAGTTAGTCGGCATCATATTACTAGGTTTTTGTTTGGATTAAGCTAGCTTATTTTGGGGCCAAAACTTTTGTCAACGGAAAGCTTTGTTGGTTAGCTTTTGAAAATAATAATAATGCCCCTCAGAAAAGTGTTTATCAAACATGCATTTGAGCGTTTTTGTTGGTACACTTTGTTGACGTGTTCTTGTGATGATGTTAAAATTCTCATGGAGATTGCTGTCAACTATTTAGTTACCAGTTGATTGTTGCTTGAGCAGACATGAGTACTACCAGAAGCCAGCAGAAGTAGTTGTGACAATATTTGCCAAAGGAATACCAGCTAAAGATGTGGTCGTTGAGTTTGGTGAACAGATTGTATGTTTATATTATGGATTCTATGTTTTCTTGCTTTAGCACTCTTGCTCGATTCCCTCATATCTTATGTGAATAACTCTGCTGATCTTGCTAGGAATATTTTATGTACTGTTTTGAATTTTTTTTAACATCACAGATGAGTGTTACCATGGATGTTCCTGGCCAAGGTTCTTATCATTATCAACCTCAGTTGTTTGGAAAGGTAACTGATGTTATATTTAGGGTCACTTCTGTGTGCTTGATGATGATATATCGTCATCTTAAATATTGCTTATAATAGAAAATAGAAATACTTTTCTGACTGTGTCATGACAGAAGGATCTAGCTTTCTAAAAAATTTGAATTTGAATTTATCATCATCCAAACAAGCCCCATCCAAGAACTTATTTATTTTGAACATTCCGCAAGTGTGATCAAATAGCGGCTATAGCGTAGCAGGTTTGGGAGGTCCCGCGATGAGGAGCGAGCCGCGTCATGCATTCCGAGATGTAACGCAATAGCGGCACGACTGCCAAACCTAGCGCTACCACGGTAGCGGTGATAGCAAGTTTTTCTTACTTTTAGGGGTTTTTTTTAAAAAAAAAAAATTGAATGGGCCTACACGACCCATATGAGACAAAACGTCTCCAAAATGGGTCTCTCCCTATCTATCCCTCTCAGTTCTGTTTTTACTACAAAAAGAAACCTTTCTCGCTCCCTGTTACGTGAACCCAGCCTTACGCGACCCCTGCTCCAGGCTGATTCATCTTCTCCAGTGATGTTGAACGGTGCTCCGGCCTCCAGCGACCCTTTTATTAATCTATATTACCCTTTTTTTTAATTATGATATAGTTTTTATATATAGTTTATTATAGGTTATATAGGTTATTTTATCCACGATATTAACTTCCGCTATTTGCCCACAGTGCTATCTGCTTTTTTTATAGCTAAATTTTTTACCTTCCGCGGTCGCGATTTAACAACACTTCCAAATCCATACACTGACTTAAGCATAGAACTTGGTTGAATAAGAATTTTGGGTCTTGTTAAACAATGCCCTTAGGACACTTGTTAAGGTTACTAGAATTAGAAAAATAATCATAAGTGCACATTATTCTGTCTCAGGAATACAAAAAATTACATTTCCCAACACTTTTTTACTACATTTGGCTCCTTATAAATAGTGCCCTTGGGGCACTAGATAACATTTGCTTAGAATTTTATTTGATAGATTTTTAGATTTACCCGGTTAGTATTGCTAGGCATTACATTGACTTGTTATTTTGATGAATTCCTTTATTTTAAGTATATCTACACATGGTAGTTAAAGTCTAGACTTTAGACTTAGACGGTATATAAAGTCTTAAATGGAGTAAAGTCGGTAGAGTCTGAGACTTTAGTCGATAGAGTCTTGAGACTTTAGTCGTGGGGTTGTAGTGTCTCTAGACTCCAGCGACTTTTGCTTCCGTTTTTTTTTTTTTTAAATAGTAACCAATTTGGGCTGGGTTCGACCCAGATTCATTGTGAAAATACCTGAAAACCCTAATTCCCTTGTATAGAATCTAAAGTTGGGCTGGGATCGGTCGGATTCGACCTAGATTTATTGTGAAAACCGTTGATGTTAGTGACTTAGTGTACTTCTTGGTGTTGTGGAAGTTTAAGAACTTGTTGAACATTAATTTATGTTTAAGACTTTAAGTTGTTAACTTGGCTTATTATGAGTTTATGACATATTTGTAGTGATTGAAGTTTATGCTGTTTTTTTCTTTTCCTATTTATGCTATTTTATACTCATATATATATATATATAAATCTGGTAAAGTCTCAACTTTACGGACTCTATGTTTTACGACTTTAGGTACCCTTTCCGACTGAAGGTAAAGTCTCGACTTTAACTACCTTTATACACATGACTTTTAAATTCCATAATGAGGTGTTTGGGTTATGGGCTGGAGTCTGAACTTTAATATTAGTGACTCTGGGATTGTTTGTCAGTCAGAAGAGTTACTTGACTTTATTTTTTCAATCTGAGAGTAAGATATGTATTACCTTGGGCTTTGCAACATGAATACTCAAATTCATTATTGGTTTTAAATTTCTGAGTAACTTTCTTTTTTCTTCTACTTGAGCAAAACAGATAATACCTGATAAGTGCAGAGTTGATGTGTTGTCAACCAAAGTTGAAATCCGTCTTGCAAAAGCTGAAGCTATTCACTGGACTTCTCTGGAATATAGCAAGGATGTGCTTCCCCAAAAAATAAATTTGCCTATAGGTGAGCCAACATCTCTGTGTTTATACTTTTGTGACTCCTATGGTTCTTCTATTTGCCATGATCGTTTAATTGCCAATTGAATAATTGATATGGTACATAGCATGCTGTTACTTCCGGGGTGATGAACTTATTCCCGATGTGCATTTATGCAGTTCAATCTGAAAGGCCTACTTACCCATCATCAAAGCCAAGGAAAGATTGGGACAAGTTGGAAGCTGAAGTGAAAAAAGAGGTTTCTCTCCCCCATCTATATCAGCATCCCTTACTTATTTATTTACTTATTTAGAGATGGGGTTGGGGCTATTGATTTAGGCTTAATTGTAATTTTGGTGAACTTAATTTCATAAAAGCTCCATTTTACCAGTTGCCACATGGTTTTAAATACACAATTAGTTTCCTTTGTTTGCTTGTTCATCTGTACATCAACGCACAGTTTCATGTCAGCATAAATGCCTAATTATTATGGATATGTTTTTGAAGATGTGTTCGTCCTTTTAGTCACATGCATTACAGTCTGGCATTGAGTCGGTGTGGCTCGCAAGGGTCCAAATCTGTTCCGTAGCCAATGGATGGGTATTGTGCTTGCATTAGTTTTGATAACTATAGGACATGGTTGAAATTGGAACACATGGCCAAAATCAAATTCAGTTAAGCTGGAGGACCTAAAATGTTAACCTATTTGATATTTATTGATTTTATTCATAATAAAAAATTGTACGAGGATGGATACATCAAGAACCAACTGGATATTTACTTCATCATCTTGTGAAACATAAGACTATTTAAATAATATTTGACATGATGGTGGTCTACCTTTCAGGAGAAAGAAGAAAAGCTCGATGGTGATGCTGCTTTGAATAAACTATTCCATGATATTTACATGAATGCTGATGAGGACGCAAGGAGAGCAATGAGCAAGTCTTTTGTGAGATTTCTGTTCTTTGCTTGCTTTAAAATTGATGAATTGTGCTTAGTTTTCTTTGTACTATTCACTAACATATTGTCTCGTTGCAATGTTGAACTGCACTTTTTTTTGCAGCTGGAGTCGAATGGAACAGTGTTGTCAACTAATTGGAAAGAGGTGGGATCAAAGAAGGTGGAAGGCAGTCCTCCAGAAGGTATGGAGTTGAAGAAATGGGAGTATTGATTCAGTGCTCAAATAGTCATATATAAGCTGTTGCTCCTGACTCCTGAGAGTTCAAATTTTTTGGCCTTTGGTATTTTCGAAGCCATTGTCTCCTCCAAATCCTCTCCCCAAGTAATAAGTATAAAAAGGGAAAGAAATTCTATAATCTATTAATCTTTTGTTCTTGATATTTTATAACTTATGTTTAAGGTAAATTACTTAGCGGGTGAATGACCTAGTTTGCATTTGCTGTGGAAGTTGATTTTATTTTGTTGGTATATCTTGACAGGCTCGTAACTCGTCTCTCGTTGTCTATATTTGTAATATGATGCCTTTTTTATTTGAACAGTGGAACAGGAATAGTGTATCACTTACCTTTTTCAATCAGAACATTGCGATACAATTGTAACCCTAAAGTGTAACGGCTTTTCCTAGGAACAATACAGTGCTCCATCACATTAACAGTAACATTGCATGTTTGCTCATAACATAATAATTCATAAAACCAGAAAAAGAGAAATCCTCAACTCAGAGCCGCCTTCACTTTTAAAAGTGCGAACTTTTGCTGCACCTTAGCGAGTAACCAAAAAAAAAAACTCATTTTTAACTTCATCCCTCTTTTCTTGCCGGAACCGCATTTTGCACTTTCAACCAAAAACTGCATTTTATTTTTACATGGAGAAAAGAATGTGATCTTAGATCACCTGAGATGGTTTTTTTGCTGCAGTTAAAAGGTGAAAATGAAGCAAAGCCTAAAAATGGAGAAAGGTTACAAATATTTTATAGATCGAAAAGTTAATTTCTTACACTCTAGTGGCATCATGTTTTGAAGAATACGGACTAATACCGAAAAACCAGAAGCATAAAAATCCCAACTAGGAATATGATAATAAAATTAAAATGAAATCAAAAAACCTATTTGTTTTAGTAAATCATTTTATTTTGTTATGAAACTTTATACATAGCATTGGCACATATTTTACAAGACAGTTCCTCTAACACTACATGATCAAACCAAATTGTTCAAATCCGAACCATTTGCTGCACTCACTATTTCAGAATTTAGACTCCGTGTAATGATGAACTAATGACAGAGATTAGGGTGGGGCGTGCTAGATGCAAGATGTGCTGGTGAAGATTTAAATCCCATATTTTCTCATCCATTTTTTTCCCTTTCTAGTAATAAAATATTTTCCTCCATATAATATAAGGGTCGGGGCAAAAATAAAATTACCATTCAGGGTTCTCCTTGAATGCAAAATAGTGTAATTTCAACAAAATATACGTTTCAAGCAGAATAATCTTTCACTTGCTATGCCTATGCTGTGACAACTCAGTTCCCCAAACTGCTATAAATAAGCTTTCAAAGAATTAATTTCCCTTAGTGAAGGAAATCAACAAAAGGCGACGTCCGATACAGCCGGAATACCCGAAAGGAACGTGTTTTTCTACATACTGTATTTACACCCTAAACCTCAGACGCATAGCTTTGAAATCTTCCAAGCATGTGCAAGTGGAACCTTCTTGAAATATTATGTACTCTTATGTGCATTTTTATTGTTTGCAATAAGCACATTCAGTTGGGATGACACGCCGGTGAGCTGGACTGGTTGCGAACTTTGTGGCCTTGAAGCTGAACCTAAACCTGGACCTGAACTTTGAGCTTGTTGTGTTGGTCTAATTATCAGCTGCCTTACTTCATCAGTACACGGCCGACCTGCGAGACTTCCACGCATTTGGGGAGTAGGACGCCAATCTTTCTCTGACGGCAAACTGAATAGTTCATCAGCCCTAGAAACTGCAACAGGATGCAACGGCCTGGTAGGCTGGGCAGTAGTCATAACCCTGGCTTGTTGGCTATTTGCAGTAGTTCTAGCTGTCTGAAAAATCCCTGCTTGAGAACTACCTTGTCTCATGACCTGTGTAGAAGGCATAGTCCTGGCTTGTTGGCTGTTTGCAGTAGCTCCGGTCGCCGGAAAATTCCTAGCTTGAGAAATACCTGGTCTGATGGCCTGTGTAGAACCCATACTCCTGGCTTGTTGGCTGTTTGCAGTAGCTCCGGCTGCCTGACCAACCCCGGCTTGTGATCCATGCTGGAGGTGTGCCCGTTGGAAATTTGATGGTCGCAGTACTGGGTGTTGCCGGGAATTCAGAGCTTGCTGCAGGTGTGGATTTCTAAAGTCAGACAATGGACTGGACCCTCTGTATGGATTTTGCAATTGAGTTGGAGTTGGCATGTTAACTGGTGGCACTCGGTTCTGAATTCAATGAAAGTAAGACATAAGTAAAATAGCCATAAACACAGTAACACAACACAAAAGTGAGGTTCTCCCATAGACTTCTAATTTAGGCTAAACTAGTATTTTAGTCCCTCAACTTCAAATTTCAGTTTGGTTCCTTTAACTTTTTTTTTTTTTCATTTTAGTCCATTATCTTTCTTTTACAAGTTAGTATGATCTTTTTACTAATTTTTTTAGTTAAATAGTTAGAAAAAATGCTCAAAACAATGTTAATTTAGTCTTATCTTCTTCTTGGACATCCTTGTAATCATTTAATGAACAAAAATGAAGAAAAAACAAGTTAAGGAACCAAAATGAACTTTAAAAAACAAAAAACAAACTAAAACTTGATGTAAAGTTATGGGACCAAAATACTAGTTTTGCCTTTAATTTAATACACTTGACTAACAGTATAAGAAATTAAGTGAAACAAACCAATTCAAGAAGTATAATTAGTACTGACAAGACAGGTGAAGCGAGACTGCCAAAAAAGAATATACATACATCTTCGGCGGTTCCACTTACATCTAAATTTAAAATAGTGAACTACATTATTACCAACTTTTTGACATCCCGCTGACTTTTTGATATTAAGGAAATTAACCTCTTCAAGCCTAAAACAAATCTTTAAACAAAATTAAGTTCAGTGCAATTTTCTTTTATACAGGTGTGATTAAGTTGTCAACTTTTCCTTAGAAGGTACCAGAAGATGTGAATCCTGATCCCATGAAAAGAAATTAACAAGATAAAGAACAGCAAGTTGCCACTCAAGGTGCAGATTACACATACGCAAAAGAGCTACCACTAAAAGTTGTAATAATAAAATATTAAAATAGTAATAAATAAAAACCTGCGTTGCTGAGTGATGCTGCATTGTAGGTGAAGTTACACTGGAGACCTGAGGCAAATTCATTGGGGATCGAGAAAAATGTTGCTGTCTTTCTGTATCGCTTAGTATGGTACTGACCGCATCGGCAGACAAAGAAACAAGGGGAGCAGTGGACGAACTACTCTGCAGGAAGGAATTCAAATTATTTATTGAATTTTGCTCTGCTCCCATTGCCTGAGATTGGACCGGGAGGGCCTGAACAGCTACTGGTGTCCTATGAATATGATTTGGTACTGAGGCTGAAATCCCATACTCATTAGTAAGTGGATTCATATAATTCAACGGCTGCAAATTATTTGGAGCAGAAGATTGATTATGCATGGCTGAATTAGCAGCAGGATTATTGTAATGACCCTCAGATTCCTGATTAAACGCAGGAGAAACAATATCAGCCAGCACAGGATCTCCGAGTCTTGGGCTATCAGACCCACCACAAGCATTATAAACTCCAGACCAAAATTCATCTATCTGAGCAGCAATGCTTTGATTAACACCAGAAGAGTTTACGCCCAAGGAAGTTGAATTTTTAGTGACAAATTGACTCTGGACAGGAGCCTGGAATGGTTTTCTATCTGTTGTTTCAGAAGTGTCCATTATATCCAAATAAGCATCATCATCGGTGAGGTCAAAAACATCAGGAATAGTACTTGGGGAGCAAGTAGATTCTTTTGGTCCAGTCTGTTCCATTTCACAGTTACCACTCTTATTCAGCATCTTATCCGGATCAGGATCCTTTTCCAAGACAGCCTTCCACGATCCATCAGCAAGGACAGTCACATCCTTAATGTTCTCACCAACATTTTCCAGGATCTTCATTGAAAAGCAGAGGAAAAAATGAAATGTTTATATTTTCCTTTCCTTTCTAATCATCAATATTTCATTCCCATTTTTAAGGTGATATACCAAACTAACTATAGGTGTGAAAGGATAAACAAAAGAAAACTGATTAAAGGAATAAATCAACTTGCCTCAGCCATGTTTCGGTCACGACGAATATCTGTAAAGCAGACATACTGATTGCAATGAGGGCAGCGCCAGGATGGCCTACTTGAATTTAAATTAATGTAGTTGTCAAAATCAAAACACTACAGAAAAGAGAGAACAACAATATGTAAGGTGAGGGGAAAGAATCAAGCAGGGAATATACAAACATATTACATACAACTACACCAACATCAAACAGATCTAGACTCCTAGAGCCATAAACACTTCTTAATATTTCTACTTTATCATAAGAGTGTATCGTTGACAGACATTTATGCAAAATTCAATACCAAAGAATGGCATCAGTTGCAGTTAGAATTGACAAATTACTTTATTACCCGGTTGAAAGCTAGATTCCCATTAGACGAGCAATGCATAGATGACTAAACAAATACTAGCAGACAAACGGAAGCCCCACCAATATCTAAGTTCTTGGGGACGGATATATCAATTAACAAATGCTGAAGAGTGGAGGACATGGATTCTTGAAGATAATAGTTGAATCCTAATAGTCAATTTATATTAATGATGTTAATGCAGGAACTACTCACCTGGAAATGTTTGCATAAATGCCCTTTAACAGGAGTCTTGATACGTGTAAAGCTGTTTTGTAAAGATGAGACACAAAGGATTATCAATGTTATATGAAGATAAGGATTATCAATCAAAAACAAGAAAAAATAAAGTACAATAAGGATAATTTAACAAATGATCATAAAATAATTTCTGCAGAATAAAGCATTTCAGAAAAAAGGCAATGAGATACAAAATAAACATAAAAACAGCTTGTAGAGCAATCATACTTTCAAGACAAACAAAATTGGAGATAACTAATGACTTAAAGCTAAAAGTTGGTACTAAAACTTCTAGAGTTGTCAGACAGTGAATGTTAAGACTAGCAATCAGCTAACAATAGAGGCCTCTAACTTAGTACCTCTGACTTTCTATAAAGACCACATACATTTAATGTAATTCTAACTAAAATTCCAAGACAGTGAATGATTATCTCCTTCATTCTTCAAGTTCACGGTCAGTCTCAGTCAGGGCCATATTTTCAGGTGGACTGGATCCAGAGAGGGTGAGAGACCAAAATGGATCTGAAATAAAAACTACCCTCTATGATCCTACTCCACCCAATCTAAAGATGAAAAAAACTAGCAGTAGAAACTGGCAAAGCAAAGGAAGCAAGAAAAAGGTGGTCAAGATTAAGAACAAAGAAGATCAGAGCATACCTTATGGGACAAATAAGAGAAATTTGAGACGGCCCCTCGATGATATCAGAATCTAATTATATATATGTATACAATACATGTATATTAGAGAGAAAAAATAGGGGTGAAGAATAAACGTAGAATAATAAGAATAAATCGCAAAATGATAACAATGAACTATGAAAGGTGGTGGACTATAAGACTAAGATATAGAGCTTTTTTACGGTACAGTTTATTCTATATTTCTAAAGTATACCTGAATCAACAGAGGTGACAGCAGGCTGAACATAATCTTGAAGAACTGGATGCTCAGGCAAGGATGTAACACTCATATAGGCAACAAGTATAACATAATGACCTTCACAATGGTAATGATTAAGTACAATAAGATGCATAAATTGGAAGCCAGAATGATGATAACAAAAACACTAGTTGTAAATGTTCACCATTGAATTGGCCCACAGCTTGAAGAAGATTTGTCCCAAATTTTAGCATGCCAGTCACGTTAGTTGGCATCTGCGGTCCAGTTTCCTGAGAAACAAAATGACATAGATAAGAAGCTGATGTCATACCCTTGAAAACAGTCCAAATTAAACAGTTTAGAATGTATGCTAAAACATACAAACGGACCATTAGAATATTAGTCCTTCGTTCTACTCCTTTTCCATTTAGGAGAAAGCTATGACAGTGCCACAAAAAAAAAAGCCAGTCAGCCTCAGTGTAGAACCCCTCCACACAATTCGGAAAAAATAGAAAATCAAAGCAACCATACTTCACTTGCTGAGGACTTATGAGGCTTGCAGATGTCTCGATGTTATCAGTTTGTGCCACAAATAACCACTGTAAGTTGCAATATAAGATACAAGTTAGTTGTACAAAAGCAAAAACAGAAGGGGAAAAAATCAAATAACAAATGAAAAATATTAATAATATATCATATATCACTCATGCAACACACACACAAAAGCAAGTACTAAAGGTACAAATGAAGTATTACTGAGATGTTCACATCATGATGATTGCAGATAAGTGGACCATGCAATCAAATAAAAAGTAAATGAAATATTAAGAAGCCAAACCAATGTTATTTTCAAGAAAAAAAGCAATAGTACAGAGGAACAAATACACGTGCCCATCAGAAATTTAGAAACAGTTAAAGTAAGGCATGCAGCATAGTATCACCAAGCATATAAATTACATCTCCCGTTAAGAAAGCAATAGTTCCACACTTTCTTTTGGCAGAGCAAAACAAATCAATCAAGGGATTCTTACAATTTTATCTGCTAGAACTGTACTCTTTGTAATATGAAAGTCAACAGCAGAAGCTCCATATCCAGGCTGCGTTGCAGGTAAAGTAATATTAAATATGTTCTCAAGTCTCAACATGAACTAAAACCAGATTTGACAAGGCACAAAGAACCACCTTGGCTTCAACTGATGCCAGTATTGTACCCAATTTCAATTTCGGATAAAACCTGTATAACCGGCAAAACACTGCTGTTCATTGCAATATTAAAAGAAAAGATGTAAGGTAAGATTTGTAGAGGAAGTTACAAGCATCCCTACCTCTCCATTATTTTTGATATTGTAGAATCAAAAGAGCTTAGTCCACCATTTACATTCCCCATGCTGCTGTATATTTTTCCTATCTACAGCATGAAATATGCTTGTCAGAAACATACAGATGACAACACACTACATAGAAAACAAAATAAAACACTAGGACATATGCAAACCTCATCTGCAATATTACAGAGTTCTTCTGACTCCTCTCTCTGGAACCATCCAACTTTACATGCATTCTATAATAAATAATAAAAAAAAAGTGTCAGTAGGAAACTCACAGCTTTATAAATGCATTGTTCTTGCGCGTATATTTTAGAGGTACGCATAGATAAAAACGGAAACTACTATAAATCTAAAGCAGTAGCTATTTGGTCATGCTGATATAAGATAAAGATTTAATTCATGATATATAAGAATCAGATTTCTTCAAGAATTGGGAGAAAAATAAAATCAGAAACTTGATGTACATAAATTTCATGAAATCAATAGCTTAAACAAGATGATAATCCAAATTTATTTTTCCACAATACAAGAACATTGACTGCTGTTACAATTTCTTAAAAAAATTTCACGAGTTATCCTGTAGTCAACACTCAACACCAAGCACTTGCCTTAGACTGATTGATTTTCCTCTTCCCAAAATTCAAAATTAGAGCGACTTTTCATCAGACATAACTTTATGTAAATTCAACAATCTATTAATAGCAATAAGCAACAACATGGAAAACTAACTTACCTTCACGGAGATCATCAAAACCATCACAGCTGCTTGTGAGTATTCATCATTCTTTCGTTGACAAACCTGCATAGAAAGGAAAAAGCAAATGCTTCATTGCTTCAAACCTACGAGTAAAGCAGTTAAGAAAATATGACAGAATTTATTTCTAGTAATCACCCCCTCCACCTCAAAAAAAAAAAAAATCAAAAAAGCACAACCGAGGCGCCCATACAATACAACGGAAATCACCTGTTTCATCAATGCAGGCAGTTCTTGAGCTTTCACCGGAGTTTCACCATTGGCAAGTGAATAATCAATACCTCTATCAAAGTAAATTCAGTGAAAAAAGCAGCACATTAGTAGTATCTTTGTTAATTCATTAATAAGAAATCCATCAAGTCACAAGGATTCTATCGAAACTTAAATTTCCCCGTATCATGTTTTGAGCTGTCAATTCAGCTGTACTGATAATAAATATCCAGTCCACATTGAAGCTAGATACTCAAGAATCGAAGTTGGCGGTAAATATTGCATTACAATGGCAAGGATGTGCCAACAGAAAGTAACACACAACTAATTTCGGGTTTAAATTTTCTACCAAGTCAAATGTCAGTTTACAGAACTGAAAAGACCAAATCTTAAGACGGTTGCAGTTTGAAAAAAAGAAAAAGCCAAAAGCACATTTGCAATCTGCAACAAGAAAAACCTAAGATCCGAGCAGAAGAGGAGAAGCAACAGTTAGAAAGTAGAAGTAGAGAAAGAAGTAAATACCGAGAGAGGGAGAGGCAGAGGTTATAAAATTCGAAAGCGTCGCTTGGTTTGCCAGGTTGAAGATGCGTAGCCAAACGGTCCAAACATGCGTTGATTCTGATCGAGTTGACAATCGAAGGCGACGGCCGGTTCCCAGCTCCGCATGAAACGGCGGAAACCGGTGGCCGCGTAACCGCGGGCGAGTTGTTCATTTTCCCTATTCTTCTTCTGGTTTTCGGTGCTTCCCCAGAGGAAGGAGCTGCTTCGTCGTTTCCCTTACCAGGTTCTTCAGCTTCGCCTCGCCTTCTAATTATAAAACCAGGTTGCAGTATGTGACATTCTCACTTTCTACACATTTATCGGTGTCACAGAGATTCACAATTCATCATAGTTTCTTTTTTCAGATTCAATTAAAATTAAGATTAAATTTATATTTCTTTTTCAGTACACAACTAAATTTTATAAAACTACTATGAGTTAATTATCAATTTAGTCCTCCAAAGATTATCAGGTCATCAATTTAATCATTCAAAGAATTTTGTCACCAAATTAGCCCTCCAAAAGATCGTCACCAATTTGATCCCCAAAGAACTTTATCACCAAATTAGTCTTCCATCATGGACCAATTTAAGATATTTAAATCTTTGAAGGACTAATTTGGTATACTTACACATCTTTGGAGGACTAATTTAGTGACAAAGTTTTTTGGTGGACCAAATTGGTGACAAAGATGATCTTTAGAAGACTAATTTAGTGACAAAATTCTTTAGTGGACTAAATTGGTGACAACATAATCTTTGGAGGACCAAATTAATAGTTCACTCTTTTTTATTCTTTAACTTTTAGGTTCTGTTTGGTTCAACGGATGAGAAGGGAGGTGAGGGGGGAGAAAAAATAAAAAATCTGAGAGTGTGTTTGATTCAAATTGAGGGAAGAAGAGAGGAGGGAAAATAACGTTTCTGTGTTTGGTTGGAGGGGAGGAGAGGGATTTTAAGTGATTTAATGTGTTAATTTTCCCTACCCTCCAAATCTCTCACTTTTGGAGAGATTTTAAAATGAACTAAAATCACTTTCCTCCCCTCCTCTAATTTTTGAACAAAACACATCAACTTACTAATAATCCCCCATTTTCTCCCCTCCAAAGACCTCCAACCAAACACTACTTTAATATTAATTTTTTCTCTTCTTAAACCAATTAAATTAATTATTCGCATCTAATAAGTTGATAGAGTGGTTCGGGAGTGAAACTTTAAATCATAATTCTTAGATTTGAACTCTTGTAGATACATCTTCGCCTAAATTACTATATTCGCATCTAGCCTCCGTTTTCAAACCCCAGCTCCCTGCAAATTTGCGAGCATCCAATAGATATTCAGAGGTATTTATAGCATGTTTTGTTTAACTTATTAGCCACCAAAACCATGGTTTACCTTAGAACATAATTGATCCCGACTAAAAAATCATGTTTAACAACTTTGAGTTATAATTAATTCTAGATATAAAACGTAAGTTCTATTACTTTTTCATAATCAATTATGCATCAAAATTACACTACAAAACCTAAATTTTTCTTTTTTTGTATAACCACGAGTTTCCTCACCCTTATAATGAACCTACACAACCTAAATTTGTATCCTCTTAAATTTATAATACTTTTAAATATTTTTTAATTTAATTAAGTGCATGTTTAGATTGGCAAACTTGCATAGGAAAAAAAAGCAAATACTTCGTTGCTTCAAACCTATGAGTAAATCCAACAATAAAGTATTGAAAATATGTAGTATCAAAAATAATTTAATGTCCCTTTAAATAGATATATAATAGATCCAACAACTCCATGGATTTTGATTTTGAGTGTGTTTCACACGACTAGTTTATAGCTTATTTAGAAGCTTATAACTTGGTAGTTTATAGCTTATAAGTAAGTAGAGGTGTTTGGTGACAACAAGCTTATAGCTATAAGCTAGCTTATGAAAAGCTATTTCAAGTAGCTTGTAACTTATGAAAAGTAACTTTCAATAATTATTTTCTATTTTACTCTCTAGTCATTTATTACATGTTTATTCTATCAAATAATTTATTACATGTAATTATTACTTGTCCTTTTAAGTCATTTAACAAATATAAGTTACCTAATAAGTTTATTTTACCAAATATTTCTACTCAATTATAAGTCACAAGTCATAAGCTATAAACTACAAGTTATAAACTATAAGTCATAAGCTACAATCTAGTGTTATCAAACATAGCCTTTAAAAAATTAGCTTAAAATTCATTCTTCCTGCTTTTCTAATTTCTTTCTTTGTAAAGTGAAGATTAAAATTTCAAATATAAGATTGCAAATCTAAGATGAGTTTGGATCCTCTTCAACTCCAGCCATCCTCTAGCACTCCTAAAAATCATTCTAACCATTGATTTTTGGCCAGATGCACTTTTGATCTTGTATCTCTTATGTGTATTTCATTTCGGTCCTATATCTTTTTTGGGTTACATTTTAGTCATGTATCTTTTATAAACGTTTCATTTTGGTCTAATCCGTCAACCTTGTCACACCCGTTAACAGATTTGACCTGAACATAGTCAAATTACGTCATTTATCTTCAAACCCAGAAAAACCATAACATACACGTGAACCCTAATAGTAACAGAGTTAAACTACCTTATAACGGAGTGACGAAATTGACAGATGAGACCAAAATGAAATCTTTATAAAAGATATAGGACCACAATGTAACCAAAAAAAGATATAGGACCGAAATGAAATGCGCATAATAGATATAAGACCAAAAGGTACATTTGACCTTAATTTTTTTTTGTGCACATATATTATATAAGAAAGAAAAAGCAATAAATAGTTTAGATCTATCAATACAACTACTAAACCATCCAGAAGCTAATGAGAATCCAAATCCATCTAAGATTAACGAAAAGAACCTCATATGCATAAAATTGATGAAATCCTCTTTATTAGAGTATAGATTATAAGAGAAATTTATTAAAAAGAACTCAACATAATCCTCCTCTATTATCGATGACCCCCTCTTGTTCTTTTCGGATTTATCTCCTTATACTATATTCTAGCCACAAATTCAAGCTACTACTCGTGATTGAAGTTGTGCTTCCGCTGCTTCGCTTTGTCGATATCGTGTTTGCTTAAAACAGCTGCATTAGGATAATCGGTTAAGGTAGAAAGTGAAATGTTGCAAGAGGAGGATTACTACTGTTGGCATTATAAGATTAACAAAAACCCTAAATCTTCCAACAACCATTGAATGTAAAGAGATTTTTTTTTTTAAATGATGATTAAGTTTAATCATAGGTTAAACCAGAAATATTCCAACAGGATATAATAATATCATCCTTGTTAGTCTCTGTTAGGGTGGGATGCAATTTTTTTAGTAGTTTGGGGTCAAGTGTTATTTTTGACATACCTAAGGTACTCAATGTATTTTATCCTAATTTTCTTGAGTATACTATTTATTAAGTATTATTTTTAATAATTACAAAAAAATACTACTTAAAAATATAGTTATGTATTTTTATTAAGTGTTATCATTTTATTTTCTCACAATCAACTGATTAAGGTTGTGATTGATTTAATTTTTATTATTAGTAAAATTAATTTCTCACAATCAACTGATCAAGGTTGTGATTCTTTTAATTTTTATTATAAGTAAAATTAATTTGGGAAGAAGCAATATTTTTTAGTTTATATCTTTGTATTGAAATTTAAAGTCATTATGGATAAAATTGATTCTCAATAATATAAATTCTTAACCATTAAGATCCTTACCCTTTGGAAGGGAGGGAAAAAATAAGAAGAGAAAATACGGATTATAATTTTTTTTTTGTTTGTTTAATTGAAGAGAAAATGGAAGAGAAAGTTTACTTACAAAGAGAAAAAATTTAAAATTTATCTTTTCTTATTTTTCTTCCTCTTAGTTTTCTTTTCTCTCATAATAATAAAAACTTTTTGTAAGTACATAATATAACTATCCAATATACGTTAGACCAAAAGCGAAAAATTACTTGTTTCATAAAGTATTTTATGTAAATTTTTTTAAAACAAGAAGAAGTAGAAGCTAAAAATTGAGCCTTGTATTTTTTGAACTTTTCTTTAGTAAAAAAATACTACTTTTTAGATTTAAGAGGTTTTCATAAACCATGTTTAGTCTAACTTCTCTTTAAAAGGAAAAGAAAGGGGGGAAACGAAGTCAAAGGTGTACTCAATTGCAACAAGAGAATAGCTCTTGAGTGAAGTTTTAATTTAATAAAGAAACACTTAATGTGTATTTACTTTAGATTTAGTAAAATAAAAAGTAAAATATGCACAGACCAATACATTTTTAAATGAAAATACAAATTGTAACTTTTCATTATAATATTTTGAATTGTGTGCAAAATTACTACTCCTTTCATTTTTTTTATTTGTCTAGAGAAAATAAATTGTGTATTTATTTTTCTGTTCACTTATATTTTTAAGGTAATATTAATTACATATTTATCTATTTTACTCTTATGTTTGATTTGGTACTAATTAATGCTTTATTAATAAACCAAAAAAAACAATAAGAGATATGATAAAAATAATATAAAAACTTTAAAAATTATTATGATAAAAATAAGTAATAATTACCTTTTTAATAAAGGTGTTTTACTTTTAAATAAATAGATAAATAGAACAAAATGCCAACGGGAGTTGGCTCGGATGGTGTGTGCTTAGGCCCAACAACCACAAAGTCTTGGGTTCGAGTCTCATCTCATTAAATTTAACTCTCGTTGATAAGCGATACGTAAATAAAACAAAAGCACATTGCTTGTAATACAATTGACTGTTACGATATTCGAGAAAAATTATAAAAAAGTCTTGAGCCTTTCCCTTTTCAGAATATGCTCTAAAAACTGGTAATATTGAACATATATTCTCCAACTTGAGAGAAGGTATTAGAAAAATATATTTTTTCGTTTTTGGGTTTTCTGTGTTTGGGCTTTAGCTTTGTTTTGGGCCTTTTTGTTGTTCCCTTGGGCTATTAGGGTTTTCAGCTCTTTGGACTTTTATAAAGCCTTGTATCCCTTTTATGTAATCAAGCAATTCCATTTATCTTTTTTCTCTCGCATTTTACGCTCCTTTAATGAAAAAATATATAATTTTTTATGTCATGAAATATTTTGACTTTTTAAAAATAAAAATATATAAAAATGAGACCTAAATATATTAAAAATATGTTTATTTTTTTTAGACTTAAACTAAGGGTTTAGCCGGCCTTACCTTTAAGCCGGTGCTGCGAGCTTCAAGCAATTTCTTCCGAGAAAATTTTAAAGTTAGAAGAGTTTGTAAATCAATGAGAGATCTTGACTGCAATTTTAGAGTTAAGTAAACAGGCTTTGAAGTTAGAGTTGAGAAAAGTGAGCTAGAAGTAGGGAAGTTATATAATTTTTTAACAAATGTTAATAAGTATCACCTCCGTTCCTATTTATTTGTCTACTTTGGATTAAAATAAACATATTAAAAAATATAATTATTATTCTTATTTTTACCAAAATAATATTTAAAATCTTTATAATATCATTTATCTCTCCTTCTTCAATTGGTTTAAAAATAAAATATTAATTTATGCTCCAATCAAATATAGAGTATAATTGATAAAAGTGTATTTAATATCACCTTAAAACTCTAAGTGGACAGGTTAAAATGAACAAATTTTTTTCTAAAATAAAAAGGAATAGAGTTAGTACTTTAAAGAAATTTTTAAACAGTCAAATATAATAAAATTATTAAAAAGTGTATAATATATTTTTATAATTATTTTTCTAATTCGAGTAAGTACACTAAAGACATTACAAGATCCTATTTTTTTGCTAGCTGTAAATAGATTTAGGCCTCTCTGTCTTTTCCCTTATTTAATATTTTAGTTAATTATGGTTAATGAAAATTCAATTTAGTCTTATTTTGATTTAATTTGGTATATTATGTTATATTTGTTGGATCGTTTTGGTTCTTTTCGCTAACAGGGATTAAATTGATTTAAAAAAATATGAGAAACAAAAATGATTAAAAAATACTACTTTCGTTCCTTATTATAAGATCCTAAACAAAAAAATCAATGTTACTTTTTATAAGATCCTGGCCAAAAAAATTAAAAGTATTTGTTATGTTTTTCCAATTTTGCCCTTGTTTATCCTTGATATCAACTCATGTGAGTTCGCATAATTCATTTAATGTATGTGAGAGTAATACTAGAAAATTGTTGTAACGTTTTAAAATTTCAATAAGATTTTTTGATGTGAGTGTTTTTCTTAATCTATGTAATGTCCTTTTCAGGATCTTATAATAAGGAACGGAGGGAGGGAGTATAATATAAGAAATCAAGGATAGTAACCAAATTATTTAAAAGAATGCAATATAAAAAATTAAAATAAATTATAATAAATATAAAAGACAAAAATAAAATTTACTTATGACATAAGCAACTGTTATTTAGCCTAATAATTTTATCTGTGGCAGATTTGGTCTGGTATCCAAGATTATTAGAAGCTGCAGAAACTCATTGAATTGAATTTGTATGCATTGTTATCAAATTCGAAACCTATAGTTTGATAAATTAAACTTGGTTTAATCAAACAGTAAACAGTAAACATGAAGTAGAGAGAGTAGAAATTAGAAAATAGTATGAAAAATGTTAGGAAAACATTTGATCAAGGAGTAAAACAAGTGCCATGGCAAAGGCAGGATCAAAGGCAGGATGCACAATCAACTGAAAAATCTCAATCCCAAAAGAGACATCTTTACTATTAGCTTCTTTTCTTTTAATTTCAGCTACCACTCTTCTACACTCGTCCAACACCTCGCACGTGCGATGCGCGTACGAACCCTCTACCGTGAACGCCGCAAAGCGTGAGGATCCAAGGTACACGTGCGCCTGCACGTGTGGGTTGCCCTGTAAAATATTCACATGCTTCCTCACACACCAAATTGGTCTCTGCTTCAAATTGTTCCCAACTTCCCCCTCATACACAAACCAGCTTTCTAACAATCCAAGCACCTGCATAATCGTCAACCACAAACAATTACATTTTGAATTGTTGAAGAAAGAAGAAAAAGAAAGAGATAAAGATACCGTGCGGCGGCACATGGTGAATATAGAATTTCCGGAAGCATCCATGAGAACGACCTCGTTTGGACGCCCAATATAATTGTCGACGCGATAAACCAGATTCCCATATGAATCAATCACTGTGAATCCTTTACAACTCATAATTAGAGATTTTCTCCAAACTGTTAAGTGTGTGCACAAATTCCCTGTTCTGTTAATTCTGGGGTATGTGATTTTCTCCTCATGAACTGCTCTTGACATAAATTTGAATCTAGAAAACATCCTCATGTTTTTTCTCTGCACTTTAGATTATACTCTGTTTCTGCTTGTTCTGTTTTGCTCTGTTTTTGGTGCTGTGATCTTGATAAACACTCGCTTACTTTCTAGTTTACTAGCTCTCTGATTTTGAAGGTATGAGGGGGCCAAGGGTATATTTATATACATCTATAGTCGAGTGTGTCAACTTTACCTTTTTGAATGATAGGAGTAGAAGATTACTCAGGTACATAATTAGGTAAGTTTTTAAAAGTTTTCACTTGACACTCGAAGATAATTTATTTGAGGCTAGGGATATTTGAAATAGATTTTATTAAAATGCATTCATATGTGTTCAAAATTATAAATCATTTTGTGTAAAACCAACTGATAAGAATATATGTGTGTGAGTATGTGGTATATAATTTAATTTTTAGTGTCATTAATTTTCTCTTAAATAAAAAAAATTACTTTTTAAAGTTTCACTTTATAACTATGAGACTAATTTGTTAACGGCCAGATTTTGTTTTTTTTTAATCAAGTACTTTATACACACCATTAACACGCAAACTTTTGTCAACATAATACTATTAACGGTTTTTCATGAGAGACCAAAAAGTAATTTTGTTTTAGATTTTAGGAGTATAATAAAAAGGATAATACTACTTTTAAAGGAATTACTAAAATAAAATTACTTTTTCTCATTACCCTTAATTAGTTACAAGATAATAATGCACTTACCAATTTTTAATGCATATGAATCTATTAAATATAAGGAATTTTCACTTTTTAATGGAAAAAACATCACTAAATATATTTTATTAATATATAAAATTTTAGTCATATATTTCTTATAAATAAAACTGTAGATAATAATATTTGGTTATTTTCTTAAAAAAAAATTCATCAGAATCAATTATATGTGATTAAATTAACTAAATTTACTTCTCACATGTTTAGGAGTAAATATTTTCTCATATATGTTTTTTTTTAATTTCTATATATTATCGATTGTTAAATGGACAATGTCTCTCATCTCAGTCATAATTTAATTGACGAGCATATAAAAATATGTGTGTATAAGTATTGAATTTAATTTTTTTTATTATATTTTTTTATAAACAAAAAATAGATGGCATCTAAATCTTTTTTAAAAAATACTCCAAGGTGGATTGGTTGGTTTATTTTGGAATTGTGGTGCTACCTAGGTGGGTGACAATATAGACTATAGCATGTTGACATACCTTTTTATGACAGTTCACATGCACACGAGTCTTCCTAGAAGAATCACACGTGTGACGTAGTATTGTTCTATTTGCATATATAGTTCCACCAGGATGTTCATCATGCCATTCCAACTTACTAATTCTTTCTTTAATTTTTCTTAATAGTGTGAATAAATTTATTTATTTAATAACTAAATAAAAGATACAGTATAATTATAAGCGTGTAGTTGGTCAAGTTTAGCTGTATTTGAGGGATTCTTGTCTATATCTTCTTGTCTTCCTTTAGTTAAAAAATACTACTCGTTGTAGATCAGAAGAATAACGGTATTTCGAGTGTACGTATATATGTCGGATCTAATAGCCACCAATTATTCTGGATGTATCTCAGTTAGTTTGGTACGGTCTATGTTCAGGCTCAGGTAATGTGATTTGAATTCGGAAAATAGGTCTAGGCCCAATATTATCCACACTTAGATCATACGTTCCTTTATAAATATTAACATAAATGCACTATACAAGATACATAAGTATTCTATCAAATACATATAACCCTAATATACTCATTGATTTGAGTATTAGAGTCCTTACATAAGAACAACACCTGCAAACTAAAAAAACCACATTGTCTACCCTGCATCTCCACAGGTTAGATCACAACACTACTAATAAATAATTTAAAAATGATTCAATTCCTCTCTTGTTAGTTAAACTTTTACTACTTGTCAAAATTTTATCTGACAGAAAATGAGAATTTGACTCATATATATATATATATATTTGACGTATTCAAAATTGTATTTTTCAAAATGATCTAGATTGAAGAGATATTTCGAGAGGCCTAGGAAGAAAAAGATTGGCATGGAAATAACAGGTGTCAGAGAAAGGTGACGCGTGGCTCAGTTTGGATTAAAGGTCGCAATGATTTCAAAAACTCTTTTAAATGTTAGAAAAAATCAATGGATTGGAGTAATTCTCCATAATAAATTTATCTTTGCCTATAAAAGAATTTAGAAAAAAGCTCTTTTTAAATATATTACGTCCATAGTTGGAGATTCTCCAGTGAAAGAGACCAAAACCTGAACCCAGAATTATATTGATGAGCTACATGATCCACAGGGAGGGAACACTAGGTACTGTACGTGGAATGAACAGGAACCAAGAAAAACTTTCTTATTGTCCAAACTAAATCTTTTATTTTAATCTTTTTCTTTTTCTTTTGCTCTATTTTTCATTTATCACAAATCAATAAAAACAGGGACAAAAATTAAATGTGTGAAAATAACAAGAATTAAGCAACGGCTTACCAGCTAATGGAGTGTGAACGGTCTCAGTACAATATAATTGATAAATAGCCGCTTTTTAAAAAAATATTACTGAATTATTAAAAAATATTATTAGTAAATCGTTAGTCATATTGCCTTTATATATTTATAATTATTTTGATGAATATTAATAAACAGCTACTAAAAAGTTTTAACATTTAAAAAATATTATCATTCATTATCTGTAATATTTTTTTTAGGTTCATAGGAAATGAATACAATCAGACCCGTATCTACATACGTATGTTTCTATGCACTCATCAACTGAGCTTCCGACTCAGACTATATAAATGTCATATTGTTAAATGTCAATTGTGTTATATAGTTTAGGGTTAGTTTGATTTAGATTTTAGTAGAATGAAAGTGCAAAACATACCAATCGAGGCAAAAAATTAATTATTGAGATTATTGATGCACAAAAATCGAGGAGATCTAATAGAAGTAAATAATTTTGAGCCCGTTTGATTTAGATTTAAGTAAAATAAGAAGTGAAAAACACACCAACCGAGTCAAAAAAATCAATAGTTAAGATTATCGATACATAAAAATCGCGACTATTTAATGGAAGTAAATATTTTTAACTTTGATCAAAAGTGATTTTTGACCATTTCAAACGTTAAAAGAAACATGCCTTTTAGCTTTGGTGAAAATAACCAAATTTAAAACAAAAAAGTCCTTAATTGTTTTGTTTGTAATTAAGTGTGTGATTGTTAGGTGCCTATTTGTTTATCCTTTTACATAATTTAAAAAATATTTTCACCTATATTAATTTTTAATCTTAACGTAAATTTGGTATAAATAATAAATTTATGCTTCTTTCGACATTACATGTAGTGAAAACTGAAACATATATGCCTTCAATGGAGCGTTTATTTTAAGGTTTAAAAATATATTCTCGGATATCTTATTGTTAGAAATATATTTTCAGTAATGTTTTTCTTAGACATTTTAAACAAGTTGTTTGGTTTTTAGTTTTTGTTCCTAGGAATTTTTTGAAAAAATTCAATAAAACTTAAAATCTATTTGATTTATAATAATGTTACATGTAATAATATGAAAAGATTTTTATTGAATATAATATTATTTATTTATTTTAATTATTTAATCAATAAAAAAATTAAAAGATAACTAATAAAAGGACAACAATATAATGCAAAATGCAATTATATAAATTAAGAATATATATATATATATATATAATGAATTAGATACATAATATTGATAATTTAGAGAGCGTTAGCTTCGAGGAATAAAAAATATTTTTAGCCATCTTATTTTTGATAATTTTTATATTTCTAAAAATATGTATTTTTAGTATTTTATAAGAGAGTATTTGATAAAAGTAACATCATTAGGAATACTTTTTGAATTTCAAATGAAAAATCAAAAACAAAAAAGAAGTAGTTACAAATAAAATATAAAATAACCATCTATATTCCCGGAAAAAAGTAACTTACCCACCTTTCACTATAGGAACGGAGATTACAGAAAATAGAAAGAAAAAATATTTTCGAGAATAAATGGTGTCTGGAAATATTTTTTTAAACCTTGAAACAAGCATAAAAATCTCACATTTCCAAATATATTTTCAGGAATATTTTTTTTAAACCTTGAAACAAACACCCTTAATAGTTTGCAAATCAAAATCTAGACTAACGGCAAAGAAAATAGTTAGTTTTTATTTAAAAAATATTATCAATTTGTATTGCAACATTATTTATAAGTATTATATAAAATTCATATTGCTAAATATTAATTGAGTGTGTGTGCGCATATAAAAGTATTTTTATTTGCAATAATTGTTGATATCACAATTGTTAACAAAAATTTAAACAAATAGGTACTCTTAATAGTTTGCAAATCAAGATCTGAACTAACGGCGCAGAAAAAAAGTTCTTTTTATTTATGCTTGAATCATAGTTTGAAATCTGAATTCACTTTAGAAAATAACCCAATTTAATATTTATCAATTTTTTGATTTATTATTTGAAACCCAGTTCACACAATTTTAATAATGATTTGGGTCCCTCAACCGGAAATAAACAAGCTAATAGTCTTTCAATTGGGGCCAGATGAATCTGCATGTGCAGCACACTTTAGACCAAAAAAATGAGGTGACTAAATTGTCTTGACTCAAAAAGAAGATGGTCACCATATTATTATTATTATTATTATTTGTATAGATTTATTTATGATAATGTATAAAGGCGACAATGATGAAATTGAATAGAACTCAACTATACAGGTCACAGAATTCAACTAGCACAGGTCAGCAAGAAAAGTATGTTTACCTTTTTAAATTTTTAAACTGTTTTGAATATGCATGATGAAATTGAATTTTCTAGTAGGAACCAGAAATAAACAAAAAGAAATTGTAAAGAATTCTTAGAAATTGGATGCCAGTGCCATAGATGATAAGGCTGGTGGTGGCCAACATGGGCACATGCATTTTAAGAAGCAGTAATAAGAGAATAATTAATTGTAACATAATTTTTATTGCTATATATATATTTTTATTTTTTAAATATCCTTTTGCTTTATTATTAGCGACAGAATTTATTTGAACTAATGAAATTGTTTATTTTACAAAATTAAGGTACTAAAATGAAGTATTTAAAAATCAAAAGATTAAATTCACACAAAATACAAATATAAATACAAAGTTAGGAAAACGAAAATACAATAAAACCTAATTTTTTTATTGCTATATATTAGTATAAAGTTTTAATAATACTAATAATGTTTGGAAGAAGGTAGCTTGGTAAGATTTCGTATGGAGTGCGAGGTGATGTGATGGGGTTAGGAAATCTAGTGTACTACTACTATACCCCATGTCATCATCAATCATCTCTTGCATTTGCATTCAAATTTAAATAATCTATTTCGAAATTAAATTTTATTTATGTAGAATTTTTTACCACAATAATATAATTTTTTATTTTATTTATCAAAATAATGTAGAAAATAAATAATTTATTAATATGGGTATTTTGACTAAAAAAATAGTCAAATTTTGTCTTTTTGCTTTTTGTCTTTTTTTATTTTTTGTCCTTTTACTTTTTGTCTTTTTTTTGTTTTTCGTCTTTTTACTTTTCGTCCTTTTGCTTCTTAAATTCTGCAATTCTCTGTTTTGGGTCTTTTCACAATGCAATAACCCTTTCCTGTGCAGGAATAACTTGATTTTTAGTCGCTGTGTTAGTCTTTAGATTTTTCAGTTTAGCGTTTATCTCTTCAAACGCAATTGCAATATCTGAAGACTGTTGCTTTGTAACTATTAAATTAAGTTTTTCATGCAACCCAATTAATAACTCAATAATAGTGTTATTCTGTTTTGCTATAGAGCTTATAGTAATACTTGTAGAACTTTTAATAAATCCTTCTGCTGGTGACAAAACCTGAGTGGTACTATCAAGTGCTCTTTGATAGTCTTGATTCTGTTCGGTCATGTCAAGAATGTAGATATTTTAATATCTACGCGCTGTATTAGAGATTCAAGAGTCTGCACTCTTTCCTCTAATTCTTTTGCTAGTTGAACAGTTTCTTGTTCAATCTTTCTGGGTTCTTGATCTATTCTTATTAATAGATCCTCTATATCTTTCTTTGTTGGCAACTTAGAAAGATATGACTTATCAGATTTAAATATTAAAGAATCAACTTTGTCGGTTAACTTGTAAAGATGATTCAATTAGAGAGATTTTCTCTTTTTGTTTTTGGTACAGGTTGAGCAAAGACTTAAAGACTAAAGAATTATTATCTTTTTCAGATTGCAGATTATATAGAATAGTGTAAGAAATATCCGAAATACAATTAAGTTGAGCAAACACAGATGACATAGAGTTATGTTGATTTCCTGTAGTATGATACATATGTTTGAAATCTTTTTTATTATCACGAAAACATACTAGATTAACATGATCAATAGTTCCTCCTCTTATATTTCTTGGGAATTCTAAATCTAAATAATCAAGTCTACCTCTTTCAGTCATTATTTATCCTGTAGTTACCTATCCATCAGGTGCAAACATCGTTTCCAACATGGTCTTACCTTCTTGCCATGGTATTAAGATTGCCTTCCCTAGCCTTCGGCTATACAGGACTCATAATGTTTGAAATTGGTTTTAATGATTCAAAAGAAATGAGTATGAAACCACTTATCATATTAATAATATCATGATTTTATGATAACAAAAAATAAGATCAAATATAGCTCATACTAACAGTACTCTCAACATAATGAGTTTAGTTAGTCATACCAAGTTTGCTCTGATACCAAAAATAGGTAAGCGCAGAGGAAAATGAATTCATACCTTTCTCTTCTCTGAACTTCCTGTACTCAGAATAGCGCAAGATAAAGATAGTAGCGGAAGATAGAAGGCGCAAGAATCAAATAGAAAGGATTTATTTAGAGAAGTAAGTGGTTGTACTGAATAATGTGTGTTTTCAGACTAACCATTGCACTCCTTTTATAGGCAAACATAGACACACAGACTTGAAATCCGGATTTGAAACTAAAAATAAAAATACAATAATTGAGGTAAGTGGGGCACAACTTTTCTGAAAGTAGATGCTTTCAGTAGTGATTAATGGCCACACTTGTACAAACTTTAAACAAAAACCATACACATAGAAAGAAAACAGTAAAAAGATAAGGAGATGAGGATTCATTCCTTATCTGAAAGCTTTGCTGTTTGTCGTCTTCTGCCGACAGTGCTGTTTGATGTCATTGCTTACGTCATTGATGATTCAGCTTTCCATGAGGTCTTCCAGCTCAGCCATCAGGTCTTCTTCTTCATTCAGATTAGGTGCTTCAGATTTTGAAAGTAGATCCCAAACGCTACTAAGATCTGGATGTGGTCGCTTGAGAGGTGCCCAAATCTTCATTGTTGATGTTTCTCTAAGTAGTTGGAATTTATTTCCGAGATCATGAGGAAAGTTGTTATAGACTCTCTCTTCTCGAACATCTTGATTATCTGGTTGATAATACAGAATTGAATCCGTAAAGAACATACTGGAGAATTCTGTGAACATTCCAATAACCAAATGATGTTGTGCAGGAAACAATTTTCCTTGTATCATCTTTGGAGATGATGAGTAAACTCCAAGTCTATATGGGGGCCTTGGCCTTAGGTCTGTTTGATTACAATAGGAATTAATAATCTTCTGTGCCTTTGGACCAAGAAAATCTGGTGCTGAGCGAAATGTTAGATAATGAACAAAACCATAATGAAAGCATTATGAAATTATGGCTTCATCAATTCTATCCGCACTGGTCACCCTGAGTAGCACTGGTGAGGGTTGTAGAGGGTATTCGTTGTCGAAATATTCTGAGTATTGAACAAAGGTAAAATGAGGATAGGGTAGACGAGCTTCTTTCCTACTTTGTTGCAGAAACATTTGCATCCCAATGAGGTCTGCATCTAAGCTAGATTCAGCCTTTTGAAGGATGTCCTGTTGGACTTCTAGAGGAAGATCTTGTAGAAAACTTCTTCTAAATCTTGAATCTAGGTTCATCATCCAGCTCCACTTGTCAAAGGGAATGGTCTCAACTTCTTGCATGGCATCAATCATATATTCCGCTCTGTTAAGTTTGTTCAAACTCTTGTTCTGGTCCTCGTTTCAAAGTTTCAATGAAAAAATCTGCTTCCTGTTTAGAAAGCGTTTCTGTTGAAGATTTTAGGAAATAATCTTCTGCTTCTTTAATGGCATCTTCTAAAGAAAAGAAACCTTTAAAGACTGGTTTTGGAGATTTTCCTATAGCCTTCATGAGAGAACCATAGCTTCTGTAGAGTCTCGGTTTTTCTCCTTCAAAAAGAACATAAGCCATTTTCTGTGGTTTTTCCAAATCATTGGGGCTCATTTTTGAGAAATAATAATTAAGTGCATTCAGAGCATTTAATTTTGCTGTTGGTGTACTTGCTCGACGAAGAGCAGTTAACAACACCTGCTGCTCCTTTAGAATAGGGCATCCATGTAATGGTTTAAACTGTTGAGGATGATCCTCAGGTAAAACAGGGAGTTGCTATGAACCAAACTGAAGCGTTGGATATCCTTCAGTTGCTGAGGCTGGTTTCTTGCCTTTTTCTTGTCCTGCCATCTTTAAAAAATAGGATTGGTTAGGATTAATCTAGACAACAAATCTGTTGCATGATTATCTTTACCAGAAATATGTTCAATTTTCACATCAACACCTGTTGTGCAAACATTATCGATAAAATTTACCCATCTATTTTTAGAAAGTCTGTTGGTGTTCATGTTATGATAAAATTTTACTATGGCTTGACAATCAATTCTTAATGTAAATTCTTTTTTATCTAAGAGAAAGATTCTGAATTTTTCGAAAGCAAATATACAGGCCATTATCTCGGTATCAATGGTGGATATATTGGTTTTATAAGTTCCTGATGCATACCTGGCTATCTTTTCTTCAGATATTCTTGAATCCTTATTAGGTTTCCATTTAAGTATGGCACCCCATCCTTGTAAGGATCCATCTGTTTGGATAATAATGTAACTATCCTTAGGAGGGAAATCAAGAGGAGGAAGACTCTTAATAGAATCTTTAATTTTCCTGATGATTTTCCAATCCTGACTGTTAAATCTTCTCTCACCATGTAGAGAACATTTATTGTACAAACTACCAGTGAGTTTGCTTAAGTTAGGGATATAATTTCTTGCATAATTTAAGATCCCTAAGAATTGCTGTAAACCTTTCAGTGTTTCAAGGTTTTGTTCTTCAAACTCTAGGATTTTCTTGACAATATGGGGTTGAAGTTCAACCTTTCCATTTCCAATCTGTAGTCCTAAGAATTCAATTCTTGTAACACCGATTTTTAACTTATTTTTTGATAGAACAAGTCCTTCTTTTTCACATATTTCAAAAAATATTGAAGGGTGTTTAAGGTGTTGTGAAATGTCTTCAGAAAATACAAGGATATCATCCATGGATGCTATTATGAAATTATCATGCTTGTGAAAAATGTTGTCCATTTTTCTTTGAACTACTGCTGGTGCATTCTTTAAGCCAAATGGCATAACAAGCCATTCAAAGTGTCCTTCTGGGCAAAAGAATGCGGTCCAAGGAATGGACTCTTCTTCCATTGCTACTTGGTGAAATTCGGATTTCAAATCGAATTTGGAATATACCCTTTTATCACGGATTTTTAATAGCAAGTAATCAATACCTGGAAGAGAATATTGATCCTTATGAGTGTTGTCATTGAGTCGCTTGTAATTATAAACCATTCTTGATTTACCCCTTCTTTCCTTTCCGTCAATGACTTCTGTTCCTGATAGAACAATAAAAGCTGTTGTTCGATGCCTAGAATTTGATTTTCTAATAACACCTAGGTTAAAGAGGTTTTGGATGTGAGTCCTATACTCCTTTTGCTGTTCTGGTGATGGGATGATGGGCTTGTCTTGTATTATCAAGTCTAGGTTGATAATTTCTAACTTACAAAGGATCTTATTTTTCTGCCAGTGTTTTACTGGGTTTTCACCTATATACTGTAATTGTTTTAACCTATTCAGGACCGGCATAATTTGTTGTTCAAAATGTGTCATTGATCCTAGGTCATACATGCACAATTCTCTGTTTAGTACCTCAATTTCCTCACTTGTGGGTACTAGTTCTAATTCTTCTGTTATTGCTTCTGAGACATTACAAGAAGCATAGGGGATGCTTGGATTGTATCAGCCTTTTTGTAAAGCTTTACAATTCCTGCTTCTATCTGTATACCTCCTTTGAAGTTATAGATGAAAGACATTCCAATAATTAATTGGATTTTTCTTTCTGCAAATTCTCCTATCCTTAAGGGGATAATGTAAGTGTAGGGCATGAGATATTCTTCTTTGTTGAAGATTATCTTAGCATTACTTAATCTACGATTAGTTGTTTCTGATCCTCCTATACCATTTACTATCATAGGTCTGCCTGTTTGTTTCCAACACTTCTTAGGAAATGCTTCAGTGTCTATGAAACAACGGCTTGCTCCCGTGTCAATTATTGCTTGTAACACTTTCTTTTCTCCTTCTGTTGTTACTATAACACTGCAATTCAAGAGATTATTCTGTAGTGCTGCGTGTCTTTGTATGGAAGCACAAATTTCGTCATCACAATCTTCCAAAACGGGTTCTATGTTTTCGGGATACATCTTCTCCTTCCCGGGGTTTTTTGCGAAATTTGGGCTTTGCTGCTCTTGTAAGGCTGCTTCAAGGGCAAACACTCTATCTTGTAAAATCTGTATTTGTTGTTGTAAGTCAAGTATATACTTGGCTTGTTCCTAAACTAAAACAGAAAGGTTTGTTTTGTTCTTTGGAATTTCCATCTTAGGTTTAATCGGGATGGATAAGTTTAGAATTCGCTGAGTGTCTGGGATACATACTGTTAGACTGCATGTATCACAATGCGCATTGTTACTGTCTTGAGTCAAGAGACGACAGATGTAGCATTTTCTATGCATTTCATCTAGTTTTAGATAAAATTGCCATTGATGTGAACAATCTTGTTGTTCTTTAGAGAGCACAGATGGTGTTCTCCAGGCTGGCTGTGTTACCATCATCATAAAGGATGACTGGTCTTCGAAAAGGTTTATGAAATCTGTTCGAGCTTGTTCTTCTTCAGGATCTTCATATGAACAGATGTCTGAATCTGCTGGATCCTCATCTTCATCAACACTCACTATGTCCCAAGCTTGAGGTAACTCAAGTTCTTGGTAAACCGCAAGACGTTCTCTGTTGACTCTTCTTGATCTACATTGATTTGCAAAATGTCCTGCTTCTCCGCAAATGTAACACTTGCATTTAGTGTTTCTTGGATTTTTAGTTTTGAATTTATGGACATTATTCTTGTGAGGAATTCCTTTATAGTTAGTCGCTCTCCTAAGTGGTCTTTTGGGGCGATAATGACTTCTATAAACTCCTGGGACATCTATGTTTTTACAAAATGAAAAATTCTTTGCTTGTCTATTGATTTCATTTTGTTGACAAAGCTGTTGAAGTACGTCGAATACGAACTTTTTTCTAGGTGCTATCCCAACTGTTTGGTTAGGATATGCTTGATTCCATAATTCTATCATTTTGGAAGCAAAAGGCGGGGGAAGTTTTCTAAAAAACTTCTCAGAAATCTCTGGTTGTAGGTATATCCTACCTGTCTTAGCTGCCAATTCCTCATACTGTGCTGCATATTCAGCAAAATTCTTCATATCATTAATCATCAGTTGTTCCAGCTGTAGTAATGCTTGATCTTGCATTTGGGTGTGTCCTCTGTATTCATCATATCCAAGGATCATTTGCCTTACTTGTGTAGTCAGGTTGACAGTATCATTGGCTAGATTTACTAACTGTTGATACTCATCAGGGTAAGCAGCTCTCCATGATTGGAAAGTTAATTTTTCTGTTGGTCCTAAAAGGTTTTCAAAGTATAGAACCTTGTCAGAATTTTCTGCAAACTGTAGGGATGCTAAATGGGTTATAGTGGTAGATTCCCATGTCCTAATGGTGTCTTCCCATTTTGCAATGTTTACTGGTAAAATCAGTACAACTCCTTCTCTAGATGTTGTAGATGGTAATTCTATAGGATTAAGATCTAAGGGTCTTCCTATAGGTGTTGCTGTGTTAGTGGTCCACTGTTTTATTGGAGGGATTGCTATTGTTTTTCCTGCTCCTGGCCCAAAAGTAGGTTGTCCTGTGGTTCTTGTTTGGGGGACTGAGTTACTACTTTCTCCTTCCATAAACAAGTATTCATGCTTAGTAGGTTTCCTCTTGGGATATGGTAGATAATCATCCTCTACTTCAAAAATAAGACCTACTTCTTGCTGTTCAGAGAATGGATTACAAAATTCATCCTCTTCATCAAATCTAGGGGGTTTACTATAGTCTACTGGCTCACTTATTGATTCGCATCTATATTCTTGGAAATACCATGGTTGAGTTTCCATAAACTCCTCATAGGATATTCCTTCATCCTGATTTGTAGTAATTACCAGTGCTGTCGAGATTCTTTCAATCTCTTCATCATCTTCATCTGATTCTATCTGAGGTCGAGACTCATAGTCGCTGAATCGAATGCTGAAGCTATTTCGCCTCATACAAGATACTACCTTGGTTGGAGCCTTCACAATTTCCTTCTTTGGCATAGTTATTGTCCATTCCTCTTCATTAAGAAGATTTGGATCAAAATCCTTTCCTGTGATAGCTCTTATCCCTTTAGATCCTAGAAATTCAGCTATGTGGTCTGTTTGGACCTTGAAATTTGGGGCAGCATAATTGCTTAGTCCTGCCGTTACAGCTTTAATGAGAATTAAGTTTGCTTCTTCAGCTGTCATGCTTTCATAACCTTTGGTTTTTACTGTGATCATTACATGATTACAAAAATCAGATAATGAAACCCTATAATTCTTAGGAATAATGTAAACTAATTCATGATTTTCATGCATGTCGACTTCCATTGTCCCTATGACTGCTTTTTTAAGATCATCACCAAACCTTGTATCTATTAGGTGACTAAGACCTTAGCTCCTATATATTCTCTGTGTAATCCGTAGATTCCTAAAAGAACGTCTCCTAGATGGATAGTTTTGTAACCTGTTACCATCAGCTTTCTTTTTGATTCTAAGTTTATTAGACTTAGATTCTTCTGTTCATTACCAACACACAATATAGCTTCTTCACTATAATGTTGATAATATTCCTGTTTATTCTCAAAAAATTTGTGAGAATATAATACTTCAGCGGGAAATATTTCTGCTTTTCCATGTCTTGCACGTTCTAGCTGTTGTTCCGGGTTAACAAGCTTAGTTGGGCTTCTGAGGGAACTCTCCTTCCTAGAGAACTAGAACTCATTTTGAACAAACTAAATAAAAAATTTATTTAGAAAAAGACAAATGAGAAAAGACGAAATTATGAAAATGCGTCAGAAAAACTCAAAGTGAGTTTGAGGCTTTGACTAAAAGACAATGCATGCCTACTTTAGTAAATAGTTATTTTTCTATATTTTCTAAGTAAATAAAAATAAAACTTATATTATTATGGTCAAAGTCCCTATTTATGTATCAATTCTTTTCAATTAAAAAGTTATAACACTTACTTAACAAGTGATATTTTATCTCCTAGCCCGTTTGATCTTTTTAATGCAATATTAATTTTATTTTTATCAACGATATACTCTAGTCTCCAGTTAAAAATTAATCTCTTTCAAAATAGAAAGATCACTAAAGTGATAAAATGCAATCTTCCCTAAAAAACATTTTTTATATGTACAGTTAACATTCGCACCCCATAACAATTCTTATTTATAACCATAATAAATGAGATTGTAGTATGTCGGCCACATCAATATCTCGGATCCATTAAGCCTCAATTCAAATTGGGATATAATCATTAAACTTGACAGGATCATTGACTTAGTTGAATTCTTGAATTATTGGATCAATAGTTCGACTGATAAGTCATTGGTTTAACCTGCAAGTCACTATGTCATTCTCACTAAACCGAACAAATATATATATATATATATAAAAGTAAAAAATATTCTAAAGAAAAAACATATATATAAGAAATTAATATGTCCATCCTTCAAACTTAAAAAACACTCATCACACAAATTCAAAATCACAAAGCTACAAGTTTAGGACAGAAACTATCAATCATGAGTTGAGAAGAATTTTGAGTTGATGCTTCTTGTGATGATGGTGTTTTCGGAGTTGGCATCTTTGGCTGAAAAATTACAAAACCAAAGTTTTGTAAGATAAGCATAAACCGTGAACAAAGCAAGAAGGCAAAATCTTAAATGCACAAAGAAGCAGATAGGAGAAAGAAACAGAAAAAAACGAGAGATGAAGCAGAATACAAGATGCCAGACCAAAAGCATAATGCGACATTGGCACGAATGCGATGGAGAAAAGATGGCCTCTCTGGCCATAGAACGAAGAAAAAAAGAATCAGGGTTGTCTTCTTTGGAGTCAAGATTATGCTTTTGTTGAAGGAAGAAGAAGCAAGATTTGTGACTTGCAATACCTTGCGAAGTCTGCGAATAAACAGACAAGTCCTCTAAAGCCTACAATTTATATGGGCTACTCAATTATGAGCCAGGGTTCATCCTGCAAGTCTGCAGGTAGTTTGTGAACATCCGAGAAAATAGTTATATTAATAAAACAGTCAAAATATATTAATTTCTTATATACAAATAAAATTTATAATTATAATTACTTATATAATAAAAATAACTTTATTTTAATAAAAATTAGAATTGTTTTAAAATTAAAATTTAATTATAACAATAAAAATATTATTTTTTAATTTAAGCAAATACCTACAACATCTGTCAGATTTGTAAATTTAACCTATTTATAAATAGATAAATGAGTTTGGATTGTGAAGCCCACAATTTAATTGGACCTTAATTTTATTAGTCTATATTCATATAATCCGCGAATCGGTCCCAAACGACGATCCGTATATTCAATATTAAGGGTGCGTTTGATGCGTGAACAGGACAGTACAAGTAGTACAGCACTGTACAAGTTTATGAGGCACAACATAACTTTTTATGTTGTGTATCGTTTGATACTCAATGCACATAACAAAAAGCACAACATAAATTTTACAATAATATCCTTCATGTTATATTATTAATTTTTCTTAAATTTTTCCAAGAAAATAATATTTTGATATTTTATAATTATTTTATTATTTATTATAAAATTAAAATTTCATGATTTAATAAATTACTACATAATATATTTTATGTAATATAATAATTATATTATATATATAAAAAATTATTATTAAAAAATATTTTTAACTCTTTATTTTTTAATATTTCTATTTACCGTTAAAATTTATTTTATTATTAATACGTTATTTTAATTATATATATATAAATGACAAAAAAATGACGTAAACATTGATTTAAAAAAAAATACAACATAAACTACCTCGTAAGTGGAGAAAATGGGGAAAGTAGTTACTGAATAAAAATGGAGAAAATTTTGTGCTGTTACTTGACAGTTTTTTGAATAAAGTTTTGTTCTGTGCTGTACCTTAGAAATTAGCAAATCAAATATAGTTCTAGTTAATTTTTTTTGGTGTAAGTATTTTTTTTGGTGTAAGTATTTTTTAATCTCTATATTTTATCTCAATATAGTTCTAGTTCTCATATTTAAAAAATTTTAGTTTTAATCTTTATAGTTTTATTTCATCAAGGACTAGATGCCCTAGATACATTTTGCAAAGTTTGATAAGTTTTTTTTATTTATAATTAAAGTCAATAAAATTTAAACTTTAAATCTCATAATTTTATTTCATTAAAGAATAGATGCCCTACGTTTTGCAAAGTTAGATAATATTTTTTTATAATAAAAGTGAATAAAATTTAAACTCATAATCTCATGTATAAATTGTCTGATTATGAGTCCCTATTACTAAGCCTACCTTAATGTATTAATCAGAAAATAATTTAGGAATTTTAAAAATTTAAAAGACCGACTCTAGATACTATAAAATATAATTTAGGAATTTACTTGTTTTAATATGTGGTCCTTCACACATGCTTTAATGATCTCGTTTATAAGGTATGATATAATTTTTTGTAAAATAATTTAGTACAAATTTTTATATTTTCCATTTAACTATTTATACTTTTTATTATACAATATTAAATACATTATTAAAGGTAGGTATACAAATAATTTTTTAATAAAATTAATATATAATATCATAAACTATGTTTTCTAACAAAGACATAAGAGTATTAGCTAGAGTGAAGAGATTGATATCTTTTCTGTTTAGGGAATGACATTGACGTGATTGAAGACTAGAAATCATGGTGGAGGCACACGTCGCCCCTATTGCTGCATGCAACTATACTAATGCCTCGTTTCTTTTAAATTTAGCTTCAGTTTATCTTGGATTTTAGATTTTACTTTTGTTAAAATTATTTTTATTAAAATTAAAAATATTTATTTCATTAAATGATATTCATTTTAATATATTAATAATTTTAATTATTAATATTTTTTTATTTATGTGTGTTTTTTATTTTTATTTTTTGTTGAAATCGAAATTGAACATGTGTTTAGTTTGATAAAATAATTACTTTTGATTAAAATTAAATTTTTTTTAAAGGTAAATACACACTAAATCTCTATTGCTAAAGTTTGATAATAATTAAGTGAACTAAAATTCCCAAGTTAATTTTTTGTATTAATAATTTTAAATATTAATATTTATTTCAATTTATTCCACTTAAATTTAAATTAAAAACACATCAATTCTAATTTAATTAGGTTTATAGTACTTTATAGTGGTGGGTCCAGTTTAGATATCAATCGCTGCCATTTCTGGAAAAGGATTAATTCTACCTTAATTTTCTTAATAGGGTTTCCACCACGTGCGCAACGACTAAAACTATATTAATTTGACATTTTTTTGTGATCATCATATCTTTGTCGGTAAAAATAATAATTATTAATTAACGTAACTCTTAATTTCTTTTCCATGTATACAAATATTAATTTTTAATATTATTTTTAGTTTTTAATTACAATTAATTTAGTATCTTATATTTACTAATAAGTCTTTCCTAGTGTTCTATATAGATGTAAAGCAGAGCTGTCAAAACAGGTTAACCTGCCCTATTTGGACCTGCCCATTCAAGTGGTAGTTTTTGCAGTCTGGGCTTAAAATGTCTAACTCTATTCAGTCTTTCATTATAAAAGTCCGACCCGATCCTATGCGGACATCGGGCCTTTTTGGATAGCCCATATTTATTGTCATTAAAAAATTACCAATAATTTCTTACAAAATATAATCATGTTTTTCTATATATAAAAAAATATTTTTTCTTCAATTTACGCCAACTTTATGCCATATTCAATATTCACTGATATTTAATAGACCAATACTACTTTGAGAATGAGACATTGAGAGATTGTCCGATGTTTAAGTTTCTAATTCCAATACTGCTTAATTGTTTTTTAAAGATTTAAGTTTTTTTTCATCATAGTGATAGTGGGTTATCAAATTTGAGCTGGATAACTATTGTCTTTTTATTTTTTTAGGTTTTGTATAACATCTGCACTAATATAATTTTTTTTTAAAAAAAAGGGCAAGTAGCCCAAACTCGGCAGGTATTTTGAGCCCATGTCCATTTTTTACCGGTTTTTGTAGTCCAGACTAAAAATGTTCGATTTTATTCAGACTTATATTTTTAATATTCAAACCCTCTTTTAATATTGGTTTATTCAGATAGGTCCTAACAGACCGACCCATTTTGTTGGCTCTAATGTAAAGAATTAAAAGTGAACATCAAAGCTTTAAAAAAAAAAAAGTAAAAAATAGAGCATCGTATTTACAAAGATTAGAATCGGAATGAATTTTTGAACATTATATTTTTAACATAAGAGATTAAGAATGAGTTTTTAAACTAGGATGTGTGATATGATGGTTGTTTATATTGTTTTTTAATTATATGTGTGGGGTGTTGGATTTTTTGTTAGGTTTTGTTTATTATTTTATTGTTTTTTAAAGTGGGATTCTCTGTTCATAAATTTCTGTTTGCATAAAATTTATTGTTAAATTACATTATAAATTAATTAAAATATTAAAAAGTAATCTAATAAATCACTTCAAATATTAAAGTAATTTATGGAGAATTTTAAGAAGTTTTTGAAGGATGAAATGAGTGAATATGTGAATATAGGGAGGAAGAGAGAGTCTCTCTGGGAAACTAACATGGTATTGGGAAGGAGGAGAGAGAAAAAAATTGAAGATATTTTAAATGTTAATTCCATGAATCGAACACAGGTGGTGATATTAGAGGTCAAAATACTTTACTATATATTCCCTTCGTTCTGAAATATTAGTTATTTTAGAAAATTTCACGAAGAATAATTAATTTATATAGAATATGACAAAAATTGTATAGGTAAACTAAATTAGTTATTGACTTGGAGGTTTACTCAATAGCTATTGGATATAAAAATAATAAAAGTGAGAATAGTTGATAAATATAGCATTAATAATGTAAAAGTGACAAATATTTTAAAATAAATTTTTTTTTCTAAGAGACTAATATTTCAGAATAGAGTGAGAACTTTACTTTATAATACTAATTATAAGGTGTATCATTTAATATTTGGGGTCCCATATTTTTTGAAGTCTTGTACGGTTATGTATCTTGCACAAACACAGAACCACTCCTGTATAAAATAAGATTTCGTGACCACCCAATTATTATTTCGTATAATCTCAACTTTAAAAAGAGAATTAATTACACTCTCCTGATGAATACCCTCAAAAGAGGGAAAAAAGAATTTTTATAAAAATCAGGATTAAAACTATATTTAGCCTTTTTGTTCCTGAGTCAGAGGAAACACTGTTTTTTTGTCAGTGCACGCCCTTATAGATATTTTTTTTTGGGTCAGGAACCTTGTAGTTGTTAAAGATATCAGTTTTCAATAATACGGACCAATTCAGTTACCAAATATATTTTAATTTGGCTCCTCTCTTGTTTTTTTTCTTCTTGATTGCAATTTTAATTTTTTCATATTTTTTTAATTGTGTGATTTTAGTTTTTTTACTTTTAATTATGTAATTTTAATCTCTGTTATTCGTGTAATTTTGGTCCCTAACTTTGAATTGCAAAATTTTAATTCCGAAACTTTTTTAATTGCGTAATTTTGATTCTTTTGACAATATTTCATTAAGAAGCTAATGCTCAACGTGATTAAATCTATATAATAAGTTTTCATTTATGCGATTTTTGTTTGAATTTTTTTTAATTGTACGATTTTGATGCTCTTACATACTTTATTTTACTGGTTTGATTGCGTACCGTTAGTTTTTTAACGAAAAGTGGATTAACTGAGCAAAATCACATAATTTGAAAAAGTTGAGGGACTAAAATCACACAATAGATAAAATTGGTGGACTAAAATTACACAATTAAAATTTGAGAGACTAAAATCGTACAATTGAAAAAGTTAAGGGACTAAAATATCCTAATTAAAAGTTGATGGATCGAAATCAGACAATTGATAAAATTAGAAGAACAAAACTAAAATTAAGTATTTTTTTCATCTGTTACTCAATTATTTAATATTGATTATTATTTAATTATATTAATTAATCAAACGTTTTGGAGGATGTGCACAACACAAAAAAGAACAGGAGAGAAGTTGGATTGGAAATATTGGGGCTTAATTCATCAACTTAACAAAAAAAAGTGTTTTGGTTAAGCAAAAATACACCAAAGCAGTGCTTGATTCATAAAATTGGGATGGTGGATCATAAATCTATGTATTAACAAAAAAAAAAAAAAGTGTTTCAGTTAAGAATCATAGTAACTATGGACTAAAGAAAAACAACATTGATACATAACAATAGTTACAATTGACGCCATTTTTGTATGTGTTTGATATAGAATTTTAGATCATAATAAAATGAAGAGTAAAGAACACATAAATCGAAATAAAAATTAATGATTGATATTATTAACGCATAAAAACTAAAATAATTCAATAAAAATAAATATTTTTAACATTAATAAAAAAATTGGTTTTGATTGAAACAAAAGTTAAAATAAACAAACTCTTCTTCTATCGACACCAACTATTTTTGTTTTATAGCATCACAAGAATCTAGTGGGAGGCTACAAAAAATTCAACATTTAGAGTATGTTTGGACTAACTGTAAAAAAAATTTATTGTCTGAAATATAATAAGTTTTTGTTTGAATATATTTGCTGTGAAAAATGATTTAGCTGTGAGAAACAATTTTTAAGTTTTTTAAAATAATGTCCAATTTTTAGCTAAAGTACCCAATATTTTTTCCTATGTTAAAAGAAGAATAAAATATACTTTTATAAGTGCAAAATTAAAAAATTCAACATACATTCTATCTAAAAATACCCAACGAATCAAAGTGATATAAAAAAATTAATACTTATTTTTTCTGCACCATGATATTATGTCCGAAAATTAAATACTAATCCTTTTAAAATACAAAAAACTACTTATGTGTATTTTTTCATATTCAATTACAGGGCGTATAGATTCGCACTATTCTATTTGAAAAAGACATCATTTATATTTAGAATCTCCGAATAATAGTGTTTGAAATTGTATTTCTAAATGTTACTATATATAAAAACATAATTTGCTTTTTATTTTTACTATTTTATTTATTGCAAATGTTACTGTCTAAAAATTAATAATATCTTTTTCAATTAGGATGAGATAAATCGGAGCACCAACGATAGGAAAATGTTTAGCGGACTCATGCAGCCCTCACTCATTCTCACTCATTCAATATAATACTATTATTTGTATTTTATGAATTAAAAATTGAAAACAGATGGGAGAGTGGCAAACGTGCCGTTAACGGAAAATGTTGAAGGTTACAGAACGGAGGCATATTCTCTCTCTCTTTATCTTCATCATACTCTCTCTCTCTTTTTCTTTCTTCTCTTTTCTTCTCTCTTCATCGTCCCTCCCTTCCTCCTCCTCTCTCTCCTCTCCCTCCGCGTCCTCCCTCATAGACACCACCACCCCACCGCCTACACTCTACCTCCACCTCCTCATTCTTCTTCTGTGCATTTCCTTTCTCTTCCTCTGTGCATTCTTCTTCAACACAAACATCACTAGGGTTGAGCTCCGGAGCCAACAACGATGTTGAGGGTTTAAATTTGATGTTTGGCGGCGTTTCGTGAGGCTAGTCGCCGGCGATGGACAATTATCGGAAGCTGCCGGTGATGCTGCAACTCCATGGTGGTGGCTAGGTCAAAATAAGGTAAAGAGAGAGTGTAACTATGAACTGTGAAGTGAGTTAGTTGCAGAGAATGGGTTTCACCTTCACCACCATGACTCTCAACTTGCTCCTCCCACTGGCCATGGTAGCCACCAACATCCTCTCCCTCTACCACCTCTCCCCCACCCTCCAATCCCCCAAATCCCCTAAACCACCGCCACTTGTCCCTGACCATCTCGTCCACCAGCTTCACACCATACGCGCGACCATCAACCACCTCACGCGCCTCCATCTCGTTCTCCGTCGAGGGACTCACTGGCCCTGATCTTCATCTCAGGTATGTTCTCTATTCTTAAATTTGGCTTTCAATTTGGTTGTTGGTTTATAACTTAGAAAATTATTGAAGATCTCATCTATAATTTATATATGTTATTTATTCACCTACTGCCATGCTCATTACTGAAAACCGTATACTTTGGACATGATTTGGGTGCTAGTGAAATGATCTTGGTCTTTGAAGATTTTTCCTGCTTTTTTGTTAACAACGGTTTGGTTATGTTATGAAAGTTATGGTGGGTATTCCCCTTTATTATGGTGTTGATTTGGTGACAGGAGTAGCTTTTAACAATGTGTATCATATGTTTGTACGTATAAGTGATTCTGTATAGTAGTCCAACCAATACAGGAAAATTTTTCAAAGTTCATATAATAAGCAAATATGTGTTGAGGAAATTGATTGGAAATTTGGAATGTTATCATTATCAGCAGCAAACTGAAAGACTTCACCATTGACAAATCTTAATATGCTATAGGAGAAAATAAGTTTCCTATAAGAGTTGGATATCGGATGTGTGGCTTCTGAGATGAGAGAAAATAGATATTTTCATACTCATTTAACTTTGTAATTGCCTAGGAAAAAAGGAAATTTTTTTATTGTAATTGAGGGCAGTATTTTAAGCATTACTGATTGATCAAACTGTTACTTACCATTCTCCAAATTGAACTTTCTATTGGTATTACATGTTCGGGTTTTCTAATCGAGTTGAAACCTGTTGGAGTCTTAAGGATAAACTTTTTATTTTTTGCCAACTATCAATGTCATGCATTTAGCATAATGCTGTTTTGTTGCATTAATCCAAGTCATTGTGATTTCAGGTCACTTGATTGTCAAGGAAGAATGTCTGCTTTGTTATGTTTACTGATGAAGTTACAATATGGAAAATGGTGGTGGTGGGTGTAAATGATGGTGGTGAGGTTCTTGAAATTGGGGGTGGTGGCGGTGGTCGGTCGTGGGTGGTGGGTGGTGAGTGGTGGTGGTAAGGTTCCTGAAATAGGTGATGGTGGACAATGATAGTGAGAATGTAATGGAATTTTTTATTTAATTATTTATTATTTAATTTAACAAAATACATAATTAATTATTTTCATAAAGGCATGTTTGGATGAAAATTCATTAATTGGCTTTAGAGACTAAAATCAACAATTTCTTCAAAGTATTGTACTAAACTCAAAAATTTTTTTTTACAGGGATCAAAACCAAAGGACCCCTATTTTACAGGGACAAAAACATAATTAAACCTTTTTTTTTCCAATAATTTCTTCCATAAAAGGAACGAAAAATTAAGTTCAACCATTAACGCTTGGCGCTTTTAAATAAATGAGCAAAACTAAACTAAACTAAAAGAATCTTTGTGCTCGTGTCAGTTACTCAGTTTGTATGGACTTCCATTATGATTTTTTCTTTTGTGGTTGAAGCATGAAAACAATTTTTATTCACTGAATGAGCATAAAATATAGACTAAAATTTAATTATCACTATATAACCATAAAAGTAAATCAAACAAAAAATAAAATAAAATATTGAAATTAATTAATTATGAATTGTAAATGATAATAAATAGTCTTTGTGGATGGGTATGATTGCTAGTAATTTAATTTTTTTTTTATTTTAATAAGAAGGTATTGTTTGCCATAGAATTTGTGCTTGAAGATATTAAGTATAATACCATACGTTTATATATGCAAATACAATTATTATTAATTCTATTTACTAGAAAATATCATCTTTTTGCATATAGAGACTTATATTTTTTAAAAAACGTAAACCCATTGAATTTGTTATATAGGGTATGACGATAATCAATATGATGTGCACGTAACTGATTTTAATTTGTAAGAGCTTTAATATAATACCAAGCATTTATATAGCTAAATACAATTATTATTAATTCTATGTACTAAAAGATATCATCCTTTTGGTATATAGGGATTTATATATTTTAAAAAAATGTAAACACATTGAATTCGTCATATATGATACTATGGTAACCCAATATGGATGCGCACGTAACTAGGTTTGATTTGTAAGAGCTTTAAGTATAATATGAGGTTTTTATATATGCAAATATTTTTTTAGTTCTATTTACTGCACAATGTCATCCTTTTGTATTTTGGGACATTTGTTTTTAAAAAAATTTAAACAAATTGAATTCATCATATATGATATTACGGTAACCAAATATGGATGCACATGTAACCAGCTTTGATTTGCAAGAGTTATAAGTATAATATCAGTCTTGTATATATCCAAATATTTTTTTAGTTCTACTTACTACAAAATGTCATCGGTTCGTATATAGGGAATTCTATTTTTTGAAAAACATAAATAGATTAAATTCATCACATATGGTACTATGGTAACCAAATAAAATGCACATGTAACCAATTTTGATTTGCAAGAGCTATAAGTATAGTACTAGGCGTTTATATATCCAAATACAGTTATTATTAATTTTATTTACTAGAAAATATCATCATTTTGTACTTTGGGACTTATATTGAAAAACACGTTGAATTCGTCATATATGAAACTGCTATATTAACTAGATATGAATGCACATCTAACCAGTTCTGATTACAATGACTTTTATATATATGGACTTTTATTTCTTAAAAAACACAAAAAAAATGAAATTCACCGTATATTCTACTAGGCCAGATATAGATGCACATCTAATCAATTCTAATTTATAAAAGCTATAAGTATAATGGCAGACCTTTATATATCAAAATATGTTTTTTATAAGTACTATTTTGTAGACTTAAATAATGTTTTTAGTCTTCCAAAATAAAGAACGTATGATTATGGTACCTCAAATTCTTTCTTTGGATTTAGTCCCTCTTTTTTTTTAAAAAAAAAATAGCTCCTTTTACTTTTTCAAACACAGATTCTAGAGCAAACAATATCTTCTTTTTAAAATAAAAATAAAAGTTATATTATTAGCAACCATTCCCATCCACAAAGACTATATATTATAATTTATAATTCATAATTAATTCATTTAAAATTTTCATTTTATTTTTTGTTTGAATTAATTTTATGGTTGAACAGTGATAAATAAATTATAGTATTTTTTTTTACCGTGCGGTTCTCTAAAAAAATGTCTATTGATTTTAGTTCTTAAAAGTATATATTTTTTATTCTTATCTTTATTTTTTTTCTAAAATTATGCTTTTAATCATTTCTTTCCTAAAAGAGACAAAAAAAAAATTAAGTTTAAGCATTAACGTTTGACTCTATAAAATCATTGAGTTTCTCATCTTCAAAAGTGCAAGTAGTTGTAAAAAAATATCACTAAAAGGTAATTCAATATTTACAATACTTCAAAAGTTATGAAGAAATACTTTAAAAGCATAAAATAACTTAATAAACATACATTAAAAACTAAATTAAATAAAATCATACATTATACAAAAAATATTTTCAAAGTATGATATTATACTTAAAGCTCTTGCAAATCCAAATTGGTTACGTGCGCATCCGTTACCATAGTACTATATATGACGTATTCAATGTTTTTACGTTTTTAAAAAAATATAAGTCCCTATATAAAAAGATGATATGTTTTGGTACATATAATTAATAATAATTGTATTTGGATATATAAACGCTTGATATTATACTTAAAGCTTTTCTTACGTACGCATCCATATCGGGTTACCTTAGTACATATATGACGAATTATTTACGTTTTCTAAAAAATATAAATCCTAGATATAAATTGATGATATTTTCTAGTAAATAGAATTAATAATAATTGTATTTGGATATATAAATATCTGGTATTATATTTAAAGCTGTTGCAAATTAAATTTGGTTATATGCGCATCATGTTGTTACGGTAGTACCATATATGACGAATTCAATATGCTTATGTTTTTTTAAAAAAAATAAGTGCCGGTATATAAAAGGATGATATTTTTAGTAAATAGAATTAATAATAATTGTATTTGGATATATAAACGACTGATATTATACTTATAGCTCTTGCAAATCGAAACATGTGCATCCCTATTTGGTTACCATAGTACTATATGAGATGAATTTAATCTGTTTATGTTTTTTAGAAAAATAAAATTCCGTATATGAAAATGATGACATTTTCTAGTAAACAATCGCAAAAAAAATATTTTGATATATAAATACATGATATTATACTTATAGTTTTACATATGCATACTTGGTTTACTGTATTAATATAGGTGAAGAATTTCATGTATTTATGTTTTTATCTTCATAAAACTTATTGAGAATATCTTCGAGCACAAATTCTATGGCAAACAATATCTTCTTATTAAGATAAAAATAAAAAATTAAATTATTAGAAACCATGTTCATACATAAATACTACTATTTATTATCATTTATAATTCATAATTATTCATTTAAAAGTTTTATTTTATTTGTTGGTTTGAATTAATGTTATGGCCCTATAATAATAAATAAATTTTAGTCTATCTTTTACCGTGCGATTCTCTGAAAAAATGTCTATTGATTTTCATTTTCAAGAGTATATATATTTTATTCTTGTCTTCATTTTTTTTTAGCTTAATTATGTTTTTGGTCCCTGTAAAATAGGGGTCCTTTGGTTTTGATCCCTGTAAAATTTTTTTTTGAGTTTAGTACAATACTTTGAAAAAATTGTTGATTTTAGTCCCTATACAATATTAATCAATTTTTATCCAAACACACCTTAAATATAAAATATTAATTAAATATTAAAAAATTTTAAAAATTGTTTTTTTTTAAAAAAAAGAAAAGAAAAGGGACTCAACTTCGCTGAACCTTTCTTCTTTCTTCGCTAACCTTTCTTCTTTCTTCTTCTCCCTCTCCCTGTAACCCTAGCCGCCTCAGCTTCGCCGCCGCCACTCTGCTGCTGCTCCACCACCGTATCGCCGCCGCCGCCTCCTCCTCCTCCTAACTGCGTTACTTTCCTTCCTTTATCGTGAGATGAAGCAGTTTAAGAAGGGGGAAAAAATATTGTGATGGCAACATGTGAATTTTATTGGTGAGAAAATATATCTAGATCATATTTTTTTTGTTGAGTTTTTCGTTTCTATTATTTTTGATATTTTAATGAATTGATATTTTTTCCCCCTTTTATAGGTTTTCTCGTATGTCACATTCGGAAAATGCGGGTTGAGCTCAATATTGACCTCAAGAAAGTCCAGCCGCCGACACCGTTTTTGGTTGTGGAGGCGTTGCATAAGATGGATCGAGACCATTATGCAACATATGAGGAGAAAATACGTTCAATTTTAAATCACGGTAAGACTAAATTACTTGCTTATAAATTTTAAGAAAATTATCTAAATCATTCGTAGTTAAACTGGTGCTGCAATAAGGGTTTTAATGAAGTTTGTTATTGATTTATATTTTTTTGAACACATGCACATTACTTATATTCTCATTTCAATATATTTACGTTTTTTAAGAATATAAGTCCCAAAATACAAAAAAGATGACATTTTATAATAAATAGAACTAAAAAATATTGCATTTATAAAGGCCTGATATTATACTTGAAATTCTTGCAAATCAAAATTTGTTACGTGCGCATCCATATTAGGTTACCATAGTACTATATATGACGTATTCAATGTGTTTACGTTTTTAAAAAAATATAAGTCCCTGTATACAAAAAGATGATATTTTTTGGTACATATAATTAATAATAATTGTATTTGAATATATAAACGCTTGACATTATACTTAAAGCTCTCGCAAATCAAACCAGGTTAGGTACGCATTCACATTGGATTACCGTAGTATCATATATGACGAATTCAATGTATTTACATTTTCTAAAAATATAAGTCCCAAAATAAAAAAAGACGACATTTTATAATAAATAGAAGTAAAAAAATATTGCATATATGAAGGCGTGAAATTATACTTGAAGTTATTGCAAATCAAACGTTGTTACGTCCGCATCCATATTGGGTCACTGTCGTACCCTATATGACAAATTTTATGTGTTTACGTTTTTTAAAAAACATAAGTCCTTATATAAAAAGGATGATATTTTTTAGTACATAGAATTAATAATAATTGTATTTGACAAGTGAGCAATAGTCCACATGGTCATGTACAGCCTTTAAGACTTGGGAGTTGAATGTCCAAAGTTATTTTTTAGAATTAAAAAAAATATTGCATTTATAAAGGCATGATATTATACTTGAAGTTCTTGCAAATCATTATGTGCGCATCCATGGTTACCATCGTAGACGAATTTCATGTGTTTACATTTTATAAAAAATATAAATCCCTAGATATAAATTGATGATATTTTCTAGTAAATAGAATTAATAATAATTGTATTTAGATATATAAACGTCTGGTATTATATTTAAAGCTGTAGCAAATCAAATGTGGTTACGTGCGCATCCATGTTGGGTTACGGTGGTACCATATATGACGAATTTAATATGTTTACGTTATTAAAAAAATATAAGTCCTTATATAAAAAGGATGATATTTTTTAGTACATAGAATTAATAATAATTGTATTTGACAAGTGGGCAATATTCCACATGGTCATGTACAGCGGAGAGTTGAATGTCCAAAGTTATTTTTTAGAATTAAAAAAAATATTGCATTTATAAAGGCATGATATTATACTTGAAGTTGTTGCAAATTATTACGTGCGGGTTACCATCGTACCCTATATGACGAATTTCATGTGTTTACGTTTTATAAAAAATATAAATCCCTAGATATAAATTGATGATATTTTCCAGTAAATAGAATTAATAATAATTGTATTTGGATATATAAATGTCTGGTATTATATTTAAAGGTCTTGCAAATTAAATTTGGTTATATGCGCATCATGTTGGGTTATGGTAGTACATATATGACGAATTCAATTTTAACTTTTGTTTATTTCAATCCTACTCTGTTATTCAAATTTATGAAATGCATCTTTTTTACCGGAGCGCTGATTATAAAATTTTTGGTTTCAATAATCCAGTGTTCTCTTGCTACCATTGTGGCCCGTAGATAAGAAGGATTTTCTTCTTTGGCCCATTACTAGTACTACAACATTGGTCCTTTGCTATCAATTATTTCATTCAGAGAAGAAAAGATGGTTATGGAATCATTGTCTCATTCAAATATATAATGAATAATAGACAAGTATTATTATCCATATGCTAAGATAATTGCTTTTCTGACTTTGTAGATTGGGTTTTCTCTTGGTTTTGTTATTCACCAGTCAGCAAATCCAAATATTGGTACGTTATCGTTCCAGAAATTGTGGCACCTTAAAACTAATAAGAATTAAAAATAAGAGATAAAATTATTGCATTTAATCTTATTATTCAAAGGTTGTTTCTCATTTTTTGATGTGTTTCTGTACTAACAGGTTGTTTCTGGCAAGATGGCTGATGCTCAAGAAGTGCATTCATTAGATTTTAAAGCCAACATCCTCCTTGTTTGAGAAACTTTTCTTTTTTCACCTGTAAAATTTAACTTTTTTGTCAGTTGATTTTAAGATGAAGTTGATTGATGATAATTTTTTGGCCTTCAAATTTTTGAGTTATAAAACTAAGTCTCTTTGTTTGTTTGTGAATTTCTGCAAATCCAGAACAAGCAATAGCAGCTTAAATTATTGCAAGGGCCAGAGGTGCAACAATATATTTTGTTGCTTTCCACACATGCATACGCAGGACCTAGATTTTAAAAAGCAACTAAATCCCTAGTATCACTTATTTAATTTCACCATATATAATAAATTATTTTCTCATTTTTAATTTCAGGTGATAGAAGTAGAGTCACTCAAAAAAGCAAGGCTTTCTTCAAGAATTCCAAAGATTCTTTTAGTTTAGTTTAGTTTTGCTCATTTATTTAAAAGCGCCAAGCGTTAATGGTTGAACTTAATTTTTCGTTCCTTTTATGGAAGAAATTATTGGAAAAAAAAAAGGTTTAATTATGTTTTTGTCCCTGTAAAATAGGGGTCCTTTGGTTTTGATCCCTGTAAAAAAAATTTTTTGAGTTTAGTACAATACTTTGAAGAAATTGTTGATTTTAGTCTCTAAAGCCAATTAATGAATTTTCATCCAAACATGCCTTTATGAAAATAATTAATTATGTATTTTGTTAAATTAAATAATAAATAATTAAATAAAAAATTCCATTACATTCTCACTATCATTGTCCACCATCACCTATTTCAGGAACCTTTCAATTTGGAGAATGGTAAGTAACAGTTTGATCAATCAGTAATGCTTAAAATACTGCCCTCAATTACAATAAAAAAATTTCCTTTTTTCCTAGGCAATTACAAAGTTAAATGAGTATGAAAATATCTATTTTCTCTCATCTCAGAAGCCACACATCCGATATCCAACTCTTATAGGAAACTTATTTTCTCCTATAGCATATTAAGATTTGTCAATGGTGAAGTCTTTCAGTTTGCTGCTGATAATGATAACATTCCAAATTTCCAATCAATTTCCTCAACACATATTTGCTTATTATATGAACTTTGAAAAATTTTCCTGTATTGGTTGGACTACTATACAGAATCACTTATACGTACAAACATATGATACACATTGTTAAAAGCTACTCCTGTCACCAAATCAACACCATAATAAAGGGGAATACCCACCATAACTTTCATAACATAACCAAACCGTTGTTAACAAAAAAGCAGGAAAAATCTTCAAAGACCAAGATCATTTCACTAGCACCCAAATCATGTCCAAAGTATACGGTTTTCAGTAATGAGCATGGCAGTAGGTGAATAAATAACATATATAAATTATAGATGAGATCTTCAATAATTTTCTAAGTTATAAACCAACAACCAAATTGAAAGCCAAATTTAAGAATAGAGAACATACCTGAGATGAAGATCAGGGCCAGTGAGTCCCTCGACGGAGAACGAGATGGAGGCGCGTGAGGTGGTTGATGGTCGCGCGTATGGTGTGAAGCTGGTGGACGAGATGGTCAGGGACAAGTGGCGGTGGTTTAGGGGATTTGGGGGATTGGAGGGTGGGGGAGAGGTGGTAGAGGGAGAGGATGTTGGTGGCTACCATGGCCAGTGGGAGGAGCAAGTTGAGAGTCATGGTGGTGAAGGTGAAACCCATTCTCTGCAACTAACTCACTTCACAGTTCATAGTTACACTCTCTCTTTACCTTATTTTGACCTAGCCACCACCATGGAGTTGCAGCATCACCGGCAGCTTCCGATAATTGTCCATCGCCGGCGACTAGCCTCACGAAACGCCGCCAAACATCAAATTTAAACCCTCAACATCGTTGTTGGCTCTGGAGCTCAACCCTAGTGATGTTTGTGTTGAAGAAGAATGCACAGAGGAAGAGAAAGGAAATGCACAGAAGAAGAATGAGGAGGTGGAGGTAGAGTGTAGGCGGTGGGGTGGTGGTGTCTATGAGGGAGGACGCGGAGGGAGAGGAGAGAGAGGAGGAGGAAGGGAGGGACGATGAAGAGAGAAGAAAAGAGAAGAAAGGAAAAGAGAGAGAGAGTATGATGAAGATAAAGAGAGAGAGAATATGCCTCCGTTCTGTAACCTTCAACATTTTCCGTTAACGGCACGTTTGCCACTCTCCCATCTGTTTTCAATTTTTAATTCATAAAATACAAATAATAGTATTATATTGAATGAGTGAGAATGAGTGAGGGCTGCATGAGTCCGCTAAACATTTTCCTATCGTTGGTGCTCCGATTTATCTCATCCTAATTGAAAAAGATATTATTAATTTTTAGACAGTAACATTTGCAATAAATAAAATAGTAAAAATAAAAAGCAAATTATGTTTTTATATATAGCAACATTTAGAAATACAATTTCAAACACTATTATTCGGAGATTCTAAATATAAATGATGTCTTTTTCAAATAGAATAGTGCGAATCTATACGCCCTGTAATTGAATATGAAAAAATACACATAAGTAGTTTTTTGTATTTTAAAAGGATTAGTATTTAATTTTCGGACATAATATCATGGTGCAGAAAAAATAAGTATTAATTTTTTTATATCACTTTGATTCGTTGGGTATTTTTAGATAGAATGTATGTTGAATTTTTTAATTTTGCACTTATAAAAGTATATTTTATTCTTCTTTTAACATAGGAAAAAATATTGGGTACTTTAGTTAAAAATTGGACATTATTTTAAAAAACTTAAAAATTGTTTCTCACAGCTAAATCATTTTTCACAGCAAATATATTTAAACAAAAACTTATTATATTTCAGACAATAAATTTTTTTTACAGTTAGTCCAAACATACTCTAAATGTTGAATTTTTTGTAGCCTCCCACTAGATTCTTGTGATGCTATAAAACAAAAATAGTTGGTGTCGATAGAAGAAGAGTTTGTTTATTTTAACTTTTGTTTCAATCAAAACCAATTTTTTTATTAATGTTAAAAATATTTATTTTTATTGAATTATTTTAGTTTTTATGCGTTAATAATATCAATCATTAATTTTTATTTCGATTTATGTGTTCTTTACTCTTCATTTTATTATGATCTAAAATTCTATATCAAACACATACAAAGATGGCGTCAATTGTAACTATTGTTATGTATCAATGTTGTTTTTCTTTAGTCCATAGTTACTATGATTCTTAACTGAAACACTTTTTTTTTTTTTTGTTAATACATAGATTTATGATCCACCATCCCAATTTTATGAATCAAGCACTGCTTTGGTGTATTTTTGCTTAACCAAAACACTTTTTTTTGTTAAGTTGATGAATTAAGCCCCAATATTTCCAATCCAACTTCTCTCCTGTTCTTTTTTGTGTTGTGCACATCCTCCAAAACGTTTGATTAATTAATATAATTAAATAATAATCAATATTAAATAATTGAGTAACAGATGAAAAAAATACTTAATTTTAGTTTTGTTCTTCTAATTTTATCAATTGTCTGATTTCGATCCATCAACTTTTAATTAGGATATTTTAGTCCCTCAACTTTTTCAATTGTACGATTTTAGTCTCTCAAATTTTAATTGTGTAATTTTAGTCCACCAATTTTATCTATTGTGTGATTTTAGTCCCTCAACTTTTTCAAATTATGTGATTTTGCTTAGTTAATCCACTTTTCGTTAAAAAACTAACGGTACGCAATCAAACCAGTAAAATAAAGTATGTAAGAGCATCAAAATCGTACAATTAAAAAAAATTCAAACAAAAATCGCATAAATGAAAACTCATTATATAGATTTAATCACGTTGAGCATTAGCTTCTTAATGAAATATTGTCAAAAGAATCAAAATTACGCAATTAAAAAAGTTTCGGAATTAAAATTTTGCAATTCAAAGTTAGGGACCAAAATTACACAAATAACAGAGATTAAAATTACATAATTAAAAGTAAAAAAACTAAAATCACACAATTAAAAAAATATGAAAAAATTAAAATTGCAATCAAGAAGAAAAAAAACAAGAGAGGAGCCAAATTAAAATATATTTGGTAACTGAATTGGTCCGTATTATTGAAAACTGATATCTTTAACAACTACAAGGTTCCTGACCCAAAAAAAAAAAAATCTATAAGGGCGTGCACTGACAAAAAAACAGTGTTTCCTCTGACTCAGGAACAAAAAGGCTAAATATAGTTTTAACCCTGATTTTTTATAAAAATTCTTTTTTCCCTCTTTTGAGGGTATTCATCAGGAGAGTGTAATTAATTCCCTTTTTAAAGCTGAGATTATACGAAATGATAATTGGGTGGTCACGAAATCTTATTTTATACAGGAGTGGTTCTGTGTTTGTGCAAGGTACATAACCGTACAAGACTTCAAAAAACAGATTGGTAGAATCCTAGAAGTCTATATTGACGACATGATAGTAAAGACCCCAGAAGACAAAGATCCGATAGCTGACTTGCGTGAGACTTTTGAACAGCTGCGCAGGTATGATTTAAGGCTAAATCCTAACAAATGTACTTTTGGGGTTGAAGCCGAAAAGTTCTTAGGCTTTATGCTAACCAGTCGAGGGATTGAAGTCAACCCCGACAAGTGTAGTGCCATGTTAAATATGCAGAGTCCCAGAACTATTAAGGAGGTCCAACAGCTAACTGGAAGGGTCGCTGCATTGACGAGATTCCTTCCAGATTCAGCCAGGAAATGCTTACCCTTTTTCAGGACCTTACGACGTAAGGAAGACTTCCAATGGAATGCAGATTGCGAAGAAGCTTTCCGGGAGCCGAAGAAAATCCTCTCAAGCCCACCAATCCTGTCTTGCCCAGATCCTGGACAGGTCCTATATCTCTATTTAGCCGTCACCAATGAAGCAATCAGTGCGGCTTTAGTAAAGGAAGAATCCCGGAACCAGAGTCCGGTATATTTTGTCTCTAAGGCGCTACAGGGATCAGAGCTAAACTACTAACGGCTCGAGAAAGTCGCCTATGCCCTGCTATTTGCATCCCGGCGGCTGAGGCCATACTTCCAATGTCATCTCATCATGGTAAGAACTAATCAACCCATCAGACAAATCTTGCACAAACCTGACTTGGCAGGAAGGATGATGACCTAGGCAATAGAATTATCACAATACGATATTTCCTACGAACCACGACAAGCAATCAAAGCACAGGTATTGGCTGATTTTGTGGCCGAGATGACACATCCCGGGGAGGAGCCAAAAGGATCCTGGACTATTTATGTTGATGGGTCCTCAAACCCCAAAGGAGCAAGCGTTGGCATACTAATCGAAAATGACAAAGGGATAACGGTAGAATATTCTCTGAAATTTGAATTCTTAACCTCCAATAATCAAGCAGAATATGAAGCCTGTCTAGTTGGGATACGCGCGGTAAAAGAACTAGGGGTTACCGCGATTACTTTATGTTCAGATTCCCAATTGGTAGTATCCCTGATAATAGGGGAATACCAGGCAAGAGAGCCATTGTTGCAGAGATACCTGACAAAGGTTAAAGAAAGTCTACTTGGTCTCTCTAAATTTGAGATCAAGCACATTCCTAGAGAAGAGAACAGTCGCGCTGATTTACTCTCCAAATTGGCCAGTACCAAGTCATCCTCAACTTTGAAGTCGGTGATAGAAGAAGTTCTCCCTTCTCCTTGTGCTATTTTGCAGGTTGAAAATGATGATTGGAGAACTCCAATAATAGAGTATATCACTAAAGGCACCATCTCGGCAGATACCCGAGAAGCAAAACGGCTTGTACAAAATGCCTCCCGGTATTCCGTGATAGAAGGACAATTATTCAGGAGAGGACTATCAACTCCTTTGCTTAAATGCATTGAACCATCTGAAACATGGTATGTTCTTAATGAAGTGCATGAAGGAAGTTGTGGTCACCACATTGGTAGAAAATCGTTGGCAAGAAAGTCCTTGCGGGCAGGATACTTCTGGCCAACCATGAATAAAGATGCAGCTGATCACGTGAAGAAGTGCCAAAAGTGCCAAGAACACAGTCCATTGTCCCACATCCCAGCTGAAGATCTGCACAACATCTCCACCCCCTGGCCCTTCCACACTTGGGGCTTGGACCTCTTGGACCTTTCACTCTAACCACAGGTCAGTTCAAACATCTCATTGTTGTTGTTGACTATTATACTAAATGGACTGAACTAGAACCCTTAGCCAGCATAGCATCAGTTAAAGCCCAGAATTTTGTCTTCCGGCAAATAATATGCCGGTTTGGTATCCCGGCAGAAGTCATCTGTGATAATGGGACCCAATTCACCGACAAAGAATTCCAAGAAATGCTAGCAGGTCTCCGCATCAAGCAATACTTTGCCAGTGTAGAGCACCCACAATCAAACGGACAGCCAGAGTCCGCCAACAAAGTCATACTTAATGGCTTGAAAAAGAGGTGTCAGAAAGCTGGAACTAGTTGGGTAGAAGATCTCTATCAAGTACTCTGGAGTTACAGAACTATTCCCCATAGCTCCACCGGAGAAACTCCATTTCGAATGGTATACGGATCAGATGCCGTAATCCCGGTAGAAATCGGGCACCCATCCTGGAGGGTTTTGTATCGCACAAGAAAACGAGCAGCTCCTTAGAGAAGATTCCGACATGGTCGAGGAAATCCGAGAAGCCGCCAGAATCAAAGAGTTATCCCGGAAACAACAAGTAGCACAGAGATACAATTTGAGGGTTGTACCGAGAAGATTCCAAACCGGTGACTTAGTCCTAAGAAGATCCAGTATTGGAAATCGCAATGTTAAAGACGGGAAGCTTAGAGCGAATTGGGAAGGTCCATTCCGGGTTAAGACCATCGCAGCTAACGGAGCGTATCATTTAGAAACTCTCAAAGGCAAAGAGATTCCCAGAACGCTTAATGTCGTAGACTTAAGGCGCTATTATAGCTAAGCTATGTAATTTACATTCTTTGTAATAAAAGGGTACTCTTTTTCCTGTAGCAGGTTTTATCCCTAAGGAGGGTTTTACTGCTAGAGGTTTTAATGAGGCCCCCATTTGTTATTTGCTTCTTATCATTAATAAAGTTGCATTCCATTCATTCTAACATAAACAAGTTAGTTCAATTCTTAATAGCAAGCAGATCGGAAGAAAGTATGAGAAATACAAATAATCCGAGATCGAGACGTCGGCAACAAACAGAAACCGACATACATGCAAGGCCAATAATGAGTCGAGATACCATCGTGGGTAATTCTCTGCTACAGACTCAATAGGGATTCTAAACGGATTAACCCTTGCCAAAAAGAAGCATGAAGCACCGCCAAGGTCACACTTCAACTTAAACTTAGAGAAAGTACAAAATACTTTCCCTCCTATTGAGGAGCTAAAAGGGCGACACCACAAATGTATCCCTAACAATTCAAACGGCATGAAAAATCTTCATGCCAAGCGAGAGTTAGAGGCATCTTGAGATGGCCACGCCTCAACGACATACAGAAATGCAACAAAAGGAAAGCATAAACTGAAGCTACACCTCAACAAAATTAGAGAAAGTACAAACTACTTTCCCTCCTGCTAAGGAGTTAAAAGGGTGTCATCTCGGATGTACCCTAATAATTAAAAAGACACGAGAAAGTTCTATGGCAAGCAGGATGTAAAGAGGCACATGAACGAAAAGTAAACAAAGCTATGCATAAAGAATATCTCGAAATATCAGAACGACAAAGTCTACATTCAATATAAAATTGTCTGTTAGAATTACAAAATAAAAATAGAACAAAAGAAATACAAAAACATGGAAATAAATCAATCAGTTCATCCAGCATTTGCATCCTCGGGCTCCTGAATGGGATCAGAAGGGTCAAGAGGCACGGGATTATGAGGATCATGAAAATCCATGAACATCCCGTCCTTCATACCATGATATTTGCAGAGACCACGGGTGTTTAACTCGATCCCGGGATTCAAAAATTGAAGAGTCTTCACACAATCCCAGTAGGAATCATCCACCGTAGTATCCATATCACGGTAGGCCTCCTCCAATCTCTCCTGAGTCTCCCGCAGCTCCACCTGAACTTCATGGAACTTGGAAGCCGACCCCAAGAGTTCGGACTGAAGAAGCTTAAGGGCAGAATTAGCCTCATCTGCTTTAGCCTTCAGCCCGGAAACCTCCTCTTTCAACTTGGATTTTTCAAACTCCAAGCTAGCAGTTTGTTCCTTCTCCTTGGCGAAATCCCCCTCCATCTGGGCAAATTTCTCCTTCAGAGAAACAAGTTCCTGGTTGGCCTGGGATTCCAACTCCTTACCACTCTGTATCAAGGCATCTTTCAGCTCCAGGTCATCTCGAAGATCCCGGAGTTGACCCCTTAAAGAAGCAGCTTGGCCCACGTCCTCTGCCTGGTCATGAACGTGTTGGAGCATAGCCATGCTCATAGCCGTCCAGCCCATAAGGGATTTGGGTTGCTCCTACAAAGATGAAAATTATAAGAGGACATTAAACATATATCTACCGAGATTAATCATCATAAAGTTGACGAGATCAAATGACAGGACATATACCTTCACGGTAGAGGTTTCACCCTTTGTGAAAAAGTCCCCATGCTGGAACTTAACCAAGGGCGACTAGAATCCTTCCCAGGCAGAAGAGGGGGTAGAGAAGGGCGCCATCAATACCGGATTCATCCCGGCAGAAGCCCTTTGGACATCCCCAGGCTGGTCACCTACAAATCGAACTAAATAATATAATAAGAAAGTAACACACGGTCCCTACACAACTACAAATCCCAAAGGATAAAAGCATACCGGACTTGGTAAGCTGTCGACGCTTTGGCTGCACATTAGCCACCTCGGCTCCAGAGGTATGAGGAACGGATTTCTTAACAGGAGAAGCTCCCCTGGCAGGAACCGCGTCGGAAATTCTAATCCCGGTAGGAACTACCGGGCTAGGAGCAGGAACTGGAGCAGGAGAAGGATGTGGACCTGAAATACCAACTTTTCCTTTTCCTTTAGCATCCCGTTTCTGAGAACGGATGGCATAGTTGGCCATGATCTCAGCTGTAGAAAAAGATGTACTTGTTAGCTAAGGCAAAATAACTAAAAACAAAGGAAAAGACACAACGACATTGCACAATAAAGGACAATCCCTACATAAGCATGTCGCCTGGTCGTGGCGAGATACTCCTATCTCATCTTTGCAGTGAATGGGAATCCCCTCTCGCTCGACAAAGACACAAAGATTCCTGAAGGTTTGTTGGTCTTTCTCTTCTAGGAAGCCAATCTCTAATTCCTTCAAAGACAACAACCTTTGAAAATGATCTTCTGTCCAGTAGAGTGGAAACAAGGGCTGTTTATCCTTCCCCATCCAGAAAGGGAGTACAATCTTTGGTCCGTGGGACGACCTTGACATAAATGTCCTTATGGGCCTTGAAGGACTCTTCATACGGGACAAATAGTTGAGGGATCCCGGAACGATGACGGAGGGATACCTAATTCCTCTTCGTGGGACCACGGTAAACACCAAAGATGTATAGGAATAAGACTGAGGAGCAATGCCAGCCCTGAGCTCAACAGAAGACCTCGAAGGTTTGGAGGAATCCCCAACCGTTGGGATGAAGTTGGGTAGGAGCAAGATGGAGGTGGTGCAGAACTTCAATCTGGAGGTCGGAAAAAGGGAACCTAATTTTTAGCTGATGCCATAAAGACTCTAGCATCATGATATAGGAACCTTCATCCTCAGATGCTGGTGTGCAGATCCTCTCCTTCCTACTCGGGATAACCAACTTATGGTTCGATGAAGGATCGGCTTTGACGTTAGTCTCGGGGGTGTTGGGCCCATAGTGAAAGCATTTCCTCCAGTGTTTCTCCACTCTCTTGAGCCGGCGACCATCCTTTTATCCACTTAATTTTGACAAGTGTCATTTAACTTCTAAAAAGTAAATGTTAAGGGGAAGATAAATGACACTTGTCAAAATTAAGTTGGTAGGAGGATTAGTAGGAGGATTTAGTAGGAGGATTAAACATTTTTCAAGTTAAAAATATTTAGTTTCATTGGATCGCCTCGATTTTTGTGCATCAATAATCTCAATCATTAATTTTTATCTCAATTTATGTGTTTTTCACTTCTCATTCAACTATGACCTATCGTAAAATTTTGAGAGTATTATATGTTAATTTAGGAATTTTTTATTTATATTTATCTGTTCCTTTATATATTTAAGGTAGCATTAATTGTGTTATTATCAACTCTATCCTTATATTCATTTGAATAATAATTAATATTGCACTACTGATCGAATAAAAAAAATAAAATATAATAAAAAGGACTTTAAAATTTATTTTAATAAAAAAATAATTATTACATTCTTCAAAATATATATATATTTATCTATCTTGAAGTAGACCATTAAAGAGAAACGAAAAATATCATATTTTGGTAGCGATAATAATATTTGCTTCTATCGTTGATTTTAACATCTTTTGTTCAAATATTCTTAGAATAGAGTAGTGATTCATGAACAACTATTGTTCATATGAATTACAATTACAATGAGGACAATTAAAAATTAGTTAAACTGGTTATAAGTATTAAGTAGTGTGTGGTGAACAATTTATTCACTTAATTTTTTTCTCTAGGATATTAAAAAAAATTACTTTTTTTTTTATGATAACAGCAATATTGCAAATGATATTACAATTCATGTGAGACTGTGTGATGTTATGAGTCAAAAATAATTTGTAAATGATGAGAAGCCGGCAAAGTGAAGGATCCTTAAGAATGCCATTGCATAAAGGGTTTCCAAATGGCGCTTTCGGTTGGTTTAATAGCTTCTGCTTTATTTCTTAAACTTAGCTAATCTATTAGTTGGAAAGACCCAAATTGAAAGAAAAAGCTGCCAATGTAAGTCCATGATAATTGATGGAAAAGAAACTATAATACTAAAATAATAGAAATATATTATGTATACTCATTGTTCATATACACTCTCGATATACTTAGTTAAATATAAAAAAATAAATATGGACACTTAATTAATTGTGTAAGAATATGTTGTTAAATTAATTGTGAAGAAGTATATTAGTGACTTTTCAAATCTTGGTAGGGATGGGATTGTTGGTATTATTCAAAATGAGGTGAGTGATTTTGAGTGTGTGTAAATATTGTTGGAGTTACGATTATGCCGGACTTCTTTACTTTAAGAAAAACATTGAGCTGACTTGGTCGATGGGGTTCATAACTCTTATTTGTTATTTGGATTTGTTAAACATTGTCAATAATGTTAAGGGTTCTCTTTCAATGTAACATAATTGACCTTTAGCAACATGACTTTTATATTATATTTTTAACAATTTGATAACATTTTCAAATGTTATAAAATCTTTTAGCAACATGACCTTTATTTTACACTTGCCAAAAATGTCACAAATACACCTGGAGAATATTTTTAATCATATAGCATCATTTTTAACAATTTAGTAACATTTTTTTAAATGTTTCTAAAAGTTAATTATGTTGTAGTGCTTTTCCCTTACACAAATATTAAAAAATTGTTTATGATATTCACATATTGCTAGCTCATGATTAGCGTGTGATTTTGAAGCATACATTGGGGTTGAGGAAAGACAATCAAGTGATGGATTGGTTTGCAAAGAAGGGACTTATGCCATTTTCTGCGTGAACTTTGTGGTAGTTAACGCCTTCAATCATCTCTCTCCTTCTTTTGGCGGATACGATGAGTATGAGTTTTATTTGTCTTTAGTTTGTTTTTATTGTTAACTGTATAAAAAAAAAATATGACAAATACTATCTAATGCCCTTATGAAATTTTTTAATGAGTTAAATATAGTAAAAAATTGTTAAAAAATGTAGTTTTTTATATTTTTTAGAGACGAAATAACGTGCACTTATAATTATTTTTTTAATTCTAATAACTTTAAGAAGTGTCCTAAAAATAATATTTTAGTGAGATCAAGAAAATATTATTTAGAAAACTTATGTAATTCTCATCTTATTCAACTAGGAGAACGAGGAAGAAGAAAATAATTTTTTTTTGTTAATTAGGAAGAAAAGTGCTTAAGATAATAATTAATGAAACACAAAGCGTGACTTGCTGATAATCTATCTCGTCCCTTGTTGTGAAGATATAATGATTTTTCGTGGTCATCCAATAATTACCTCGTGAAAGATCAACTTTTAAGAAAAGATTATTGATTATTTTGGGCGGTAAAAATAAAGATATACAATAAATGCAATAAATTATAGGATCATATACGCCACTCCATAGAAACTCCGTAACTGGTAACAAACCATTCATTTACCTCCAAAGACATTAAATTCCTAAACTCCTTAATTCTCCCGTAACTGAAAAACTCCTCAAAGCATCCCAAGTCCCCTGTTTTTCTCTTCACTCAAATATCCCAAAACAAGAAAAAAAACTCATTCACACAAATCCTTCTTATTAGTTAACACATCAAAAATCGACCAAGATTCTGAGATGAACAAATCCACACACAAACAACGAAGCAGCAAATGTTTCGTGATCTTCTTCGCCGCATTCGTGATCCTCTGCGCGTTTCTATTGGTTTCTGCAATGGTACTGCGTGTCACAAATCCACAAATCAAATTAAAATCTGTTACATTGAGACAAGTCAGTTATGGCGCTTCGCCTTCCGCTTCGTTCAACGCGACATTGATCAACATATTCAGAATCAAGAACCCTAATTTCGGCGGATTTGAGTATGCGAATAGCAGAATGAGTGTGCTATATGAAGGTGTGAAGATCGGTGACAGAGAAATCAGCAATGGCAGAGTGAAAAGCAGAGGAAGCAGAGAAATCAGTGTTAGTGTGAATGTGAAGTCTGTTAAGGAATTATCAAATGAAGGGAATCTTTCTAATGGGATGTTGAATCTCACAAGTTTTGTTAAAATTAGTGGTAATGTTCATGTGTTGAAGATTTTCAACAAGAGGAAGATCATGGAATTGATTTGCACTATCAATCTCAACTTGACTTCCAACACAACAATTCAGGGTATTCAATGTTAGTAACGATTCTTATTTTGTAAAACTTGTGGTTGCTACGTTGATTTTTCCTCTTATATTTTTCTTGTTAGGTTCATAAATTTTTGCTGTGTGTTTTGGTTATATTAGTTTTTAAAATTTTTAGTAACAAGTTTGTGACATAAGTCTGGTTAAGTGCATGTTTAGATTAATTATAAGATGATAAAACTATGATTTGGCTCTCGTCAAACTTAATTTTGACTAAAAGAACACAATTGACAATTTACAACATAATTGGTTCTAAGTACTAAACCCAAGTTTTGTTAGAAATAATTTGATGTTGTTTTTAATTAGGAAATCAATGAATAAAATCTCAGCTTTGCAATATTGGCAGGATTATTACACCAAACTAGAAAACGAACAAATTGAAGCTTTATGCAATTGGACATCCATTCCATTTCCCACGACTACCATTAAAATTTATGCAGTAATTCTTAAAATAGATAATTGCTTGGAATAACACAAACCACTACTAATTACCACTCAATTTTGATATACTGCAAATTGAAAGCAAAGCATCTATGCTTGGTATTAAAAAGCCTTGGATACAACGATTTCAACTCCTTATCACCCACCCATAAGTCCTGTCAAAAGCGAGTTCTTCTACCATTTATACAAAAAATAAAAATAAAAATAGTGTGGTGTTATTTGTCACTGAATTGTGATAGTTAATAAATAGATGCTTCAATCCGTGTTTAAGAGGATCTCTGTTACATTATTCGAACTAAATTGGTAGAACTCTTGTATAGTTGTTTGCCAACGGCATTTTCTAACCTTCACTAAGAGCTGCACTTTGTAGATTTTGTTCCTCAAACTTGGCAAACAACCCTATTTTTGGTGTAGTACAGCTTTTGGTATTATGGCTACTTGGTGCAAATAACAACATACTATTGTTTTAAACCAGGAAAAATACTACACATTTTTCAACTAAAAAAAAGTAAGAAATCATATCTAAAATATACATTCAGATCATTATAATAAAAGCATAATGTAAGGTTAGATTAGAAATTAGGAAGTGAAATAAGTAATGAAAATACCAGTGTGTTCTTGCATTGATAGATATTTACACTGAAGGATAAATAAGAGTAGAAAATGGAGATACCAATGGAGATGCCAGTGTGTTCTTGCATTCAGATCAAAGACACTACATGAATATATAAAAAATTACGCTAAAGGAGGAATAAGAGTAGGAAATGAAGAATAGAAGATAAGAGAAAAAAAGAAGTTTGAAGAAAAGACACTTGGAGAAGTGAAGGGGATGTCAATTATTTTTAAGTCTTCAGAGCAGAGGTGGATTTAGAGGGTTGAGAGTCTAATGTCATAAAGGTGGAGGAGGAACTTGATGTGATTAAGAAGTTGGGTTAGAGATTGCCGATAAAAAAAAATTGAGTTGGAAATCACTGCTATTAGACTCATATTTATAGGAAGAAACATGATAATATTTGAATTTTCTCGTAGAATTGTACCTATTTTTTTCCAATTTGATTGGTATTAAGATAGCAAGCCAGGTACAACTCATGTTTGTCGCAAAGTATGAATGGTTGGTGTCCAGGTCTATTGTCCCTTCCTAAAACTTTCCTTATTTGCAAAGTAGTCCCTCCTTGGGAGTTTTAAGTATTGCTACTTAGTCCACCTTCCCTTTTACATGAGAATTGCAACAAAATCCCTAAAGGTCCTAAGCCCCTTTCAAAGAGAGTCCCATAGGGACTAAATTGACAATATCAAAATATTAACTCACAACTTAGGGATTTTCAGGGATTTTACATAAATTGAGTTAGAATATTCAAAGTGAATAATATATTGTTTTCAAAAAGCTTCAAATAACTTAGGTAAATTAAAAACCGGTTTCATTTTGATTTCTAAAAACACCATAATCTTCAAGTGTATAATACATGATTTCTAAAAAATTATTGCAATTTTAAAATATGAAAAAATTACGTAGTAAGTTAGAAACTTCAAAGTCAATAATACATTATTATTTTCAGAAAGCATCAAATAATTTAGGTAATTTAAAAATATCCTATTCAATTTTATTTCAAAAAACACTTTACTCTTCAAGTGTATAGTAGACGATCTCTAAAAAACAATGGCAAATTTAAAAATATAAAAATTTATTAAATTAAGGTAGAAACTTCAAAGTGAATAATACATTATTTTTAAAAAAATTTCAATAATTTACGTAATTTAAAAATATCCTTCTCATTTTTATTTCGAAAATACTGTATTCTTCAAATATACCGTACATCATCTCCAAAAAATCGTTGCAATTTTAAAAATAAAAAAAAATTATGTATATTGAGCTAGAAAATTAAAAGTGAATAAGACATCATTTTTAAAAAGTTTCAACTAATTTAGGTAATTTAAAAATCAAGTTTTCATTTTTATTTTGAAAAATACCATATCTTTCAAGTGTATATAGTATACAATCTCTAAAAAAATTGTTGTAATTTAAAAAATATAAAAAAATTATGTAAATTGGGCTAGAAACTCCAAAGTGAATAATAAATTATTTTAAAAAGCTTTAAATAATTTAGGTAATTTAAATTTTGTGTTTTTATTTTTATTTAAAAAATCACCATATTCTTCAATATACGATTTCTAAAAAAATGTTGCAATTTTGAAAAATATAAAAAATCATATAAATTGACTTAGAGCATTCAAAGGGATTAATACAGTATTTTTCGAAAGCTTCAAATAATTATTGTAAATTAAAAATCGTGTTTTCATTTTTATTTCACAAACCACCATTTTCTTCAAGTATATAGTACACGACTTCTAAAATATTGTCGCAATTTTAAAGATATAAAAATCTATGTAAATTGAGTTAGAAATATCAAAGTGAATAATACATTATTTTCAAAAAACTTCAAATAATTTAGTTAGTTTAAAAACACACTATTCATTTTTATTTTGAAAAACATCCCATTAAGTGTATAGTATACGATCTCTAAAAAAAACTATTACAAATTTAAAAATATAAAAGTTATGTAAATTTATTTAGAAACTCCAAAGAATATATTACATTGTTTTCAAGAAGGTTCAAATATTTTATGTAAATTAAAAATCAATTTTTCATTTTATTTCTAAAAACACCATATTTATCACACGATCTCTAAAAAAGCTATTATAATTTTAAAAATCAATAAAATTATTTAAATTCAGTTAGAAACTTTAAAGTGAATAATATATTGTATCAAATAATTTAGGTAATTTAAAAATGCCTATTAATTTTTATTTTGAAAAACACCCTATTTCAAAAAGCATCTCATTCTTCAAATGTATAATACACAATCTCTAAAAAATGTTGTATTTTTAAAATTATAAAAAAGTTATGTAAATTCAATTAGAGACTTCAAAGTAAATAATACATTATTTTTAGAAAGCTTTAAATAATTTAGTTAATTTAAAAATCACGTTTTTATTTTTATGTTGAAAAGCACTCTATTTTTAGAGTGTATAGTACACAATTTATAAATAAATGTTGCAAACTTAAAAATATAAAAAAATTTGTATAATAAGTTAGAAATTTCAAAGTGAATAAAATATTATTTTTAAAATATTTGTTTAGTTTAGGTATATTAAAAATCGTATTTTCAATTTTATTAAAAAAAAAAAACCTATACTTCAAGTGATAGTACAAGATTTATAAAAAATGGGTTGCAATTTTTAAAATTTTAAAAATACTGTAAATTTAGCTAGAAATTTCAAAGTAAATAATACATTGTTTTCATATAGCTAAAAGTATTAAAATCTACCCTATTTATTTTTAATTCAAAAAATATCATATTATTCAAATTTATAGTACACGATCTCTACAAAAATTGCACCTATTTTAAAAATATATAAATTATATAAATTAATTTAAAAATTTCAAAGTGAAAAATATTTTTTTTCAGAAAGCTTGAAATATTTTAGGTAATTTAAAATTACCCAATTCATCACATATGTTGAACACAATCTCAAAAATAATTGTTACAATTTAAAAAATATAAAATATTTTGTAAATTAAACTAGAAACAACAAAGTCACAAAGACATTGTTTTCAAAAAGTTTCAATATAATTTAGATAATTTTATTTTATTTTAGTTTTATTTCGAAAAACATCATATTCTTCAAGTGTATAATACCCGATCTCTAAAAAAAACTGTTACAATTTTAAAAACATAAAACATTACGTAAATCGAGTTAGAAACATCAAAGAGAATAAAAAATTATTTTCAGAAAGCTGCAAATAATTTACGTTATTTAAAAGCACCCTAAACATTTTTATTTCAAAAAACACTTTATTTATCAAGTGTATAGTACATGATCTCTAAAGAAATTATTGCAATTTTTAAAACATAAAAAATTATGAAAATTAATTTAGAAACTTCAAATTAAATAATACATTGTTTGCGGCAAGCTTCAAATAATTAAGTAAACTTAAAAATTCCTATTCTTTTTTATTTCGAAAAACGCCTCATTTTTCAAGTGTATATATTACACGATTTTTAAAAAATATAAAAAATTATGTAAATTGAGTTAGAATCTTCAAAGTGATTAATGGATTGTTTTTTGAAAACTTTAAATAATTTATGTAAATTAAAATTCTGTCTTCATTTTTTTTTTCTCAAACACTGTATTCTTCAACTGTATAGTACACGATCTTTAAAAAATTGTTGCAATTTTAAAAATGTAAAAATTTATGTAAATTGGGTTCAAAACTTCAAAGCAAATAATACAAATGTTTAAAAAAGATTCAAATAATTTAGTTAATTTAAAAATATCTTATTCATTTTTATTTTGAAAAACACCCGGTTATTCAATTGTATATAGTGCACGATATCTAAATTTTTTTTTTTGCTATTTTAAAAATATAAAAAGTTATATAAATTGAGTTTGGAACTTCAAAGTTAATAATTCAATATTTTCATAAATCTTCAAATGATTTAGGTTATTTAAAAATTCTGGATTCATTTTTATTTCGAAAAATACTCTCTTTTGCAAGAGTATATAGTACACGAACTATAAAAAATGTTGTAATTTTAAAAATATAAAAATTATATAAATTATGCTAGAAACTTCAAAGGGAACAGTATATTATTTTCAAGAAGAATCAAATAATTTACGTAATTTTAAAATTGCATTTTCATTTTTATTTAGAAAAACACTATATTTTTCGAGTGTCTGAGTACATGATTTCTAAAAAGACTGTTTCAATTATAAAAAATATAAAAAATAATATAAATTTAGTTAGAATCTTCAAAGCAAGTCATATATTGTTTTCAAAAAGTTTTAAATAACTTAGGTAAATTCAAAATCGGTTTTCATTTTTGATAGTACACGATCTCAAAAAAATTATTGTAATTTTAAAATATGAAAAAATTAAGTAAATTAAGTTAGAAACTTCAAAGTCATTAATATATTGTTTTTAGAAATTTTCAAATAATTTAGGTAATTTAAAAATACCTCATTCAATTTTATTTCGAAAAACACCTTATTGTTCGAGAGTAAAGTTAACGATCTCTAAAAAAAATTTTTGCAATTTTAAAAATATAAAGAGTTATGTAAATTGATTTAGAAACATCAAAGTGAATACGACATTATTTTTAAAAGTCTCTAATATTTTAGGTATATTAAAAATCATGTTTGTATTTTTTTTTTTTGAAAAACATCATATTCTTCAAGTGTTAGTACACGGTCTTTAAAAAACATTATTGCAATTTTGAAAATATAAAAAATTATTTAATATGAGTTAAAAATTTCAAAGTTCATAATATATTATTTTCATAAAACTTTGAATAATTTAAGTAATTTAAAAATACTCTATTCATTTTTATTTCAAAAAACACTCTATTCTTCAAGTATATACACGATCACAAAAAAATTGTTTAAATTTTCAAAATATAAAAGATATGTAAGTTGAGCTAAAAACTTCAAATTGAATAATACATTGTTTTCGAAAAGCTTCAAATAATAAAGGTAATTTAAAAATGGCTATTTATTTTTATTTCGAAAAAATGTCATATTCTTGAAGAGTTCAAGTGTTTATAGTACACTATCTCCAAAAAATCTATCAGTTTTCAAATTATAAAACATTATATAAATTGAACACCAACCTTCATAGTGAATAGTACAATATTTTTAAAATCTTTAAATAATTTATGTAATTTAAAAAAATACGTATTCATTTTTATTTCAAAAAACACCATAATATTTAAGAGTATAGTACATGATATATAAGAAACAGTTGCAAATATAAAAATATAAAAATTTATGTAAACTGAGCTAGAAGATTGAAAGAGAATAATACATTGTTTTAAAAAATAACTTCAAATAATTTAGATAATTTCCAAAATACGTTCTTATTTATATTTTGAAAAACGTCATATTATTCAAGTACAAGATCTCTTAAAAAATTATTGTAATGTTAGAAATATAAAAATTATGCAAATTGAGATAGAAACTTTAAAATAAATAATAAATTGTTTTCACAAAACTTCAAATTATTTAGGTAATTCAAAAGACGAAATTTTATTTTTATTTTTAAAAACAACATATTTTTCAAGTGTATAGTATACAATCACTTAAAAAAGTTTGCAGTTTTAAAAAAAATAAAAATTATGTAAAATGAGCTAGAAACTTCAAATTGAATAAATTATTTTTTTGAAAAATCAAATAATTTTGGTAATTTAAAAAATGTGTTTTTATTTTTATTTCGAAAACTACTCTATCCTTCAAGGGTATAATGCACTATCTATAAAAAAAGCTATTGCAATATAAAAATATAAATATTATATAAATCGAGCTAGAACTTTCTAAGTAAATAATACATCATTTAAAAAAAACTTCAAATAATTTAAGTAATTTAAAAAACACATTTTGATTTTTATTTGAAAAAACACAATTTTTCAAGTGTATAGCACACGATCTTTTAAAATTTTTTGGCTATTTCAAAAATATAAAAATTATGTAAATTGAGCTAGTGAATAATATATTGTTTAAAATAAAACTTTAAATAATTTAAGTAATTCAAAAAATGCATTTTATTTTTATTTTAAAAAACATCACATTCTTCCCGTGTATAGTACATAATCTTTTAAAAGGATGTTTCAATTTTAAAAATATAAAAAATTATGTTAATAGTGCTAGAAACTTCAAAGTGAATATTTTAGAGTTTTAAAAAAAATCAATTAATTTAATTAATTTAAAAAACACATATTTATTTTGATTTCGAAGAATATTCTATTTTTCGAGTGTATAGTACACGATCTCTTAATAATTTCGGTACGTGATTTAAAAACACCCTATTTACTTTTAAAAACACCTCATGTAAATTGAACTCGAAACTTCAAAGTGAATAATACATAGTTTTAAAAAAAATTCAAATAATTTAGGTAATTTATAAAAACACAATTTTATTTTTATTTCAAAAAACATCTTATTTTTCAAGTATATTATATACGATCTCTTAAAAAGTAGTTGCAAATTAAAAATATAAACATATGAAATTTAGCTACAAACTTCAAAGTGAATAATATATTGTTTCCAAATATAGTTCAAATAATTTAAGTAATTTAAAAAATGTGTTTTGATTTTTATTTCAAAAAACACCATATGCTTCTACACGATCTCTTTAAAAGTTGTTGGAATTTTTAAAATGTAAAAAATTATGTAAATTAAACTAAAAACTTCAAAGTGAATAATACATTGATTTCATAAAAACTTAAAATAATTTAATTATTTTAGAAAGTGTTTTTTTACTTTTATTTCAAAAAACATCCTATTCTTCAAGAATATATAGTACACAATATGTAAAAAACTTTTGCTATTTTAAAAATATAAAATATTATGTAAATTGAGTTAGAAACTTCAAAGTGAATAATTTATTGTTTTTAAAAACTTCAAGAATTCAAATAATTTAGGTAATTTATAAAACACAATTTCATTTTTATTTAAAAAAACACTTTATTCTTCAAGTGTATTATATACGATCTCTTAAAAAGTAGTTGCAAATTAAAAATATAAACATATGAAAATTTGGCTACAAACTTCAAAGTGAATAATATATTATTTCCAAAAATAGTTCAAATAATTTAAATAATTTAAAAAATATGTTTTGATTTTTATTTCGAAAAACATCATATGCATCTACACGATCTCTTTAAAAGTTGTTGGAATTTTAAAAAAGTAAAAAATTATGTAAATTAAACTAAAAACTTCAAAGTGAATAATACATTTATTTCATAAAAACTTCAAATAATTTAATTATTTTAAAAAGTGTTTTTTTTACTTTTATTTCAAAAAATATCATATTCTTCAAGAATATATAGTACACAATATGTAAAAAACTGTTGCTATTTTAAAAATATAAAAGATTATATAAATTGAGCTAGAAACTTCAAAGTGAATAATTTATTGTTTTTAAAAACTTCAAGTAATTTAAAAAATGTTTTTTTTCTTTTTATTTCGAAAAACATCATATTCTTCAAGTGTATAGTACACAATCTCTTAGCAAGTTGTTGAAATTTTAAAAATTTAAAAAATTATGTAAATTGAGCTAAAAACTTTAAAAGTGAATAACAAATTGTTTAAGAAAAACCTCAAATATTTAAGTAATTAAAATAACACATTTTCATTTTTATCTCGAAAACCACCATGTCCTTCAAGTTTATAGTACATAATATCTTAAAAAAGTTGTTGCAATTTTAAAAATATAAAAATTATGTAAACTAACATAGAAACTTCAAAGTAAATAATACATTGTTTAAGAAAAGTTCAAATAATTTAAGTAATTTAAATAACACGTTTTCATTTTTATTTCCAAAAACATCATATTCTTCCCATGTATAGTAGATGATCTCTTAAAAAGTTGTTTCAATTTTAAAAATATAAAAAAAAGTATGTTAATTAGGCTAGAAACTTCAAAATGAATAATACAAAATTTTTAAAAAAATACTTCAAATAATTTAATTAATTTTAAAAACATGTTTCTATTTTTATTTTGAAAAACATCATATTTTTCAAGTGTATTGTATACTATATCTAAAAAAAATTGTTTCAATTTTAAAAACATAAAAAGTTATGTATATAAAACTATAAACTTCAAAGTGAATAATACATTATTTTCAGAAAGCTTCTAATAATTTTAGTGATTTAAAAACACCCGATTCATTTTTCAAAACACCCTATGTAAATTGAGCTAGAAACTTCAAAGTGAATAATACATTATTTTAAAAAAAATTAAGTAATTAAAGTAATTTAAAAAATGCATTTTCATTTTTATTTCAAAAAACACCATGTTCTTAGTACACGATCTCTTTAAAAAAGTTGTTGCAATTTTAAAAATATAAAAATATATAAATTGTGCTAGAGACTTGAAGGTGAATAACGCATTGTTTCCCATAAAAAAGTTCAATTAATTTAATTGATTTGTTTTCATTAATTTTTATTTCGAAAAACATCATATGTTTCTACACAAACTCTTATTTCGAAATGTGTTTTCATTTTTATTTCGGAAAAGATCATATGCTTCAACACATTCTCTTAAAAAGTTGTTGGAATTTTAAAAATATAAAAAAAACCTCAAAGTGAATAATACATTGTTTTCATAAAAATTTAAAATAATTGAAGTATTTTAAAAAGCGTGTTTTCATTTTTATTTTGAAAAACACCATATTCTTCAAGAATATATTACACATTATGTAAAAAAGAAAAAAAAATTTAAGAATATAAAAAAAACATATAAATTGAGCGAAAAAATTCAAAGTGAATAATACATTATTTTAAAAAAATCTTCAAATAGTTTAAGAATAAGATGTTTTCTTTTTTATCTCGAAAAACACCATTTATATTCTTCAAGTGTACATAATCTCTTAAAAAAATTTTGCAATTTTAAAAATATAAAAATTATGTGAATTGAACTAGAAACTTCAATGTGAATAATACATTATTTTAAAAAAAAAACTTCAAATTGTTTAAATAATTTAAAAAATGCGTTTTTATTTTAAAAAACACCATATTCTTCTAGTGTATTGTACATGATTTCTTAAAAAATTGTTCCAACTATAAAAATTTAAAAATTTATGTTAATTGAATTAGAAACTTCAAAGTGAATGATACATTATTTTTTAAAAGAAAACTTCAAATAATTTAATTAATTTAAGAAACATATTTTTATTTTTATTTCGAAAAACATTCTATTTTTCAAATGTATAGTACACGATCTCTTAAAAGATTGTTCCAATTTAAAAAATATAAAAAATTTGTAAATTGAGCTAGAAACTTCAAAGTGAATAATACATTATTTTAAAAAAAACTTCAAATAATTTAAGTATTTTAAAAAAAAATACAAATTAATTTTTAAATCAAAATATCATATTCTTCAAGTGTATAGCACATAATTTTTTCTTTCTTCTAGATTGAAGAATACGTTGTTTGTAAATATGTTCTAAATAAATTGTTGCAATTTAAAAATGATAAAAATTATGTAAATTGATCTAGAAACTTCAAGTGTATATATAGTGCATTATTTTTTTTAAAAAAAAACTTTAAGTAATTTAAGTAATTTAAGTAATTTAAAAATAACGCTTTCATTTTTGAATCAAAACATCATATTTTTCAAGTGTATAATTTATGATTTTTCTTGAAGATTAAAGAATACGTTGTTTAAAAGAAACCTTCTTAAAAAATTGTTGCAATTTTAAAAATATAAAATTGATGTAAATTGAGCTAGAAACTTCAAATTTATACTAAATAATTTTTAAAAAAGATGCTTTGATTTTAAAATAAAAAATCATATTCAAATGTATATTACATGATTTTTTCTTTTAGATTAAAGGATATGTTGTTTAAAAAAATGTTCTAAAAAAATTGCTACAATTTAAAAATATAAAAATGATGTAAATTGACCTAGAAATTTCAAGTGTATAATACATTATTCAAAAAAATTTCAAATAATTTAAGTAATTTAATAAAGACGCTTTGAGTTTTTAATCAAAACATCATATATTTTAAAGTTTATAGTACATGATTTTTTTTAGATTGAAGAATACGTTGTTTAAAAAAATTGTTTGAATTTTTTTTTGCTATTTTAAAAATATAAAAATTATGTAAATTGACCTAAAAACTTCAACTGTATAGGACATTATTTACAAAAGACTTTAAATAGTTTAAGTAATTTAAAAAAGACGCTTTGATTTTTAAAGGAAAACATCGTATTATTCAAGTGTATGTATATGAAGTTTTCTTGTAGATTGAAAAATATGTTGTTTAAAATTAATATTAAATTTATTTTCTTTTTATAAATTTAAAAATATAAAAAAATTATGTAAATTGACCTAGAAACTCCAAGTGTATACATTGTTTTCAATAAACTTCAAATAATTTAAATTAAAACATTGTATTATTCGAATGTATAATACATGATTTTTCTTGTGGATTGAAGAATACATTATTTACCTTAAAATACTGTAATCGTGAAATATATTACAAATATATCCCACTTACTACGTGGTTTTGTTGAAATAATATTTCAATTCGCTAAGTTATACGAAAGAGAACAATGAATAAATACATAATCACAAAGAAAATCATTAACTTAATTTATCAAAATGGATATGTGTATTTAAGGTTTAAAGATAGATGCATGTGTATTTGCCAAAAAAAAAACAACGATAATCCGTACGACTGTACAATTCAAATACTAGTTATATAAAAATCATAGCACTTTTTAAAATGGGAACTGTTTGCTACATTTCCTGATTTATTCACAGGCTAACTAAAGTTAATAGAAATTTGCATTTCACAAAGATTAGTATGTAGTATTTAGCAAATAAAATATTTATAAAAGATTACGTAGCAAAAGAAATAGAAAAGATTGACAAACAAAGCCCGGCACAGTTGGCAGATAGTTGGGTCCTTTAAGCATTCTGGGGTTCGAATCCTAACGGTGCCTATAGAGAAGACTTTGTTGGGAGAGACACTGCCCACTTCCGTGATCTCTACGCCTCGAGGGGATTAGTCTTCGGCTATTGGCCGGAGAATACCCTTGGTTCACAAAAAAAAAAAAAAAAAGAAATAGAAAAGATGGTTCACCGGTGGGGAAAAAACCGTAAGTGCCCAATTGTGATGATTAACAGGAAAAACCCAACGAGTCCAATGAAAGCCTACTATTCCGTGCGTCATTTATATTGGCATGAAGAAAGATGGGATTGAGTCTAAGAGAAAATGCAGAACATGAAGAAAGTACGAAGAAGTTATTTCATTAGATTCAATACTGAGCCAATAAGCGCTACAATATTTATAGTACAAGAGAGAAAATAAAAAGAGAGAGGGAAAACCCAAAAAAGAAGGGAAAACAAAAAAGGGGTCTAACTAACTCATAACAACCGTATAGCATACGGTGTATACAGTATCCCAAATACACTAATACCCCCCTCAAGCTTGTGGCTGATACAAGTCTAGCATCCCAAGCTTGGAAACAAAACGAGCAAAGGCAAGAGGAGCTAAGGACTTAGTGAACCCATTAGCAATTTGCGAAGCAGCAGGAACTGGGAGCAATTTCATGAGGCCATTCTTGCACTTTTCCCTTACAATATGACAATCTATCTCTAGATGTTTAGTCCTCTCATGGAATATGGGATTAGCAGCTATGTAAAGTGCACTTTGATTGTCGCAGAAAACAACAGATTGATGGGAACTGATAAGATGAAGATTTGACAGCAAGTAAGAAAGCCATTGCAATTCACACGTTGCAGATGCTAGAGCCCGATATTCAGCTTCCGACGATGACTTATCCACAATTGTGAGAAAAAATTTATGATTATGAATGGAGGCTACACCAAAAGGACCCCATATGTCAAGATGTAAAAGTTGAAAACACTTTATTGCTCTTGAATTGCTAATGGGAAATGGTACATGTTTTTGTCTAGAAAAATGACATATATCACATATTTCTTCTTTGTTCACTATAATTTCAGGAATCAATCTCTTCAAATCTCCCATTCTAGCTAATGAAACATGACCAAGCGGAAAGTGCCACAGTGCCTTGTTTGGAATTGCTGATTCTGCAGCAGCTGCCACTACTGCTACTATATTTGTTTGCTTCCTAGCTTTCATCCGCAAGTAATAAAGCTCTTTCAATACCTCACCCGAACCAATCATCTGCAATTGTGAATCCTGTATACAGCACTTGTCATGTGAGAACAGAAAAGTACATCGTGTTGCATGTGTGAGTTTTGAAACAGATACTAAGTTGAAATTGAATTGTGGCAGGAATAAAACATTCTCTAGAACCAGTTTATCTATTAAATGACAATGCCTTTGTATTCTGCAATAACTATCTCTCCATTAGGCAATTTAATATGTATAGGTGCAATGCGTGTTTGATTTGTGAATAATTCTGGTGAACAGCAGATGTGATCTGTTGCATCAGAGTCAAGTATCCACATAACTTCATCACCTGCCTTGGTTAACAGCAGAATACTACCTAAATCTCCTTCTGCAAGGGGCTTTGGTTGTGTAATGGTTCTGATCTGACTAGCTGCATGAGAGGAAGAGGTTTCCTAATTCTTGTTGCTTCACAGGAGAGCCAAAAGACTCTTATACTCTTCCTTTGTAAACCTTGGTGTTTCTTCTCTGCAGGATTCATCATCACTGTCATCATCCTCCTGACCAGAGTTCATCGTATTAGCAACAGTTCCAGTTCTCTGCTGTGAACCTCCTTGAGGATAGCCATACTTTTTATAGCAGACATCTTTAGTATGTCCTTGCTTATGGCAGTAAGTGCAGATTCTATCCTTGTATCTCTTGCCTTTGTTAAAAGACTTCTTAGAATTAGCCATATTAACAAACACCTGGCTATCATCATCAGGTTGCAACCCATTCTGCCTCTCATATTGCAGAATTAATGAGAAAACACGAGTCAGAGGGGGTAACCTGTCCTTCACTAAGATCTGTGACTTTTAATTACAGAATAATCATCATTCAGACCATGCAGAAATCTAATGATGTAATCCTATTCACGATACATTTTCATCTCCCTGAAAGCAGGGCAAGCACATTTGATTCTACAAGGACATTGAGGTAATGGACGATAATTCTCCAATTCCTCCCATAGGCTCTTTAATTTTGTGAAATAATCAATAACACTAGAATTTCCTTGTCTATGAGCATACACTTCTTGCTGTAACTCAGAGATCCTTACCAGATCTGCCTGTGCAAACCTCTCTCTGAGGTCAATCCACGCATTGTAGGCGCTCTCCATGCAGCTCACACTTTCTGCGATGGACGGCGACATAGAAACTCAAGATCCATGAATGGACCAAATTGTTGCAGTGAATCCAGGCTTTGAACAGTGGATCGAATTCCATCAACAAATTCATACTTATTCTTATAAATCAACGATCTCTTCATCCGACGCGCCCAGCTATGGTAATTTCTTCCAATCAGCAGATCAGAGACGAGACTAGAGTTTGGGTTCTCATTTGGATGCACATAATATGTGCTAGATTGATTTTGAGGATCAAGCGGGTCAAGAACGACAACACGATTCTGTGAAAAATTGTTGTTATTGTTCATATTGTTATTGTAATTAGAACTGGAACCAAAATTATTTTTTTCCCCATGAGTAGCACCAGAGCTCCAAGATGGAGCTTCTTGGAGCTCTGATACCATCTAAGAGAAAATGCAAAACATGAAGAAAGTATGAAGAAGTTATTTCATTAGATTCAATACTGAGCCAATGAACGCTACAGTATTTATAGTACAAGAGAGAAAATAAAAAGAGAGAGGGAAAACCCGGAAAAGAAGGGAAAATAGAAAAGGGGTCTAACTAACTCATAACAACCTTATAGCATACGGTGTATGCAGTATCCCAAATACACTAATATTGAGACCACTTGAGTTAAGTTTGACTTTATTCTAACAATTTTTTTAAAAAAATTGTTTTTTCGGACACAGACATCTGAAATTTAACTTGATGATAACATCATCCTCAACACTGCAATTCCACATGCTCATATCCGGAATTTAAAAAAAAAATTCAAATGCTACCATCTAAAATTGAGAGAATAATAGTGTCATTTCCATCCCATTAAAATAGTGACAAACCCAAATTTAATAGTGTCAGTCCCAATATCTTAACACCAACACAATTATGCAAGCCACCGTCTCTCTTTTCTTTTTCTTCTTATATCTTCTTAATATAGGAAAAACATATATATTGGCTGAAACTCTCCCCCTGTCTGCCATGTGTCCTGTTTTTAGTTATACTATATTTGTTGTCCTTTTCTTCCAAAAACCCTGCAGTTTTAAAATTTGAAATTTGAATTTTATATCTTTTACTATTTACTATTGTGTGTTATATGGCTGGAGAAGCCTTCCTTGATTGACACTTGTCCTCTGTTCAATTCTTGACATGTGTCTTGGGAATCATTCAATTTTTTTTCTTTTCTTGCTTTGCCAAAAATTGAAGCCCGTGTGTTTTTTGGATTTTGAAATTTGAAAATGAGACAATCTTTTGCATGTTAGTTTTTACGTGTTGGTTTCTGAATTCTATCATTTCATTTTTTGAAAATTGGAAACAAGTATCATCTGACCCAATCTTTGGCCCTTACAATTTCCCTTACATTCTTTGAAGCTCGCATGTCTCGCAGATGAAGTTATTCATTGCAATTCTTCTTCAATCCCATTCTTCTTTTTCTTCTTATTCACTTTTCCCCTCTTTTCAACTTAAATCCTTATTCTTTTCCAATAATAATTAATTTAATTTTCATCTGATTCCTCCTCCTTCTCTTTTACGACTTCCCACAACTTCCAAAGGTAAGCGACTCACTCTCTACTATTCCATTTCTTTGCTTCGCTGTTTGATTTCCTTGCATTCATTATGTTAGTGTTGGTTCTTTCACCATCTTCATACTACAGTAGCTGAATTTGATGATTTACAGTGAATCCAAAGGCACAAACTCTACAGATCATATAGCACCAAGCACATATTAAAAAATGAGTTAGTTGATTTAATTGGCTAGAAAATACCCTTGATTTAACTAGGCACATCCTTCTTTTCCTTTTCTCTCTCGAAGTATCATTTCATGTTGCTTTTTTTTTTTGTGTGCTAGATTTGTATGTTGTTTTTTTTGCTTGGTTTAGGGTTTTGTTTCTATCTTGAAAAATACCCTTGATTTATGAATGTTTTGTTGATTTTTTGTTGGTTCTCTGTTCAATATTCGTTGGATTTAAGGATATTAGTATCTCAACCCCTTTCTTCAAATTTTGTTGTCAGTGTTGTCTCATTCTTTATTTGTCACATGAGTTTATATTTTGAAGCTCCTCTATTTTTGTTTTGGATTTTATGTTGTAACATTCATTTTGGGTTTTTTATCTGCTGATGGACTTACAGGGTCTAGGTTCAAGAACTGAGAAAGAGCTACACGATCTATGTATGCGACACTACCCAAAGACCACTATGTTTGTCTTCCTCGTTAAGATTTATGATTTTTTTTATGCCATTGATTTTTTGTTCATTGGGTTTTCTGTTTCTTCTTTGATTCCTTCGCTTCACATTGTAAATCTTCTTTCCAATGCCTTTGCTGTCTTCGAAATTATGTCTTAGTTTCTGCATGTTTAATCCGCAATCAGTGATTGTGTTGTGGATGTTTGAAAAATTTATTTATCAATGTCACTTGATTTCTGCTAGCTAATGAATAATTATTCTCCTAAAATTTTACTTCATGTCAGTGAAAGAAATTTTGTGATCATCCTTTTTCTTTTTTTCAATTAGATTGGATAATAACTGAATTTTACACTTGCATGACTTTCACCTTCAGAAAGAAAGGGTTTCGTGAGAAGCTTAAGTCCAAAATAATGGCTTATTATGAAGGACAAGTTGTCACTGGCAGCAGCAATGTCAGATCAGGGAATATGATTTTTGAGACTATTTTGGAAGATGGAGTCTTCCGATTTGATTGTTCTGCAGATGATAGAGCTGTAGCATATCCGAGTATTTCTTTTGTGAATAGGAGGGACAGAGACATGCCTATAACTACTCACAAAGATCCTTCGTTTGCCCCAACTTTTGAGTGCCTTCTAGAGCATCAGATCTTTTGGTTCTCATCTTTCAAATGTTGGTTATCTTTTAGCTCAAGTGTTTTTGAATTATGCCATTTCCCTGGCCTTCATAAATTGATAGAGTTTGTTTCTAATCAGCTTCCCGGAGGTTCTTCCCTTTATGGAACAGGAGAAGGTAGTGGACAACTGGAAAGGACGGGAAAAAGAGTAAGTCAATGCAATGCATTTTTGAGTTTTAAAATGATTTACTTATTATCCTTGTGCCCATCAATTAAATTTCTTTTGCCGGTTTTCACATGGAACACAGATGCATGGGGTTATGGTCCTACAACTACATCTTTGTACCAATCACAATCACACCCATGGTGTTGGCTGTTCTTCCAAATGGCAAGGCACTAGGAATTCTCACTGACACTACGAAGCCCTGTGAGGTGCTGTAACATTTTATTTTGTGTCATTTAACCTTGAAGATGCTGTAATATATATAATGTTTTTAAATACCATCACGAATAAGCATTTTGTCAACATGATAGTAATTTCATATAATATATAATATATATACACTAACATAGCGTTTGGTAGCCATTTTTGAACAGAGACCTGATCTTTTTGGCTGTGCTCTGGCTCATGTTGGTGTTACGGATATACTACGGTTCCACAAATTTACTATAGGTTTGTTTTACTCTGTTTTGTCCATTTAATTTTTATTTTGTTATGGTAGTATCACATATAAATTTAGTATTATTTTGCAGGTCATGCTTAGACCTCAGATTTTGGTTGTTCTGACAAGGAGGGAGAATTTCATTAGCTAATCAATTGACAGTTTAGGTTTATCTTATTAGGCAAAAGTTGTTATGATTTAGGGACTATGTATGTGATAATTCTTTAATATGATGCCATAGGTACTCACCATTGCACAATGTCCAGAGACCATGGAAGCAGCATCCAGCAGTCAATTCTGGGTCCATCAACAATGCTGTCGACTGCTGATCATGATGATGGCGTAGTGTCATTGCATTCATTGAAACTACTGGCGTTTAGTCCACTTCTCATAACTGAAATTATTGCTTGAATAAACTTCATCTTTGATTTATTTTGCAAACTATATCAATTATCAAATGAACATTTGCATAATCAAGATTTTAAGTGCTGTTGCACTCACTTATCACCCCTTTCCTCCCTCCCCCATTTTATTTTTTTATCTATTTCAAATTTTTATCAAACCATGCAGTATGTTCTCTGTACCAGCCTGGATAAAAGTCCCCAAACGAACCCTATAATTGGTCGCATTGAACAGAAGGCTGGGCATGGAGCTGGGCGTCCAACACATAAAATGGTAACAGATTCAGGTCCATTTTTCTGTTTATTAAGCATTTTGTACTTATTTTTGTGTTGTCTTTTTGAAGTTAAATAATTTGTTCAACGCAGATTGATGAAGCTGCTGACCGTTACAGTTTTATGGCAAAAATGTTAGAAGCCCATTGGATCGAATAGAGCTGAATTAAAGATGCTTTCGGTGACCATATCAATTCTTCCTTTTCACACATGAAATGAACTGCAATTGGTGATGCATGAAGGATATAGAAATTTAATTTTAAAGGCAAAATGCAAAATGCTCATGTAAATTTTTATTATTACTAAAATTTGTACGGAAAATTTTACCACAATACTTTACGTATAGAGTAGAAATTCTGTATTATAATTGTTTAAATTTGTATTACTAAAATTTGGTAAAATTTGAGAGATTTTGTAAGATGTGAAATTAGAGTGTAAAATAAGTAAATTTGATACTATCCTAATTGTGTTAAGACTTAATGAATTGAAAAAAGAATTTAAGGAGGCTTCAAACAGTTTGATGCAATGGGTACAATATCTAAAAATAGTGAATTTGTAAATGAGAATTTAAATTTATTGGTTACATATATATCAATAGAAGGATTACGGCAGTAAAATTGGACTAAATTAAAGAAAAGATAATAGGGACTCACATATGTGTTGTGGATGATTCATCATATTTTTCATGAATATATGTACTCAATTAATTTTGCAGATTTTAGAAGCAAGGATAAATCAAGTAAACACTAACAATTTTATAGTGACTTTGAAGAAGAACCTACAAACTTTATAATGGATTAATTTGTATTATAATTTTGATAAATTCTTTAATTACTCAATTTTTTTGTTTTTGTTACCTCTTTACAATTTTAACAATCTTTAGTCTTTTTTAAAAATATTTTAACAATTATTTTAGCTTAAAATATCGTTCAATTAAGACTTAGATTTTGTAAGAAGTTTAAATATTTAATAATTATAAAATAAATTGACTTTGTTAGGGGAATATGCTATTATGTTGCAAAAAAAATTAGTCTTTAAAAAATATGAATTTTCACCAACTTATTGAAACATGACATTTGATTTTTTTTATTAGTGCAAAATCAGCTTAACTCATTTATATATTTAATTATTATTATGTTTATATAACACCATCTTATATTTGTTATTATTCTTTATTAATGTATAATATGTCATCAAATAATACATATCATCCATACTTGTAATTACCTTACACAATATTGAAGTTTAATTTTCTTAAAAGAATATTTTAATTATCTATGATTTTTTGACATAATTTTGCTATGATTTAATTGTTTAAAATATAAAAGTTATGTACGGGTGTTGGCTTATATAATTGATAGTCTATAAATAAAAAGAACGGATGCTAGCTTATATAAATGATAGTTTAAAACCAAAAAATATGAGTATTAACTTATCAATTAAAATGTGTACGGCCATTGGCTTATAAAACAAAATATGAGATAATTTACTTATTAAATAAAATATGGATATGCATTTTTTCATGACTTGACAGTGAAACCTTTTGCTATTCACTCCTCTTTCTATAGCTACTGGTTAATCTTAATATATTGAATATGGTCTATGATTTTTAGAATAATGAGGATTTATTCTCTTATGTTATAACAATAGTATTTATACTTCTCAATATATGAATAAGAGTGACATTATAAATTATATTTATTTTGAAATGACTTACTTTACGGGTACTGACTTATATAAGTGTTGGCTTACATTATAAAATATTCATGGGGCTGACTTATAAAATAAGATATATACGGGTGTTAACTTGCAAAATAAAATATATATGAATATTGACTTATAAAAGAATAAATGCATGTGTTTGTTTATAAAATAAAATATATATAAGTGTTGACTTATAACATAAAATATAACTATGCATTTTTTTATGGTCTTTCAGTAAAACTTTATGTTATCTATTACTCATCAAAGACAACATAATTATCTGAAAAAACTTATATATGATCTCGTGCATACTATCATAACAAGGACGGAATTCCATCTAATACTACAACTATTCTAGTATATAAAGAAGTCTTCCAAAATTTATAGATAATAAATCATCATATATATTATCCTTTTGCATAATTACTACCATTATTTTTACAATATGTATTATATTGGCATCAATTATTTGTCCTTTTTTTTTTTGCATGGGGACATTATTAGCCATTATTTTTGGGTGTTGACCAATATAAGGTAACTCACAATTCTTGAACACCAAAAAGTTTTTATTTTATTTTATAAGAATTATTATCCTAAAAATATTAACTACTCTTGATACCTTTATTACATGATTTTCTTTATTTTGTTGGAGGCCTATTCTCTTTATGGTAAATGCCTGGATCCATGATTCCAGCAAAAAAAGAACACCTTTTGTATAAGTAGATGATGTTTACTAACATGATAATGATACGTTTATTTACTGCTAATTATTAATTTCAAATTTTTTGCTACATTGTTTTGACTTGAAATCAGATAAGGAAAGACAAATAATTATGAATACGAAGTAATGCAAATAATTTGTTTTCAAATACATATTCTTTATGAACCAAAAACAAGAATGAAAAAAAAAACACATATTCGTTCTTATATAATATTTGTCCTTAATTAATTTTTTGAAAATTATAATTTAAACCTAAATTACTTTGACAATACTCATATATATTATCCATTGATATGGCTATGGCGTATGAGTACAAGTTTTAGTAAAAATAATTTAAGTTTTGGCAAAAGTAGTTTAATTAGATTATTCTTAATCAATTTTTCAATATTTATAATTTTAAACTAAATTAGGAAGACATGATTCATTATTAGATGTCCCTAATACATTTGTGAGGGGTGTTTATGTGCCAATACAAAGAATTAGTATTGCTGCCATAATTCAGTATGAGTTTTGGCAAAAGAGATAATATTTAAGAATGAGTAATAGTATGAATTTTAACAAAAATAATTTAATTAGATTATTTTCAATTACTTCTTCAAATTTAAAATTTAAAACTAAATTACTTGAGTTGAATACTTTTCAAGATCAATTAAAGTTTTACCTTTTTTAAAAAATTTGTAAAGTTTTAATATAATTTGCAAAAGATTATGATTGTTTAAGTTAATAACAATTATTTTCTTAAAAACATTAATTCCTTATAGCTTCATTACAAGACTTTTTTCATTCTGTCGAAAGCATACTCTCATTATGTTCAAGCCATCGATGCATGATTTCAGCAAAAATGACATCTTTTGTGTGTGGACAGATGACGTGTCATTACTATAATGATAATAATATGTTAACAGTTAAATGTCTATCACTCATCTGAGATAATGTGTTTATGTGGCTATACGCTAAATTATTTTAAGATGATAAATTAATACTTTTTTTGTAATTTAGTATGGATTTTGAGTTTTGACAGAAAGAGATAATGTTTAATGAGGACTACTATTTAGTACGGGTTTTGGCAAAAATAATTTAATTAGATTATTCTAATTGGTTTTATACAATTTTAAATTTTAAATTAAATTATTTTGATTATGTTAACAATTACGTGTCTTTGAGATAATGGTACTTATTATGTGTCAAATCAAGATTGAGGAGTTGATTACCAAACGCTATCTTAATCTAGATATATTATATATTATGTGATGATACTATCATACTGACGACATGCTTTTTTTTTATGCTATTTGAAAAATATTATATTACTCATACTACCTCTTATGTATTGTTTCTTGATATGTTATTTTGAGTTGATGTTGGATCTCTATTAAAAATTTATAATCATATTCTTTTGTCACATATTATTTGATTATGACGCCCACAAAATATCCCTGTGCGAAGGCACGGGTCTGTTACTAATAATTATATATATCCATAGGTTCCTTCTGTGCTAGATTCGAACCAGGAACCCGATGGATGGATAAATTGATCCAAACCATCAAGCTACCCCAAAAACCAGCATATATATATATATATCCATAGGTGAACACCCAAAATTTGAATTTTCAAAAGAACCTTTTCCGTAAATTTCTGAAATACCTACTTCCAAGAAATTTCCGAAAGACCCTTTTTCGAGAAATTACAGGAAAGTCTTCTTTCAAAAAATTACAAGAAAGTCCTTCTCCTTATCATCCTTAAAAAAAAAGGGTAAATTACATTCATCACCCTTGAGATTTGATTAAATTGCACTCCATTTCATTCTTGAGATAAAATTGCACTCCACCCCATTTCATTAACTATGGTTAGTTTTATTTTTATTTTTTTACAATGGTTAATTGATTATTTTCTACATTAAAATGGTTAGTTTTTAGGTTTGAATAAGTTTTCAATCCAACAATTTTTGTTTTTCATTTTAGTCCAACTTAATTCAAAAATTTTATTTTTAGTTCTTAATAATGTTAAATTTTTTCATAACATTTTTTAGCGGACCAAAAGAAAATTAAATAATAGGATTAAAGTTAAAAAATTTAAAATTTTTATTGAAAACTAAAATTAAAAAATTCAAGGGACTAAAAATAAAATTTTTGAATTAATTTTGTCAAAAATTAAAAAAGAAAATTATAGGGCGAACCACCCTGTGGTTAATTACAAACATTTGTTTTTAATCCATATAAAATTTTATGTCATGATAAATATATAATTTTTTAGTCTTGTAATTACTAATTTTTATATTTGGTCTCTTTTTTTCTTACTTTAATCCTGTTATTTGAATTATTTTTCGTTCGGTCTTTGAAAAAATGTGATGCAAAAATTTAATAAAAATTGTTGGGACTAAAAGTTTCTTTAAACTTAAAAACTAACCATTTTATTGTACCAAAAAATTCAATTAAGAACTAAATTAATTCAAAAATTTTATTTTTAATTCCTTGAATTTTTGAATTTTAGTTTTCAATAAAAATTTTAAATTTATTAACTTTAATTTTATTATTTAATTTTCTTTTGGTCCCTAAAAAATGTCATGAAAAAATGTAACATTATTAAGAATTAAAAATAAAATTTTTAAGTTAAGTTAGATTAAAAAGAAAAACAAAAATTGTTGGGACTAAAAACTTATTCAAACCTAAAAACTAACTATTTTAATTTAGAAAATGATCAATTAACCATTGTAAAAAAAAGAGAAAGAAATGAAATTAACCATAGTTAATAAAATGGGGTAGAGTGCAATTTCACCTCAAGAATGGGATGGAGTGCAATTTAGCCAAACCTCAAGGGTAGTAAGTGCAATTTACCCTAAAAAAATAAAAAAACTGACTTGAAAGTCTATTTCTCAAAAAAATCTCTTCAGAAAAATCTCTTCTTAATTTTTTTATTTCTCGATGGAATTTTATATATATATATATATGGAGGTATATATAATGAGAGTATAAGAGATGAGAGGAGTTAATGTCTACTAACCATTGTTGTCGGAACAGACCGGAAATTGGTGGGGTGATCGGTGTGGTCCGCTCCTAAAACTGTTTTGGAGTTGAAACAGTTTGGAATTGGGTAAACCAGCAAAACCGGAGAATCGTGTGATTGAACCAATTATTGATTAAAATCTTAAAATTTTTAATAAAATAAGTATGAATGGGGCTTAAACACAAATCCTATCAATAGATAAAGTAACAATACACCACAATACTAAGTCTTTTGTAATAAGATATGCATCATCTTTATTTATATATATTATATTCGATGTCAAAAATAATAATTTGTATTTAATATTATATTTATTTAATGTATTATATAATATCAAAATAATAAAAAATATATTTAGTTATCACCGGTCCAACTGCAGTTCGACTACTATCCAACCAATGAACCTTGAATCAGTGTCCTAACGGGTTCAATGATCAGTCCGGTTCCTTTAACATTGTTACTAACGCAAATCTGACAGAAGTAAAAAAATTTTACTCTTTTAAAAGTAGTTTTTTTAATAATAAAAGTATAAACAAATATGCTTATTCTCTTTAAACATCAAAGTAAGTATATTTCATTATTATTTTAAAATATCCATTAATTATAAAGGATAAACATAAAAAACAATAACAAATACTCTTAAGATTTTCTAGAGTCTTATATTAAGAAACAATAATAATATCTCAAAAAGAGTTTTATAATAAGGAACTGGAAAAAATACAATTAATTTAAGATGGCGCTTAAGATAGAGAATGAGAATTTATAAAAGTAATGTGTTTTTTTATAAAGGACTAGTTATCGACTACAGAAAAGGGATATACAAAGAAATTAAGTATTTCTTGTATTTTTTTTATCTGTCACTTATATCTTTAACGTATCATTAATTATTTATTTATTAATTTTATCTTTTATCTTTAATTGATGAATTAATTAATGCTTTACTATTTAACCCATAAAACAATTAAAGATAAAGACTATGGCAGAAAATTTAAAAGTTATTTTATTGAAAAATAAATAATAGCAAAAAGAGTATATAATTATATTAAAACCAATCATGGTTATAGGTCTTAATTGGCGTATTTTGCATTCAAGTTGACAAATAAATAATAGCTGAAAGAGTATATAACTATTAACAACTAGGCAAATGTAATCAAGTATCTTAAGGTTACTTTTTAATAAGTCAAATGTAGAAAAAAATGATTATTTTTTCTATCATCGTGGATACCATGTAGCCATTTCTAATTTCTAAATTTATGGTGTGTTTGAATTAGTTGTGATTAATTATGAAAATAAGCTGTGAAAAAATCGATTATCTGAAACATAATTGATTTTTTATTGGATATATTTGCTGTCAGAAGCGATTTTAAAGATAATTTTAAGCCGTGAAAAATAATTTTGATGTTTTTTGAAATAATATTCAATTTTTAGCTAAAAGACAAAAAAGCGTTATAAGAGTATTTCTAACTATCCAATTTTAAGAATAATCAAAACCATTAAGTGCAAAATATAACTATTCAACGTATGATTGAAAAAAGGCAAATAATATTTAGTGCCCTAAGGGCACTATTTAAGAATCCAAATGTAGTAACAAGATATTAGAATGTGTAGTTTTTGTATTCCCGAGAAATGAAACAATGTACTCTTATTATTATTTTTCTACTTCTATTAACTTTAACTAGTGCCCTTATCAAGACCCTTGAAAAAAATCTAAAAAAAATATAATCCAAACATACTCTTATTATAAGGATATTTCTAACTTGTGCCCTATGGGCACATATTAACAATGATTAATAACCAATCAAATTGCACATAAAAAGAAATTATTAAATAATAGATGGTGAGAAGTATAGTTAATGCACACAGAATATAGTAAAACAATTATCTTTAATAAGTGTTTATGCACACAAGTTAAAAAAATTCTTATTATAATAATCTTGTTCGAATTTTGGTTTACAAAAAAAAAATACAATACCAAAAATTAAATATACCACACACTCACGTAAATGTTCTTTAGTTCGTAGCAGATGTTCGGGACATAGCATGATATCATGCAGTTGTCACTTGTCACGTTCTAAAATAATAGTAATAAAAAAAAACGAAGAAAAAGTTGATTTTCATGAGAAGAATCGGTGGGAGTGATTTCAGGAACTGGGCTCTGAAGTGGGCCCAAAAAGCCAAGATTATTTATTGGACTAAGATGAAACTTTGTAGGGCCCATTGGGCTCAAAAGGTATGATGACGTGGCGAGAGCCATTGACAGAAAGAGACAAATTGAATATCCAACGATGTGTCCCGACACACACGGACTCGGTGCACCAAATTTAATAAAACAGACACAGCTTTGCTAATTCCGATACCTGCTACTTCATCAGAAGCCACATGTGACTGCAGAACCAAAGAAAGTCCCAAACCAGAGTTCAGAGAAATTTTTTAAAAAAGTTACTGCTAGTACAGTAGGTGAAAAATGTAAAAACAAAAAAAAACGTAATTTTTTTCTTAGTCCCCCATAGTTTGACAATGTATAATTTTAGTCCTTTGTAAGTTTATTAGGATGATTTTATTCTTTATAGAATTTAAAATGAGTGAAAATTATGTCTTATGCTTTATTTGGATGATGAGAAAAAATAAGAGAAAAAAAATAGAAAAAAAAAATACGTATAACAAGATATTTTCTTTTTATTGTCTCTTCATTTTTTCTTCGAATCAACAAAAAAGTACTTTGTTTTTTGTGTTTTTGTTTTCTCTCATTTCCTTTCAACCCATTTTCTCCTCTTTCAAACAAAGCATTGAGTCCAATTTCAATCCAATATTAAGAGTATGTTTGGATAGCATTTTTTTTTTGCCAAACTTCATTTTGGGAGAAGTAATAATTTCTTACTCCGTCAGATTGCATTAGGATCTGAAATCTCATTGAAAAAAAAGTTTGCAATTACTATCCAAACATACACTAAACCTTTTGTTATTAATGTAATTAAAAAAATTAAGTCTTGTGATCCAATTTAAACAATTGGTTATCGTCTTATAGTAAAAATTGTCATAAGTAACGTTATTAACAAACGATAACCAATTGTTTAAATTGGATCATAAGACTTAATTTTTACATTTTAAATTTTGTAAATACTAAAATTACTCAATTAAATTTATGAAAGTTAAAATTTCATAATTAACAAAATGTAGAAATAAAAAATGCAATTTATATTTCAAATTGTATATTCTAATCACGCTAATACTTGACTTAATCAAAATTCAAAATTTAGATTAATCCTCTTAAGACTTCTGTGAATGACCACGTGTTTGGTGTTTGATGTGAATGACCATGTTTTTAAATAAAGATTCATGGTTTCACTTGTGTAAAAATTTATATACCGGTGTACAACTTCTTTAATTAGTATTAATTTATTATTTAAAAAATAAAAAACTAACATCACACTTTAAACCAATAAATAAATTTATACCATATAAATTTATTTATATTTATGTTGTGCATAATAAATGATACCAAGATTTATTCATACTAGAGTTAAGACATTGGTCTTGCTGACAAATACTTACTTTAATAACACTTCTTAAGGTACAAAAGGATCTATACATAAAAAATAGGAGTATTTACATTATTGGAAAGGTACTTAATTATATAAATGATATTTTGCAAATCAAGAATTAAAATTAAATTTGAACAAAGTCCAAGAATAAAACAGTTAAGATAATGGCTCTTGAATTTACCCCTTTCTTTTCAATGGTCAAATTCTCTTCCACTCCAACCAACCCATTCCCCTTTCTATGGTCAAGTACTCTTTCCACTCTTCATCCAAAAAAAATCTACCTTTCACTGCTCATGTCCCTATCTTTCCCACTTCTCTGACCACATTTTCCTTCTCTCGAGTAACTATGATACTCCATATTATTAAAAAAGTTTCATGCTTTATCAAATCAACACCAATGATTATCATTTGAACAAACTTTTTCATTATTTTTGTTTCCACCACCTCCTTGACCACCTGACTGATATATAAAAAAACAGATTATGAATTATGGAGGGGGAAAAATGATTAGTAGACTAGGTTATAAAATGATTATTTTAGCAAGAAAATGGAATTAATTAATGAAGTCAATGCTACTAATTGAGCAATTTCTAGTGAATGATTCATGTGTTTGGTTGGATGAAAATAGCAGCTTGCTAGCTACATTTCATAGATACAGATATAGCCAAAAGAAACAACATAGGTACACAGAAAAGATCAGATTCTTCTTGCACTCACTTTATCTGAAATCTGAAACAAGAGCTTTTACACCAAGGAAGAAAAAGTAGCCACTCATGCCTGCCACAACTATACTACCTTCTATTTTTCTTTTTCTTTTCTTCCTTGAACTTTGAAAACAGTAAATAAATTTAATCTAATAAAATATCCTGCTAGTAACTGCTAAATAATATAACAACTAATACTAACATTTTCCTTTTTACAAAATACGGACACTTCTTTTTCAAAGGAAGTTCATTTTTCTTCTTTCTTCAACTTTGATTGAGATTGAGAGGTGCACCGTTTTTCCTTGCCTTCGTTGGTAGATTTTCTTGATAATTCAGATGGTATCTCATGCAATGGATCACTCACAGAACGCGGTAGCTGAGAAGACTCACACTCTGTCTCAAACACAAGAATAAACTATTCAATAACTTCACTAAAAATCTTGAAAAATACAAAAGCAATAGTAGAAAATTGATTAAAACAGGACATTGTTTGGTTTGTAGTATAAAAAAAACCATGATTTGGACCCAAAATTGTGTGAAAATCAAGTAAGTTTTGGTCGGACAATACTCACTTTACACATTACTTAGAAACCATAATTTGACAGTTCTAACAGACTTTATATCAAACATGTTATCTACATTACAGACTCCAAATTATGGTTTGAAGGTTCTAAACAGCAAACACTAATTCAAGCATGCACTACCTCTGGAAGCATTGAAGGATCTCTTGCAGTGTAAAATTGCACCTTGAATCCCATCCTGTTGCTGCAAAAGCGAGTCATCACGCCGTTTCGAAGACGAAAACGCTGGCGGAGCAGCCGCCACTGCCGAAGACGCCGAACGGCTCTTACCCAAATGCTTGCACACAACTCTAAGCCCTGCCGGCAGATTCCCCTGTTTCTGACTCTTCACATTTGTTCCCGCAGCTTCAGCAGATACGGTTGCAGCTTCTACTTCCGCCGGAGCAGGTTTCTTCTCCGGCGCGGCCTTTCCACCGGAGCTTAGACTTAGCTGCCCTATCTTTTCCCCGTACCTACGAGACACTCTAATATACAACGGCTTCACCATTTTCAAATACTTCTGCATTACTTCCTTCGAGAAACGTTTCTCTTCAGAACACAACGATGATTCTTCCGGGTTATGCTTCTGGTTCTGGTTCTGGTTCTGCGATTGCGATTTGTTCCCTCTGGAGCTATTATCCCTGGTAAACAGAGACACAATCGGAACCTCTTCCACTTTAAATTTCACAGTGAAACTCTTTTTCTCCGGTTGCTTCGGGTTCGGAGCAACAGAGTCCGACCCGTTTGAATCTTTCTCAGGGGACTTCGATTTCTTGAGGCCTAACATGAAAACGCGGAATTTAGTAGCGGATTTCAACAAAGTAGCACTGAATTGAGGCTTGGAGTTAGGCTCCAAGGAAGATGGCTCCACCTGCACGAGGTTTCCCTTGAAGAACAAATCGTCCGAAGGAGAAAGGGAAAGGTTCGGATCGCTACGGTCGTTGCTCGAAGGAGACAGAGTGAACTTAAATTCTCGTTCACCGTCAGATTCTTCGGTATTAATACCATCACATTCTTCTTCCTCTTCTTGTTGTTGATGATGTTGGGTGCGGTTGGGGCTTGGATTTTCATGGAAGTCTTCGGAATCATCGTCGGGAACTGTGAACTCTAAGTCGAAGAAAGGACCGTCGTCGTTGTCGTCGTCATCAGTTTCAGTGGCATTTTCGATTTGAGGGACGGCGGTGAGGATGGTGGTGGTGGCGGCGGTGCGGGAGGTAGTATCAGAGGAAGGGACAAGCGGTACTCCACCACCGCCGCCGCCGCCGCCGCGCCAGTATTTGAGCAAGCTAAAAGCTTCCATGGTTGGGAGAGCCAGTATAGTATACCCAAGTGGGCAAAGAGAAAGAGATTGCTTTGCTTTGCTTTTTAGACGGAGAGAAAGGGATTTTTTTTGGGGGAGGAAAAGGGGAAGAAAAAAAGGTGATTTTTTTTTTTGGGGGGGTTAATGGAATTTGCTTGCAATACTGAAGAAAGTAGGAAAACAGAGAGAGAGAGAGAGAAAGAGGGAATTGGGTTTTGGTTTGGTGTTTTAATTTAATTTTGTCAGGTTGCATTGCAATGTTGCAGGGAGTCATGTGAGAAGAGTCAGATAAAAACGGAGAGAGTAAATATTTTGCAGGGGTATTGTACTATTGTACATTGCTTTTATTTCAGAAAAATTCTGACATAACTACAGAATTGGGTTGGGGCTATTTTATTCTCTATTTGATTTTATTTTTAACCTTAGTAAAATTTGGTTTATTTAACTTGGGACATAATAGTCATCTTTGGAAAAATGTTTGGTTAGAGAGAAATTAATTCTAGTTGATAAATTATACTTTGATTATGTCTCCGAAAAAGTTAAAATTAATTTGTCAATTTGGTTTAAGTAATATGAGAATTGTTTTTATATTGAGTTAAAAAATTTATGGTGAATTTTTATCTTAAATTTGCTTTTTAAAATAATCTCTAAAGATAAATCATGTTACTTTAAAATTAATTTTACCAACGCTAAATCAAACACACTAGTAACGAGAAATGAAAGAATTTAATTTTGACTATATAATTTTTCTTAAAACAAATTTTAAATATTAATTATAATTAAATGGTTGGTATTAATCTCTTTCACACTCTTATATCATGACAAACAATTACATTTAATTATTTTTGCTGGTATTAGTGATTCGATTAAAAATATCTTATAAATAATACTAGAAGAAATATATTTAAAAAATTAAATATTATTTAAATATACTAAATAAAAATATTTCAATAGTTAAAATATTATCTAATTAGTTTTTATGAAATTGGAAAGAGACCTTCAGATTTTTTTATTTTTTTTTTTGCCCAACTCGGTTGCCAAACTTTGCTGAACTGAGTGACACAAACTTTAAATAAGTTAGTGTGTGTTTGGAAAATCGTTGAGTCAAAAGAAAAATTAATTTTAAAGAGTCAAAATTAATTTTGTTTGATAAATTAGTTATTTGGTTATTAGTTAGGGAAAAATCAAAATTAATTTTGGGTTACAAAATTAATTTTGGCTAAAGTAATGTGAGTTTTAATCACTTAATTTTATGTTGAGTTGAAAAATTTACATTGTATTTTTACTCAAAACTTATTTTTTAGAAAAAAACTCTTCAAACATAAATCACGTTACATTAAAATAAATTTTACACAAAATTAATTTTATAAAAACACCTCGTTAATCCAAAATTAATTATACTACGTACTAAACCAAACACTCACTCAGCAGTTAGCACATTCTTCATGCACTCGGTCGAACAATACTTAAAAAAAGGATTAATAACTGTGCTCTGGATCTTGAAAAAAAAAAAAAAACATGACCTACATATGAAAAATTAACATCACGTCAAAAGGAACCACAGACAAAAACATTAACAATGAAAAATGGAATTTACCCTAAGTTTTCCAAGTTATTTTTTCAAGTGTCTCAATTCAGTCAAAAAGTTCCCTAAATCGTAAAGACAAATGCTTTTTCATATGAGTAATGATTATATTACATTAGTTAGGCTTTTTATCTTAATAATCTATTTTAATCTATTAATTTCTAATCTTTTTATTTATTTCTTAAAATATTTTATTTTCTTTTAAGTTGAGAAGTTGGTTCTCTCAAACCCAATTTCTCAACTTGAATTTTTTTTTTCATTTAATTATAAGAAATTAGTTTCCCCCAAACCAACTTCTCATCTTGTAGTTTTTTCATGTATATATATATATAAGGATAGTGAAAAATTGATTTCTCCCAAACCAACTTCTTAACTTTTATTATTTTTTAAAATTTTTCACCTATCTTGTTTTTATTTATAATTTTTTTTCTCTCAACCTAAATTATTTTAAAAGAATATTTTTTTAACTTATTTATAATAATATCTAACTTTGTCATATTAAATTTTAAACACATAATTTATTTTAATATAATTAATACTAAAAATTAAAATAAAGATTTAAACAAGTAAAGTACTTAACCATAAAAATGATGACTACTTTCAAATTTATAGAATACACGAAGCAATACAACATTATATGACAAAGCTAATGATGTAATGAATAACGATGATCAGTTCTACACTGTGGAGGTTGTTTGTTGCGTGTAAGATTTCTATGTTGGATACTAGGGGTTTGCTCGGTTGATTTGAGGTGTTCGCTTGTATGTGTTGTATAAAAAATGTTAAGACTTGAGGGGATCTCAAACCTATATAGATTACTCATATAAGCACTTGATGACTCCGTGATTCCCACGTACGCTAGCTCTGAATAGATTAGTGATAAACTAAAATAATATATAGGTGATAAGTTAAAAAAAATTATAAGATAAAAAAAATTCTTTTAAAATAATTTAAGTCGAGAGAAAATATAAATTATAAATAAAAAAATAGGTGAAATTTTTTTAAAAAAAATCGGCTACATTTAAGAAAATAAAAAAATAATAAAAGTTGAGAAGTTAGTTGGGGAGAAATCAATTTTTCACTATCCTCTCTATATATATATATGAAAAAAAAAACCTACAAGATGAGAAATTAGTTTGGAGGAAACCAATTTCTCATGATTGAAATGAAAAAAAATGGAATTCATGTTAAGAAGTTGGTTTTGCTAAAACCAACTTTTCAACTAAAAGAAAATGGAGCATTTTGGGAAATAAATAAAAAGATATAGTAGGTTGTGAATTAATGGGTCAAAATAGATTATTTAGATAAAAAAGCCCATTAGTTATTTCATTTATTTATTACTTAGATACCGTTTAGCTCATTTATTTTCTTCTTAAAAGTTACTTTTAAGCTTCTTTTTTTTTTTGTCAAGAAAGTTACTTTTAAGCTAAAGTTATAAATAAGAGACTTAAAAACAATCATAAGTTATTTGATAATTTACTTTTTTTTAAAAAAAGAAAAAATTTTGACCGGCGACGGCGGGCAGCGGAGGGTGGGTGCAAACGATGGCGGGTGGCGGTGGATGGCAGTCCGGTTTTGGTTACGTTGGTGGATGTTTAATAAAAATAAGAGGTTGGAAAATTAGAAAAACTCCTATATGTGACTTATTATAAAGCTTTTTTTCTCTCATTCCTTCATTAAAAAAACCATTTAAAATTTTAAGAGCTTATTAATATTTCTGTTTGGCTCGACTTTTACTTATAAGTAGAAGATAAACTCAAAATAAAGCAGGCAAAAAAGGTACCTTATTATAAATATATATATATATATATATATATATATATATATATATAATTCTCTTTCTTTTTTATTTTATGTACTCTTACACCCCAACACTTAATAATTACTTTTTTCCCATATTTCACAACTTCTTAGTGTTTTTTATGAAAACAACTTCTTAGTGTTTGTTTGGTTCTTAGGTGACTAAAAAAAATACTATTTTATATTAAAAATAAAAATATTTTTATTAAAAGTAAAAAATTCTTTCATCCGTTAAATATAATTAAAATTTATGTCTAAATATATAACTATTAATATATTATAAAAAATGTTGAACTATGTCTTTGTTAAAACAAAAAAGGCAATGTTTAATTGGGACCGACAATATTTGTTTTGTTGTTTAATTAGCTTTAAAAAATTTTCATAGGTATTGTAATTGTTTTACATTTTAAAAAGATATTTAATTCTTTTTTATCATCAATACCCTCAATTAGAATATGTTTGGGAACAAAGGAGAAAAATATTTATCTCAAAAAAGCTCTTAGTTGAATTTTGACAATGTTTGGAACAAGGGAGATTTTTCTATAACTACAAAAAGTTTTTTTTAAATGAGCAAGAACGAGCTTCTTAAAAAAACTTTTTACTAATCTATTTTTTTTAATAATTCAATTTTTTACTATAAAAATAATTTTTATACCATCTAAATATAAAAGATTATCTTCAAAATCACTTTTCAACATTATACTCAAATAAAAATTAATTCTATTAAAATCAATTATAACAATAATCAATCATATACACAATTTATTATAAAAATAATTTATTTTTCAGTGCTAATCCAAACACTCTCTTAATATGGGTAACTAGTAGAATATTAGAAAACATAAGTGTAATAGTTAAAAAAAGTAAAAAGGATATATTAGTAAATACTCCTACATGATTAAAATACTTCACAATTAATATTTTTTTTAATATGTATATAAACCTTAAACAATAAAACAATTGGACCAGAAGGAATACTTGTTATACTTCTCTATTCCTTTTTATCTGTTTTTTAAAGTAAATTAACACTTATTAAGGAAACTAATTAATATTTTTGATATTATAAAAATTATGAGGTAATTGTCTACTATACTCTTATTGAAACTTGAAAATCATTAATTCTCCACTTCATGTTAATATACAAAGTAATAAATAAAAATGATATATTTAAAAAAAAATAACTATAAATACTTTCTTGAATTCCTAAAGAGCATATAAAAAGAAATATTTTTTTTTCAAAACAGAGATAAATAAAAAAAAAACTGAGAGAGTAGTAATTTGATGCATTAAATAAAATATATTTATCATACCTTAACAACGGTCATAAAGATATACTATTTAACAAGAATCATATACTCTTTTTGTTTCATAATAACTATATAGTCACTTTTCACACTTTTTAAGAAAAGTAATTATTATATTAATTTTTAAAAAATTAATTATTTTATTCTAATTTTATCCATAAATAAATGTAAGCCACTATTGGAAACTAACTGGAATAGTGATGGCTTACTTTGATAAATAAGGGTATCGTTTAATAATAATAATAATAATAATAATAATAATAAAAATAATAATAATAATAATAATAAATGTATATTTTGTTTTATATATGTGCTTATAACATACTTTCTCGGACTCATATATGACTTGTTTGTTTTAATTTTAGCTTTGGTCAAAATTATTTTTAGCGCCTATAAAAAAAATCACTTTTGGTCAAAACTAAAAATATTTACTTCTATGGGATCGCCTTGATTTTTTTGCATCAATAATATCTAACAATTAATTTTTCTCTCGGTTTATGTGTTTTTTACTTTTTATTCTATTAAAATTTAAACCAAATGAACTCATAGTAGTCTAAGCAAAAAAAAAAAAAAGAACAAACTTATGCTAATTAAAAAAATAATTAATTATATTTATTTTTCTTAATTTTATGTAAAAGTTAAATTTTATTTACTAAAATAACCTCTACTATATTTATTATAAAGCAAAATTCTCTCTATAGTAAAAACAAGTGGCTTCCTAAATAAATATTGTTTGAGAAATTATAACATTAAATAATTTTAAAATAGTTAAGAGCTATTTATATTTTAATCCAAAAAGTATAAGGGATTTTTTTCTAATATTTGAATCTAAAATGATTAAAAAATATGAACATTTTATATTAAATACTTTTTTAAGGCAAAAATGTGTTCATCGGGATTCGAACCAATTTTATTTTAAATACTTATATTATGAAAAAAATATTAATTAGAATACAAATTAAATTTTATTCAACTAAAAACAAAGAAAAATTATTTGTGTACATTCAGAGTAAAAATCATAAATCGAATTAAAACATAACAAATATATAATTAAATGAATATATTATTTAGTTAAATAATTTTCTATTAATTTATTCATAATTTAATCACATATCTATATATATTTAAGTAGTAATTTTTTACCTATAAGTGATGTACACCTACCATTGTTGAAAAATAAAACATGCATGACAGTACTCATAATTAAATATCCACTTAGAGATTTTGATTCCAATTCGAGGGGAAACCAGTTGAATCTAAAGCGTTGGTTAGTGTTTACCAAAAGAAGGAAGCAGTGTTGGTCCTGATCTTTTATGGCTCCAGGAGCGAAATGAACAAAATCAACCTCTTTTAAGTAATTTTTTTATTAAATTATAATAAAGTTTTAATAGTTGATACGACTTTATTAATATATTATAATTTTTTAGTGTATAACTTAATAATAATAAACTATAATAAAGTTTTTATATTACATACGATTCTTAATTTTTCTCAGTTAAGCGCCTTTCTAAAAAGGATTTTTTTTTTGAAATAATAGTCATATATATATATTATGAGTCAACTTGAACATTAGACTTTAGACGAGTGCTCACTCGTCTATACCATAGTGCCGACCCTGAAAGGAAGTGTCAAAATCCAACATATGATACGGTGATATACCCCACAGGCCACAGGGAGAGGAAGAAGAAGTGATTGGATGGTTTTGGTTTTGGGGAAGTGATCTGATGAGGGGACCAAATCCAATTACGCCGTCTAATCTTCAAAACACTCAATGGTTTATTATGATAATGATGGAAGAAATGGGGTCACGGTCACCCATCGAGGTTTCATGTGAATTTCAGTTTCATTATATGTTCGCAGGTCTAAACAAATAATTTTTGATAAATCTAATCCATATATGTTCGTTTTAATTTTGCCATTTTCTTCTTATTTTGTCATATTCTGATTTTGATAGTAAATACTCTATACCATTCACATTAATTTTTTACACAAGTTGAACATCAATCACAGACAACCGTCCAATCCTTATAATTAACGTTTTACATAGAAATTAACAGGAGCCTAGCTTATATAAGAGAAGCCTCACCTCACTTTTCGGACACATCAAAAATCATTCTTCACTTCTCTCTAGTTTGAGCTTTTCTCTAAATATATTATGGGTTATATTGATATTATCTCTCGCTAGTTTCTGTATCCCGATTAATATCGGAATAGCTTGTTATATCTTGGGGGTTTGTGGAATTCACACCGGATAAATCCTTTAGGACAGTGTGATCTCACACGTCTCAAGATACAACTTCATTGCTCTCCTAAATTATTTCCAACACTATTAATATGTACATTTATGTTTTTAAAGTAGTATTAGTCATACTTTTATCTATCTTATCCTTATGCTTGATTGGGTACTAATTAATTTTCATAATGAACTAATAACTTAATGAGAGATAAATGATAATATGAAAACTTTAAAAATTATTTTGTTAAAAAAGAGTAATAATGACATTGCTTAATAAACATATTTTACCTCAAGTGATCAGGTAAATATAAGTAGGAACAAAGAAAATACTACTTTCCGTCCTATTTATAAGAGATAAACAAATAATTTATTAGGTTTCGTTTGACTCAGCTTTTTTCTGGCTTAAAAGCTACTTTTAAGTCAAAGCTAAAAATAAGAGCTTTACAAAAAAAACTAAAAGTTATTTGGCAATTTCATTATTTTTTAACTTATAAGTTGATTATAAGTAAAAAGTTGTTTGTTTAATAAAGTGTTTTAGGTAATTTTTTTTTTGTTAGACTTATGATAAATGGTATTATTTTCACATTTGTTAAAAAAATAAATTCTAAAGATACTATAAAAAAATTTTATTTAATAAAAATCAACATTTATAAATATATTTTTTAAATAATCACACTTTAAATTTATTAAAACAATAATTTAACTTTTAAAATTCTTTAACATGTAAAAATTCCTAAATATTAACTATTGAAATCCTTTAACATGTTAAATTTTTAAATAACCACGTAAATAATAGCGTGATATGAGGCAGCATGAAATTAAAAAAAGAAAATAAAAATAGAAAAAGCTACTTTTTTGTGAGAAGCTCCTCTTCCTAGTTTTTTTTATAAAAAGCCACTCATTGCACTTTTGCTCTTAAAAAAAAAGCTGCTTTAATTTAAGAGGTTTGTCCCAAAATTTGTTTTTGCCTAACTTTTGCTTATAAGAGAAAAAAAAGCCAGAATAAAACTGGGCCAAACGTTACCTTAGTCTTAATTATAAGAAACTTAATACTCCTCGTCCCATATTTTTAGGCCTTTTAAAAAAAAAATATTTGTCCCAATATTATTTTCTCTTTAGATTACCAATAGAATATTAAATTGCTCTTTATAAGAGATAAAGAAATATTAGTCACTTTAGAAGATTTCACATGGACTAAGAAAAATAATTAGTTTCTATAGAATTTAACAAAAAGTACATAGGTAAATTAAATTTATCATTGATTTTGAAGTTTACTCAATAGTTATTGGCTATAAAAATAATAAAAGTGAGAATAGTTAATAAATATAGCATTGATAATGTAAATGTGACAAATATTTTGGAACAAGTTTTTTTAGCAAAAATGACTAATATTTCAGAACGGAGGGAATACTATCCTATTCCTTTGGTTCCTATTTAACTGTTCAGAAAAAAAAAATTTGTTTATATTTTTCTGTCCATTTATATTTTTGATGTAACATTAATTATATTTTTACTTATTTCAACCTTATGTTTGATTGAAGCTAATTAATGCTTCACTATCCAACCAATGAAATAATCAGAGATAAATAATATTATGGAGAGTTCAAAATTTATTTTGAGAAAAAATATAACAATTATTACATTTCTTAACGTGTGTAATTTTCTGTTTTTAGACAGTCAAATAAAACGGGAAGAATTTACTAATTTAGTACTAGTATTTCACTTACTTTGTTAGTTCCAAGCAAAATAGAAAAATTAATCTTGATTTGTTAGAATCAATAATAATGATTAGATTTGTTAATTTATTTGTAAAAACCTTAAATACCAAACAATACGAGACAGAAGGAGTATTATAGTATTTTTTATTTTTCCACGTTAGTAGATGTACTAATTTTGAGTATCTTAAGAATAAAATCTAGAATATTCATCACTATATTAACTAAAAAACCAATACTAAATATTAAATATATGTTTTATTTGTTTGTATAAAAATAATTTTGCGTTCCTTATATATAAAACTGGAAATAATACTTTTTTTATAATTAAGACAAAAATACTTTTTTTATTTCTTATAAAATAATCGAGGTAGTGTTGTTTAATTTTATGAGTGATAAGGAGTATATATAAAATCCAATCTAAACAAAATGTCCGAGAATGCTCAGAAAAGTTTTGTAGAAAATTGAAATATGACTTCTAATTTACTAATAATTTTCATGGTTTGATTAAGGCTTCAAGCCCAAAGTTAAATATTAAGAACAACCTTTTTTTACTTATAACATTTTTTTTTAATTTAAAAAAACTGAAAATTTAAAGTAACAGTGATTGTCCTACAACCAGTGTTCAAAGATACAACTTATGTATGATTATGACTTCCTTTTTTTTTCAATTTTTTTTTACTTTTTCTGGTCCTATTTATAAGACATCATTTAAAAGGTTTTCATGGTTCTTTTTATAAGATATTTTGTAGTTTCTATGATGTATTTATTGCTTCTTTTTATTTTTACCCTCATTAAATGCATCAACTATTTTAACTCCTTAATTGTAATTGGCTAACACATTATTAAATGAAGGATAAAAATGGTATTTCATACACTTTATGAGAAAACCAATAAAGTTGACTAAACTCGACTACTTTTCTTGATCTGTGTAAAAACTTTTTCTCATTTCAAAGTTACCTGTTAGAATGACGTGTACCATGTCCTAAGTGGTATAGGATATACCATATGAAAAAATGTATACAAAATTATGTATTTAGTATGTATGTATATCTCTTTTTTTTTTCTTCTATAATCAATTAAATAAAAGAGGTATACATACAAAATACATAATTTATTATTATTTTAAATATTTGAGTTTTGTATACATTTTTTTATGTGGTATACCGTATATTATTTAGGACGTGATGCGTGTTAAAATTCACCTCTGAGTGTCTAAACTGCAATTTGTTTTTGATATTATCTAAATTGCAATTAGGTACAAAGTCAACACAAATAAATAGCATATATATATATATATATATATATATATATATATATATATATAGAATTGCAATAACTTCTCTTGAAGTTTGGGAAAATTGTACTACACCCTAAATTTCATCAAAATTAGCAATGAACAGTCAACAGTTAAAGAAACGAGGTGAAATGCTAATTTTGGTGAAGTTTGGAATGGAATGTAATTTTTGTAAATCTCAAAAAGAATTATTGCAATTTAGCCATGTATATATATAAGGAAAGAAGTAGGTTTTTTTAGTAGACAAAAATATGTCGATAAAAGTTCCTACTGATGAGCTGCAATCTATAATTAATTATTAGTTAATGACTCATAAAAAATTTTAGGCAAATGATATTTAGTGCTTTAAAGATATTATATAAGAACTTAAATGTACAATATTTGAATGTGTAATTTTTTGTATTCTCAAGAGATAAAACAATGTGTTCTTATGATTATTTTTCTAATTCTAGTAACATAAAAGAAAATATAGATATTTCATTTATTTTTTACTAATATGGTACTGAGCACATGCTACTTAAATTCCACGCACTCACAATTTATTAATTAATGAATAACAAAAATAACTTTCTAACTCCACCACTTCCTAATAACTTCCTACAAACCTAATCTGCGTGGGATATAATCCTAGTTCTTAATTCCTAGCTAAACATTGGTCGTAACAAATTTGAACCACTGGTTTATGGGACTATCCATACACTTGGTGTCGTCTTCAATGCATATGCACTTTTTAGTCACAACATTTTCTGATTCCGGATCCTTATGTAAGCATAGCCTCTCTCCGTTAACATCAAAAGTAGCCAAGTGAAGTCTGGACAATGAAACGGTTCTCCAAGAACTTTGTTGAGACAAACAATCTTCCGAAAGCGTCGGCGAAAGCCCTTCGCCGGCCGCCTTAAGACATAGCGGAGAGTCCATCAAACTAATTGGACTCCCGTTCCCTTCGAAACTCCACCTACTTTCATTCTTACAATCACCCATCACGATTTTCTTATCCCTCACGTGACCACACTCACCGGTCAACGGGTGGAACAAGATATGGGACTTGGCGAGATCCGAACTTGGGTCTTGGACTATCCTTTGTAAAAGTTGAAATTTTTTAGGGAAATTAGGGTCTCTATAATTTTTCCAAGAACCGTCCAATACAGCATAAGACTCTTGGGCCCCCACATTTCCTTGTCTAATATAATAACTACCTCCAAAAGCCCATAAACTCCAATCCAAGTCCACGGAAGCAGCGTAAGCATTAAAACACGGCAAATAGTTATTATCTGCGGTGCTTCCTAACGTCATGTCGTATCCGAATTCGCTAATGAACAACGGCGCTGCGTTTTGGCCACTCATGAGAAACGTTGCCGAATTGTTTAACGATCCGATCGCAACGCCGCAAACGCGATTCGCCGGTTGTATAGCCCATTGATTGTACGCGGGTCCAGAGAAGGAGTAGATGTGTGCCTCGTAGACTATCTTGTTGCCAATGTTCACATCTAAGGGCTTGGTCTTTAAAAACGACAAGTCGTTGTCGAAGTTTAGCCCTGAAACGATGACTAATGCGTCAGGGTTGTTTTTGTGAATTGTCGTAACTCCTTCGGTCACGTACTTGTACCAATCGTGTGTATTTTGACGTGGACCTCGCAGCTCGTTTCGCAAGTCCACAGCCACAACCTGAAAAAAAACAATATATATATAGATGAGAATTTGACATAAGTAACGGTGTATCAATCTCCTGGCTTTAGGCTTTGTTTTAATATTTATATAGATATAAATATATATATAGATAGATTAGAGACTTACGTGAGGTTTTCCCTTAAAGTGGGATGCAACAAAAGCCAATCCTTGGAGCCACTCGTCAGTCTGAAAATGTCTATCACCAAAGAATCCATTCTGATCATTATTATCACAACACCATTTTGGAAGACTAACGTGATTATCAATAATCACCATTACACCTTGCTTACCAAGAGCATCAACCACCGTTTCAAACGCTTCTAGAAGCGTAATCTTCAATATTTCAGGGTTATGTTTCTCTACGGCCGGTATCATCCCTGGTATATCCGTATTCCTCATGCTCTCAACCACGCTTTGATTCGCGTAGCGCGTGAACATGTAAGTTGCGTATGAGAATCGAACGCAGTTGAATCCTTTTGCTGGCAGTTGCGCAACGACGTCGTTTAGAGGGAGTTTGTCGAGACCCTCAGCTACCATTGGAGGCACGTGAGCTACCCAATGCGCGCATGTTAGCTTCACGCGCTTTCCCGTCGCGTCGTCTACGATCCATCTCTTGTGAGTCGACAGAGGCAAGGAATTACAGTGAGACGCGAATAAAGCTATGAGCGTAATTATGGAAACTAACAAACCCCTAAACATTTTCTTTTTTTAACTTATGAGTTCTGATTATTATGACTTTGGATGAAAAATGAATACTCCCTCACAATTTAAGTTTTATACTGAGTTTGTGGATTGTTATTCGATCTTATCTCTGATTAAATAATTAAGGAATTTTATTAATAAAAAAGTATTTGGATAAACTATGAATATAACAAACTATCAGCGATTATCTTGAAAGGATTAGTTTTGACAGTAGGCAGATCATATCCTTGATACTAAAAAATGGTAACAAACTAATAACAAAAAAAAAAAAAAAATCTTTCATGAGTGAATATGGTTAGAAATGATTCGGATTGAGTTAAATTTTGCTTAGTTAATTAGATTCATTCACAAATAATTCAACTCAAAATCCTATTCAAATTTGATATTAATTATTATTTTTTTTGAAAAAGTTTAGGTCGTTACAATCCTAATATCAAAAAAAAAAAAAGAAGTTCAACAATCCAGTTCATCAACTAGTTTAATGTATTATTAGTATTTAAGTTTTTAGTTCTTACTTTAAAATTAACTTTAGTCCATTATACCTAAATTAACTATATATCATATTTGTTGGTTCACACTATATATTATTATGACTATTCAATCTAATAAATAAGATAGAACATTTAATTTTCAATTTTTGGCATATAATATATGAGTTTTTTTAACCTATGTAATATTGCATATGACACTAAATCATAATTGGAAATAAACCATGACATTAATTACATTTTAAATATAATCTAATTAAATTATTGTATTTCTCAATAAAAAAAATTTATTCTTAGTTTCTTAACCTGTGTAATATTGCACATGTTAGATAAACCGATAATATATATAAGCGTTTTGCTAACTATTAAGACAATAAATAAACAACTCATAAATAAAAATTAATTATAGAAAATGTAGCATTTAATGGAGTTAAACTATATATTATAGCGTTTTGCTAACATCTTCATTAGTTAAACTATATATTAGGCATTGTTAAAAGGCATCATTAAATAGAGTTAATTTACTCAATTCACTTATTTCCCGAGATTACTAAAGCTTATTAGGTCTTCGAGTTTACAAAAAATAGTTTATTAATTTATGTCACGGCGATTATCAAACTTCAAGAATTTTGATGAATAGATGTTTGGTAATCTAAGGATCTCTTTGCAACTCATGGACCTATATGAACTACTCTTGCAAACTCAAAGACTTAAGAGAATTTCCGTGCAACTCATCAAGGATTTATGTGAACTATCTTTACAAACTCAAGGACTAAACTTGGGCGACTCAACATATTTTGAGGCCTCAAGCAAATTTTTGACATAAGACTTTTTAAATATATACATTAAGAAAAAAACTAAAATTAATTATGCAATTACGTATATTAATTATTATATCATTTTTCACTAGTATAATTTCTTTTAAATAATATTTATTTATATTCAACTTATTGTTAAAATTAAATATATATTTTTTTGTTATAAAAAAATTATTTAGAGGCCTATTTTTTGTCCAAAAACTTAAAGACCTAAAGCCCTTACTTTAATTGTTTGGCCTTGAACTAATTATAATTTAGTAAAATCAAATTCAAGTCGAATTTTGTATGAACCGATTTTTCAATTGAAGTTTGGGTCGTTTGAAGAGCAGAAATATTTTATTTAGCTCAAGAACTAAATTTTTTGACCTTATAAAATTGTTATTTACTTTCTTTTATGCTGTAAAACAAAATTAAAACTTAAATTTAAAAATAATTGAAAATAACTATTTGTATATATTGAAACTAAAGTACAAATTTGGTAAAGTATAGTTTAAAATAATTGATATTTATGATGATAAATATTAAAATTATATATGTATTTATTTAGCATCATATTAATTGCTGTCAACCAAATGTTGTTGCCATTTAAAATAAAGGAATTAATATTACCACTCTAATTTTACTATTATCACTTATTTATAATTTTTTATTTTAATAGAATAGTCAAAATAACAAAAGAAAGTTTGAGAATGAGAGTGACTATAATAAATATAAAATGACAATATTCACTACAAAAAAATAAAAGCAAAATGCATAGATTAGAAACAAAATTCCAGAAATGCTCGCCAATACCGGCAACTTGCTGCCACGGTCTATTAGACTAGGTGCACATGGATGAGCGAAACATGAAGGGACATACTTATTTCTAAACACATACATCCATTTAATCTAACTCTCAATATTCTAAACTAAATGGCTAATAAAAAATTCGAACTTTAAACCTTCAACTCTCAAGCTTTAAAAGCTTAGTAAATGATCATATAAATTATTGCATCTCACATGACATATTGCTGGTTGGAACCTCATTTGTTCACTTGAGATGAGATAAATAATAAATATAAATATTTTTATAATTTTTATACTAACCGATAAATAAATATGAAGAAATTTTTGATAGAGGGAGTGCATCATATATTAATCTAATTGGTTTGCAACCTTTGCACTTTCACTCAGCATAATTTTGAAATTTAAAACAGATTTAATAGAAGATAAAAAAAGTTCTTACTTCTTAATTATTATTTTTTGTTTATAACAAAAGTTAAAACCAACAAGCCCTATATAATATCTTATTATTATATTAATTATTCATATATTCATATTCATGTATATATTTAATATTGGAGGAGTGCAGTGAGGTTATAGAGCAAAAGAGCAGTAGTATGTATATCATATATATTATATACAGCAGTATGCATAGAGCAGTGCGCTTATAAAATGGGGGACGAGTGATCATACTGTTCATTGGTTTTATTGTTTCAAATTTTCATATGGAGCACTGTGCGCAGTTTGTTTCAAGTGAAAAAAACAACCAGAGAGAAAAAAAGAGCCAAGATTGTGCCAAGAAATCTTCATTTTCAACGGTTTGGAAAGCAACATAAAAGTCAAATCCAAGAGAAGAGAAAAGTTTAGTGGGATCCACTGGCAACTGCTTAGAGTTTTCTTAGCTTCTATTGCGAGAAAACTCACCGAAAGAAGTTGAAAAAAAAAATTATCTAAAAGAAAATTAGAGTATCTTTTTACATTACAGCTTCAACAGAATTGCTTTATTCGTTAATATATATCTTTTTACATAGAACTCAATGCTTGTTAAACTATATAATATGGCATTGAATATAATCACAGACCTGTGTTATACCTATGGTACATAATTAATAGCATCTTCAGTATCGTTTTGAGTATCGTTTTGATACTAGATGCCCCTGAATTTTCATCTATAACAAACTGTGAACACACTATTCTACCATTCTATAAGGTACCATATAAATTACAACATTGTTTGTTTATAGCCTACGGGCAAAAATGGCATAAGTGGTATGAAGAAAATTATACACACTGTGTTATAACTGGTGCTCAGAATCTCTGGAGGGAAAATGATTAATTTTCCTCACTCTTTTTTCTTATCTTGATAATTTTCATAGGAAGTAAGATAATTGCTCTTTTTTCCTAGAACCGCCTTCTCCATACAAATCATTCCATTGCTTCAGCTCATTCATTCCAGCTCCTTCAGCTGCGAAACTTGCAGCAACCTGCATTTCAAGAGATTGGTGAAGTGAAGCAATATACTATAAAAAATAAACAGTTGCTACTTTGTGATCTTTTGAATTGTGTATGTCGGTCATTTTAATTTAAATTTCACGTTTTTCTTTGAATTAATATAGCCGTTCACAATTATCTTTTGACTTTATAAAAAATCATTCTTGTTAATTCTAGAATAATAGGAGAAATTAATATTAATACTATATATAAAAATAAATAAGTTTTACTATCCTAATTTAGGATTTCATAAAGAGTTTTTGTAAAGTTAATAACTAAAATAACAACGCATATAATACAAAAGAATAAAGTGAGAGTTTAGATATAAGTCAGGAAGTTCAAATTCTAGGTTATGATGCTTAACATGGATTGAAAAACAGAATATAAGGTAAGGGTAATAAATGCAATCTTACCTGATCCTTTGCCTCTTTGAAGTCCTGCATATTCAAAGGCCTAAGGGTAATAACTCTTTCTTGTTTAACTTCCTCTCCTGCATCTGGAGAATCTTGGGAATTGTTATTCTGTTCTTCAGGGTTTTTCTTCTTTTTCTCCTGCCCAAAAAAAAAAAAAGATAGAGAAGTCAGCAACTCAGCATGATAATCATGGAATCAGAAAATTATAGATCTTCAAAGGAAATACTACAAATTACCAGATCCTTTCGTATCTCTTGCTGAATCAACTCCCTCACAGGTCTATAAGCAGCAGTAGTACACAAATTCTGCATTTAGCAATTAATGGAAGTGAAAAAATTAAAATGCGTTAGGCATTAGAATTCAGAAGCTTAAAATAACGAGCAATTTTAAAGTCAAACAGGACAGATAGATCTTAGATCCATAGTAAAATAGTTAGAAAATTTAGAAACCTTCAGATCACTTCCGCTATATCCTTCTGTCATGGTTGCGAGTTCCTTAAAATCAAGTCCCTCGTCCACCTTCTCTTTTGCCAAAAGAGTCCTCAAAATATTTTCCCTATTCTCCACAGATGGTAGCCCTACCATAATTCTGTTGATAAAAAAACAAGCATTATAGTAAGGAATATAGATAATTAGATAATATTGTAGCAAGAACAAGGAGTAAATCAAAAATTAGCAGCGGGGCTTGGATTTGATGCAGTCAACAAATCTTGCAGTCATTGCACTTGACCTATGTGAGCCGTTCAAGACTGCCGCATTTGTTGATTGCACAAATTCCAAACTCCTAGCAGACTAAGAGAGGTACCTCCTTTCAAAACGCCTAATAATTGCTTCATCAAGATCAAATGGCCTATTAGTTGCAGCAAGAACAAGGATGCGCTCCCCTGGTTTTGTGGTAAGCCCATCCCATTGGGTCATAAACTCATTCTTTATTTTCCTCATGGCTTCATGCTCTCCAACTCTGGTTCGCTGCCCAAGCATGCTATCAACCTCATCAACAAATATAATAGTTGGAGAGACCTTGGCTGCTAGTGTGAACAAAGCACGGACATTCTTCTCGTCTTCACCAAACCATTTAGAGGTGATGGTAGACATGGATACATTGATGAAACTTGCTCCAGACTCATTCGCGATGGCCTTTGCGAGCATTGTCTTCCCAGTGCCAGGAGGCCCAAATAGCAATATTCCTCTACAAGGCTTTAGAAGGCTGCCGCTGAATAGGTCTGGCCTTCGAAGAGGAAGCAGTACTAGTTCTTGAAGCGAATCTTTGGTCTCATCTAAGGCACCAATATCAGAGAATGTTACACCAATCTCATTTGCTGGTATCACCTCGGGCCTTATTCGCTTCTCAAACTCGTTATCAGGAGGAACTTCCTGCAAATGAATTTTATAGGTAAATGTTAATTTAGAATGTGTTCATGGAAAATACAAAAGGGAGAGACAACACAACAAAATAAAAAGAGCATTCATGAGATATGTAGCTATCCACATTTGACTTCAATACTATGTTTGCTTTGTTTGGATAAGCCACTTGCATGCATGGCTTCGATGTTATTAAAACTAAATCGTTTTGATTAAAAACAAAGGAGGGGACTTACAGGTTTGGATGCAGGAACTGAATTTTCATTGTCAGTTTTTGCGGCTGAAGTTGATATTTCTGCTTCAGCTTTTTTCTCAGGAACAGGATTTTCCGACTTTGTTTCTGGTTTTGAAACAGACCCTTCCTCATTTGGCTTTATGCAGGAAGACACGGAAAGGTAGAAAAAGAACGTAGTGATCATGTTAGTACCTGGTAGATATTATTCATTTATTCTCAACTTACTGCACAAACGTGATAAGCAAAAATACCTCAGATGCTATTCCTTGAGCTTCTAATTTTAAGGTATCTCTTTCACTGAATTTCCCCTCCTGGAATATACCCAATGCATGGGACAAACTGTTTCATAAATAATGAAGTAAGTACTAAGTACACCAAATTAAGACAATTCATGCAACTACACTTGTCAGTCTCACCTATTGGATGGAATGACCAGTTTCCCATTTCTATATTCTGGATCCTTGTTATTCATCAAATGATAAGATATCGCTGACACGACAATTTCTTCTATGTAGTTGCTGAGAACCATTGTGTCTGCCACACAGATGGAATCCAGATCATCACAATCAAGATCATTGGAAGAAAGCACTTCCATGATATGATTCCTGTTATCCTGAATCTGAATTTTTTTCATATCCTCTTCAAATTGAGTTTTCCAGCTGACAAGGTTAGATTCATCTTCTGGGGGCTTGATTTCTATGTTGTAGGGGAAAAGGGAACTAAGCCTCTCATCCACTTCTTTGTAGTCATCACTAGAATCTAGAACTCGTGAACCAAGAATCAGAATAGGTCCAGATAATTTCTTCAACATTTGATTGAACAGTTTATGCATCCTTTCTGATCTCGATAATAACTTGTCAGCATCCCGCAGATATAAGACAATGGGATAGGTTTTTGACACAAAAAGTAGAACCTGCAATTGAAATTTCAACTGATCAAATCAATGTCTTTGTGGAGTATAGCCTTGTTAAGACATGTTAATCCGCTGATGCTGAAATCATTTTATACTCAAAAGTAACATTACCTTGTAAAGAGACTGTATAAGAAGCTTTTCATCAAAAGGCCAACTGTTTATGTGTTTCATAGCAGCTGAGGGTACATTGAAGGATATAAGGAATCAGAAGAGAGAACAATCAGCAAACAAGAATAACAACGGATTGACCATCCGAACAGATATGATTATGACTTGACTTCACATTGTTTTAAGTTCTCACTATAAAATATTATAAACCTAACTTATGTGCAAAACCATTTATGTAAACACACAAATTGCAACATCAGAAAACATCATTTTGATGTATGTATAAATGAACTAAAAATATGAGTTCAGTTTTGAACCATATTAAGAAAAACATGGTGAAAATATATTCTTAATTCATTATTCATAGCATTCCTAAACCGGATAGGATCTCTATATTAAAAATTATAACTCCAGCAGATGGTTATGACAAAATCAAGTAAGACCAACAATCCTAATCAGTATTTTTTTAATGATTTCTTAAAGCAACCTGAATTTGTAGGATTGCTTTGTGAAGCAAGGCTACTAATATTTGAAGAGGTAGACGCATTCCTACGAAGCTTAGGAGGATTACAAGATCCTTCAGCATCCCTACAAAAAGAAAGGGAAAAAAAATCATATATGATATAAATTATACTTCATTTTCAATAGAAAAACATCAGTTCTTACATTGATCGAAGGTCCACTCCACTTCTCTGCCTGAGGATTTTGCCTGCAATTAAAAGCTTCCTGATCAGGGATATGGTTTTTCATGGGCTGTTGAAAAAAATGTGCATCATATAGAAAAAGGAGAAGTGACCAGTACTATTAGAACTTGATAAACGTAAAACAACCACAGTAAAAGCTGCTTGCACCTGCCTACCCTATATCTAGAGCCTACAACATAACTTCATCAAGTGAAAATTATCTTCATAATTATTTTCTCCTGATAACGTGTAAAAACTTGCTCTTGAAACCAAAGCAAGGATAAAAAAATCATGTATTTCAGATTAATAAAGCATTTGGTTACTATGAAAGTTCCCCACCATAGGTCAGAAAATGTTCAACATCTTGTACCTTTAGGCCCCTCCCTCATGGGAAGGATTGAAAATGAGCCAAATAGATCAGATAGTCGTTCTAAAGTTGATTCTGAAGTAGACCTTTTGAAAGACTGTTATCAAAGACGAAGGAAAAAAAGAACACCGGGAAACCCAAACGTTAGATCCAGAAAGAACAGCATATTCAACTATGGTGCTTAGAAGTAAAAAAGAAAAAGATCTAGTAGCTTACAGATTCTCTGTTGGCAGAACCATACCTACTCTGGATCTGCAAAGAGGAAAGACCATATCATTATCTATATTATTATTTATAAACATTATACAATTACAGTTTAAAAGTATAAAATGACAAACAAATTTAACACTCACCTTTAATGAAAAGTCAGTTAAATCTAGCAGAAGCAACTTTGCCTCAAAGTAGTGAGTTAAAGCCTTGGCAAGCACCTGTTGGTAAAGTTCTGTAAGACATGAAAGGGACAAATTTTAGTCAACTTGAAGATGACAATAGAAACACCAAAACTCGCGTCAATAACAGCAGATTCCAACCAACCTGCTGGTCCGGAGAGCAAAATAGTCCTGCTTGCAGGAGCAAGATTCCGCATATGTATAGAAACCTCTACATGCTTTAAATGGACATAGGCCGCACTTGTCAGCAACACCCGTGTTTGCTCACTGTCATCACAGAGATTAAAATATGAAATAATTACAAGAAGTAGCAGCATGGCAAATTTCGTCAAATTAAGCTTTCATTGAGTGCATCATGGAGGGCATGGCTTAGTTAGTAATAGTATCAAGTAAGCTCTTTCCTTCCCTTTCATCAAGTGTTTGTAACACACGTCCATTATTTGAGTATTATAAGTTCATTAAAAAAATATATAACATGACACACTTTACCACCATACAAGATTATGCTCAGTTAATATGGAAAATCATCTAAGCTTGTCTTTCACCTTTTCTATGAGTAAATTTGTTGAGTGACAGAAGATGACATACAAAATAATCTCCATTATTATGATGGAAAAGAAAAGGAAAAAGAACTTCAAAGAATAAAGTTTGAAGAAGCAAACAGACATACTGTAGTTATAGCAACAGAACCAAGATTTCCATGAACAGGGAAATTCATGGAACGGTTATATAAGTCATTAGATTTAGAATCAGGAAAATATAATGTTAGAGAGTATAGACATATACGTTCCCAAAAGTACTATACACAGAGTTATCCTCATTACAATAGGATAGAAAAATTGAAGTAGGCATGTAATATTTATTTTTTTGATATTCAACGGGGCTTAGTGCTCCATAGGCATGTAATATTTTTTTAGGAAATAAAAATTTAAAAAAATGTGTATATGAACTAGGCATATATGAATATGAAGCACTGAATTCTCATTTGTATAAATACAAGGAGTACATATATACACTATATATAATACCAACCGTGTAGGGGAAAGGGAAAATAGTTAATGAGAATGATATTTATAGTTATGCTAAAATATGATTTAATTAAGGAAAATATTTTTCCTATACTTATTTTTCTTACACCTAACTTACACTCTTATTAAAATAATAATATCTAGACTAAAATAAAAAGAAAAAGGAAAATGAAATTGGAGAACAGAGTCATATAATCATTAAAATATTAAGGGTATAAAAAAAGTGTAAGAAAAAAGAATGTTAAAAAAAATAGAGATTATTTAATTAAAGAAGTGTATCATATACAACAGACTTTAGGGTGTATGCGCTACACCTATGCTGTGGCTGCTACACCTATGCTAATTACAGCAATAAAACGAATTCAACCTCACATGATAAAAATACTAGAAAAAAAGACGATGACTTAAAGACACTTGTTAAGGATTTAAGAACAGAAATATTTTATTTAAAATAAAATATTTACAGTCTTAAAAATTTAAAACAATTTAATGCAGATTTTTTTAAGTAACTCAAATCATTAAATAATTTATAGTTATATATTACGCCTTAACAAATGTTGGATACAAAAAATTCCTTCATTGGTCATTAACAAAATTACAGCGTCTTTGGCTTTGTACTCTAAAGATTGACACCATCTTCAATTATAACTAGTAACAGATCCGTGCGATGCACGAGATTTACTTATCCTAATCATTTATTTGTTATTATGCTAACATATTTTGTAGACAAATAATCACACATTGAAATAATTTTTTAGTAATTATGAAGTGCCAATATTAAAGATCATACCAAGTATATGCATTAAATATCCGAGATATGGGAATGTATTCAAAAAAATATTGGTCTAAAATTGACAATGAAAAATTCATACAATCTTTTTTTAAGGACTTTTATTTTTGTAACATGATAGTATACTCCCATAATAGACTTGGTTTAATTGAACAAAATTTTAAGCTAAAATTACTTACACAGACAAATTATATGTAAAATCAATTAATTGTGATAATATTTTTGTAAAACTAAAAAAAAATGACTCCTTACTCAAGAAGGATTAAATTGGTGAAAAGTAAAAAAAACTCTGAGGATCAACTAACAATAAACTAAATGTTTCATCGATTAACTTGATATTCTATTCTGTCTTTTTATTTTATTGTTTAAGATTTTTTTTTTCACGGTAACTATATATAATTTTTTAGAAAAATGATAAATAGTGCCCTTAGATAAGATTATAAAAATAGTAATATTTTATTGAAAATAATAGACTTTAATGATTCGAAACTTGAAAATTACTTAATGAATGCTATTTATAGTAACTTTAATCATTTATAAAGGTGTATTTATTACACCTGTTACCCCAAGAACACTGGGCACTGTTTAACGTAACCAACTTTTTATCATGATTTCTTATCATAATATCCTTATTTATCTCTTTCATCATATTTATTATTCTACATTAAATAAGGGCATATGTGAAAAGGATGAACCGAATGGTGGAGTATTAAATAGGACAATTTTAAAGCTAAAGTGACATAACAAAAGGACGAAAGGGAGTAGCAAAAATTTTCCATATTCAAGAATCCAAATGTGTAATATGATGATATGAATGATGGAGTATTAAATACGACGATGCATGTTTGCTTTGCAGACACATAAAATTGCAGATGATACCTGAGATAGTAAGGGAATTGATCGAAAGTGACCTTGTTTTCTCTGCCATCAACGACTAACCGTAGCATTTCGCGTTCCACGTTCTCCGGCGTAACACCGATCGAGGAAAACGTGTCATTCCCCCATTTGCCAACGCTTTTTCCAGAAGCCAAGCGCCCAATCCCAACTCCCACTCCCACGCCAACGCCCAGCGCCGATATCAAAACGCCTTTCTTTTCCATCTCCTCAAATTATTTCCAACACATTTACAACAAATATCTTCTATTTTGTACTGCAATAAATAAATTTCACTGTTTCGAAAAATTATGCAGAAAACGCAATTCGTCTACGATTTTTGAATCCACGATGTGGAAGAAAAAGGTACAATTGAAGAGTGAAGGAAGAGCGATGAAATTTTGGAAGAAAAACAGGGAAACGTGTTTTTAGGGAGAGAGAGAAAAGTAATGTGTAGTATTTGTTTGGATGCGAAATGAACGGATTTCGAAAGAGAATTTGCTCGTTTATTCTTTTGGTGAATTTTTGCTCGTATTTTTGGTTAACGGCGGATATAGCAGAGGTGGATGGTGGGTTTTCTCTTCCCGCTTTTTTTGGGACCGGTTCTTCGCTTCCGGTTCAGTTTTTAAATGAGGACGCTCCTGACTCATTTCTGCATTCTGTTACGTGTCACTGTTTTGGCGGTTTATTACTTTTTCTTTATCGGCTTGACGGTTTTTTTCTGCTACTCTCCTTATTGGGCCTTCATCAACTTAAGTCCAAAAAAGATTGGTCCTACAAAGCGCACCGGTTAAAAAAATTTGTTTCGCCATATTTTTTTAACTTTAAGTACGTGGAATATTGATTAAAGAGAAAGTGCACCCAAATTGTATAGAAACTAAATTTACCATAGAAGATTAATTGGTTGACAATTACTTAAAAAAAAATCATAGTTTTAGGGATTAAATTGATTAATAACTTGTACAGTAATTTACTAGTTGTTTTAATCTGAATTCGATTGGAGTAGAGGCACCTTATGAGTTATGTTCTAGTGATTAATAGTTTTTTTCGTCTAAAATTAAATTAACTGGTTTTCAACTTAATTGGTGCTGTATATCCCTTTGTTTCAACTTTCAACACACGCATAGATACCAATTACCAAACTTATTTTCTTCTAATCTGCATAAACTCAGAATTTGTTAATAATGTGTGGTTCTTGTGCTTTGATTGTAAGGCAAATTCAGCAAAATGGGAGCCACCGCATGGAAGATTCATGCACATTTTACAACCATGGTCACAATATGTTAAAGTTGGTGCTGTCTTGTAACACACTGCTTATGAAGTTATGGCACTCCATAGTATTGTTCACTCAGAAATTCAAGTTTTATTCTTATTATCTTGCGCATCACCCCCTTTTCAGCACACACCAAGGTCCGAGCAACACAATCTTTAGACCTTAAGTCTGAGCAAATGTGTGAAGCGCCAAGAAAGGGGTGTGACGTGCAAAGTGGCAGCCTCTCTTCTGGCGTTCAAACATAATCATGTCAGAAAAATTATAAATAAATAATGTTATAAATGGCTACTATATGTTAATCAAGAAGAATATATTTCCAATACCAAGCATGTTGATGCCTCGAACAAGGAATATATTTCCGATTCCAAGTGTTCTATTAAACACAAACTGTAGTTTTGTTCACACAAAAGATACACATTTGAGGCGTTTGGATGAGTTTCAAGAAGTGCTTATCAATAACACTAGTTGACAGCTGCTCAAATAAGAAACTTTTCAAACATTCACATGCATTATAATAACATTTAACAGTTTTTGACTTTCAACGTGGTGAAATTCTTCTAAGGAATATTCTGCAGGCACCCTACAACCTGCGGGTTGCATTTCAGTCAGAAATCGAAGAGGCATCAAACCAGGCTGCAGACTAGTAAGGACTCTGGGAAGAGACATTAGCAGCATGAAGTGGAGCCCGAAAAACTCCCACATTAAGAAGGTCCATAGCTCTATCGAGACGCTCCAACATGCCTTGCACCTCCATTATTCTTATTTACTCAACCAATTCTGAACCCCCTGTCACTGACAACTCTTCCAATAAGCTCTTTCAAAAGCTATCATATACAATTTACCACAAACAAAATCAAACAGGAATGGTTGAGTTGCTCAGAAAAGAACTCAAAAATTTCCATGTTTAGGGACAATGCAAATGCAAGCAGAAGAAAGAGAGTGTAATTACCAGGGGACAATGAGGAAGAAGTTTAGAAGACTATATTCGTGGCCATCAAGAGAGGTGGATGCCCTTGAAAAAATGGAGAATGGGAGAAGTGCGGAGTTGGTACCGAGGATGAGAGCCTTCGAGAGTACCACAGCATTGTCACTGGTCAAGTTTAAGGCCAGAGTTGATCACTTGATCGAGGTGGTTGATAAGCTTTCCAAGATGGTCAAGTTCAAGCCTCACGAGCTGTAGATGGAAAGTGAAGATGCACTTCTGATATCCAATATAGTTACTAGAAGTAACCAACTAAAATTATCATGCACAAAGTCTCAGATTCAGATCTTAGTGCTCCCATTTATAAAGAGAAAACAAACTAGAAGTAACCCACGTTTGACGTCACTAATTAAAATATATATTCCAGCACGAGAAATAATACATGTTTCCTTTCCCCCACAATTCTATTTATACAATTTCTTAACATCAATCTCAACTAAATCTTAATTATTATTAATCACCTTCAAAGGAGTTAAAAAAACAAGAAAGGATAATTACCTAACTATTGCTGGTCAACAACCAGAATAAACTTAAATATCCCATACAGCAGAGCATGATTCCTTCCACAAACATCAAACAAACCAAAGAAAACACATAGCCTTCTGGCATAATCTGAAAAGAAATATAATTTGATTTAACATGTATACTCATAGAAAGAATGGGATTGTCAAATTAGAAGCTTGACTGTTATCACGCTCGTTGCTCTGAGCAATTTCCTTCAAACTAGTCCAAGATTTTCTTCGTCTTTTGCTTGCTGTTGTGCTCAGAGTTTTTGCTACTTCTACTTTTGCAGACGTGCTTGCAGTTTCAGTTGCTTTCTTAGACGTCAAACTATTTCTCTTTTTGTTTCCTTCTAACAAGTTTTTCGTAGTTGAAGTTGGCGGAGTAGCAAGACCATCCGTAAGGGGGACGTCCTGAGTTTCAATTCTTGAAGCAAACACATCTATTTCATCGGCTTCATGTTTGCATATAATGCCTTTCTCTAATTTTGAAGAGTCATGTATGATGGGTTTCGATGAGGGAGTTGATGCTAACAATGATTTATCTTTTGATGGGCACTTTCCTTTCAGATATCCCTTAGGGGTCCCTCTCTTCAGATTCCGATGTAAACAGAAATGGCAATTGTACACAACGTTGTTTTGAGTGATATTACTAGACTTCTTGAGCCTATGCCTGACCCTTGATCTATTCTTCTCAATTCTCACAGTTGAATTAAAACCAGGTTGAAGAACAGATTCACACCTGCAGAGCATTCAAATGAAGATCAGGGTTGATTAACATATTTCATGCAGATTCCTGTGAAACTTCTAAGCATCAACTGTTTAAAAACAACCTATGAAGTGAATCTGGTTACATAAATACAAACAAATACAAGTAAACTTTATTGTTAGTTATCCTTTTAAACGCAACTCAACATGTATTACATCATGAACAGAATATCACCAAGTACTGCAACAATAGACAAGCACCACACAAATGCTAATATTAACATTTAAAAACATTATCAGATCTAAGGTAAGTTAGCAGAACTTATGAATTATACCAACTAGAAACAACTAGAAACTACAGAAGTACAAGATAGCATGGAGAAGAAAGCAAAAGGAGGAAGAAGAAAACAGTGCGGCAACCATCACTTAGTTTCACAAATTGGACTGAATTTTCCATTGATGGTTTCACTTTCAAGTCTTCAAATTTAATCAAAGGGCAAGTTTCTAAATTAACTTAATTCAGGCATCGAAAAACAAAGACGACAAAACATATAGAAAACGAAATCAATAAATCAATAAAGAAAGATAAAAGCAAACCTTTGGCAAGTTATCAAAGAAGGATCAGGAGGTACTCCTGTGGCCTCTTGGAGAGAGGCCAAATGCTGGCCATAGAAGGCTCCTAAAGGCGGTATCAGAGAACTTGCCCACACTGCTAGATCTTTCGCATGCTCAATTTTCAATATTGACTTGGCACTCGAGGTTGCTTTGGTTTGTATTTTGCCGGTGGCTTCTTCCCTCAATGATACTGGAGTGTGTGACCCAGATTCCGACTTTAGGACTCTCTTTCCGTCCTGTTTCTTTCCCATGAGCTTTGTTTATGGGGAATTTCATCAAACACCTGTTATACTACATACAATAGTGATGGGTAGAGAAAGTCGTCTTCATAGTGCCAACTCCAAAGATTGATTCCATGGTAGTTAAAGTCTAGACTTTACCTTCTCCCAGGTGTCATTGGCATTCAGGGCATCAATTTCAGAACGCATAGCCTCTTGCCAACAAGTATGCTTAATAGCCTCTTGGTAACGGGAAGGTTCGGTGTCAGAAGATATGGACATGAGATAGTGTGTGTGTGTGAAGGAGAAACAGAGGCATAACTGAGAACAGTTCCCGGCTGATTGGACTGAAGTGAGGTAGCAATGGTAATCGGCAAGGGATGGTGGTGGGTGATGAGGACGAGTGGAACGGCGAGGTTGAGGTGATGGGTTCTCGGGAGAAGAAGATAACAGTGCGGGTGATGAGGTGGGAAGGGATGGAGACGAGGTAGAGGCTGACGGTGAGGCAGGGGACGACGGGGAGGCAGGGGACGATGGTGGTGTGATGCAGGGAGATGGGGAGGGCAGCGGTGGTAGGGTTTCGTTTGAGGGAGAAGAGACGTGGGAATGGATAGGAGGGTTGGAAGTTTCGGGTTGGAAATTAGTGGGTGGGTCAAGAGGAAAAGCTGCTGTGGGTTGATGGAATGGGTTTGGGTGGTGCGTGAAGCAAACAAGGCGTGGTAATGTTGTGGGCTGGTTGGAAAGGAAATATTTGTTCATTGAATAAACCATGTCTGGATCCAAAAACTTTGTGTGTGTTTAAATCAAGAAGAAGATATCCTTTTGTACCATTTTGGAAACCTAAGAATGCCCCTCTTTTGGATCTAGGATCAAATTTATGCAAATAAGTGTGTGGAGACGCATAACAAAAACAACCAAAAATTTTTAAATTTGTAAAATCCGGTGGTTTTGTGTGAAGTAATTCATACGGAGTATGATTTTCAATAACCGAAGAGGGAAGAGGATTGATAAGGTAGACGGCGTGTTTAATAGCATGAGACCAAAAACGTGTGAGAATAAGAGATTGGAAAAGAAGAGCTCTTGCCACATGTAAAATATGTTGGTGTTTTCTTTCAACCCTAGCATTTTGTTGAGGAGTTGCAACGCAACTTGTTTGATGAAAAATGCCTTTGGTTGAATAAAAATCACGTAAAAGAAATTCCAGACCGTTATCAGATCTTATGCGTTTAACACGAGTTTCAAATTAATTTTCAACTAAAGTGATGAAATTTTGCACGTGAGTTTGAACTTCGGCTTTGGATTTTAATAAAGCAATCCAAGTATAACGACTATAATCATCAACAATTGTTAAAAAATATTCATAACCTTGAATAGAATGTTTGGATGAAGGACCCCAAATATCCATATGTAAAAGTTGGAATGGTTTAGAAGCACGAGTTTCACTAATAGGAAAAGATAATTTCTTTTGTTTTGCTAAATTACATACATCACAAGGTTCATTTGAATGTTTAGAAATAAAAGGAAAATTTTCATGCAAAACATTAAGTTTTTTACTAGATAGGTGACCTAATCTAAAATGCCAAAGATTGTTGTTGTTGATGGGGTTGGTGATGGAGAAGTTGACGGAGGACAAGGTATTGGGCTTTTCTTGGACTTGTGGATTGACTTGGAGATGGTAGAGTCCTTGCTTAAGTTTAGCTTGTCCAATCATCCGGTGGGAGCTCACATCCTGGATAGTACAAACATCACCATAAAAGAAAAGTGAGTGAGAATGTTTTGAAATTAATTTGAAAATAGACAAGAGATTGAAATTAAATTGCGGGACATATAGAACATTTTGAAAAGTGAAAGTAGGAGACAATTTAATTGATCCAGAATAATTGGCATGAACAAAAGATCCATTTGGCAAATTTATTTTAACAGGGGAAATTTTATTGTATGATAAAAAAATTTCACGGGAGCATGTAATATGATCAGTGGCCCTTGAATCAATGATCCGGGGGGTGGTGTAGGAAGCAAAAAAGGATAGTGCACGTGTGCTTGTGAAGGTAGAAACAAATGAAATACCCCCATGTGAACCAGAACCATGGCCATGGGCTGATGAAGAATTGGGTTGTGTGTCATCAGAGCCCATGTTACCAGAGAGAGATGCTTGTTGGAAGAGACTAAGGAGGTGCTAAAATTGGGTCTTGGTTAGTGACAGCCCAGAGGAAGCAGAACCCTCATCATGGGTACTTGGAGCTGTGACAGAGGAAGCAGTAGTGGCACAAGTGGCGTTGCCATCGTTGCGTGGGTTGAACCTTGGCCGCCCAGGGTAACGCGGGTGTCCCGGCGGGTACCCGTGCTTGTTGTACCAAACCTCGATGGTGTGTCCAACGCGGCCTCAATAGACGCACTTTTTGTTGGTTTTGCAGTGTGACCGGAGCCTGGATTAGTTGAAAAAGAACCGGAACCTGAGTTGCGATTTTTAATGATGGCAACATTGACAAAGGGGTTGGCATCATCAGACAGAGAAGAGCTGCCATTTTGCCTTTCTTGTTGGATCACCATGGAAAATACGTGATTGATTGTGGGCAAAGGGTCCATGAGCAGCACTTGTGAGCGCACAAAAGCAAAGCGCTCATCAAGGCCCTTCAGGAATCGAATGGTGAAGTCTTGTTGATGGTAGGTCTTGGCTGGACAAGTATCGGGAGGGAGAGGACGGTAGTTGTCAAGTTCCTTCCACAGAGACTTGAGAAGGGTGAAATAATCGGAGACATATCGATTACCCTGTTTGCAAGAGTACAACTCTTCCTGAAGTTCAGCAATTCGTAATAAATCGCCTTGGGAAAACCGTTCACGCAAGTCGGTCCAGATATCCAGAGCTCGATCTAAGTAGATAATGCTCTGTGCAATGGAGGGAGTGACAGAGTTGAGCAACCAGGATATCAGAAGGGTGTTGCATCTTTCCCAAGCAGGAAACAGAGGATTGGTGGAATCAGGTATGTGAATGTTGCCATTTAAAAAACCCATTTTGTTTTTGCTTACTAGAGCCATTTGGAAAGACCTGGCCTAGGAATGGTAGTTGTTACCATCTAGCAGAGGAGAAACAATGACAGAGGAAGGATTTTCATTTGGATGAATGTGATAAGGACTAGATGGATTTTGTGTGGAATCAATCAATGGAGGAGGTGGGTTGGTTTCGTTTGACTGTGAGGAGGGCGTGCCAGACATTTTCAGTACTGGCTCCTGATACCATAAAAGGGAAATAACAGAAAAAGGTAAAAAGGACCAGAGAATGAATTGAATTGTGTATATTCAATGATGGAATCAATACAATATATATACAGGTCTATCCAGTTGTACAGGTAAGAATAAAAATGGAAAATAAATAAAAAATAGAGAAATAGTACAGTGACTCAGCTAATTTCTAGATCATTCCTTTATATTGGGTAATTTTGTTATTCTACATTTGCTGAGCTGTTGTATGCCTTTCTGGGATTGATTGTGGGCTGCCTTGGGCTTTTTTGTATCTATTACAGTCGGAAAGGGTGCCTAAAGTCGTAAATTGTAGAGTCGTAAAGTCGAGTCGTAAGACTTTACTAGATTTTTTTATTACATATCTATGCATATAAATTCATATATATGAGTATAAAATTAACATAAATAGCAAAAAAATAGCAACACTGCTTCCAGTTCCAGTTGTATGAGGATTCAAATTTGAAGCCATCTTTAGCTTCAGTGAAGAAAAAAAAGAAAAATATGTTCTATGAAATTTTTCAATTGCCTCACCGAGTCACAGTGACACTGACACGTAACAATATAACATAGCAACAAAATACAAAAAAAAAACGTACCATCAACAATGGCAAAGTGAGAAGTAAGTTGCAAAAGCATAGGAAGGAAGAAGAAGCAGCAAGGGCTGAGGAAGGGAGAAGAAGCTATGGCAGGAGAGAAGAAGGTCTCGCCGGAGGAAGAGAGAAGCAGTATGGAGAAGAAGAGAGAAGCAGCAGAGAGAATAAGCTATGGTGGAAGCCGAGGAAAGGAGAAGAAGGCCGCGACTGAAAGAGGAGGGTCACGGTCATGGACTCACGACCAAACAGAGGAGAAGAACAAAGACTCGAAGGAGAATGGAACAGAAAAGAAAGCAACAAGGATTAGGGTTTCTCTTAGTGTCCACCATAGGTCAAACCGGGTCAAATTAGTCCAACCCACCCAAATCCGGGCCAAACTATTTTTTTTTCTTTTTTTTGGAAAAAAGGCTATGGTCGCTGAAGTCGTAAGACCGCACGACTTTACGACTAAAATCGAAGACTCCAGCGATTTAAGACAATTTAAGACTTTACGTGGAGTCTAAGTCGCAGAGAGGTGGTAAAGTCGTAAAGTCTTAAGACTTTACGACAAAAATCTAGACTTTAACTACCATGGTTGATTCCCTATCATTGAAAGTAAAGTTTGTAAAGAATCATTTTTAGTACACATCAATTTTTTTTTTTAAATAAAAGCACTGAAGAATTCAAATATATTGGTTAATTTATTATTATTATAATTATTATGATTATTATTATTTTGCTTCTGAACCATCAAATTAAATCAAGGTTGTTAAACACAGATTGAAACGAACCAAACTGAAGGACTCACAAGTCACAACTTCATGACACATTAGATGGACAAGAGAAACAATCCAACTAACCAAAATACGAAGTCATGAAACATATCATTAGATGAATGCAGAACATATAAAGCTTGCGTGAACGCAGGACAAAGTAGTGAGCTTGAACGAAGAGATTAACGCCTACTGAAGACTTACGGTCTTCAGGATAGACGAAAACATTGCGACGCGGAGAAGATCGGCTTCTGCGGCGACTGGTGACAGCAGTGTGGTGGATTGAGAGGATCGGAGCCAAAGCAATTTCGAGTGTAGGGGGTGGGCGACGGCGAACTTTTCGAAGGGAGTGGCTATGCGACGACAGAAGATGGGTGTGGTCGGTAGGCAATGCACGACGGCGGAAAAGGGTAGGCGACAGAAGACGAGAGCCGAGAGGGGGCTATCACCTGAAGGCCCGTAACTTCCTGACACATTAGATGGACAAGAGAAACAATCCAACAAACTAACCAAATACGAAGTCATGAAACATATCATTGGATGAACGCAGAACATATAAAGCTTGCATGAACGCAGGACAAAGCAGTGAGCTTGAACGAAGAGATTAACGCCTAAAGGAACTGAAGAACGTAATACTTACGGTCTTCAGGATAGACAAAAACGCTGTGACGTGGAGAAGATTGGCTTCTGCGGCAGCCGGTGACAGCAGTATGGTGGATTGAGAGGATCGGAGCCAAAGCGATTTCGAGTGTAGGGGGTGGGCGACGACAAACTTTTTGAAGGGAGTGGCTATGCGACGGCGGAAGATGGGTGTGACCGGTAGGCGATGCACGACGGCGGAAAAGGGTAGGCGACAGAAGACGAGAGCCGAGAGGGGGCTATCACCTGAAGGCCCGTAACTTCCTGACACATTAGATGGACAAGAGAAAGAATCCAACAAACTAACCAAAATACGAAGTCATGAAACATATCATTAGATGAACGCAAAACATATAAAGGTTGCATGAACGCAGGACAAAGCAGTGAACTTGAAAGAAGAGATTAACGTCTAAAGGAACTGAAGAACGTAATACATATGATGGGTTTCGATGAGGGAGTTGATGCTAACAATGATTTATCTTTTGATGGGCACTTTCCTTTCAAATATCCCTTAGGGGTCCCTCTCTTCAGATTCCGATGTAAATAGAAATGGCAATTGTACACAATGTTGTTTTGAGTGATATTACTAGACTTCTTGTGCCTATGCCGGACTCTTGATCTATTCTTCTCAATTCTCACAGTTGAATTAAAGCCAGGTTGAAGAACATATTCACACCTGCATAGCATTCAAATGAAGATCAGGGTTGATTAACATATTTCATGCAGATTCCTGTGAAACTTTTAAGTATCAACTGTTTAAAAACAACCTATGAAGTGAATCTGGTTACATAAATACAAACAAATACAAGTAAACTTTATTGTTAGTTATCCTTTTAAAAGAAACTCAAAACATGTATTACATCATGAACAGAATATCACAAAGTATTGCAACAATAGACAAGCACCACACAAATACTAATATTAACATTTAAAAACATTATCAGATCTATGGTAAGTTAGCAGAACTTATGAACTATACCAACTAGAAACTACAGAAGTACAAGATAAAATGGAGAAGCAAGCAAAAGGAGGAGGAAGAAAACAGTGCAGCAACCATCACTTAGTTTCAAAAATTGGATTGAATTTTCCATTGATGGTTTCACTTTCGAGTCTTCAAATTTAATCAAGGGCCAGTTTCTAAATTAACTTAATTAAGTCATAGAAACACAAAGTTGACAAAATATATAGAAAATGAAATCAATAAATCAATAAAGAAAGATAAAAACAAACCTTTGGCAAGTTATTAAAAAAGGATCAGGAGGTACTCCTGTGGCCTCTTGGAGAGAGGCCAAATACTGGCCATAGAAGGCACCTAAAGGCGGTATCAGAGAACTTGCCCACATTGCTAGATCTTTCGTGTGCTCAATTTTCAATATTGACTTGGCACTCGAGGTTGCCTTGGTTTGTATTTTGCTGGTGGCTTCTTCCTTCAATGATACTGGAGTGGGTGACCCGGATTCCGACTTTAGGACTTCCTTTCCGTCCTGTTTCTTTCCCATGAGCTTTGTTTATGGTGAACAATAGTGATGGTTATAGAAAGTCATCTTCATAGTGCCAACTCCAAAAATTGATTCCTTGGCATTGAAAGTAAAGTTGGTAAAAAATCAATGTTAGTACACATCAGTTTTTTTTTTTTAAATACAAGCACTGATGAATCCGAATATATTGGTTAATTTATTATTATTATTATTTTCCTTCTGAACCATCAAATTAAATAAAGGTTGTTAAACACAGATTGAAACGAACCAAACTGAAAGACTCACAAGTCACTACTTCCTGACATATTAGATGGACAAGAGAAACAATCCAACAAACCAACCAAAATACGAAGTTCTGAAACATATCATTGGATGAATGCAGAACATATAAAGCTTGCGTGAACGTAGAACACAGTAGCTTGAACGAAGAGATTAACACCTAAAGGAACTGGAGAACTTAATACTTACATTCTTCAGGAAAGACAAAAACGCAGCGACACAGAGTAGATCGGCTTCTGCGGCGGCCGTTGACAGCAGCGTGGTGGATTGAGAGCAGCGCAGCCAAAGCAATGTCGAGTGTAGGGGGTAGACGACAGCGAACTTTTCGAACGGAGTGGCTATGTGATAGCGGAAGATGGGTGTGGTCGGTAGGCGATGCACGACGGCAGAGAAGGGTAGGCGACAAAAGACGAGAGCCGAGAGGGGGCTATCACTTGAAGGCCCGTCTTACTTTAAATTCGATATTTTTTTTGGTAAGTTTTCGATTTTTAAATTAAAAAATTTAAATCAATTTATAATTTTCAAATTTAATTTCAATTTATTTTTTTTATTTTTTTAAATAATCATGAATTTTAAAAATTCAATTAAATTTTTTTACAGGAAAGTAATACAACCGGAGACCGAATCTCATATTCACACACGCATGTCTCCGTGCTCTCACCAATTGAACTACATCTTAACCTGTGCAATATTCCACAGGTTAAACTTCTCAAATGAGAAGTTTTTTATGGGAAAATACAAAAATTAATTGAGTTGTGTTTAAATATGCATTTATTAGCTACTATTTTTTTCACTTTGAAATTCTTATCCTGTGCAATATTGCACATATTAGAAAAATTCTTATAATAATAATAATAATAACCGCATAATATGAACATCTAATGTGATGGTTTAGTAGTTGAGATACGAAGGCTTGAGTAATAGACTAATAGCTATTAAGTTCAAATTCTTGTGCTTCTTATTAAAAGATTTTTTATTTAATTTAAATTTATTAATTTTAAATATTTCTATTTTTCATGCTAGAATTTACTTTTAAGTATTTCTCAATCATATATCAATTTATTCATTTACCAAAAAATATCAATTTATTCAATTTAAACATTTCAAAGTTTTTGTAGTATGTATACATATCTTTATGTTTATTATTATTATTATTATTATCATTATTTATTTTTAAATTTATTTTACTTAAAATTTTATGATAATTGGTTATAGTTATTCATGGCTCATTTATAATATTTTAAATTTATTTTTAAGTTATAAAAGTTTAAATTCGTAGATCTTACATTTTTTTCTATAAATTTAAGATTGCTTACAATGCACAAGATATTTTACTAGTTTTAAGTAGTTTAGATTTTCATTCAAGATAACACGACAAATTTTTTATGCTCCTTAACGTAACAAATTTTTAATAACTAATAACCTGAGATAATTTATGATAATTTGGATGAAAGGTAAATCAACTACTAAAATTTAAGATTGCTTGTATAATGCACATGATATTTTACTAGTTCAAGTAATTTAAATTTTCATTAGTTCGGTGTACATTTTTTTTTTGGGAAATGAGTTTGGTGTACATTTAAAATAACATAACAAATTCAATTGCGATGAAAGGTAAATCAACTAATCCTAAGAACGAAAATGGTACTACTATTTGCAGCTTCTTATCTTCTTCCTCTTCTTCGTTTTCCGGTTTGGAGACACCGTTAGCAACAAATATTATAAAGGGGCAGATAAAAATCTGGAGGTCAATGTGCTCTTGATACTACTTTTGCACCAATTAGCTTATGCTTTTCTATAAACCCCTATTGTACAATTTCAAATAAGGTTACTGCTGCAAAGACGAGAAAGAGAACACCTCCGATGTAGGCAATAACCTTCAAAAGGAATGAAAAAAGTGTTTTTAGTTTACAGCTGCATAAGGTAATATTCCAAAACAGATAGATAAATTGTAGATCACTTATCTACATAATACAAAGTCAGTGGTCAGAAGAGTATCAAACTATCAACATTTTTATATGCCACTATATGGTACCTCTAGAATCTAGAGGAACGTCTAAAGCATGTTGCTGCTGTTCATCATAGCAGCCATTTATATTACATACTGATTTACTGAAATTCCACCATGCGAAAAATTTATCCAAAGAAGATATCTATGAGCCAGATGTCATACGTAGCAATAATTAAAAAAAGCATCTTGATGATCATATCTCAATATATATTTTTGCATAAAGTGACGCCATTTTAATTAAATTGGATAATTAGCTGCTTGAGATGATAGCATGTATCTGGAGATTTCTATATTTATGAAATCTGGTTCACTTTAGCTACCAACAGAACCATTTAGTTGGATCTAATCTAACAAAATATACAGCATATCAGGAATGCAGCCTACAAGCCAGTTGAAGTTACCTTCTCTGACAAAAATGACCCCAGTAATGAGCCCCCAAGCACAGCTAGCTGCATATAAAAGATACATTCATAATATAAAAGCCAAACGTTATTTACAAATGTATCATTTACGGACGAAAAACACAGTTTGTTTAAGGAATATATATAACATGCAATTAACTCTTCTATGATTGTCAAGGTCTTTTTCAGATAGACTTCTTTTCAGTTGTATCTTCTCAATTATATTGTCAACAGTACCACTACAAAACAGGTACAAGTAAGTTCAGTTAACTTATTTTGCACTAGGCCTATATTCACTAGCTGTTTATTTATATTTAAATATTTACAAGCTCAATAAAAAAAAGAACAAATTCAATAATTTCTATTGGAAATTTTGGCAAATACAATTTGTATACACTCCTCCAGAAGCTTAAACTAAATTCTATTATGTTAATGCCAAACAATGCATCTATTGTTAGTTCGTTACTTTCAAAGAGCAGATCACCATAATCAGAAGTTGCACCAATCAGAGAAAAAAGTTACCAAAGTTGCAACACCATGACCAGCCAGTGCTCCAGCTATGACTCCTAGGGGAGAAGAAGCTGCCGCAAGGGCTGAACAGTAAAGGAAAAGTATAGTTCAGGATCTTTGAAGGCTGAGTACAGTGAATGACACGACTTAAGTGCAATAATATCTTTAATTACGCAAAACTATGTATAAAGTATAAATTATTATTATATAAATTACCCAAAACTAAATTGAATATTTGCAATAATATACATAATAAAATAACGTACAAAACTTGGGTGCACTTGCTTAACTGAATTTTGTGTTTTTCTCCAACCAAAATTGGTATTTCATCTCAGTAACCTACATTGTTCTTCTTAATAACGATCTTTATTATGTGTGTGAATGGGTGAGACTTCAATTTTGATTGAAGATCGACGTCAATAACACCTAAGCAACACACCAAAGTTTTGTCCTAGAATAAATTATCCATTGACCAAATAGAATGACCTACTAAATGCTAAAGCATGGTTTTGTTAACCTACTTAAGATTGTATTCTTCTTAAAAGTTATCAAACTTCCTAATTCTATCCAATAATTTGCATGTTTAGCAGAACAGCTAATTTCAACAATATGAGAAGTTTAAGGTTTAATAGGGGAGAAGTGAAAATATGAGTTGTCTATTTGCAAATAAGTGAAAGTTTAAGACTAAATTGGAAAGGAAAAAATAGTTCTTGACCCCTATTTTCAAATAACCAAAAGTTTAGGGTAATGACATACTTTTTTTCCTTGAAAATCTAGATATTAACAATTTGAAAAATGGTGTGTTTATAAGTGGCACAAATATAATGGTATGTTTTGTCAACCAACAATTCTAACTTTGGCACTCACCAATTGTTGAGAAAAATGATTTATCACCCCATTCAGCAACAAAAACTAGGGCAAAAGTGCTGACAACTGTGCTAGCAGCAGCTAGTATCCCAGCCCCATTTCCAGAAAATTCTGAAACTGCCAGCTCTGCCTGGTTAAGATATGAACCATTAAATTGTAGGAATCTTAGAAAAAACAGCTATCCCTAAACCATAAACATAGTAAGCCATTTCAAAATGCAGAACAAAAAACTGGGTTTAAACTGGAAGTGTATCCAGATATTACCTCTTTCTGCTCATCATCTGATTTTTGGCCATCACTAGATGAGGCATCCAGCAGAGTAGAGACCCCAAAGTACACCTAGAGTCAATTAAGTATAATTTAAGAGAGGGTTAAGCAAAAAGCAGAAAATATAAATGAAAAATATGTTCCCCATAGCAAACAATAATGCAATAAACTAAACATGAAGGATGATATTTACCAATAGGCAAACGGCAGCAATGTCATCAAGAGGTAAATCGGTTTCTCCAAACCTGCCAAAGTAACCTATTATATGAAGCTTTTGACTTGTCACTTTGAAGTGCATATTTGGATTAGTTTATTTTGGAGAAATAATTATTTTATCTTTTTTCCCCTTACCTAAGATTTTTTTTTAACAAAGTAATCAATTAATAATTTGGAAATGTTCAAAATGTGCTCAAAAGAAATATGATATTGTATTGTGATAAAACTTTTTTATGGTTTGATCAAAAGGCTCGTATGAGATGAAAAGATGGTGTTTTTCATATTGTTTCTTAACATGAAACTTGCATGATAACTTTGTTACTTGTGATACGTGTGGCAATATTAGAACTATCTTAGTTCATTACTCTTCCAGTATGACCAAGTCATATCAGAGTGTTTATAACTAAATAGAAGGAAACAAAGAAAAAAACCTGAATGGCAATATTTCATCCACATAATGAAAAGTTCGTCCAAGAACAACAGATATGAGAGTCATTGCCCTGCCAATAACAAATAACAAACAAATAAATGTTAATGATTTGAAGATTTGTGTTATAACTGAAAGATATATACATCATATAAATAATTGGCAAATGTGAAAGTGGCACACAATGTAAATGTTGACCGGTTATCTAAATTCTATATGACAACATAAGCCTTAAGTGTTTTGTAAAAACGCCCCACTCTGTGTTTCTGGAATGTATCAAAGAAACCATTGAAGTCCACTGATATAGTCCACCAGCTAATTCCATGAAGGATTTTGATTAGCCCGTTTTATTGTTCTAGGTTGTGCAAATACTTTCACCATAATTGCTCGGATCAACTTATCAATTATCAAGTGTGATGAGTAATCATGAAAAACTCCAACAAAAACAAAATATAAACTGCAAAGGGGGTTCTAAATCATGAAAAATTAAAACATACGCAAGTGCACCAAATGTCCCAATGAAAACAACACCAGCTGAATTCCTAGCTGCTAAAAGCGCCTGCACAAGACATTAAATACCCAAGTCACTGGAGTCCTTCTATTTACTTGATGATGTTGCCCATTATATTTATCCTTGAATATCAAAAATGGAGAAGGCTCTCTTGAAAAACATTCAATATTTTATGTAGTTAAAACCAAGTTCAAAATTTTGGTTCACTGGTAGGAATATATTCGTTTGTTTATATTAGTATTAGCATTAGAATTAGAATTAATTGTATGCTCAGAGATGCATTGACCCATTCATTTCACCAAGAAGACTTGTCAAGTAAACTTAATAGAACTAAAAAGGACTATGATATGACAATGATATGATTTAGTTTCTCCATTGTTTTGAATTTGGTCAGAAACGAAGCATCCATTGATTTACATGCACTTACTGCAATGAAAAAGGTCTTGTCTCCCAGTTCAGAGAAAAATATTAGCAGAAACGCCTGTGAAAGAGCATAAAAGAAAAATAATTATTAGTAATTAAGATTCAAGTGAATTAACCATTTAAAATAGTAAAACTTCTCCCAGTTCAGACAAAAATATTAGCAAAAACGCCTAAGAAAGAGCATAGAAGATGAATAACTATTAATGTTTGAGTAGCAAAGTAGTTTAGATTCAAATGAATTAGTTATTTAAAATAGTAGCATTTGGCTTTAAAAAAAAAAACACCTACTAAACTAGTAAAACTGTAAAAAAGTACGACAGTTCGCTGTGAACGTGTAACCACAAACCCGTTACAAATAACTAACTATTACTATATGCTGCGTGTACCATCATCAATTGTAACGAATTCCAGTGCTTCGAGTTTCAAATTATGCTCCACTTTATTTTTTCTTTTTAAACAACCATTATAATTATATAAGTGACAGGGAGATTTTCCTAACTGAGGCAAAACCTGTGCTTATGTCACCGATATCCCCAAAGACAGGAAGCGAATTCAAACCGGTGGAAAAATCAGAAGCAGCAGCTGCCGGATAACAATCTTGAAGTGTGAGGAAGCCGACGAGAAGCATAAACTTAAGAAAATCACGACCAGCAGAAGAAACAATAGGAGGAGCTAGGTCACGTTCCGAATTGGAATTATCAGCAACTAATTCACCCGAATCTTTGCAAAATCTGTAATCATGAGCAAATCTCTGTGCAAAAATACACGTGCATTTGGTATCAGTAGCGCTAATGAGTAAAATCAAGTTGAAGAGAGGTGCAGGAAGTTACCGATTTATCCCGAGGGTTATGAATTTGAAAACGCGGCGGTAGATTGAAGGAGGGAGAAGAAGAGTGCTTGATTTGAAGGAGCATTCGCAATTTGGTTCCATTTTTTATAGGTGAGCTGGAGAAAATCGAAGACTGCAGAGAAGAAGGAAGAAGAAGAAAAGAAGAAGAAGCGGATGGTTTCGGAAAGGAAGAGAGTGAATGTGGGCGTAGCGAGTGCGAGTGCGAGTGCGAGTGCGAGTGCATTTCAAATTTCTATGGCACTTCGCTCTGCGTTTATTGCTTTACGCTTCCAATTCTCTCTGCTCTACTGTACTGCAGTTCAACGATTTTCTGTGTTTCTTTGGAGTTGGATAAGCTCCGCGCCAACATTCACCAATCAACTGTCCGCGCTCATTATCCAATTCGTACGGCTTTTATTGGGCCCAAATTGTTCATCTTACATTTGGGCCGGCCTAATCATACCTTCAGCTCGGGGTGGATACTTTTTGCACCACCCTACCCAACCAACTTTTCTGTTTTGGGGTATTGACAGGGGCCAAAGGCTCAAAACAGAAAAACTAACGGACTAAAGGATGCGGGGATTGACACCACTTCAGGGCGGGAGGGATTAAGACCACTCAATTTTAGAAATTTCATCATCCCTTTATATGTAAGAATCATAAATTTATATACTAAAAATGATGGTGTCACTCTCAATAGGGATGATGCTAATCCCATCCACCCCACTTCAGTTGGAAATGAAACTACTTTATCCTAGACATTTGCGTCTGGAATGGTGTTTTAAGACTGTATGTATGTATAATAAGAATAATTTCTTTCATATTTTCACTATTTTCTAGATAACAAAGTCCGAAAACACAATTTCAGACGTTATTGCCTGAAAAAAAAAGGTAATCTAGTTCTCAATTGGAGTAGTGTCAATCCTAATGACCCTAACTAAAAAGGACATGTTTGCTTTTTTATAAATAATAAATAATTACCGAATTACTATTTTAATTTTATTTTACTTTTTGAAATTTATGTAGAAAACATAAAAATATAATGCATTTCTTGTTTTTAGTGTTTTCTATCTCATTTCTTGCGTTTTTTTTATAGAGTTTTTTAAAAATATAAAGCAAAATAAAATTAAGTATCTTTACAATTTTTTTTTATGAAAAACGAGAAATAAAAAAAAATAATTAGACCCTAAATTTCAGAAATCATTTCTTTCTCATTACGAATTTTGTGAACTAATTTTTTAAATTACTTGCAAATTTTAACTTTTGAAAGAGTGATCATATATTCCAGAATCTCAAAAATGACCGAAAAATAATTGGTGGTGGTTAGTAAACCATGTGGAGCAAATAGCAATGACCAATTAATCACGTATTGTTACAATTCAATTTTTGGGATCAACTTAATAATTTTTAATATTTTAAAGATTAAAATGATGTAAAAAATCTCATTTTATCTTCTAAAATAATTATATCATCATATTACTTTTCGAAAGATTAAAATTTAATGATATTTTTATTTTTGTAAGAATTAAAATAATGATAAATTTTTTTTAATAATTGCATAGGTGATACAAATATTTTTGGAAAAATGTTCATTATGATTTATACGTTCTTATTTTATTTTATACTTTTGTTACACAAGGGACAACAAAAGCAAAAGAAACAAAAGAAATGGAAAGGAGGAACGAAACTCAGATTCATGGCATCAGCAAGAATGGACTCCATGACGCCACAAGAATTTCATTATATTTTAAACCAAACAGATCAATGACATCACTAACAAATAATAAAATTGGGTGGATTGTTGTTATCTTAAAAAAAAAAAAAGCTAATATAATATAATACATAAATACTTTTTATAACATCGGTATTTATAACTGTCATGATCCTTCGTCAAACTATTAAAATTTGATTTTTCTTTTTTGAATAAACAAAATGCTCTCACGTAAATTTAAATTGAGGAGCGCTATCAAACTAACTTGTTAGGCATAACTACTGAAAATTGATTGATAAGTGAAATAAAACATCTTGTTTCATCGATTAACAAAGAATGAAATAAAATTCTCTTCTCTCATGTCCGTTTTTTTTGTTGAGTACTCTCGTATCCCTTCGAAATAGACAAAAGAAAAAGGAAATAAATGACACAAACACTAACGCGTTTTCACTTGGTACAAAGACTTTCTCTGTTTTGCACCGAGAAAAAACTTATTTTATCCAAAACAAAAAAAAACACTAAAGAAGAAAGAAAAAACAATACTTGTACACTTGAAAAGGAATATCCTAACCATTTAATTTTAGTTGTGAACAAATGAATCACCAACATTCATATAAGTTGATATCTACCCGAAGGCGAAAATAAACTTCGCCCTCAAAAGCATCCGTGCTGAGAGTGGCAACACCCCTAGCCATGAAGAAGTCACCAGTTCCACCAATTACCGAAATGTCCCTAGTCTTATTCATCAAAGGGTCAGCACCAGCAAAGTTAATGGTACCCTTGTGGTGTTTAGAATTGAACACGAATGAAAAACCAAGCCAAGAGGTGAAAATATCTTTCTTGTCATATATGTAGAATCCTTGAGCACGTCCAACTGGAGGTGAGTGTAAATTGTTATCCAAAGTGATTGGATCATCAAACACAACCAAATCACCAAAATGGTTTTGTCCTGCTAATATTGTTCTATTTGCCCATTGGGGTGCACCTACAATTTAAATTTTGAATGAGGATAGTGCTTCTAGACTCAATTAATCAAAAATTAATAATATATTAAAATAGACACACACAAAAAAGAGAGTATGGAATCACTTTTAATTTTTGGTGATTTGTAAAATAGATACTCTAATTAGTTTTCCTTTTCAATTAAACTTTAAACTTTTATCATTTTGTATTAAAGTACCTCGTACTATCATATTTTTCAAATTAAAGCTTTCACTTTCACAAATTTGCAAATAAACATTTCATGCTTTTTTCATTCCTAATTGAACCTCAAACTTTTCATATTAGTGAAATTAGCAACCCTTATGTTAAACCTATAAATATAAGAAATTTATAGTTTAATTGAGAATAAAAAAAAAAAAAGAAGTAAGGTATATGTACGTAAACGAGTAAAAATTTAAAATTTAATAAAAATATATAAAAGTTTGAGGTGATTGATTGTAAATATATAAAAGTTTAAGGTCTAATTAAGAAGAAAAAAATAGTTTAAAGCCCCAAGTTGCAGATAACCGAAGTAGAAACTTACCTACAATAGCGGAGGTTGCATTCTTGGAGTTATGACCGTTGTAAATAATGTCATGAAAGTAGAAAACCAACTTCTGGCACGGCTCACGAATCTTCTTTCTCCACTTGGAATGAGCCGCAGAGGATCCAATCAACAACAAGAGGAACACAAATAATGAAACAAACCTCATTGTTGCTACTTTAATTATATTTCAATTTCAATGCAAGATGTTGGAGTTAGCAAAACTTGAGAGTTTGAATTTATAGGATTGACGCATAAAGCATGTGATGATAAGTTTCAAATAATTAAATATGTTTGTGTGGAGACTTTCCAGCTCAAAATTAAAAAGCTTTAAGTTTGTGTGACTTTGGTGTCCAAGTTATTATATGCTTAGTTTTGAAGATATGATTATTATTTCACAAGAAGGAAATTGCACAGAAGCTAGTAGATTGTTTTCTTTAGCTTTATGTTTACGACTAGTGACATGATTAGAGGCACTAGCCCACTAGCCACACCAATATTGTCAAGGTTGTTTTGGTGTAACCACAAGTGGATCAAGTTGGGGTAGGTGTGGTTCATAAACTACTATATATTGCATAGGTTCATGTATACATTTAGAGCAGGTTTCAAAAACTACTACTTTAGGAAAATAACTATTATTTTTAAGAAAAAAAAATTGTACACTAAGTAACATCTCGCCCACAACCAAAAATTAATCCGTTTAAGATAAGAGATCACATAAGCAGATACAACATTTTTCAATGAAGCATTTTTTATATACACATTATTTGATTTCTGGTCAACATATAATAGCTATCTATCAACTAATATGGTCCTAAGAGACCCGAAACTAGAAGGTGCAACTTAATAAAAAAATAAACAAAATTACTTTTTTATCCCTTAACTCATATATAAGTTTTGTTTTGGTCTCTAACTATTTTTAAGTTCATTTTAGTCCTTTCACTTTTTGTTTTGGTCCAAATTAGTCCCTGCCGTGAGTCAAATCTATTTGTTAAATTTGCTAATGTGACTCATGGTGGAGACCAAATTGGACACACACACAAAAAAAGGAGTTAAGGGACCAAAACGAAACTTACATAAAAATTAATCGACTAAATTAGTAATTTAGCCTAAAAAATACTAAATTAAAAATTAAAGAAAAATCAAAATGGGTATATTTGAAAAAAAAATTGAATGAATTTTAATATATATTTAATGGTATAGTAAACTTAAATTATAAAATTAAGGAGTTAAAAACAACATTTTAAGTTCAAATTAAGGGTTCAAAATAAAAAAAAATAAAATAAGGATGCAATATATATATATATATATAAACCTTATAATATATAAACCTTATAATATTACAATTAAGTTTTTCAACTTTAGAGAGTGTGGTGCTCACCTTCAAACACAAGTAAGTAGTAACATCATTATTGTTATCAATTATGTCAAACTGTATTAGTAAAAATCATTTTTAAATTGTTTCCATGAAAATAAATAATTAATCTAGACACTAATATAATGTATTTTAGTTTATGTTGAGCTATAATATTTTGTTTTTTAATCTTATATATCCTTCACATGTCAAAGATTAGGAAATTTCTATATTTTAACCTTTATAACTAATCTGCAGTTAAACCTACCAAATATTTATTAATTTATTTTATGCAACAGAATTTTCAAACTAGAAATAATTGTTCTCACCAAAACAAGCTAAGAAAAAGTAATTAAAAATGGGGAAATTATTTTCTGATCCTACTTCCTAATGTACCAATCAAATTTTAGTTGATGGATTATTGGTGTTAGGGATGGCAGTGGTCAAATTTCCTCTCTTTTATGTTAGGTTATGAACAAATTAAAGCATGCACCCAATTTGTAAGCAGATTATTATAAAATCATATGATTAGTTATATTGTCTTATCAGCTAGTATATAGTCGATTGGTAACTTAATAGGAATCATCATGAATTAGGAACATAAATAAGTAAATGATGCTAACCTTTTCTATGCTAGACAAACACCTTTATACTCATAATAAGTTGATTTTATATAAAAGTGATGGAGTTTATATAATAATGGAGGAGTAATAAGTATCTTCATTGAAAAGTGAATTTAGAAACACATTTTAAGTAAACACTTATGCAATGAATTTTTATTAAAGGTTTTATTCATGTAATTCGATTGGTGAACGTATAAAAATATATGTGTGTGCGAGGTTCGATCTCCCGTTGTACTATTTTTTTATATAAAAAAAATTTATTATAGAAAAATAACTTATTTATAGATAAAATTATTAAATTTATTTAAATTATAACATTTTAATAAATTATTTTAAAGAGTTTATCAAAATAAATTGAAAATAACTTATTAGACTTATTTTGTCACCAATTAAAAGCATTCATTTTCAACCATTTATCCGTTAGTTTTTAACATATACATGGCGGTGAGAATTAATATGAATTCAAAATAAAATATTAAGAACTAAATTGAATGATTAAATTAAACCAAAATAATATAAAGAACTGAACCGAATCAACCATTAAAAATAAATAACTAAAAATATAATTTTATCTTATTTTTATATGCCATGCATGAGCTACACAGCCTAAAAATGGTTGAGAATGAATGCTTTTAATTGTACATAAAATGTTAAGTATGTGTGTTTAACTTTAAAGCTTGATAGTAATTCGCGTTGTCCTTTTATTACATGTGCAAGGTTTTTATAAAAACAAGTCATCTCATATTTTAAAAAGTTCACGTGACTTTTTAAAATTTATTATTTTAAACTCAATAATATTCGATATTTGAGATTCACTCTTCTTATTTATATAAAATTATTTTTCTCACTTGAGTCTTCCCTTATTTATCTATTTTTTTTTAGAAAAAAAAGTGTTGAAATTTTCAAATATTATTTAATATTTTTGGGATATTTCATATATTTATTATTTTTATTTAATTTAATACTTTGTTTCCTTGATATTTGATGATGTTATGCATGTCACACTTTTACCTCCAATCAAATTTTATCATTGATTAAAACTTCATCTAAATATTTCATTTCATTTTTTTGAAAATTGATGGTAAAGACGTAAAGTAATTAAAAATGTCATGCAAGACAAACACAACTAGCAAGAACATGTATATGAGTATGTGATACATGATTTAATCTCTGGTATTGTTAATTTTCTTATAAAAAAACTAAAAATAATGCAAAAAGTCATAATAAGAAAGAAAAATTATCCAAAAAAGTTCATGCTACATTCAAATAAATTAAAATACAACAAATTAACAAATAATCCGGGTGAGACTATTGTCACTCTAAATTGTCTATTACATTTAAATATTTTTTAATTTAATATATAAATTTTAACCAATAAAGTTAAAGTATAAATATGTAAATATTATTAAAATAATTTAAAAAGAGTGACAATAGATAAAATAGAGTGATAATAACTCCACCATAATCAAATAAAGTTTATATTAGTAAATACTAAAAATGAAAAAACAGATAAATTTTAAATTTTCAAATCATTATTTAATAAAAAAACATACTACTATATTATATTTTTAAAATATTAAATACCAAGCAATTTTTAATTAGATTTATCATTAATCTATTTTAAAAAATTATAGTTTACATCGAAATAATAGATTTAGAGTTGAATTTAAATTTATATTTTCAGACTATATTTCATTATTTCATGCATAATCAAACACAGAATTATTTGAGTCTAAACCGATTCCAATTATTAGAAATCTGGAATCAAAAACTAAAATTTAGAACTATAATTCTAATTCAGGATATCTAAGGTGATTTAGCTGCATGGTCTTCAGAAAAGGCCAATGGTGGAATGGCCTGTAGCTCCATCCTCATAAGTCCATTCCTAAACCAAATTAGAAGAGCCATTATGCAGATTCAGAATTTTCCTCCATTTCTGACAAAAAATTTATTGGCAGCCCACTGTGATACTGTTGCATAATCAAAACTGATGCTGTTGTTTGGTACTCTTGTGATGCCAAGAAACCACCAACAGGACCAAGTTCCGGGCATTCACTTCTTTTCATAGCGATTGCCAATTCCCCTTCTGGCCTTCTACCAACAAGAAACAGATTGCATGAACTAAATTCGCGGATAGTAGCAACTGTTTCTGCAGAACTTTGAACAACTTTCTCTTCATAGATGATTGAGTCATCATTGATTATTTTCTGCTTAAATTCAGTTAGGAACTCTTCATCCTCTGAGATTAATTTTGTGCTAGATGAGTCACCCATGTCAACTCTTACAATCTCTCCTTCACTCCTTGGTTCCAACACGAAGCGAATAACAACCAATCTTATGCCAGGGTGCTCTGCCATTCGGCTTCCATAAGCAAGGGCTTCACGGTCATCGCCACCACCAAAGAAAAGTACTGTGATGCGATACGAAACGTTACTAGCTGACACATGTGATGTACCGCCTAGCCCACGATCAACAAAAATTCCAACTGAACATGGTGCGTGCTCAAGTACCCTTTTGTTAACCGATCGGAAATCATTTCGAGTAATGTCGAGCGAGCCATCCAATCTTTGATGCTTGTGGAATGGGAGAATGATGACTGCGGCTCTCTTTCTTTCAGCTGTTGCGCAAATGTCTTCGTGTATGTTGGCCATTGATGAGATTGCTATCATTGACCGGACAGAAACTTGGCTTAGTTGTCGGTAAGCCTCAAATGCAACGATAACATGGTTGGAATCTGCATGGTGGCCTTTGTTCCAAAATGGCATACCATTTTTCCTTGCCTTGTGTACCATTAATATAGATGATGACCTCTCGGAAAATTCTTTGAGGTGCATCGCGTACACGCAAAGTGCATCGCGCTTCTGGATCCCTCTTGAAGCCTCGATCAAATTTATCATTGATGGAATATTTCTCGAACCATGGAAGCAGGCAAGAATCCTCAGTTGGCTATTTGCGTTTTTCCTTTCAATTTTCCTGTGTTTGTAGTCGGATACTCTTCTTGCTGGCTTATACACCGCAATCACGAGAGGTGTGGTAATGAAGGTAGTAAAGAGAGCCATAAGAACCATAATGGCAAAGGTCTGATCATTCAACACCTGCAAACGCATGGCCATATATTAAATATCCATCATGATTATATGCAGAAAAATGCACCATGTTAAACTAAATATAGGGATAGTGAGAGCAAGAAGTTTCAAACACCTTTCTATCTTTTCCGATGTTGAGGACAATTAATTCAACCAAGCCTTTACTATTCATCAAGAATCCCAATACCAATGCCTCATTGAAAGGTACTTTACAAACAAGAGACACTACAACAGTCCCAACAATCTTACCAAAAGAAGCAGTAACTATAACGAAAAACAAAAGTCCCCATGATTGCAGCCCCTTAATGGTGGCTACATTAGTCTTCAATCCACTTGACACAAAATAGAGAGGGAGAAATAGACCAGAAACAAGATCCTCTACTTTCTCCACGAGCGCGCTGGCAAATGGGCCTTCTTTTGGGACCAAAACTCCAACAACAAACGCGCCAAACATGGCATGGATTCCAATAGCATCTGTAACAAAACCAGCAGCAAGAATAGCAGCTAATGTAGCACATATGTATCCCTCTTCGACTGGCTCGCCTTCATGGCATCGTTGGGCAATCCATTTGAAAATTGGAGGGACAATGAGGATTGCACAAATAACAAAACCACACCCACATAAGAAAACCCACAATGACACAAGTGGAGAGCCACTGCCTGATAAAGCAACAGCCAGAGCAAGCAGAATCCAGGCAGCTATATCATTAACTGCTGCAGCTGACATGGCCATTCTGCCAACATTTGTGGTTAGAAGTTTCAACTCGGCCAATATTCGAGCTAGTACCGGAAATGCAGTTATGGACAAAGCAACACCCATAAATACAAGGAATGCAGTACTATTTACACCTTTGGCAATTGTTTTCTGTAGAACAAATGATGAACCAATTCCTAGTGCAAAGGGTACAGTTATTCCAGCCAGAGCAATGCCAAGGACTTTCTTTCCAGTTTGACGCAGCGCTTTAGGATCTAATTCCAGACCTGCTAGGAACAGGAAGAATAGAAGGCCAATGTTTGCTAGAGTATCTAATACTGTAAGACTCTTGGGTGGGAAAACTGCATGAAGATAGCTTGTACTCCGTCCAAGTACTGATGGTCCAAGTATTATTCCTCCCTGTCAATAAGCAGTTTTCAACATATTAAAATCATACAGTAATCTTGTTCTCCGAAAAAAAAAAAAGAACCTTAATCATTCTGTTTCCATATTCAAGTTCACATATAACAAAAGTTACAACAATCTTTGAGCTTTTCTTTAGGCAATTCGTTAGACCAGACATGGCTTTAATGATGTGTGCTTAAATTACTTCGGAGACAGGATGCGTAAACAAAGCAGTTCTAATTTCTCTTACATATGTACATATTTTGGCATGAATATTTCTTTAACATCTCATCCTTCTTCATGAATTTTTAAAGCCATATTACATCTTAAACTTACATTCAATTCAATATGAATCTCATTTAGACTAGTGAAGACTGAAGACTGTGAAATTATATAAGTATGGAATGCTAAAAGATCTTATTCTATGCCAATTTCCTTGTAACCAAACTTGATTGGGAAGTAAATGATGTCAGTTTCCCCAATCAATCACTAGTTCCTAGGTACTTTGTAACCAAATAAGATAAAACACGCAACACTAATCAGTAATATTAATATTTGTCTAGAACACAATAATATCCTAACTTCATTAGATTGAGTAAATATTTTTTAAAAAAATAATGAACTTACAACAATCTCTGCAATAACTCGTGGTTGCCTTAAAGGTTTTAGAAGATATGCGAGTCCTCTAGTGAGTACAAGAACAAGGCATATCTGTAAAATAGCCAGGGGAAGAGCAAAATCGATAGGGTTATCTCCCTGAAAGAGACCGTTTGATGTGGCTTTCATCGGCGGCGGACAGACATTTCCAGATGTAGAATTGGAAGCCATTTCAACAGTACCAAATCCGCAGCTAACAATTGATCCACCTGAATTTCTGCAGAAAGAAACAGGGATTTTCACGTCACTTTGACAAAAGAATCTGATTAAAATCATATCCAAACCAGCAAATTCACATTGAAAATAATATTGGAATCATAGTAACAACTCTTTATTAAAGATTACGGTATCTCTCCCAGGCAATAACACAGTCAAAACAAGTCATCCACACATAAATATTAACAATTGAATAAGATTTCCCTAGAATTTGGTATTTCTCAAGCCATTGACTAGTTGACTAACAATATCCAGATGTAGAATTAGAATCCATTTCAACAAAACAAAATCCGCAGTTAACTGTAGAATAGATCCACCTAACTTTCTGCAGAAAGAATCAGGGAATTTTCACGTAACTCTGACACAAGAATCTGATTAAATCAAATCAAAACCCGTAAATACTCATCAACAAAAATCACAGAACTATATTGTAACAATTCTTTTTTAAAAAATACCGTATCTCTCCCACGCAGTAACGCACTCAAAACACGTCATTCATTCAAAAAAAAATTAACAAGTGAATTGGATTTCTCTAGAATTCGGTATAACCTCAAGCCACTGACTAGTTGACTAATCATATAATAATGAACTGCTCTAACTTGCAACCAATAATAAGCCTTGGAGAGAAACTGCACCTAACACTTATCAAAAGATTTTTAAAAAAGAGGCGAAAGAACAACCAGTAATGCACTTTTCTTCATGCGCATAATCAGAATTTAATACTAAAAACCAATGGTGAATAGCGAAAGCGAAAAGGAAAAAAGGAGCACTTAGGCATTACCTGGTTGACGTGAGTGGTTGGAGGAAGAAGAAGAGGAATCGGATTCACGAATCGAGACTCTGATTGCCTGTTTCGATTTTCAACTTTTCAATGAAGGTGACACGTGAAAGGGAGAAAGAAAAAGGGGAAGACAAAATCACAAGAAGCTTCAGAATCGTAAACTGCAGTGTCATAGTCACCTCAGCTATTAACAAACAAACCATAATCAATTATTTATTATTTATTATTTATATATATAAAAAAAATCGATAATGTCACTTTTTTATTATTAAAAATAATTAATAATTAAAATTCAATGGTTGACTTAGCTTTATAAGTTCTCGCTAAGTTCATTGGAGGACGATCCACAGCGGAAGAATCTGTCTTCAAATCTCACCTATTTCAAATTTCCGGATTAATCCTATCTTAGGAATTAATGTATTTTTTAGAAGGTTCAGTAGTTTTCTATGGATGATGCTTTTGCATTTTTTCTATGTTTTGGGTTTCCTCCATTGGTTGGATAGTAAACGTTTTATTGTAAATTTTTTAGTATTATTTATACTCGTTAAATAATTTTTTTCTTATTAAAAAAAATAAAATAAAAATTAAAAGATATTTATATTTAGTTATAAAAATATATATTATTTTTTTAATATTCTCTTCCACTAAATATTGTTATTTTTAGAAGAATTTAAAAAAATAAAGACATGATTATTTTTTGTTTTTAATTATTTTTAAAGGGTTTATACCAAAAAAAAATTATTTTAAAGGGTGATGTTATTACCACTATTATATGTTTATTGTCACGCATTTATAAATATTTTAAAAATATTTAAATATTGATAATTTTATTTTATGGGGTTTGTTTGTGAACAATAATTTGTTTTTAAGGATACCTTATAATTTTAAATTTTAAAATATACTTAAAAAATTATAAGTTGCTAAAATATTCCTTTCACAAAATAGATAGATATACAAGATTTAATAACATAATCCACTTATTTTATTTTATAGAAAGAGTACAATTTAATTTATAACTTAATTTTTTTAAAATAGACGTCAAATGTATAAGGTGATAAGATACTTCTTTTATAAATCCCTTATGTTAGTTGAAAAGATATGTCCTAAATAAAAATAATAATTATAAATGAGTAACGATGGGACATTTTAAATGACAATAGCCCTAATATTTTTTTAAAAAATAAATAAATATCTTTAAAAAAATTAAAATGACTTTTTTATTGAGAAATATATCTTACAAACTAAGCAATAACGAAAAAGTTTATTACCCTTGCAGTTTTAGAAATGACATATTTATGGTTATTATTTCTCAACAAATATACTTTTTCAAAACTGGAATAAGTATTTATGCTTACCTGATCGGTTCATATCGTCTTTATTTTCCTTCTGTATATTTCTTTTTCATGCAATAATTGATATAATCCCATAATAATTTTTGTTTAATTATTTTATTATGAAAACACAAATTCAATGACTTGAATGTTATTTAGTATTAATGTACCAAAAAAAAGAATGTTATTTATTATTTTCTTTTAAAAGATAAAGAGGAGCATCATCCGAAAAATACAATCAAATTGAACCCAAAAAAGGCATCCACTGTACTTGTTGACATAGACTTGTTTTTTTTGTTTGGCATACACTTTTTCTTTCACCTTTTAAAAATACCAGATCATGCTTATGGGCCCAGGTATTTACTATTTAATAGTATATCCATTAATGAGGGATGACACTTATAGTATAGATATTAAATGGTTTCCAAAAAAAAGGTAGTATAGATATTAAATTAATAAGAATTCCAAAAAGAAGATATCAAATTAATAAATTTAAACATAAATATGTGCTAAAAAATGTCAACATAAAATTTCTTTATAATATTACCAGTAAGATATTTTCTATGATAGAGTACAGCTGTGCATATGCTAAAAATATTAAATTAGAAAAATTCTATTAAACTTGATTTACTTATTTAATGCATTATAAACAAAAATAATAAATATTAAAAAAATTTAGTAAACTTTTTTTGAAAAAAAAAATCTTAGCATATTATTAGAGTAAGGGCTTGTTTACTTTACATTTTCATTTTCTGATTTTATTCTCTATTTTTATGAGTAATTGCATTACAAAACTTTCACTTTACTCTCATTTTGTTTTCTGTTTTTAGAGATGTGTGTAGCAAATTTTGAAAACAACCAAAACAACTATAATTTATTTTCATTATTTTCTAAAATCTCATTATTTCTCCTTGTAAAGAAGCTGTAACAGAGAAACTGAGAAATGACAGAAAAAGAGAGAAGAGAGGAAATATTGAAATGCCTCAATGAATGATATTCAGTAATGAATGTTGATTACAAAGAGGGTATTAAATGTGTCTTATATAGACATTACACATTTATGTAAGTAAAGTACTAACTCTAATTATTAATGACTAACAGTAATAATCTAGAGTTACTTAATTTTACAGTCAGACTTAATTGTAATGGCTTTACTCTTAATATCCCCCGGCAAACTCAATGTGGTAGATGGAAGAACATTGAGTTTGGGACGCATTTCGATGAAACTAGCAGAAGATGGAAATTTTGTGAGTAAGTCCGCGATTTGAAAACGCGCAGGAACATGTTTAACAAGAAGTTGACCACGTGCTACACGCTCTCAAATGAACCAGAGATCAATCTCAAAATGTTTTGTGCGAGAGTGAAGAACTGGATTTGCTGTAAGCATTATAGCACTACTATTATCACACCAAATTACAGGAATTGCTGCTGATGCATGATGGAGTTCTGCAAGTAAAGTCTGAAGATACTGAATTTCAGCACCAAGAGCAGCAAGGCTTCTAAATTCTGCCTCTGTACTGTGTTAAGTATTTTAGAGAACTAAAATACTAACTCGTAATAATATAGTGGAAAACAAGTTATCGTCCTCATGGAGCAACTACAGAACAATTTAGTTCAATTAGAAAACTTGGGTTTGAATTGTAAAATAAGGGCTCTTAATGGTAAAAAAGGTTAAAAACAATTTATAAAAACACTTGGGCTTGGATTTCACTGTACTGATGTTTATTCCCAAAAGTTAAGAACTTATTAGGTTAATTGAATGGCCAAGGATAAAAACCACTGACAAAGATCCCTCATTTGCCAGATTCTATGACAAAACTATATCAATTAAATCCTTTTAAACGGTAAAAGAGTTGCCATGCAATAAGAATTCCCTTTTTAAAAGTGGTTCATAAATGAAAACTATATCTAGACTTTCATTGATGAAATTCCTTTTCACAGAACCTCTTTTCAAATTAAATTCCCATTCAATAAGAAAAGTTAGAAGGAGAGAAGGAAGGTGATTAAGCTTTCAACTCTAAATTAAACAGAGAAAAGAAAACCAATTAATTAACATAAATAAAAACCTGAGTTTGAGAATTCACACAGCAAGTTACATCCAATCCCAAGTAAAGAGTTTTAAGCTACCATCTCTCAATTTCTCACTTTCTCTCCCTAAAACCCTAAATTTCATGCAGAGATGGCTCTCCTATCTCCTAGTGAATGAGGCTTTTTAAAAGAGATCCCAAATGGTTTATCTTTCTCAAGATAAGATAAAATAATATCAGATAAGGTTTCTTCAGATCTTTTTTTCCTTTTTATTCACCCTTATCTTCTGTGCTTTTATCTATTTACCTGCAATCCAATAATTTAGGGATCAAATCTTATCTAAATCAATCCACAAGATAAGGATAAAACTCAAATCAACAAATTCTCTCTCAAATTAAGATAAGTATTGAATTTACTAAATTTAGGGGAATTTAATTAAAAGATAAACATAATATCATTTAAAATATATTCAAATTAACCACAAAGTAGTTTAATAATTATCCGTCATCATACTGCTCCTAGACACTACTCGTTGCTTCTTGGCAATCCATGAAACCAGATTTTGTCCCAAAAAAATACAAAAACCACTAGTTGAATGCATATCACTCGGGTCAGAAGCCCAATCTGAATCACTGAACCCAGTGATTTCCTTAGTACTGCTCGGTTTGAATAAAAGACCATGGTTGAGAGTGCCACAGATGAACCTCAGAACACGTTTTACAGCTTTCCAATGACTGAGGAGAGGTTTGTGCATATATTGACACAGTTTATTTACAGTGAAAGCAAGATCTGGCTGAGTTATTGTAGCATACTGTAATGCCCCAACAATTGACCGATACAGAGTTGGATTTGATACTTCAGCAGTGCCATTAGAGAGAAGTTTGAGAGAAGGAGCCATAGGTGTTTTTATTGGCTTTGCATTAAGCATATTGAGACTTTGCAGCAAATCAGTCAAATATTTGGTTGGGTTCATGTGAAGATTACCTTTGGAATCATATTTGATGTGAATACCAAGGAAATAGTTTAAGGGTCCAAGATCTTTGAGGGAAAAGGTGTTGCTGAGTTTGGAAATAAGATGAGTGATGGCTTTAGAGGAATTACTTGTAATGAGTATGTCATCAACATAGATGAGTAAATAGATGAGAATGTTGGCTTTATGAAAAATGAAGAGGGAAGTATCACACTTGTCTTGACAGAACCCAAAACTGAGAAGAGTACTTGAGAGTTTATCGAACCAAGCCCTTAGGGCTTGTTTGAGACCATAGAGAGCTTTCTTCAATCTACACACAAGTTGTTTGTTGTGATGTTCAAACCCAGGAGGTTGTTTCATATAGATGTCCTCTTGAATGCTACCATTTAGGAAAGCATTATCAACGTCAATCTGATGAATGGACCATCTATTTGAGACAGCAAGACTAATGACAGTTCTGATTGTAACAGGACGAATAACAGGACTGAAAGTATCTGAATAATCTAATCCAGGTCGCTGAGTGAACCCTTGAGCCACGAGCCTAGCTTTATTCTTTTGAATGGAACCATCATGATTATATTCGACCCTGAAAATCCACTTACATCAAATTGGTTTTCTGCCTTGTGGAAGAGGAACTAAATCCCATGTAGAATTTTTCATCAATGTTGTAAACTCAAGATCCATAGCTTGTTTCCAATCAGGAAATGCAAGAGCTTCATGAACAGAACCTAGAACTTGGCTAGCCAAAAAGGCTTTAGGCTTGAAAATTCCAGCCTTGGCACGAGTTGTCATAGGATGCTAATTGGTAATGGCAGCACGCTGTGGAGAAGAAGGACTAGAAGGAGCAGCTGGAACAGCAGGGTCTGCAATCAGCTGTATAGGGGATGGTTGTTGAACATTGGTTACTGGTGCCTCTAGAGAAGCAATCTGAGAAATATGTCCTGCCAAAGAACTAGAATTAGAACTAGATTGTGATCCAGAAGGATAAGAGATTATCTGTTGTGTAGGCATCAGTTGTTGAACCACTGGTATTTTGGGAACCGAGGAAGAGGTAGGCTGTGAGGAGGTTGCTTCCTGTGACAAGTTATCTTAACAGCTTTTAAAAGGAAAGCAATTTTCATCATATATCACATGCTTAGGCACATAGACCTTTCCACTAGGTGACAAGCATTTATAACCTTTGTGTAAAGGGGAGTAACCAATAAAGGTGCAGATTTCAGATCTAAATTCCAATTTGTGTTGATTATAAGGTCTTCAATGAGGATAACAAGCACATCCAAAAGTCCTGAATATAAAGCATAATCCGGATTTTTATCAAAGAGCATATGAAAAGGAGATTTCATTTTTAACCTTTGAGAAGGAAGCCTATTAATCACAAATACAGAACAAGCAAAGGCATCCACCCAAAAAGAAATAAGAAGACAAGAGGCTGATAAAAGAGTTAGACCAGATTCACAGATATGTCTATGTTTTCTCTCAGCACAACCATTTTGTTGGTGTGTGTGAGGACAACTAAACCGATGTACAACACCTTGTTCATGCAGAAATTTAGTAACTGGACTATATTCTCTACCCCCATCAGTTTGTAAACATTTTAGTTTAGTTTTAAATTGTAACTCAGCCATTGACTTGAACCTTAAAAAATTGTTATAAACTTCAGATTTATTTGTCATAAAGTAAATCCATGTAAATCGAGAATAAGCATCAATAAAACTCACATAATATCTATACCCTTCTCTAGAAGGACATGGAGAGGGTCCCCAAACATCAGAATAGACAAGTTCTAATGGAGCATGATAGGTGGAATCAGAATCATAGAAAGGTAATTGTTTAGATTTACCAATACAACATGAGGAACAAACAAATAAATCAGCATTTTTATTTCCAACTGAAGGTAGTTTACACAGAGTCATAACATGTTGTATAGCTTTATTCGAGGCATGAGCAAGCCTAGAATGCCATTTCCTAAAAACATTAGCAGGAGAGTATGTAACAGTATTATTCACTACAGGATTTATATCATCACAATGAGTAGAAGGCAGAAAATTAATATTCCTAAAGACATAAAGTCCATTCCTAGCATATCCTTCCAGAAGCAGTTTGTTGTTCACCTGAGATTTAACACAACAAGAATTAGGATGAAATTCAAAATAGACATTGTTATCCTTAGCAAATTTATGCACACTCATTAAGTTCTTAGATATATGAGGAGCATGCAGTAATTGAGAGAGAGTTAAAACAGTAGAATCATCATTATCCATAAAAGATGAACTACCTATATGATCAATATCTATAGAGGAACCATTACCCATAAGTATCTTAGTATTACCAGTATATTCAGTTTTTGTCATAAGATTGGATGAGTCTGGAGTCAGATGATTTGTGGCACCAGAATCTGGAAACCAAGTGTCTTCATAGTTGAAGGATTGACTTGGGGAAGCTGCCATTGCCTGAACTGACCCTTGAGTTTTATTTGCAGATGTTCCTTGCTGAGCATTCTATGATGCAGTTTGTTCAGGGAATTGTTGGTCAAATCTGTGCCAACAGTGAAATGCAGAGTGACCAGATTTGCCACACACCTGACACTGAACCTTGCTACCCCTTCCACCATTGAAAGGCGGCTTGTTGTTGTTCCTCCCACGACCACGATATCCACCACGACCATAGGAGCCCCTACCTTGCGAGTTTGAAAATTTCTTCTGAGAATTGCTCCCTTGGGCAAGATTAGCCTGCAGAGAGGAGCTTTCAACACGTTTGTGCTTTTCAAGACGCTCTTCTTGAGCCATTAGTAAAGCTTCAATCTGAAGAACAGAGTACGGTTCTGTTCTTGAAAGAACAGAGGTGACGAAGCTGTTGTATTCCTCCGGCAACCCATCAAATATAGCATCCACATGCTCTTCAGCAGAAATAGGATTACCAATCGCAGCCAGCGTGTCCACAATCTTCTTGATTTCCAAGAGATAATCGCTGATGCTACTTGTCTTTCGAATGCCACACAATTGAATCTTCAATTGCTTGATACGAGCCTTAGTTTGCGACGTGAAATAGGTAGTTAAGGTTTCCCATACTTGATAGGACCACTCACACCCTACAACGCGAACCTTGAATTGATTTTCCATGGATTCCAGCATCCACGATTTAAGCAAGCGATCTTGTTGCTCAAAGTTCTCGAAATCAACCGAGATCTGAGGCGTAATCTTCTCTCCATCACGCACAAATTTCTCTAGAATAGATTCGGGACCAAGAATATGGTTCTTTAACTTGTATCCCTTATTGTTGATTCTGCATGTTGTCGCCAAGTGAGAAAGTTGTCATCGCTAAGCTTCGCTGAGATCGGAGTTGTGAAGGTCTAAACGACGGACGAGAGGAGCGAAAGTCATGACCGGATCGGCGGCAGATGATACCATGTAAAGAAGCTGTAACAGAGAAACTGAGAAATGACAGAAAAGGAGAGAAGAGAAGAAATATTGAAATGCCTCAATGAATGATATTCAGTAATGAATGTTGATTACATAGAGGGTATTAAATGTGTCTTATATAGACATTACACATTTATGTAAGTAAAGTACTAACTCTAATTATTAATGACTAACAGTAATAATCTAGAGTTACTTAATCTTACAGTCAGACTTAATTGTAATGGCTTTACTCTTAATACTCCTAGCAAACTAAACACAAATACACCACTTTTTAATTCCTCTTCTCTCACTCTTTGAACTAAACATATAGAAGATGAAAATACAAAAATGAAAACAAAATAAACAAGTCCTAATCTTTTAAATCGACACGAACTTACAATCCCCACTTAATTTATACAAAGTCGTGCATGGTTAAAAAATTCTTCCAATAATAGTATAATATTAATGTCAAGCTTTAAAATCATTTTTTAGGTATGTATTAGCTTATCAATTGAAAGTCAAAGACTAATACTTCAGACAACAGAGATCACCAAAATAAATCTCTTCCTATAAAGTCCATTTTACAAACAAGACCAAGATTTTGACTCTTGTCCATATGTTTAAGTGTCATTGTTTGGTTTAGAAGTTCGAAAATTTAGAAAAATGACAATAGATAAAATACATTTTATTTCATTTCATCACTTTCCCTCAATTTTGTTCTATCTCAATACGAAAGATGTGGAATTGAATCTAATTTTAACTTTATTAAATGAGTTTTTTACTCTCTTCAACCCATATTTCTATACTTTTCACCTAAAATTTGTCTCAGCTGACTCTTCATCATGTATACTATAATTTTAGCATTACTCATCTTCCTTATTATTCAATGTGTATAAAAATATTTGGGATGGTGTATTTTTTTAGTTGAGATTTATGACTGTGTTTACTAACACATAATAAATTCTGTTTACTATAACAAGAGGAGTTTTTGAAAAGCTATTTCAAATAGTTTTTAATTTTTAATAATTCATTTTAATTTTATCCTTGTCTTTTTTGGATAATTATATCTTTTGCCATTTCATTATATTAAATATTAATATATTATATGTCCCTTTAGGTTATTTCATAAAATTTTAGCTTATCATAAAACACTACTTCTCAACAATAAGCTATAAGTTAAAAGCTATAAGCCAAAAACTATGAACTATAAGCTATAAGCTAATTTTGGTAAACACAGCCATATCGATATTATTTTTCAAAAGAAAAAGAGGCCATGGCATAGTTAATTAATTTCTTTTATCTTACATTTTATATTATTGAAATTGAGTATTTTAAAAAGAGCTACTGTCAAACAAATAAAATATTAATATAATGTAATTGCTAGAATCTTTGAAGGTAATAATTAGTTTTGGGGGGGGGGCGGAGGGATTAGTAAACTAAATAATTAATTAGATTTTCAAATGTGAGTTATTATAAAACAAAGGTAATATTGGAATAAAATTATTATAATATATTTTGTTCTATCTATTTTTTAAAATATTGAAATGGAAAAATTACTTCATTTTATTATAAAATGTTCAAATCGAACAATTATTCCATTCTATACTATTATTTTACTCCATTTCATACTGCTTGGCAAGCTCATTCTTAATTATTCAAACATAATCTAAAAGACTTAATTACCTAATAACTGTGTTGAACTTTAAAATAATTTAAATAAAATAAACTCAAGTATTATGGTGAAAATAAAGTAAAACTATTTTATGGCAAAAATATAAAGTAAAACATTTAATGGCAAAAACACAACAAGTACTTAATATTTAATAAACTTTTAGATATTATTTTAAAATAGAGTGAAACATTTTTTTGTTGGATAAGCAAAATATGTTAAAGAAAGAGTAGCGGAAGTACTAATAAAGAAAAAAAAAAAAAACAGTATCAAAGAGGCATATTAGCTACAAAACAATAACAAGTAAATAGCCCGCAGTTACAAGCTTGATGAGATGGGGTTTAAATTAAAAAGGTTAAATATATTTTAGTCTTGTTAAACTTTATTTTAGGTTAAGTATTAAAACTTTTAAAGTGTACTTTTTGTTTTTATGTACTTTTCCAAATGTGATTTTATACAAAGTCACGTTTAGGGACAGTTAAAATCATGACTAATTCAGATAAAAATCATAATTAAATGTGACTTTTTAATTTGTACTTAAGTGCACGTTTCGCAAAGTCAGTGTACTTATTTGTATATTTTAAAAGTAATTGTATCTAAGTGTACATACACTAAAGTTCATAGGACTTATTTATTTTTTTATCCAAATTAAAAAGGCACACTCTCGGGCAAAAATGTCAATTTGGTCCCTGAAATATTTTTGTTACCAAATTAGTCACTTAAAGTTTTTTTTTTTTCATTTTGAAAAACTAATTTGATAGTGATCTAAATTTTGATGCACTAATTTAGTATTATTTTAAATCTTCAAATGACTAATTTGATGACAAAACTATTTGAGTGGTCAAATTGGTGACATAATAATTTTGAAGGATCAAATTGATGTTTTACTCTTTTAGAATAAGAAATGTTATGTCCTAGTCGTGTAGCTCAGTTAGTGAGCGCATTGAGACATATGTGTGTGAATACAAAGTTCAATCATCGGTTGTACTTTCTTATAAAAAAAATTTATTTAATTAAGAAATGTTAATTAGAAACATACAAAGTACACTTGATCTTAGAAAAAAAAAACAAAAGTAAAGAAACATACAAAGTTATCAAATATTTATTAATTAATGTTTAAAAAAAGTTATTCTTAAATAGATTAATAAATTAACAAATTGAATTAATGGAGAGCAGCTAGTACTTGTAAGTATGAAAGCATACGTTCGAGTGTGAGAAACATACTTATTAGAAGGAGAGTAAATGTAAATACTCTTTCCATAAAAATTGCATGATTAACTAATTCCTAAAAAAATAAAATAAAAAACATTTAATCACCATAAAGAAGCTAATACAATACTAGAAACAAAATATATTTGTTCTATTATTAGAAAACCAAACAACAAATAACAAACTAAGAAAATTAGAAAATAAGAAAGTAAGTTCTAGAAGACAAGGCTTCTGCATTCACCAATAAAAATTAATATTAAATAAAAAAATATTTTAGATTCGATATGACGTTGACACGTGAAACTTCGTTATTATAATCAGCCGTTAACAAAAATTTCTTAATAATAAGAATTAAAAACAATATTTATTATTTTATAGGAACTAAAATACAAAAAATAATTTTATAAAGACTAAAAACAAAAATATTCAATTTCATTAAGACTAAAAACATATTTATTTTACCCAAAAATAACTTAAATCTCCCAATAAAAATTGGTAAGTCTAACAAACAACGATGCCTACTCAGTGTCTTAAATTTCAAGACATTTATATATTCAGATACTAATTACAATTTGGCTCTATGGAAGCTCTAATTAAAATAAACTAGTAGTTTATAAAAAAAAAACATATTTAAGGTAGATCATCAAATATTTATTCAAGTTAATTTGTAGAGTAATTAATTGATTTGATCTCTCATTTTGTAGTTATAGTGTATTTTAATTTCTGATTTTTAAGAATGCTTGAATTAGTCTCTAACTTTGCAATATGTCGGTCATTTTAATCGCTGACATTAAGTGATAGTGACAAAATGCTTATATGCGTGACACATTATTTGACACATAGCAGTTCAAGTAAATGATCAAACAATGTCGTTTTGATTAACCTCTAAAGTTATGCGTCATTTTGGGCCCAAAATTAGGTTACGTTGTAAGTGATTTGAGAGAATAATTAAGTGACCTATTTTGAGATTAAGTAAAACAACGTCATTTTGTCGGTTACATGAACTGTAAGTGTCAATTAATGTGCCATATAAACACTTAAAAAGTTTGTATAGTGTGCATGCTTGTGGATACGCAACAAGAATATAAAACACATAAAATATATTTTAATAAATACTTTTGAATTATCATAAAAGATAAACATTAACTTTTTTTAACACAAAAATAAATAATATATTTTTAAAATAAAATTTTTTTTTGCTTTAGTTTCTTATTGTGTATTTTTAGATTAGAAAAATGGGTGTGGTAAAAATACTTTTAAAACACTTATTAAAGTTACTAGAATTAGAAAAATAATAATAAGTATACATTATTTCATCTCTAAAAAAACTATATTTTTTAATAATTTTTTACTATATTTAGCTCCTTAAAAAAAATTTTAAGAATACTAAATAACACTTTCATAAAACAATTAATATTAAAAGAATGACACTCTATAATAAAAGCAAATTTTAACGAACTTATTTTATCAAATATCATCTATTTAATAAACACTCGGGTTTTAAAAGAGACTAATATTATCCAATAAAAAAGAAAAAAATATTATTAAAAAAAAATATCATGAAATCTATATTTTAGATGCAACAAAGGAAATAAAATGAAGCTAACCAATAATTTTATTTGGCTGAGTGCTAGACTGCTAGTTACCTTTTTTTTTTCCTTTTATTGAAAAATCTACCAAACGCAAGTTCCGTATTAAATAGTTTTTTATTTTTTTTTTAACAAAGGAAATTAAAAGTTTATTTTTTTTGGATAAGCAAAGAATTTTATTAAAGAGTACAAGAAGTACTCAAAGAATTACAAAGTCAAAAGAAATAACCAAAACCAAAACAAAAAAACAACGGAGATAGCAATAACTCAAAAACAATACAACCAGAAAATAATCACAAGATGAAGATGCCAAAACCCATAATAACCCTGTCAAACGTTACCAGAAAGTCACTATTTGAATAATGAAAAAAGATGAAGGCATTCAATAGGATTATCTTTCCAACTTTGAAAAGGAAAAATCTAAGACTTTTAACCAGAACCATGAACGCACTTTGATTGAGTCTATTACTTAATTAAGTTCCATGATTCATTCTTGAAAATCACAGCATTTCGCGATTGTCAAATGTACTAAATAGCCATGAACCAAACATATTAAAACAATTCTCTATTCCTTTTATTGTTAGATGATAAGCCCATAAATTGATGAAAATAATTCCTACTTGATGATTGAAAAACTGTCAACACCCCAACCAAGAAGAAATGGAATACCACACCTTAGAAGAAATATGACAAGTGAAGAATAACTAAGATACCGATTCCGAAACATGATTGCATAAAGAGCAATTCACATCGCCATTTGAAAGAACATCTCTTGAAGCAAGTCCTTCCTTGCAAGCTATCCTCTCTAGCACCACTTTAGTGTATTAAATAGTTAAAATTCATGAATTCAAGTTTTTGAAATAATCACCGAAAATTTAGCAATAAGTAATTTAGGACTTGTTTATTTTATTTTTACTTTTATCTTTTCATTTTTTATATGTTTAGTTTAATGAGCAAGGGGACGTAATTAAAAAGTAATGTAATTGTGTTTAGTTTGTATAAGGAGATGGAGTTACAATTGTTTTGGTTGTTTTCAAAACATTGATGTTGGGAGTGTAGATGAGAGGGGAGTGCATAAGAAAAAGACACCACAGTGGAACCCAAAACCTTAATACATTAGATGCAAGGGTCTTTCCACTTATAAACTCTTCACTCCATCTAATGTGAGACTTCACTTTCCACTTTACACTTAAGTCTCAACATGTTATAGTTTTACTTTATAATTACTCATAAAAATAAAAAATAAAAACACAAAATTAAAAAATAAAGTAAACGTGCCCTTATCAGCTCAACATTAATAAGGACCCACCTTCGAGCGTAGAATTTAGTAAGATTGCTCCTCTGGTTATCTTTATTTCATTAATTTTGGATCAAATCTACCTAATTAGTAATGCATTTTTATGGTGTTGTGGACTAAAGTAACGGTATCCCGGATATACGCATACATGTCGGGTCAAGAAGCCGCCAATTACCCCCAGCATCCCGGTAAGTTGGGTGCGGCCTAATATCAAGGCCCAGATGATGAGGATTGGGCCAAGGCATAGATTCTGGCCCAATACGAACCGCATTAGGTCATTTACCTCACTCTATAAATACGAACACAATGCACCATGCAAGGTACGTAAGATATATTATCACATACAAAAACCCTAACTCACTCACTGACTTGAGCGTCGGAGTGCTTGCAGGTGCACACCACCGCCGCCGGAGCTCAGGACCTAGAAGCAATCCCATTGCCCTCTGCTGATCAAGGAGACTACCCTGCTCGTCCTACATCCCTGTCAGGTTAGATCACAACATTGGCGCCGTCTGTGGGGAACCGTAACAAAAAGTTTCGCTCCCATCCATCATCAACAATGGTTGGCTCAACCAGAAATAGGGATTACAACGATCCCAGCGTGCAAAACCAAGCAGGCTGGTGCGTCGAATCAAGCAAGGGCACCCCAGCACTTTGATATCGAAGCAGAATTCCGTAAACTACAACAGTTGGTGCAGTCACAAGCTCAAGAGATCGCAGATCTCAAAGAGCAACAGCGCAGGGGCAAGCATGTTGTTATCGAAGATGATTCAGAAGAAGAAAGAACTGAGAGGCATACCCAGCCAAATCCTGAGAATCTGGAAAAGGATAATGACAATGCGGAAAAACAGCAGCGGAAATCCATAATTGAGGGAGACAAAGAAGGGAATCTGAAAACTCAGGAAAGGCAACAGGAAGGACGGGTAAGTCGCCGACATGAAGGGGCCCCGCATCAATCTCGGGTTGAGGGGGCCATCCCGCCACCTATCCCCCTTGCGGGTCAGCAACCCGGACAACCAGCCGGTAACCAAGAGCATATGGGTGAAAATGTCCTGGATTTCGGGTACATTGACAATCCCTTCACGCCGTGGATAATGTCCCATGCCCTTCCTCATGGACTCCAGTTTGCAAAGAAGTTGAGGGAATATGACGGAACCAAGGATCCCACTCTACATGTCAGCACCTTTGAAAGGGCTATGTACTTCCAAGGGGTGAACGAGGCCATTGTATGCCGTGCTTTCCCCCTCACATTGTCAGAAACTGCAAGTCGTTGGTTCTCAGACCTCCCACCACAATCCATCAGCAACTGGAAAACCCTCAAAGATAAGTTTATTCTTCATTTAATTAGCAGTAAAAGACAATTCAAATCTGAATTCCACTTAGAAACTATTAAACAGGGAAAAGATGAATCGCTACGAGACTATATAACACGTTTTAACAATGAAGTATTAGAAGTTAGGAATGTCGAACCTAACTTGGTGTTATATTTCTTTGTAAGAGGATTGAAGCCAGGAGCCTTCGCCAAGCAACTGGCTGGAGATAAGCCCACTTCCATGGATGACTTGAAGGTCAGGGCCGAAAAGTGGATCAGAATAGAAGAATGGGAAAAGGCCCAAGCCGCCAAGAAGGATGACAAAGCAAAAATTGTCCCTCCAAACCAATCCCGGGGCAAAGACGACAAATCCCGGGATAGGTCTCCCAAGAAGCGCAAGGGTCTTTTCAACAATTACACTCCATTGGTAGTCCCGCCAGCTTCAGTGTTAAAAGAAGTGATGCACTCTGAATTGAGAGAGCGGCCGCCACCTTTGAAAACGGTTGGAAAGCATAAAAATAAATACTGTGAATACCATCGAGATCGTGGACACTCCACCAATGAATGCATCCAACTCCGAGATGCAATTGAAAAGCTGATCCGACAAGGGAAGTTGAGAAATTATGCTCAGTCATCTCCAGAAAGGCGGGATCGTCGCCGAAGTCCATCTCCTCGGACACAGACATTCAGATCTCCTCCTAGAAACCGAGATCAACGGGCTGAAACCCGTCAAAGATCCCGGAGCCCGAGACGAGCACAGGATTCCCCTCTTAGGGGAATAATTCAAGTCATAGCTGGAGGAACCAGCTTAAAGGGTCTCGAAGATAAGAAGAGGACCCGAGATGTCAGGGATTCTTGTTCCCAAGTAACTGCTGTAGCCAACCCAGTGCTATCTTTCTCAGATGCAGATTTCCCGGAAGAACCGATCCGGGATAACGAACCATTGGTCGTAGCAGCTAATTTGAACGGCTTCGAAGTCCATCGAATCTTCATTGATCAAGGAAGTTCACCGACATTATGTTCTGGAGCTTGTTCGATAAAATGGGATTAGGATCTAAGGATTTAATCCCCCATAAAGGCAGCTTAATTGGCTTCACCGGAGATACGATCATTCCCAAAGGGTACGTTGACCTCAAGGTGAATTTCGGCAAAAAGCCAAATACCAAAACAATTCCCGCTAGGTTCATAGTGGTGGATTGCCCCTCGGCTTACAATGCAATCATTGGGTGACCAACCCTGAATAGCCTTGGCGCCATAGTTTCTACCATCCATTTAGCCATGAAGTTTCCAAGAGAAAATGGCTCAGTAGTAACCGTCCGAGGAAAGAGCAGCGATGCACGGAAATGTTATCAAGAAAGCCTTAAAATCACGAAATCACACTCTATTTTACCGATAACGACAGAAGAGAAAGGGAAGCAAAAGATGGAGAGACGTGATTTGATGCGGGATGCAGGGGTCATGATGACTAACTTAGATCCCAGAGTAGACTTTGAATATCAACGTCCTCCACCAGAAGGGGATCAGATCTTAGTCCAGAAAGGACTTAAAGAAGATCAGACCGTCAAGATAGGGGCGAACTTACCCCCCGTGATCAAAGAGCGACTCATTGAGTTGTTGAAGACAAATAAAGACCTGTTCGCTTGGGTTTCTTCCGACATGCCCGGAGTTGACCCGGAATTCGTGTGCCATCGCTTGTCTTTGAGACCGGGATCTATACCGGTGGCTCAGAAGAAGAGAAAAATGGGCCCAGAAAGACAAGCAGCGATAGAAAAACAGGTGAAGGAGTTGCTAGACGCAGGGTTCATCCGAGAAATACGATATGCAGATTGGCTTTCAAATGTGGTGATGGTAAAAAAGGCTAACGGGAAGTGGAGAATGTGCACGGATTATACAGATCTGAATAAAGCATGCCCCAAAGATCCATTCCCCTTACCTTGTATCGATAAACTGGTGGATAACTCTGCAGGTTATAAGTATCTATCTTTCATGGACGCTTACTCCGGCTATAACCAGATCCCCATGTACCCTGAAGATCAAGAGAAAACGGCTTTTGTCACAGACATGGGTGTTTATTGCTACACCATGATGTCGTTCGGTTTAAAGAACGCCGGAGCAACTTATCAGCGGATGATGAGCCAAGTCTTCAAAGAACAGATTGGTAGAATCCTTGAAGTTAATATTGACGACATGATAGTAAAAACCCCAGAAGATAAAGATCCGGTGGCTGACTTGCGTGAGACTTTTCAACAGCTGCGTAGGTATGATTTAAGGCTAAATCCTAACAAATGTACTTTTGGGGTCGAAGTCGGAAAGTTCTTAGGCTTTATGCTAACCAGTCGAGGGATTGAAGTCAACCCGGACAAGTGTAGTGCCGTGTTAAATATGCAGAGTCCCAGAACTATTAAGGAGGTCCAGCGGCTAACTGGAAGGGTCGCTGCATTGACGAGATTCCTTCCAAATTCAGCCAGGAAATGCTTACCCTTTTTCAGGACCTTATGACGTAAGGAAGACTTCCAATGGAATGCAGATTGCGAAGAAGCTTTCCGGGAGCTGAAGAAAATCCTCTCAAGCCCACCAGTCCTGTCTCGCCCAGATCCTGGGCAGATCCTATATCTATATTTAGCCGTCACCAATAAAACATCAGTGCGGCTTTAGTAAAGGAATAATCCCGGAACCAGAGTCCGGTATATTTTATCTCTAAGGCGCTACAGGGATCGGAGTTGAATTACCAGCGGCTCGAGAAAGTCGCCTATACCCTGCTATTTGCATCTCGGCGGCTAAGGCCATACTTCCAATGTCATCCCATCATGGTAAGAACTAATCAACCCATCAGACAAATTTTGCACAAACTTGACTTGGCAGGAAGAATGATGACCTGGGCAGTAGAATTATCACAATACGATATTTCCTACGAACCACGACAAGCGATCAAAGCACAGGCGCTGGCTGATTTTGTGGCCGAGATGACACATCCCGGGGAAGAGCCAAAAGGATCCTAGACTATCTATGTTGATGGGTCCTCAAACCCCAAAGGAGCAGGTGCAGGCATACTAATCGAAAATGACGAAGGGATAACGGTAGAATATTCTCTGAAATTTGAATTCCCAACCTCCAATAATAAAGCAGAATATGAAGCCTGTCTAGCCGAGATACGCGCGGCAAAGGAACTAGGGGCTACCGCGATTACTTTATGTTCAGATTCCCAATTGGTGGTATCCCAGATAAAAGGGGAATACCAGGCAAGAGAGCCATTGTTGCAGAGATACCTGACAAAGGTTAAAGAAAGTCTACTTGGTCTCTCTAAATTTGAGATTAAGCACATTCCAAGAGAAGAGAACAGTCGCGCTGATTTACTTTCCAAATTGGCCAGTACCAAGTCATCCTCAACTTTGAAGTCAGTAATAGAAGAAGTTCTCCCTTCTCCTTGTGCTATTTTGCAGGTAGAAAATGACGATTGGAGAACTCCAATAATAGAGTATATCACTAAAGGCGTCATCCCGGCAGATACCCGGGAAGCAAGACGGCTTGTACAAAATGCCTCCCAGTATTCCGTGATAGAAGGACAATTATTCAGGAGATGACTATCAACTCCTTTGCTTAAATGCATTGGACCATCTGAAACATGGTATGTTCTTACTGAAGTGCATGAAGGAAGTTGCGGTCACCACATTGGTGGAAAATTGCTGGCAAGAAAGTCCTTGCGGGCAGGATACTTCTGGCCAACCATGAATAAAGATGCAACTGATCACATGAAGAAGTGCCAAAAGTGCCAAGAACACAGTCCATTGTCCCACATCCCGACTGAAGATCTGCACAGCATTTCCACCCCCTGGCCTTTCCACACTTGGGGCTTGGACCTCTTGGGACCTTTTACTCCAACCACAGGTCAGTTCAAACATCTCATTGTTGCTGTTGACTATTATACTAAATGGATTGAACTGGAACCCTTAGCCAGCATAGCATCAGTCAAAGCCCAAAATTTTGCCTTCCGGCAAATAATATGCCGGTTTGGTATCCTGACAGAAGTTATCTGTGATAATGGGACCCAATTCATCGACAAAGAATTCCGAGAAATGCTAGCAGGTCTCCGCATCAAGCAATACTTTGCCAGTGTAGAGCACCCACAATCGAACGGACAGGTAGAGTCCGCCAACAAAGTGATACTTAATGGCTTGAAAAAGAGGTGCCAGAAAGCTAGAACTAGTTGGGTAGAAGATCTTTACCAAGTACTCTGGAGTTACAGAACTACTCCCCATAGCTCCACCGGAGAAACTCCATTTCAAATGGTATACGGATCAGATGCCGTAATCTCGGTAGAAATCGGGCACCCATCTTGGAGGGTTATGTACCCCGCTCAAGAAAACGAGCAACTCCTCAGAGAAGATTCCGACATGGTCGAGGAAGTCCGAGAAGCCGCCAGAATCAAAGAGTTATCCCGGAAGCAACAAGTAGCACAGAGATACAATCTGAAGGTTGTCCCGAGAAGATTCCAAACAGGTGATTTAGTCCTAAGAAGAGCCAGTATTGGAAATCGCAATGCCAAAGACGGGAAGCTTAGAGCGAATTGGGAAGGCTCATTCCGGGTCAAGACCATCGCAGCTAACGGAGCGTATCATTTGGAAACTCTCAAAGGCAAAGAGATTCCCAGAACGCTTAATGTCGCAGACTTAAGGCGCTATTATAGCTAAGCTATGTAATTTACAGTCTTTTGTAATAAAGGGATACTCTTTTTCCTGTAGCAGGTTTTATCCCTAAGGAGGGTTTTACTGCTAGAGGTTTTAACGAGACCCCCATTTGTTATTTGCTTCTTATTATTAATAAAGTTGCATTCCATTCATTCTGACATAAACAAGTTAGTTCAATTCTCAATAACCAGCAGATCGGAAGAAAGTATGAGAAATACAAACAATCCGAGAGCGAGACGTCGACAACAAACAAAAACCGACATACATGCAAGGCCAATAATGAGTCGAGATACCATCGTGGGTAATTCTCTGCTACAGACTCAATGGGGATCCTAAACGGGTTAACCCTAACCAAAAAGAATCATGAAGCAACACCAAGGCCACACTCCAACAAAAGTTAGAGAAAGTACAAACTACTTTCCCTCCTATTGAGGAGCTAAAAGGGCGACATCACAAATGTATCCCTAACAATTCAAACGGCATGAAAAATTTTCATGCCAAGCAAAGAGGGGGAGGCATCTCGAGATGGCCACACCTCAACGGCATACGGTGATGTAACAAAAGGAAAGCATAAACCGAAGCTACAACTTAACAAAATTAGAGAAAGTACAACTTACTTTCCCTCCTGCTAAGGAGTAAAAAGGGTGTTATCTCAAATATATCCTAATAATTAAAAAGACACAAGAAAGTTCCAATGGCAAGCAGGATGTAAAGAAGCACATGAACGATAAAGTAAACAGAGCTATGCGTAAAGAATATCTCGGAATACCAGAATGAAAAGGTCTACATTCAATATAAACTTGTCTATAAGAGCTACAAAATAAAAACAAAAGAAATACAAAAACATGGAAATAAATCAGGTAGCTCTTCCAGCATCTCCAGCTTCGGGTTCCGGCATAATATCTGAGGAAGGAGGAGGAGTGCTACAGTCGAATGGCTCCAATCTGGGATCAGCAGGATCAAGAGGCACGGGATTATGAGGATCATGGAAATCCATAAACATCTCATCCTTCATACCGTGATACTTGTAGAGACCACGGGTGTTCAATTCTACCCCGGGATTTAAAAATTGAAGAGTCTTCACACAATCCCGGTAAGAATCATCCACTGTAGTGTCCATATCGCGGTACGCCTCTTCCAATCTCTCTTGAGTATCCCGCAGCTCCACCTGAACCTCATGGAACTTGGAAGCTGACCCTCAGAGTTTGGACTGAAGAAGCTTAAGAGCAGAATCGTCTTCATCTGCTTTAGCCTTCAGCCCGGAGACTTCCTCCTTCAACTTGGATTTTTCCAATTCCAAGCTGGCAGCCCGCTCTTTCTCCTTCGCGAGATCCTCTTCCAAACGAGCAAACTTCTCCTTCATAGAAGTGAGTTCTTGATTAGCCCGGGACTCCGCCTCCTTGACACTTTGGATCAAGGCATCCTTCAGCTCCAAGTCATCTCGGAGATCCCTCAGTTGACCTTTCAAGGAAGAAGCTTGGTCCATGTCCTCGACTTGATCATGAATATGTTGGAGCATAGCCATGCTCATAGCAGTCCATCCCATTAGAGACTTGGCTTGCTCCTACAAAGATAAAAGCAAGAAGACATTAAACATACACCTACTGAGATTAATTACTATGAAGTTGACAAGATCAAATGACAAAACATATACCTTCACGACGGAAGCCCCACCCTTGGAGAAAAAGTCCCCATGCTGGAACTTGATCAAAGGAGATTGGAAGCCTTCCCAGGCAGAAGGAGGAGTAGAGAAGGGCGCCGTGAGACTGGGGTCATCTCGGCAGAAGCCCTTTGGACACCGCCAGGTTGGTCACCTACAAATCGAACTGATCCAGATGAGGAGACAGTAGATGATTCCCATACAAATTGGAAAATTCAATTATAAAAGCATACCAGACTTGGTAAGACGACGACGCTTTGGCTGCATATTAGCCATCTCGGCCCCAGTGGAGGGAGGAACGGATTTCTTAACACGAGAAGCTCCCCTGGCAGAAACCGCGTCCGAGATTCTAATCCCGGTAGGAACTACCGGGATAGGAGCAGGAACTGGAGCAGGAGAAGGAGGTGGACCTGAAGTACCGACTTTTCCTTTTCCTTTGGCATCTCGCTTCTGAGAACGGATGGCATAGTTGGCCATGATCTCGGCTGCAGAAAAAGATATACTTGTTAGCTAAGGCAAAATAACTAAAAACAAAGAAAAAACACAACAACATTGCACGATAAAGGACAATCCCTACATAAGCATATCGCCTGGTCTCGGCGAGACACTCCTATCACATCTTTGCAGTGAATGGGAATCCCCCCTCGCTCGACAAAGACACAAAGATTCCTAAAGGTATGTTGGTCTTCCTCCTCTAGGAAGCCAATCTCTAGTTCCTTCAGAGACAACAACCTTAGAATATGATCTTCTGTCCAGTAGAGTGGGAACACGGGTTGTTTTTCCTTCCCCATCCAGAAGGGAGTACAATCTTTGGTCCGTGGGACGACCTTGACATAAATGTCCCTATGAGCCTTGAAGGACTCTTCATACAGGACAAATAGTTGAGGGATCCCGGAACGATGACGGAGGGACACCCAATTCCTCTTCGTGGGGCCACGATAAACTCCAAAGATGTATAAGAATAGGGCTGAAGACCAATGCCAGCCTTGAGCCCAACAGAAGACCTCGAAGGTTTGGAGGAATCCCCAACCATTGGGATGAAGTTGGGTGGGAGCAAGATGGAGGTGGAGCAGAACTTCAATCTGGAGGTCGGAAAAAGGGAACCTAATTTTTAGCTGATGCCATAAAGACTCCAGCATCATGATATAGGAACCTTCACCCTCAGATGCTGGTGTGCAGATCCTCTCCTTCCTACTCGGAATAACCAACTTATGGTTCGATGAAGGATCGGCCTTGACATCAGTCCCGGGGGTGTTGGGCCCATAGTGAAAGCACTTCCTCCAGTGTTTTTCCACTCTCCTGAGTCGGCGACCATCCTTCACCGAACACTCCTCCCGAATGATATCCCAAGGGACCCACAACATTCCCCAGATGTTCTTCAATTCCAAAAAATCTGGAGGGCATTCGATCCGAGGCTTCGAAGTACTGGGCTCCCCTGTCCCACGAACGACAACCTCGAAATCGCCAGTATCGGGTGAAGCCGGTACACCACCAGAGGATCCCGGAGCACCAGAAGTTACCGGGATGGGAATGTCATCTTGAGCAGACTCCATATCTACATGATCAGAGAAAGCAGAGTCAGATCCCGGGGATGAATGACTGCAAGAAGGAGGAGCATATGCAGGGTCGGATTCAGAATCTAAGGAATGAGTCATAGATGACGGTATAGACTCTTTATCTCCCAAAGGATCCCCGGGATAGAAAGACTCAACTTCATCCCCTACTGGGATGAAATTAATTGGGGCACGACGATCTGAACCTTGTTCGACAGACACAGAACTTTCAGAACTATACTCATCAGGAAGGTGGGCTGATGCAAGAAGAAGAGCGGAAGGTTCTGGGTTCAAAGTGTTAAATGACCCACTCACACTTTGGGTAACTGATTCACCACTCTCTACTCGTTGCGAATACAGAGGATAAAACCAAAAATGGCAGGATTCACAATAATCAGGATTGGCTATGGAGGGCGTACCAGGACAAGGGTTTGGCTCATTAGAAGACCTATGTTTGCGAAGACCCCTCGCAAAACGCTCAAGAAGTTCGGTATCATTTGATTCCGAAGAGGAACTACTCGTCAACACGATAATACCATCAGCCATTTTTGGAGGAAAGAAACCCAGAAACTACAACTAAACCCTAAAAAGGTGGGAGAAGAATGCAATAGAACAATTCAAGAATCAGAAAAGAGTCGAATAAAGGCAAAAATTAGCAAAAAGTAGAAGCAATACCTGAAAGATGAAGATAAAATGTTGCTAGAAAGTGGGTCTGACGAGTGAGCACGAAGATGGAAGAAGAAAGGTTTTCAGAAGCTCTCTGTCACAGGAAATGAAGAGACAGGAAGCGCGAAAGAGAAGAATGAGTAAAAGGTGAAAATGTAACGGGTGAAAAGAAATAAAGTAAAAACCGCCACATCACCTTAATGAACGTGGGGCCCAAGAACCACGCTAATCATCGCGCACAATGCCCAAAGTGGGATGCGTGAAACACACGCGCCCAAAAAGAAAACCAACCGTCATCTCGTAACGTTTCCAGAATCACCATCTAACGTCCACTCGGCATAATGAATGAACTCGCCAACCTCTCCCAAGAAGAGCTTGACAACTTGGGGGGCAACTGTTGTGGACCAAAGTAACGGCATCCCGGATATACGCATACACGCCGGTCAAGAAGCCGCCAATTACCCCCAGCATCCCGGTAAGTTGGGCGCGGCCTAATATCAAGGCCCAGATGATGAGGATTTGGCCCAGGCATAGATCCTGGCCCAATACGGACCGCATTAGATCATTTACCTCACTCTATAAATACGAACACAATGCACCATGCAAGGTACGTAAGATATATTATCACATACAAAAACCCTAACTCACTCACTGACTTGAACGTCAGAGTGCTTGCAGGTGCACACCACCGCCGCCGGAGCTCAGGACCTAGAAGCAATCCCATTGCCCTCTACTGATCAAGGAGACTACCCTGCTCGTCCTACATCCCTGTTAGGTTAGATCACAACATATGGTTTTCTTTTTCCAATAGCTTGGTTCTATACATGTTTTATTCTTTGATAAATAAATTTTATTTGAAAAAAAAAAAGAGAGAGTGAGAGGAGGGGGGGAGGAGAGACAGAGAGAGATTCGATATCTAATTGGATGGTTTAAATACAAATTTTCTTTTGATCAAAACAAAAACAATGTGATATTCTGCGTATAACAAAAAAAACAAAATATAATTAGCAAATTCAATAGAGTTGATAGATTAGAAAAATCATGAATTTGAGCAAAAACAGTTATATGATCCTTATACCGTTATATGCAACATATATGCTACTCTCTCCGTTTCTATTTAATTGTCCGGAAAAAAAAAAATCTTGTTTTTATTTATTTGTCTATTCATATTTTTAATGTAATATTAATTGTACTTTTATCAATTCTAACCTTATGTTTAATTGGAGGCTAATCAATGTCCCACTATCCAGTCAATCAAACAATGAGTTAAAGGGTATTATGGAGAGTTTAAAATTTATTTTGAGAAAAACTATAACAATTATTACATTTCTTAATAGATGTGTTTTTCTCTTTCTGGACAGTTAAATAGGAACGGATGGAGTATTATTAGGACAGAAAAATACTCCAAGGTTTATCATTAGAGTCCTTACTCAAAATTTTCTGTACTCAATATACTCATTGGTTACGTAGGTGGAAAAAAGTTGTTACATTAGTTATTTTTTGGTTATAGTGTACATTGATTACATACGTTGAAAAAAGTGGTTACATTACTTATTTTTTGGTTGCAGTGTCTTTTCGAATTTGGTAGTTACACGTGTAGAAATATGTGGTTACAACGTAAAAATAAAATTCAACAAAACTTTTACGTATGTAACCAGATATTTTAACGTATGTAACTATGAGTATAAAGTGAACATAAAAATGTGAATATAAAAATGTGAGTATGAAAATTTTTCTTCTTATCATTACTAGTGTTCTTTCCAAGGTTTGAAGTATAACTCTAAATTCTAATATTAAAGTTATAATGCACTATACTATCATTATGTTAGTAGTAACGTTGAATTTTTTATTAAATTTTTTTACAAATTTTTTATTTATTTAATTTTTGACAAGTGTAATTTATTTTTTAAAAAGTAAATGTTTAATAAAAAATAGAAGACACTTGACAAAATTAAATGAATAAAAAATTTTATAAAAAAATTTAGTAGGAGATTGAGTTTTTTTCCTTATGCTAGTAATATTCTTTTTGGTACTAGTTTCATTAGTTGTATTAAAATAAGATTTGAACATTTAAAATTGAGTGGAAATTCATTTATTTACTAGTCTATTTATCAATTTTATATAAATATCGAATTTCATCAATTTAATCATTAAATTTTAAATTTATAATATATAACTATAAATTAATTATACAAAATTTTATATATTTAAAAATTTGTTAATATTTCGCAAACCAACTTAAATTAATGACAAATTGGCCCTGAAAACACTAGTTTAACACATGACAAATTGATTAGAATAGCCTAGGATGGGTTGAGCTGCTTAATCAATGTCCAAAAAGGATATTGCTTTCTTCTATTATGGGATTTGGATCTTTTTAACGCTAAACAATCTAGCAACTGATTTTACAAACATTAAAACGTTACTTTATTTATACACACTTATGAAATAAAAAAGAAAAAAATAAAGAATCTAAATTAATTCATCTAATTGCTGGACTGTCCAGCATTAAAGAGAATTTAAACACTCTATCATGTACTTTTGTTCCTGTTAACTTGCTGGATTGAGGGCAGTTTTATTCTATCAAGATGTCTCAAACCCTCAGGTTGTCAAATGGATTCCTCCTTTATGATAAGTATTTGAATAACTCATATTAGTAGTGAAATGCCATAATTATGTGCATTTTCAGATTTAATTTGAGCCTGCTAATTTTTTTTTTTTTTATATAACTCATGTATTTTCGGTAGCTCTATTTGTTTAATGCCTTTTTGCTTTTAAGAGTCAAGTTGAGTTGGTTCGGGTTTATGAATATATTTTTTTTTGTATCAAAATTAAATGAATCCAATTAGTTTAAGTTTTGTAATTTTTTTAAATGAAATCTAAATCGAACCAACTTGAAATGGTTAGGGTTAGGTTTGTCAAATCAAACCAATTTTTTTTTTGATAAACAACATTTTTTGGTTTGGTTTAATTTGTTCCTATTGTATTTATTTTTTATACAAAAATTGTGAAGAGAGAACTTCACACGTATTAGAAACTAAATGTTTATGAACGTTGATTTGTGTGCTGTGATAATAATTAGGAACTAACTGAACATGGTGAGTGTGTGCGGGAAAATATACGGTGTGCCCGTTTGATTTAGAATTTAGTAGAATAAAAAGTGAAAAATATATAAATTGAATTAAAATTTAATGATTGAGATTATTAAGGCATAAAAATTGAAACGATTCAATAGAAATAAATAATTTTAAGTTTGGTCAAAAGTGATTTTGGCCAAATACAAATCCTAAACAAACATGCCCAATATCAACTACAGCTAGCCGTGTAACAAATTTTGTCCCTTGGCACCATCAGATTTTCTCCTTACTATTTCTCTTGATTCTGTTAATTAGCTCTGTTTTTCCTTTTTTTCCTTAATTTTTTTATTTGTTTTTCTCAATTTATTTATTGGGTTTACAAGGAAATTAACGACACTAAGAGTTGAATCCTGTACCTCACACTCACACAAACATGTCCTTGCTAGTTGTGCTGACCTTGCAGGACATTTGTTTATCTCAATTGGCTAACTAACAATCACTCCACCACTATTTTATTTTTCAATTAGCAATCACGCATTTAAAAAAAATAATGCATCATATTTTTTTAGTGTGTATCAAGAGTATCCTGTCGTCGACAGCCGAAGACTAAACATATGATATATATTTTTTAGTAAACTTATGAAATTAACTCAATTGTTGATATATGTAATTTAGTTAACTATGTGTTTTTAGGTGTGCATTAAAAAATTCTCTCATCCATTGAGTTGTTAAAAGATCAATTTTTTCAAGATGTAAAAATGGTTAGAGTGGAAAAACTAATAATTCTTTTAAGGTACAGGTATTAACAAAATGAATTTTATCACTCCAAACACAATAAAAAATTTTCTTTTATACCTATAAATTTAAATTTCCATTAAAATACTTAAAAACTTACCTATTTACTATTTTGGCAGAAGAGCATCCAAAGTCTATTTATACTCACCGTTTCATAATATAAGTCATAACTACAAAAGTTTAATGTTTGATAATATAGAAGTGTGTTTAGATTAGCTGTGATCAATTGTGCAAATAAGCTGTGAAAAAGAATTGATTGTCTGAGGTATAATAAAATTTTGTTTGGATATATTTGCTGTAAAAAACGATTTTAAAGATAATTTTAAGGTGTAAAAAATAATTTTATAGCTTTTTGAAATAATGTCCAAATTTAGCTAAATGACAAAGCTTTTTTCTTTGTTAAAAAAATAATCAAAAATTTTTGTAAGTATAAAATACAACTATTCAACATACGTTTGAAAATAATCTTATCCAAACACACTCTAAGTTATTACACAAAAATTTAAAACATCTATTATCTCTTTTATACTATATTTTTATTCATTTAATAATTTTAAAGTCACACTATTAATACTAAATTGTAGCCATTATATTGAATTTACGATAAAATTATGATAATGCAATATTTTTTCTTTTAAAAAATAATACGTAACCACTTTTATATTGTGTGAAAAATAATTAAATAATTAATAATGACATGTGTAGTGTGATGATAGTTTACATTATCTCTTAAGTCTTAACCACATGTGTGAGAGCTAAATTCTCTGCCGATGAAAATGAAGCGATATTATATAGCCATGCTTCGGAAAGAAAAATAGTTGCCGCTTCTTGCAGTGAACTTGGGAAGAGAAAAAAATTAAACAATTATATTATGTGACATGTCAAAGGGATTGTCACCAATTTGTGGCATAGAGCATCAAATTGACTTTGTTCTGGGATCTTCCATTCCAAATAGACCGGCTTATAGAGCAAATCCACAAGAAAGTGAAGAGATACAAAAGCAAGTGGATGATCTCATGAGGCAAAGGATGGATTAGAGAGAGTTTGAGTCCTTGTGCGGTTTCGATGATCCTAGTGCCCAAGAAGGATGGTAAGTGGAGAATGTGTTGTGATTGTAGACTCATTAATGCAATCACGATAAGGTATAGACATCCCATTCCTAGATTGGATGACCTTCTTGATGAATTTTGTGGTGCTACTTTATTTTCAAAGATTGATTTAAGAAGTAGTTACCACCAAATTAGAATGAAAGAAGGTGATGAGTGGAAAACCGTATTTAAAACAAAGTTTGGTTTGTATGAATGGCTTATAATGCCTTTTGGTCTTTTCAATGCTCCTAGTACTTTTATGAGACTCATACATCATGTCCTAAGAAACTTTATGGGTAAGTTTGTGGTGGTTTACTTTGATGATATTCTTATCTACTCTAGGACTTTTGATGAACACTTAGAGCATGTGGAACAAGTGTTACTCACTTTGAGAATTGCTAAGTTATATGCTAATCTAGAGAAATGCTCTTTTTGTATGCATAGGGTTGTATTTCTTGGCTTTGTGATTAGTGAGCATGGTGTTCATGTTGATGACACCAAGGTCAAGGCCATTAGAGAGTGGCCGTGGCCTACATGTGTGAAAGAGTTGAGAAATTTTCATGAGTTAGCTAGTTTCTATAGGAGATTTGTTAAGGATTTTAGCTCTATTGTCTCTCTTTTGAATGAACTAGTTAAGAAGGGTGTCACATTTCAATGGGGTCCTAAGCAAGAGGATGCCTTTGTTACCTTGAAAGAGAGGTTGACAAATGCACCAATCTTGGCTTTGCCTAATTTTCAAAAGTCCTTTAAATTGGAATGTGATGCTTCAAATGTAGGTATAGGGGCTGTCCTACTTTAAGATGGGCATCCCATTGCCTATTTTAGTGAGAAATTGAGTGGAGCTTGTTTGAATTATCCTACTTATGATAAAGAATTGTATGCATTAATTAGAGCTCTTCAAACTTGGATTCACTACTTGCTTCCTAGGGAATTTGTGATACATAGTGATCATGAATCACTAAAGTATCTTAAAGGCCAAGAAAAGTTGAACAAGAGACATGCTAAATGGGTAGAGTTCTTGGAACAATTCCCATATGTCATTAAACACAAGCAAGAAAAAGCAAACAAGGTGGCCGATGCCTTGTCTAGAAGGGATGGTGAAGCTAAGGCTTCTTTTGTTAAGAAGCTACATGCTAAGGTGAAGATCCAAATAGAGAAAAAGATGGAGCATTATGCAAGGATGGCAAATAAAAAGAAGAAACCCATGGTATTTGCACCTGGAGATTGGGTTTGGGTTCACTTTAAGAAAGAGAGGTTTCCTAATGAGAGGAAATCCAAATTACACCCTAGAGGTGGAGGACCATTCCAAGTGGTGGAGAAGATGAACAACAACGTCTACAAAATTGATCTTCAAGGTGAGCATATGTTTCTTCAACTTTCAATGTTAGTGATCTCTCTCCTTTTGATGTAGGTACTTTGGATTTGGATTCGAGGACCAATCATCTTTATGGAGGGGAGGATGATGTAGATTCAGTTGATAAAGAACTTGTGGAAGTTGAGGGACTTGAAGAAGAGCCTAAGGACACTCTAGGAGATGGACCTCTAAATAGGTCTAAAAAGAAGAAGCTTGAAGCCTTTGCTAAAGACACATTGATTTTAAAGTTGGAGCTTTCCAAAGACATATCTTCCAAATATTTTCACATGTTTCAAATTGTAATAAATAAATAGTTTAGGGATTGTTTTGATGATTTTTAGTGTAGGGGCTGTTTTGGTGATCTTAGTAGGTTCAAGGACTTTGCTATGTGGTCCTCATATTTTAGCTTTTCTACACTTAGATCATTGATGTTAGAAAATATAAATACATTTTGTAAAAACATTAGAGGGACCTTTTATTGAATGAAAATTAGATTGAATTGTTTTGGGGGAAGTTTCTCTCTTTGTTCATAGCTTGTGAAGCTTTGAAACCCTTGATTCTCATCAATGGAGTCTAGCTCCTTTGTGACAAATCTTAATGGAATTTATCAATCAATCTAGGTTGATTGTGGCATTCATTCATTGATTCTTCCATCTCCTTCCTCCTTCCATCTTTTCGGTTTGTTCTAAAAATGGGTTTAAACCCATTTTGATTTTCAGTGTTGATCCATCCATGAGTCTCAAGTTTTTCCTACCATTTGAAGCTAGATCCTATCCACCCTCACATCATTATGAGATTAGCGAATATATATATATATATATATATATGAGATAGGATTAATTGACATCAATTGGTTTTACACCAATTCTTACACCGATTAAAAACGATATGTTGAAGTTTTTCTCATGAAACGTACCATTGGATTTAAATTACTTTGTTCAAAATTTCACATCAATCCGATATCGTTTAGTAGTCCATCAAAACACTAGTTATTTTCACTATTTTAAAATTATATTTTACGTTTTTTTTATTATATTGATAGAGTACTAAACGATCTGGGATTGATGTAAAATTCTGTACAATGATCTATAAGATAAGTAGTTTTAATCCTATATATATATATATATATATATATATATATATATATTAAAAGGGATCAACTTACACTGACGCCAACTCTTACACCGCAAATAACTCGTTAATTAATAATTTTCTTATAAAACCGACTATATATTAAAAGTTCTTAGTATATAGATCATATCTACAAAGTTTCACGTCGATCCGAAATTGTTTAGCCTCTATCAATGTACTAAAAAAATAACGTAACATATAGTTTCATAAAACATTAGAAAATATCAATCATACTAAACGATTTCGGATGGACGTGAAACAGTCAATTTTGTAAGAAAATTATTAATTAACGAGTTATTCAGGTGTAAGTTAACGCCAACTCTTACACCTGTATGACTTTATCCCTCCCTCTATATATATATATATATGGGTGGGGATCCACTTACTAAACGATCTGAAGTACTGAACGATTTTGTAATGATGTGAAATTTTGTAAACATGATCTATATGATAAGTAGATTCAATCCAATGGTGGGTTTTGTGAAAAAAAATTTCGACAAATAGTTATTAACCAGTGTAAAAGTTGATGTAACTTATACCAGTATTGTTTGAGCCCTTTTATATATATATATACACACACATAGATGAGGGATCCATTTACTCTCCTAGTAGCTCCTCACTCTTATCAAATTTTGACAATTTAACCGTGAAATCATACAATCTTATTATGATGAAGATGTATACCAAATTTTAGAAAAATCAAACATCCATAGCAATGTCATCTTATATGGAACATTTGCTTACATTTTAATAGGTCTAAATTGAAATCAATTGATGAAATATTAGTAAGTTTTTAAATCAACTAAAATTATATATATATATATGTATATATATATATATATGAGTGGGATCCACTTACTCCAAGAGAGTGTGGGAGGGTGCATGTTAGTGGCGTGGTCGTTAGCTTAACTTAATAAAAATTACATCAAGTCCTTGTCTTTATGAAATTTAATAAAATTCCAAATTAACATAATTTAAAAAAATAAAAACCACAATGACTTAATTACAAATTTCTAATTTTATATTTTAATCCCCTAAACCCACCTTGCTACATTTAAAAATCTCTAGTGGTATTTATATCATAACCTTGTCATATTTTTCTAATCTTATATGTTTTATAATTGATTTTAGTCCCTAAATTTCTTATCTTTTTTTAAAATAGCCCCTTAAGGACACAACTATGAATTTAAATAATCTACTCTAGGAAATTAGAAATTTAAGATTTTACCGCTGTGATTAATTGTGAAAATAAGTTGTGAAAAAAATTTGATTGTTTGAGACAAAATCAAATTTTATATGGATATATTTGCTGTCAGAAGTGATTTTAAACATAATTTTAAGTTGTGAAAAACGATTTTAAAATTTTTTGAAACACGGTCTAAATTTTAGCTAAAGGACAAAAAGCTTTTTTCCTTTATTAAAAGATAATCAAAACCTTTTTAAGTGCAAAATACAACTATCCAAGATATGTTTAAAAATAATCTTATCCAAACACATCCTAAGTTATTACACAAAAATTAAAAACATCTATTATCTCTTTTATACTATATTTTTATTCATTTAATAATTTTAAACCCACACTACTAATAATAAATTATAGGCTTTTATATTGAATTAACGATAAAATTATGATAATGCAATATTTTTTTAAAAAATAATGGGCAATTTTAACATATATTACGTTCTAAGTGCACAGTACACTACATGAAAAAATGTATACAAAACTCAACTGAAAATATTTAAAATAATAATAAAGTATGTATTTTGTATGTATCTATACCTTTTTTATTTTTTTTTCTTTTAAACTATAGTAGATTTTAACATTACCACTTTTAAAGTAGTGTACCATACGCAAGTCATGATATTATTTAATTGATTATAGCAAAAAAAAACGTTTAACCACTTTTATATTGTGTGAAAAATAATTAAATAATTAACCATGATATGTGGTGTGATGGTAGTTTATATTGTCTATTAAGTCTTAACCACATGTGTGAGAGATGAATTCTCTGCTTTGCTGAAAAAGCTTAAATAATTATATGGGTAAATTGCACAAAGTATTATTGAGGTTTTAGAAAATAGCACAAATCACCAAACTTTAAAAAAATTTGCAGTCCACACCATTTTCTCAAATTAATACTAACCATAGTTAAATCTCTTTCTATTTTTTTCTATAACAAAAAAATCAATTTTCTTGTATACTTTTTTTTTGTTCAAAATTCATTTATTGAATTTTCTCAAAAATTATTTTTTCATAAAATAAAAAAGTATTTTTTCATAAAGTAAAAAGTTATTTTTTATAAATTAAAAAATAAATAATTTACAAATGATGATAGTATTTTTTAATTTACAAAAATTAATTTTTTATTCACAATTAATTATTTTATTTTATGAAAATATAATTTTTGAGAAAATTCAGTAAATGAATTTTGTACAAAAAAACATACAGGAAAATTGATTTTTTTTATTTATATATAAAAAAAGAGAGATTTAACTGTGGTTAGTGTCTATTTAAGAAAATAGTGTGGACTGCTAATTTCTTTAAAGTTCAGTGGTTTGTGCTATTTTCTAAAACCTCAAGGGTACTTCGTATAATTTATCCTAATATTATGAAACTAGCGAATAATTAGAAAAAGACTAAATGGAGATTTTTTTTTTAAGGTGGTTACTTTTTATTGATATATTTATTAATATTTATTAATTATTAATAGTATTAGATATTAGATAGTAGTATGTTAAATGATTGTCCCATACGCGGGTGAGCAACCTTAACGAGAGGAGAGGGGTGATCCAATGAGTTTCTGTCCAGAGATCTGATCTGGCAGTGAGACAAAGAAGCAAACAGAGCACCATCCTTATCAGAAAGAAAGAAAAAACAGAGTAGAGAAAAATTGAAAACAGTGAAATACTACTACTCCTCCATCATCGCATACACCATACGCAGATGAAAACTCCACACCACGTGTAACTCTTAATTCCAATTTCTTTACTACTATGTAACATAAAAGGAAAAGAAAATAAATATAAACCGAAAAAGGAGGAGTTGATGAGAGAGAAGAAAGGAGAGAACAATCACAAGCCATAAATATAAATAATCGAGTAGAAAATTAAAAAAAAAAAAAAAAAGTCTAGAGAGAGAGAGATGAAAAAGGGTGGAAAAAGTGGGGAAGGGGAAGCGGAAAAGGAGGAAAATTTGGGAGAAAAGTTGAGGAGAGGTGTATTGGTAGGGAAAAGTGCTAGGGGCCCATGTAGTAGTACTCCCGTTTTGCCCTCTTCCAGAATTTGGGTTTTGGGTTCTCACGAAAACATTCTTCACCACACTTCAACAACCACCGTCTCTGCTCGGAAGCTCGCCGCCGCTCTCTGGGAGTTTCACCACTTCTTCCCTCACTTCCAAATGCATCGTAACGGTGCTGATCCTAGACTCCGCCGCCACCACCATTACATCCTTCACAAGGACAAGGCTCCTGATATCTCTAACTTCCTCGCTGATGCTTCTCCTAGTTCCACTGATCAGGTGCCACTCTGTTTCTCTCTGCTTCAAAGTTTGCTTTTTTAACTGTAATTTCGTTAATTCGCTTAGTGGGTGTTTGGGAAAGGTTAATTTCGGAGAAAATTCGTTGTTTTTTCCTCAAAAATTCTTTCGTGAAGTTGGCAAAGAGAAGCTATTATTTGTTCAAAATAACACGCATTTATGGGGTCTTTTCTGTTCATACTCTGTTTTTGGTTGAAGCTTGAAATTTGATGGTTGGTGAGTTCAAAATAGGGCAATTTTTTTTTTCTAGGGTCTGTGTTACTGATGGATGAATATCTCTTCTTTGTTATTTATTATATGTACCGAAACATTAGCTGAACGATCCTAGAAGGCCCAGAGAGATTTTTAGATTTGTGTATTCTAGGTTAAAAAAATACTAATATTTATATATATATTTTTTCAGTTGCAGTATCTATGTTGACTTGAATTCTATGTAATTGGTTAGTTATTCCTGAAAATATGGCTTCAGTTGCATCAGCAGTTTTATTCTTTACTGGGGCTTTCTTCATTGTTTTCCCCATTTCATGCATATGCCTGTGGGGGAACATTGTCCCCATTGTATCATGTTACTCCTGCATTCATTGTAATGCCATAGAGTATGTTTTTTCGGTTGGATTCAAGAATTTATAGTGTGTTTGGTTTCACGTCAAACTGGACCAAACTAGATTCAAAAACGTGGAATTTATTCTTAGTTGTGTTGAAATAAATCTGCATTTACCGCATACAAACGTGAAACAAAACGCACTGAAAATGTAATACTTCCTTTCACTTCGGGTATCTATCCATTGTGCATATGTTGAATTTGAATGGGATGTCAACCATGCTAATAGTTTACTATTTGTTTTCATAATTTTTTATGATTCTGTAGATGAAATAATTATTACCTTGATCATTAAAATTTAAAATTTTGATTTAGTATTACGGCCGCTAGCTCTGTCACTAGGACACAATTAGATAGTAATTTGAACTTGTGATCGAGACAGATCCAAAGTTAAGGTAAACTGATATTTCTCTGTTCTTTTATCAGCCAGCTAGTGCGAGCAGCTTGAGGAGGCATGTTGAAGCGTCACTGATGAAGCATCATCGGGCAATTGAAAGAAATAGCCATGCTCTGCAACCTTTATCTCCTGCAAGTTATGGTAGTTCCTTGGAGGTAAGCATCAACTCTGTCCCCTTTTCTTTTTCCTTGCTAAGTGCTAACACTTCTACCAACAAAAGCATCAAACGAAACACAACAATGTATAAACATGGTGTTTTTTTTTTTTTTCTTTTTCTTTCTGAATGTACCATCTTAGCATCTTATATAACACAGATTTCAGGTAGTCAAAATTGTAGTGTAGAAGAGAAAAAAATGTTGATTAGGAGTTTTTTGAATTATGATCTAATGTGTAGAGGAAGAAATATAAAGTTATTATGAGTAAGCAATTTCCCTCACACTACAAAATAAGTAATATTTTAGAAATTAGGATGATGGCTAAAAAATAGAACATTTGCAATTAATCATGAAGTTTATTTAGAGAATGAAATTTTCTCAAGTCACTATGGTTGTAGATTTATTTTCAGAATAAGTTGCTGCTGAAGTTCAGGTCTTCCTAAAGATTAGTGTAAAAATTTCCTTCTTGTGTGAGATATTGTTCATAATTTATTGATTGATATGTTCATATTATGTTCATGGAATGCTTAATTGCTTTTTGTGCTTGCCCTTTCTTGGGTTGCAGATGACACCGTACAATCCTGCAGCCACTCCTTCTAGTTCCTTGGAATTTAAGGGAAGGATTGGGGAGCCGCGTTACACTCTCAAAACATCTACCGAACTGCTAAAAGTGTTGAATAGAATATGGAGCTTGGAAGAACAGCATGCTTCTAATATTTCATTGATAAAAGCATTAAAAACAGAGCTAGATCATACACGAAACAGGGTCAAAGAGTTGCTTCGAGACCGACAGGCAGATCGACACGAGATTGATGATCTGATGAAGCAAATTGCGGAGGACAAATTGGTTAGGAAGAGTAAGGAGCAGGATCGGCTCCATGCTGCTGTCCAATCGGTGAGGGACGAACTTGAGGACGAGAGGAAATTAAGAAAACGGTCAGAGAGCATACACAGGAAACTAGCTCGGGATCTGTCCGAGGTAAAGTCCTCTCTCACAAGCGTTCTGAAAGAATTGGAGCAAGAGAGAACAAGAAGAAAATTATTGGAAGACCTCTGCGACGAGTTTGCCAGGGGAATAAACGAATATGAACAAGAGGTGCATGCTCTGACACACAAGTCAGATAAGGATTGGGATCAAAAGGCGGATCACGACCGTTTGATCCTCCACATATCTGAATCTTGGCTAGATGAGCGTATGCAGATGCAATTGGAAGCAGCTCAGGATGGTTTTGTCGATAACAAGTCTATAGTTGATAAACTAAGCCTTGAAATAGAGACTTTCCTTAAAGCTAAACAAAATAGTAGGAGTATGGAAAATCCGGCGATAAGGGATCGCCGGAATTCCTTGGAATCCGTGCCACTGAATGACGCTGTCAGTGCGCCACAGGACGTGGGCGACGATGATTCTGTGGGCAGTGATTCAAACTGTTTTGAGTTGGACAAGCCGAACAAGCCAAGTAAAAAGGTATCCAATTCCAAACTACGTGAAGAAGAGCCTATGGACAAAAATTTTAAGGAGACGCGTGCATCCAACCACACGAAGAAAAAACAAATTCCGCCAGAAGGTTTGAAAAACCGTATCCCATCTAGCTTGCAAGTGAAGTTTGAAGAACAGATGGCTTGGGCCATGTCAAATAAGAAGACCCAGTCAACTGATGCAGAGCAAGGGAAGGCCACAGACACAACTCCACTTGAAGGAACTCTACCGGAAAAGCCCGAACACTTCGAGGATGGCGAAAATGGTGGTGGTTCCGAAAGAAAGAATAACCCCAGTGAATTTCACAGCTCAAGTAAAAATCACATTATGGAAAACCTCATCATAGGTCAACTTATGGCATCAGAAGGTGATAATATACATTCTGAGAACAATTATGGTGAGGCTTCTTGCAGCAATGCTGGATGGCGGACTCAGGCAAGCCCTGTGAAGCAGTGGATGGCGAGACTTACGTCGCAAGACGCCGAAATATCGGAAGCTTCCAAATTGCCTTCAGGACCAAGGGAGAACAATACTTTGAAAGCTAAGCTTCTCGAAGCAAGGTCTAAGGGACAGCGATCGCGTTTAAAAGCCTTGAAGGGGTCCTTTTAGGGATTTAGATCACCTATCGCCTCTCCAGCTACCAAATCTCTCCATCTGAAATTTCAGGCACAGATTACACTACTCCTTTTCGGTCATCGCAGACTTATCTATCAACGGTTGACAATATGCGCGAAATTTGCAGGACAAGCTGTTCGGTTGAGAGGATCCAAACTCGTCCTTTCGGAAGTTGTTTAGTATAAACAAGTTGGAGAATTCGGATTGGTAATAAGTTCGCGGTGACCGTGCACATGACAGTCCCGGGACTCTCCTTTCTTGTTTGTCTCTTCCTTTTTTGTGGAATTTTTGCTTTGTTCATAATTTTTACTGTGTATCTGTAACATATTTGTCCTTTGAGGTTTATTCTCTATTCTCTATACTGCCATATAGATGATGCTGTGTCATGTAGCTGACTTTTGAGAAGTGAAAAACAAAACAAATATACAATTTCTGGATTGTTGTTTTGTTTTTTTTTTAGTCTTACCAATAGGAATAAGCATGTAGATTAATTTGAAGGGCAATTAACTACTTTTCATTGGGGGATCTAATCTTGTGAACAATATGATGAAAATGTACTTAAAGGATAGTTTTTGAGTTGCCCTCAGAGACTAATCCCTTATGATATGCCAATATTATAGTACTAGTAAACTTTGTTTGTCGTGATCGTGACAAAGCCATTTTACTTATACGAGGTTAGGAATGAAAACCGTAGTCAATAATCTACATCATGATTTACTTGTCATGATTCATGATGTAGATTTTTTTTCCTCCTCAACGTGGATTATCTCTTGTATGCAATTGGAAAAAAATATTACTATTATTATTATTTTGATTCGGATTATCCCCAGAAAATTATGCATTTCTCTTTATTAATACTCTTTTTAGCTCAAGTTTAACTAGTTTAAAATTTATAAATTATTTGGTCTAGCTCACGAGATAAAGTTCTTAGCTTTCAAAACATATTTACTTTCTTTTCCATTGTAAAATAAAATTTTTTTTATTAATATGAATTATTTTTATAAATTGGGACTACAATAAAATTTTTAATAGAGATTAATTTAAAATTATATATGTATTTATTTATACTTTTATGGTGCTAGCTTATGAATCAAATGAGTTGAGTTATGGTCAACTTAAATTCAGCTTATTTGATTAATGAACTAAACTCAATTAATAATTTGAACGGAATATAAATAGAGTTAGCTCAATTTAGTTCTAGCTCTAGGGTTAAAAGTGGCAATCTACATACCATTATTATTTATTTCATTTATTTTATTATTATCTATTTCATTTTTCTTTATTTATTTATTACATTAATTAAATATTTTTAATTTTTAATTTTTTTCAATCTTGATCTTGTTATACTCAATTATAATACACAAAATTGAGGTTGAGTTTATAATATATGAAACGCAGACGGTGTTTGTTCAATGATGGGAGGTGCTTCTTTCAGATGGATATTACAATTACACAAGGACGTTCCGAAAGCTGCGCGGTTCTACTCAGAAGGCTTAGACTTCTCCGTCAATGTCTGCACTCTTCGTTGGGCTGAACTTCAATCTGGTTCTCTCAAGCTCGCTCTCATGCATTCCCCACAGTACCTTTCTCTTTTCTTTCTTTCTTATGCCCTCCACCTGTTCGATCATTTCTCTCTTCCTAATTAACCTTCCTGATTCTGAACCGCATTTATGAGTTTCAGTGTTTGACTAACTAACATAACTCCTGTTGAATCTCTTTTCTCTGTTTTGCTGTTTGCTCAACGAATTTTTACTTCTATTGATTTGATTGTGGTTGCCATTTGTGCTAAAACCCTAATTATTTAGGGCCGGTTTGATTATTCTTTTACTACAACTAAAAGTACATTTGGAGGAAGTAAGAATTTCTTACTTCTGTCATCTTTGCGTTGGAATTTGAAATCAGTACCAGTAAATGTACTTCTTGTACTGTTGAATAGAAAAACAAACAAGCACTTACTATGTGTTATGAGAACACATTCGTCAATGCAACTGAGAAGTACATGTTTGGATTTATGTTCTTCAAATAAAGTTATAATCAATTGAAATGCTTTTTCTTTGAGCCAATTCACTTTCACCTAGAAAGCAAACATCATAGCACATTATTACATGGAAATAAAAGTTAGATTAATTGACTCAACCAAAATCCAAACTTAACGAAAATAAACACGTGCTAAGCATGAAATCACGCGCATTTGTTAGGCTATATCTCCCGTTATAGCTGCTCTAAGTCTAAGATGTTTTTTCAATTGCTTTTGTTGAAATGCTGACAAGCATCCCTGCTTGGTGATTTTCTTCGGTGACATGATTAGTTTCTTATTCAGTTTATTGTGCAATTTCTATTCTTTTTTATACGGTGTTACTGTTATCTCAACATATTTATCTTTATATAGAGGTGTTGAGAATGAATATGAACATTATTGCGTGGAGTAGTCAGCTGCTGATTTGATTTCAGGGAGCAAGACACGAAGAAGGGATACTCGTCGCTTATGTCATTCACGGTGACTGACCTCAATACTACAGTGAGTAAACTGATTGCATTAGGAGCTGAACTAGATGGACCAATAAAATATGAGGTCCATGGAAAGGTAGTAATGTAGTGAGGTTCATTCAACATTTGCAGATTTCTTTTCTTTTACCATACATTTTTTGATACTGAGATGAGAACTGTAGAGATATGCTTTAATGTTTATGTGATATACATACTTGTGATCAGGTTGCAGCTATGAAGTGTATTGATGGGCATGTCCTTGGCCTCTATGAACCTACCTAAGAAAAGGAGATTACCAACAAGTAGGTTCTTTATTTGTTGCAATTCTAATTCTAATTCTAATCTAAGCACTGCTTTTTTGTACTCCTGTTTTGTATAATGCATGGTTACTGTTTTGGTAAATACACCATAGACTGGACCGGTCACCAGGCCAATTCTCAGGTGAACTGTCGAATTGGCCAGTCTGGTCCGGTTTTAATAACTGTGCTTGGAAGTGACTGGAAATCTTGTTATTAGTTCACATTAAAATATAATTTAAAAAATAATGTGAAATATTTACTGTTGCTTTGATGGATCTTGTTCTGAAATTCATCCGCAACTCTTTGGCCTTACTCTGTTGGTGGTTCCTAAATGCTAGCAACTTGGCATTTACATAATTCTTATTTTGTTCAACATGGTGAACAGTGAACACATATTTCTAATTTACAATTATGTTCAACATGTGCTTTGTTTCATACATCAGTTTCCACATTGGTAAAGGACATTACTTCTGCTCATTATGGATGCATTTAACTATAAACTAAACTCAAGTAAACTTTACATGTGATACGTAATATTCATAGATCACGAATGAATATCCTAAGATACATCAAAATTGCGTTATACCAAAGTTTTATTTAAATCAATAAAAGACTAACATAGAAAATGAAAAATTTCTGATTGTTCAATCCTCCACTTCTTGTCCTTCAAAGTATATGTTTGGAAACTCGTCCAACCTCCGTTCAACCTCGTTCATCTGCCTTGGAAAGCCAAATCTATTGTTCTGGCGCTCCGAATGTGAAAGGAAGGGGCAAGCTTCGTTTTGCTTTCGGTTTGGCAAAAGAAATATAAACAGATCCAAAATCTGTTTCTTGGTTACTGATTATGAATTCATGATGCTAACAAACAGATCCTTAAAGGCTCCAGCAATTTGATAGACTAACCCATGTGAACATACTTTCAAATTAAGATAGCTTATTAAAAAAAGGTAAGAATGAACACGAACTGTAAGAAAACTAATATAACATATTCCTCATGCCTTTTGAGACAGCTTAAACTTTAAACTTCAGACAGATCGACCAAGATGAGGATGAGGCACACTACAACACTGGAGGAGAATCACGGTTTGAATATTTGAGAGCACTAGTTAAGAGGGTGATAAGAAGTCTCACGTAAGCTAGGAATATGGCTACTATAAAGTATATAAGTAGTATGACAATTTTTCTCCTATGAGTTAGTTTTTAAGATTGAGTTAGACTCAAACTCAAATTTAAGATGGTATCTGAGTCTGTCAAGTCTTGATGTGGGCTACCCATAGATATTCAATCCTACGAACTTCATGTCTCAGATGTCTAGTCCTGAGTGTGAGGGGCGTGTGTTAAGAAGTCTCACATCGGCTAAGAATATAACCACCATAGAGTATTTAAGTGGTGCGAGAATCATCCTCCTACGAACTACCTTTTGAGTGTTAGTTAGAGCCAAACCCAAATCTAACAAAGAGCAAGCATCTTTATGTCAAGACATTAGTTTTGTACTCGGTTAATAATGTGGAAGGATAGCTGAGAAAAAAAAAGTTTATACATACTGAAGGACAACGTGTGTTTTCCTTTTTCCTTTATTTTTTTGGTTGGTAGGACATAGAAGATATCTTGCTTTGGCTAGTCTTTATTTGTTCAAACATGGTCCCCGAACATTTATTATTTTCTTATTTTTCTCCATCTTAAACAATTAAGGACGCTAAGATTTTAAATCCTAGTTGAACAAAGTGCTGTTTTTGGTTTTTTTTAAAAAATATTGGTTCTGTTTTGATCATTCATCCATTCCTTGAGGGAAGCATCTTGAACTTGATTGACATGCAAGATAAGCGATGCCATTCATTAAAATTAAAACGAAAGGTTTGCAATTAAATACTACCAAATAAGAGTTCATGCATATCATTTAGGTTCTCCACTAGCAAAGAAAAGAAAACAGTGATAATGTTATTATTGTCACATCAATTCAGATAAACTATATATATGTAGCATAGCATTAGAGACTCGTGGTTTTTTCACTTGCTGAGTTTTATAGCTTCTAGGGGAAAATAACAACTTGAGCCAAAAATATATATATTTTAATTGCTTTTTGGTTAAAAATGGTAACGAGTTAGCCATTTATGACAACCATTGTTAGTTCCTTTGTTGGTTAAAAAAGGAGCAACGATCACTAAAACCAGAGCATGTAAAGTGTTGTTAGATTCTGTTCAACTACAAATGTAGAAAGGATTACTCCTAATCACAAGATTTAGTGTATGCGCATTTAACTGGTTGGTTTAGTGGTCAGAGAGTGCTACTTTAAGTAGCAGTTCATCAGTTTGAACTCTAATAAACGCACTTTCGCCTATATAAAAAAATAGTTAGTGTATGCATCAAGATCTAGCAAGAATTACTCCTAACAATAGGTTATATTTTTTTTCCTATGTGCCTTAATGACGATATGTCCCATCTCATGATCATTGTTTAAATAATATTAGCACAATTGTTGCCCGACATGAAAATTTATTTGGAAACTAAATTGTCAAGTGATCAGCATAGAATTGATAAACCAGGTCAAAATTAACCTCTAAGGATGATAGATTAGGTTAAAGTCAACCTCTTAGACGGTACACAGTCTTGAAAGTCTTGAGGTCAAATTGACTGAAATAGACTTCACTAACTACATTTTAATTCGAGCAAGATAAATACTGCCAATAGCCTCTTTTGAACTCCTTTTTCATGTTTTTAAGGTTGGAAACTTGAATTATTGAATTTAATTTGAGGGCTTTATTCAAATTTTAATACGTGACAAAAGAAAAACCATTGCATATATATGAGAAATCAATTTTCAACTCAATACCACCATACGAAGAAGCCAAAATACGTAACTTGAAATCTTGAATTGATAACACAATAAATTGCATAAGTTAAATACTAGAAAGAGGCAATATCATCTTGTGTTAGCCTTTTTTTTCTTTTTTCTGAATTAATCTTAATCTTACTAGATTAAATTGTGTAAATTTAGTCTCACTTTTGCCAATTGCACTATGTTAATCCTTCTGCCTATTTCCCATAAAAAAAAAAACTAACCGTTAACATGAATAAACTTATTAATGAGACTAAAAGTGTAATTAAGCTTTTTTTTTTAGTAGGGGAATGTAAAAAAAATACATGAGAGGATAAGACATCAAAAATAAAATTTAAATATAATTAAATTCATGATCATCGTTTATGGTTTTCCGAAAAGAATAATAGTAAATTGATAATTTTAATATTTTCTGCTTGGTAAAATTTTAAAAACCAGAAACGTTAACAAGTTCATGTGGTCGACTGAAATCTTCAGATATAATAATTAGTTAGCAAATATAAAAAAAAAAAGTTACCATATATAAACATATTTAAAAATTCTATTTCAAAATGAATATAATTTCTTTTGGAAAAAAATACAAAGCAAACAAGAGAGAGAAGAAATAGTAACATGATATTAGTAAAATCGAAGCAAGGGTACACAGAAGTGTGTGTATGTTTGGAAAAATGTTGGGTTAGAGTAGAATTAATTTTGAAGAGCCAAAATCGATTTTGATTGATAAATCAGCTGTTTGTTTTTGCGTTGAGAAAAAGTTAAATTGATTTTAAGTTGTCAAAATTGATTTTGGCTGAAGTAAGGTGAGACTTGCTTTCACGTTGGGTTAAAAAATTTATACTTTATTTTTACTCTAAACTTGTTTTTGAGAAAAAAATTCCCAAACATAAATTACGTTACTTTAAAATTAATTTTACGCGAAATCAATTCTATAAAATCATGTTGATTTAAAATCAATTCTACTAACGCTAAATCAAACACTGAATCGTGCATATTGTGACCATGTATTATAAAGTTCCAAGAACATTAATATATGGTGTTTCATATAAAAGTAAAGTACCGAATTGATAAAAGATGATATATTACCATGAAAAAAGTGAGTTTATATAATCACTACAAAGCTTATTTAACACTCTAAACTAATTTAACTAATTGTATAACTAACTACTAAGAGTTAACTAACTAAGTTAACTAGTTACTAAGAAAGTTGATAAAAAAAACATATTAAGGTGATTTTAGATGAATATTTAAGAAGGTTAAGTATAAACGTTAAACAAGATATTAATAATTATATATGATCTCTAAATCTAAGTGAAAAAGTAATTTATATTATTTAAAAAATCATTCAAAATGCTAAAAACGTAATTAATATCATTCTTAAAAAAACATAGTTAATTAGAAATTTTATAACATGATAACAAAGATCAAAACAAAGTTAGCAACAAATATTAGCATCAAAATGAATTAAGTTTAGTATAAAATAAAACTAAAGGAGCATAGTAGTGTACACTTGGGGTCAGTATACCCTGTACATATATCAAATTTAGTCCAAAATCTAAATTTTGCAACTATATAAATGATTGATTATATATAATACACAATAGCCACTAAATGTTGTGTTTGGGTCAGCAAAGAATGTAAATTAAAATCTAAATGCTAGAAAAAAAAAACTCAAGAAAAAAGTAATATAATTAAAGAATTGATAAAAGGGAAAATTGTATAAGAAGAAGAGGGAGCTCCCTTCAGTCCAAGCACAAAAAGCTTAAGATTCAATTTGTCTCCCGCGTCATTCACTCATTTACCGAGTACAAACATATTTACTCGGCATTTGAATGAATGAGTCGGCAGCTAATTGAAACCTACGGCCACTTATGAGTGGACTGAAGAAAGCTCTCTAATTATTACCCCATAAATTAAATAAGCCCATATTATTAACCATATTCCCAAAAAGCTCATCCATGATCCATGATCAGTGTAATAATCTGCAGATTAATATTCACCAAAAGCACTTCATCAAAAACAGGCTATATGTAGTAGTGAGCCCTAATTAAAAATCACAACAAATTAAGACAAAAATTGAAACAAATTAAATTCATACGTACCATAATTAAACTGCATTTAATTTGAAGACCATCTCATATCATATGCATCCTTAAAAAGCTTATTTATTGTCTAGCTAGCACAAGTACCTCATAAAGCCATAAAGGGAACGAAGGGCTTTATATAAGCTCAATAGATTGATCATGTGGGAGAAAAACAAATAATTAAACAATTTTTTTTATTCATAGGAAAATATACAATCGGGGATCGAACTCCCCGTACTAACACACGCATATCCCTACGTACTTATCAACTGAATTATATGACTAAGATAATTAAACAATTTTATTTATTTATTTATTTATTGAAGAATTTTCTTTAAACGAAAAAAATCTCAAAACTAGCTCACACATGACATGACATGACAAGACATTACTTTAGTCCCTCAAATTTGTCTATTGTACGATTTTAGTCTTTTAGTTTTATCAATTGTGCAATTTTGATCCTTTGAATTGTGCAATTTTGATTCCGAAATTTTTTCAATTGGGTGATTTTGATTCTTTTGACCATCTCTAGTTAAAAAGCTAATGGTCAACACCATCAAACTCATATAATGAGTGTTCATTTGTGTGATTTTAGTTTAAAACTTTTTTAATTGCACGATTTTGGTGCTCTCACACACTTTATTTTATTGGTTTGATTGTATTGGATTAATTGAGCAAAATCGAACAATTTGAAAAAATTAAGGGAACCAAAATCGTATAATAAACAAAGTTGATGGACTAAAATCGCACAATTAAAAGTTAAGGTACTAAAATCGCCTAATCAAAAGTTAGAGAATTAAAATCACATGATTAATAAAATTAAGAGATCAAAATTATAATTAAACCTTATTTTTTCCCCTTATTTTAATGATAAAGAAGTTATTCATATTCTACATGCCAGAACATTAGTCCTACCAAAACGTTTTATGCATCATACATAAGCGCAGGCGCTACTTGAATATATTTAAATTTAAAACGAAAAGAAATAAAAGAATCAGCGATAAAGAAAAACGAATAGAATACAATGATCCAGATGAAATGGTTCTTAATTTTAAATATACAAATCGATCGATAGAATAGATAGAAAATAGTAGAAAAGAAAGTGCTACATCAAAAAAAAAAAAAATTGAAGGGAAAGTGAATTTAGCTTGTGCGCTACATCTACAAGTTGATATAGTGGTTGGGAAGTGAAACTTTTAGTAGCAACTCTCTGAGTTGAATCCAGACGTACTTTAACCTATAAAAAAAAACAAAAGTGAAAAAAAAAAAGTTATTTTTTAGTGATAAAAATTTCAAACTGCTTTTTCTTCCATGTTTCTTCCTCTCGCATTTTTTCTCCTTTCGTCTTCTTTTCTTTCTACTTTTATGTAAGTAGGGTTTGTATACCAAAAATACCTATATTAGATGTCGTTCAAACTAGTAATAGTTTAACCTTAACTTTTTTTTAGTATCAATTTGTAAAAATAATTCATTTCAACTTTTTATTTTATTTTTACATTTATTTTATAATAGAAAAAAATAAATAGTAATTTTGGAAAGTCAAAATTTTTTTGTTGGTAAATAGAATCAAATAATTCGTAAATTTCAAATGAGTAAAACTTCAATTGAAAAACTTAATCGTTAAAAAAGAGTTGTGATTTTTTTTAAGTTCATTTAATATCAAGTATGAGAGAAATAAATTCAATAATTTTATGTGTTTAATCTAATAAGTGAAATTCATAGAATTTTTGTGTCTATCTCTCATATACTTAACATTAAGTAGACTTTAAATGACTTGAACCTTGTAAAAAGAAATTTTATTTGAATAAATTTTTATTAAGCTGGGTCAAAGTTTCAAACTAAAGTAGGTTTGGTTTGCCTTGATTCATTTCTAGCCTTACATACCTGCATCGCTTCCTAGTACTGACACTTACTTTATTTTATAACTCTATATAGAGATTGAATTTTACCAATTCATCTGTTAAATGGAAAGTTTAGTATATAGACCAACTATATAAAATTTTATTTGATTTGAAAACTTTTTTTATTTTTCATTTATCAACTCCAATTTAACGAATAAAAAACGTTTTAAAACATACATAAATGTCACCTATAAGATGACATAGATGTTTGATTTTTCTAAAATTTGATATACATAATCATCATGATAATATCTAATGACTCAACGGACAAATTGGTGAAATTCGATCTTTATATAGAGTTATAAAACAAAGTGTCGCAACACTTACTCTTAAAATTAACGAATCCCTTCCTATATATCCGATTTATTAATTGAGTTGAAAAATGTATTAATTGAGTTGAAAAATGAATGACAAGACAGTAGATGAAGCGTTATAGATTCCAATTCCAATTCCAATGTTGATGAAAAACCTAATTATCACACTGCTTTTAAGGGTGAGTTTAGCAGGTGAATGACAATACTTTAGGCGGGTATAAACCTACTTTGACAAGACCTATAATAGCCTTTCTATGTCTGCCATGTACTTGTATGACAAAATATAAAGTATTAGAGAACATTCAATTCTTGTAGGAGAATATATATAGACATTATGATATTAATTATTTAGTTTCTTAAAAGTTAGCACTAATTACACTTATGCTTTCTTTGGGGTTTGAGAGAATTTGAGAGGAAAGAACTATGAAAGGAAAAAAAAAAAAGAGAACAGAGGAGTATGAGAAGTAATTTGAGTATGCTCTTTGATTCTAGAATTAAAGATTTCAGGGAGGAAATAAGTGTGTAATGTTGTGAACGGTGATAGTTAATAATAATACATATTATAAAATAATGTTTATTAGATTCATTTTCTAGATAATACTTGAATGAACAGACACTGATATGTGGCCAAGGGGTTTACTTTACTACCTGATAATTGGAACTTACTCATGAGTTTGTGATTTGGTCACTATTAGCAATAAAATCATTCATCTTAAGATAGTGAAATCAATATGCACAAACCAAATTTAACTGCATAAAAACATTTAAATTAAACAGTCGATTTTGAAAACACTTCCCTACTTGAGTAACTTCATTGGTGATCTTTATAGTTTATGAATGCTTTCATCAATAATCATGATAAAACAATAAATCATTGCCATGTGAAACTTCAGCACCTACAAAAATAACATTGTAATCATAAGAAAAGTAGAAAAATATCACAAACTGCAGCAGAACAGCTTTGCAAATGTAAATATCGTTTTCACAACTTGTGAGTTGTGTCATGATTATTGATGAAAGCATATATAAACTATATTAACCTTTTTCTTACAGCATCCAAGAAAAGACATTATTATGAACCAACAAATTACTGTGATGAAAAATTATTAGAGCTAGATATGAGGGGGATGGAGGCGATGTAGACAGACCCTGGAAATGGTGGTGTACATGTTCATTTGGATATGTCTTTAATAGGGCATTGAAGGCGCTCTGGAAAACTAGTACTCCTCTAAAAGCTAACGTTTATGCCATATCCTCTTATCAATTAAAGATCACAAGTGCCATTAGTTAACAATTAAAGAACCCTAAACCCAAATCCACTATTTAAGCATAGAATTGAACCAAACACTCCCTTACCGTCTCAATCTTTTCTTTTTTTAAGCTTCTCTAGGTTTATCTAGTGTTACTATTTAGGGGCTCCGAAACCACTACACAATGTACTAATGAAACGATCTTTGCTTTGCCTAGCCAACTATCCTCTCGATGAAACATACAATTATAACTTCAATTATTCATGAACCATTATCGACAAAAGGCCAAACAAACAGCTGAGCACACTCAAGTGCATGCTTGTTTTTACATTAGACCAATGTAGCTTGCGTATTTTGTAATAGATTCTAACTTTTTAAACATAAATTACAATCATATTAAATAAATCCAATAATAACTTGCTTCCATTCAAAGTGTTTTAGAAAATTGAGTCATTGACAGAACACATACACTACTAAGCTCAACTTGGAACACCATCTTTAGAATTGCATAACGATGTTAAAGCTGAAGCAAACCAAAAAATAAAATAAAAATGAAATGCTCTTAAAATTATAAACAACTTATTTTTTTATGAAGAAAAAATGTAAGAAAACAGAACTTTTAAAAAAGCCCTATTTTGGAGTTTCCCCTACTCTTATTTGGAGCTTCTCTTATTTCATCCTTGTTGCTATGTTCTTTGCGAAACATTTTTTAACTTTTTCTTCAAAAGCTTTTATTTGTAAATTTAACTTAGAATTAGCTTTAAACTCAAAAAAAAGCTAGGCCAAACGCCTGGCAAGTTTTGTCCACTCAATATGGAAGACCCAGAGCGATTAACTCCCTCATTGAAATTAAAGGTGAGTTTGATTAGTATTGGAAAATGATTGTGAAATGAAAGAAAAAAACATTTCAGTTCATTTTATTACAGAGGATTTAAACTCAACCAAGGAGAAAAACAGTGTGGGATTCTCATACTCTAGACATAAACGTGCCTGGCAGAAGCTATTGACTCCATATCAATTTTTTTCTAATTCTTAAGGCACTTTATATATTTGCTCGAGGAACACCATAAGAGACAGTTTGTACTTCTATCACAATATTGACAGAGTAATGTCCTATATATTTGCTACTACTTAACTACCAAAGAAGCTGAAAGCAGCAATGAGCTCTGGCGAACACTTATTATTAAGTTGAAAATATTTATCGCTATAACTTTTAGAACATCGCATGCCCAATTAAATAAGATACGAGAAGTCACTGAACCAAAAAAATGAAGTTACTAATGGACAATAATACCAATAATACAGGAGCAATGGCCAAGAAATATGTCCGAGTCACAGAACATCCCTGCAGTAAAATATAAATATTGTAGAGGCAACAAACCAATACAAGTTACTACCAAAGTCTTCAAGCGGCAACTTGTCCAAAGAGCTGCTTCCGGATCTGCAGCAAGGAACGGAAACTCTGGAGTTAAGTAATTTAGTTGTACATAGTCAACCTTTTCTTTCGTTTTGAGGGGTGATGACATTTTTACACAAAATCCTACCTACCCCAAAACTAAGTAGAATGCATACAGCTATTAATGAGTGCTGATAGCCTGATATGAAACTACTGTAGATCAAAATATCAACTGAATGAAATTTCAACTATATTTTCAGATATATTTAGTTCATGATAACATTTCATTGACACAAATGGCACACAAAAATTAAAAAGTAAAGATAAGTGAGTCGCAAATCATATCATCTGAGCAACAGTTGACAGTTTGCAGAGTTTTGTTTTAAGGACTTGGTTTCTTTTCCCGGATTGGCAGCAAACCTTAATCCTAGTGCCCTGCCCAAGTCCCAACCAAGTCTAGTCCCTCATTCCAGTTAAATATCCCAGTTGTCCCTCTTTGTGTGCAAAATTCACCTAAAGTATTTTATTTCAATTAAAAGTCCAATTTTTTTATCACAGAAACCTTCTTGCCAATATCTGGCTATCTAGTTTCAATATCTGGCTTTCTAGTTTAAATCTCAACAAAACAAACAAGCAGCAAATATCTGAACAAATGACACGACACAAGACATATAGACAATAACTAAGCAAATTAATGGTGGCCAATGACAACTATTATACTTCAGAGCAAAAAATTACCTCTGGAAGTTTCTTACGAAAGACCACGTCCAAACGTGCATCAAGTGTATTTTCACATACAATCTTTCCATCACGAGAGGCCAAAACCACACCTCCAGAGCTGATAAATGACAAACATAATCAAGAAAATCAAAACCAAATTCTTAAAATCAAAGCAACTTAAAGATGTTATACAATTCGAGGAGGCATCCTCAATCAACTAGACAAACATTAAAAACAACTTTATCTTCAGATTTCAAACTCAAGGTTCTAATTTTCAACCTAAGGATAATAATATCAAAACCAATCAAAGAAAAGAAGGCACAGGAAAGGTTAGAACTAGAAGCATAGCTCTGAATAACAGATTCAGACAATCTTACAGCAAGCCCTTCCCCAAAAATCACACACAGTGGGTAGTTTTATGAATAAGCAAGTGGCTGAAGCCAAACAGTTACTCAGGGTTTAATTATAACAACAACATTACCAGAAGAGATCATGGGAATCATGATGGCTGCGAGCAGGTGGAAGATAGACATTGTCGACAATGATCTCCGGTGCATCAACATTTGCCTTTTCAGCATACTCTTGCGCAGCTGAATCCAACACATGCTCTACCAAGTGTACGTCTTCTTTCCGACATCGCAGCAAGACAGAAGGCTCTTTCAGCCTCAGCAAACTCTGTCAAACACAATTCTTACATTATATTACAAGTCCACATTATTACACAATGTTAATAATGCATAAAATATAAAACCAGATTTGCGAACTCTTTAATGTTTGGATTTTTACATCAATCGGATCAGGTGAAGAATGTGGTCAGTGCCACATAAACAAATAGTTATAATTGACAGATTTGCATTGACTCACCTGTGTCAGAAGATAATTGCAAAAACTTATCCTCATGAACATATTAGCTATTAGTATTTTTTTTGGTAAAATTAGCTATAGCTATTAGTATTTAGTATAATTTTAACATTACATATAATGCATAATTAAGGCACAATGAATTAATAACAACTAACATTGGTAGCGGGTTTGTTACTCAAATATGAATATGTGAGAAATAATCTAAACAAAAATACTTGGAAAAATAAGTGAACAGAGTGCAATACTAAAATTCAACTGACCTGAACAATGAGATCTTTCAAAAGGTTCCTGTACACATGATGATCACGGCTGACATTCAAAAGTTCCTTGGATGCTGCTTCTTTCATGTTATTAATCACATCATCCTGAGCTTGAAGAACTTTTATACGAGAAGCATTCAACTGCATAGAGTACTCACTGCAACAAACAATAGTGTTGAGAAACTAAAATTATCTAAACCATGACCATTTTTCAACAGAAAAATGATAACACAGAGCATTACACTGCAAGCAACAAACTAAGACTCCAAAACTAAACTCTCAATCTCACTTTTCAATAGATTAAACAAAAATCCATTCATCATACACCTTGATAATAACATCACAGGCAAGTAATAAAAGCCATAATTATACACATATTCCAAAAGTTCGGAAATGAATTAATAACACGGCTAGATGAACAGTAACAAAGGGATCCGCAAGACTCTGATTATGACTTAGTGTCACTATCAAACAAGGATCAAGAACTATACGGATGTATACAATTCAGAATTACAGTAGCAATCATCACCGGAAACCATGTCCATATATAAATGAAGATTCATGAAATAGCCATGTAAATTATATGAATTTACTGATGAAAGAAAAAAAAATATAGAAGGCATAAAGTAAATTACATCTTCCTCCGAATTTCAACTTGCTTCTCTTTGCGGATGTATACAATTCAGAATTACAGTAGCAATCATCACCGGAAACCATGTCCATATATAAATGAAGATTCATGAAATAGCCATGTAAATTATATGAATTTACTGATGAAAGAAAAAAAAATATAGAAGGCATAAAGTAAATTACATCTTCCTCCGAATTTCAACTTGCTTCTCTTTGCGCTCGTACTCTTGGCGGATCTTCTTCTTGTCGGCTTCAACTAACTGCAACTTCTCGATGTTGAATTCCTACAAGAAAACAGTAAAACACTCAACTTAAGTATCGATCAGATAGCGATTCAATTTCAACCCAATCAAACGAAGAAACAGGGATCACGGTGTTGAAATGGAGGCAATTATATGCAAATCAACGATCTAAACTAAGAAAAACAATTCAAAGAAGAAATTGAGAGATAGATCGAAATAATGAAGTGAAGCGGTACTTCTTCGGCGGAGACAGAGATCTCGTTGGCTTTCTCCTCCGCTTCCTGGCGGATAAATCTGACCATCTGTTGGATTTGCTTGGAGACATCTGCGTCGTTCATTTTGTCGGAGGCTTCGGAATCGAATCGGAGAAGATCGAGGGAAAAGGGAACTGCTTCAGCAAGGTGCGAGCCCTTCGTCGATTGTGGTCTTGTGGATGAGAAATTGACAAGAAGACAGCTATGCCTTTATACGAACCTTCCTGGCCAATGCAGTCAATTTCCCTTCTTTTTAACCAATTTTTTTTAGTGAAATTTGTAGGAGTAATTCATATAGGACTATAGGTCTTTGAATTATTAAAAAATTTATTTAGATACTTGAATTTTTAAGAGTAATTCAATAATGTCTCTGAACTTATCAAATGTTATATTCACTTATCTTTTGTTTGGTTTGAGGAGAGAAAATGTGAAGAAAAAAAGTGTAAAGAAAGAAAGTAGAGAGAGGAGAAAAGTGAGAGAAAGATAAGAGAAAATGAGTGTGTTTGGTTTAAGAAAAAATGAAGAGAAAGATGAGAGAAAATAGGTGTGAGATCCATGATAGTGGACATTTACTCTCACAACATCAACTTTCTCTCCATTTTGGAGAGAAAAATTTTCTGGTAGAACTCATACTTGATTTGACATTTTTCTTCTATTTTTTCTCACAAACCAAACGAGAGAAAGTTGTGTTTTCTACCCCTTTTTTCTGCTCTCATTTTCTTTCCTTCCATTTTCACCCCAAACAAAAAGAGGGTTGGGGCTCGTTTGGTGATCAGATAAATAGCTCAAGATAGGATAACTTATCATATCATGTTACTATCTGTAGTTTGGTGAACCACTAGGATATGATAAACTTATCGTGTTAGCTTATCATATCTTACTCTCTAGTACAAAAGGTTATCCGAGTTGGGTTAGAAGCCAGTCGGATAGGATAAGAATTTTTATTTCTTACTTTACCCTCGCTTATAATACATATTCTTAAATATAATAAAAAATTAAAATAAATAATAAAAAAATTAATAATAATAATAATAATAGTAATAAAATAATAAGTAATAAAAATAAATAATAATGAAAATTAATAATAATAATAGTACTAAAAATAAATAATAAAAATAATAATATTAATGTTAAAAAGAAATAATAATAATAATAATAATAATAGTGATGTAGTAGTATCTATTCTGATATCTCATAGATACACCAAATACTGGATATAATAAGAGTTTATCAAGGCTTATCTAACTCTTATCATATCATGTTGTTATCTAACCCTCTTATCATATTTTACCTTATCATATCTTTCCACCAAACGACTCCATAGATTCCTAGGTATACAAGAGTAATTCACTTAGATCATTGAGATTATTAAACTTTAAAAGCTTAAGTGAATAAACGTTTGGCAATTTCATAATCCTAAACGAACCTCCATGCAATTCAATCACCTGTGTAAACTACTTTTGTAAATTTAAAGACCTATGTAAACATCTTTACAACTCAAAAACCTATATAGAATACTCTTATAAACTTAATTACTAAAATGATAATGATTTATTTTTTCTTTTACCACACATGATTATATCATTTTTTTTAATTTATTCGAATTTAAGATCTCCTATAAACAGCCTAAACCCCTTACCTCTAGCTTCTAATTCAATTCTAGCGGGTCTATGATTTGATGATTTTATATTTCTATCAGACAAAAATAAAAAAAATGAAATATGTTTGTGCCAAAAAAAAAAGTTGAAATACTTTATTATTCATTTAAGTTAAACTTATTTTTCATGTATATTAAAAAACTTCAATTATAGCAAAAATTGACTACAAAAATCTAAAGTTGTCATACTAAAAATCACCCACCATCCATATGAAAAAAAAATATAAAATAACTTGAATAAAGATAAAAAATAGAGTAAATTACCAACGTGATTCCTAACCTTGTGTTTCGAAGAGAAGAAAACGGCAAGAGAAAAAATGAGAGAAGAAAAAAAGTGGGAGAGAAAAAAATGAGAAAAGATAAAATTTTAATTTTTTTTTCTCACTGAAAGTCAAATTTTTTTTTTTATTTTCTCTTCATCTTTTCTTTTTCCAAACAAAAGAAAACACATTATTATTATTTTTTCTTTTCTCTCTTTTAAGCACAGGCTTAACTTTCATCATGTCATCATATTAATTTATGAAGTTTTGAAATATATTAATATCTCCATTAACTTTATAGTTATTAGTCACATTCATCCCTCAAGTTAACTCCTCTCCGTTAAAATGGACAGAAGTGCCACATGACCTCCTATTAGTGAGTTAGAAATTTTAAACTCAAAACGAGTGTATTGATCCTCTAAGCTTTAAAACTTGGGGGTATTTATCCCTAAACTATAAAAAGTAGTTGAGTAAATTAGTATGTTGGTTCATTAAGTTTATATTTGATTTTACTTTAGTCCCTTAAGTTTATTTTGATTCATGCACTTGACAGATTGATTTGATGGCTGGGGAGTGAAGTTCTAAGTAATAGCTCCTCGGTCGAATATTTATGAGTGCACATTTTCCTATAATTTGTTTTACTCATTTTAGTCCCTTAAGTCATGTTTTTTGGACCACGTTAGTTCTTTATGTTAACTTAGTAAGTTTAACGAATTTGTCACTAACACCGTTATCTTTCAAATCAACGGTTAAAATTATTTTAATTGAACAACTCAGAATAAATCTAGAATTTTATTTTTTTAAAAAACAAGTCAAAAAAACATTCTTCTTCCTTCTTTTTTGGTACATCAGAAAATAAAAAAAGCTACACTCTAAGGTGAGTAATGCCCATTTGATCCTGCAATAACAGCAAACTCAACAACCGAGGGCAAAAATTTAAAATCTCTAGCGGAGTATCCATCTTAGAACCTTCCTTAGCCAGCCAATCAACACATGAATTCCCTTCAAGCAATGTGTGTCCTCGCTCAACATTCCAATCTCGTAATAACAAAGTCTTAGGGTGCGTTTGATGCGTGAACAGGACAGTACAAGTAGTACAGCATTGTACAAGTTTTATGAGGCACAGCACAACTTTTTATGTTATGTATCGTTTGATACTCAATGCACATAACAAAAAGCACAACATAAATTTTACAATAATATCCTTCATGTTATATTATTAATTGTTTTTAAATTTTTCTAAGAAAATAATATTTTAAGATTTTATAATTATTTTATTATTTATTATAAAATTAAAATTTCATGATTTAATAAATTACTACATAATATATTTTATGTAATATAATAATTATATTATATATAAAAGAAATTATTATTAAAAAATATTTTTAACTCTTTATTTTTTAATATTTATATTTACCGTTAAAATTTATTTTATTATTAATACGTTATTTTAATTATATATATATATATAAATAACAAAAAAATGATGTAAACATTGATTTAAAAAAAATACAACATAAACTACCTCGTAAGTAGAGAAAATGGGGAAGGTAGTTACGTACTGAATAAAAATACAAGGTTAATTATGTCTTTTCTTAACTTGTTCATGGAACAAGAAAGTTGTCCCTTGGTTTAGTGAAGTACAAAAAATAGTCATTTTGTACTGTCCTGTGACTCAAATTTTGTGCTGTTACTTGACAGCTTTTTGAATCAAACACAGAACAAAAAGTTCTGAATCGAAGATGACTCCAAATACGAGGCAAAGCAGTGTTATTAAACTCGGGTCAAAAAGTATAAAAATGAGATTTGATCCTCACACCCTATGTTTAATAAAGCAACAACATACCACTAGGCCACAAACCAAATACTGGTATAAATTTAAAAATCAATAGTTATAATATATAATAATGAAACTTTTAAATTTAAAATTCTTCTATATTTATAATATAAATACCAATAATAATATTCATATACTGTTTAAAAATGTTTCATATATGTTATTCAATTTTAAAATATTGATATGCTTTAATGATTTAATTCATAACATGAAATTTGTTTTGTAAATTTTGTTAAGAATTACAAATTTAATATGATATTTTTTCTATACTCTCTAAATTTGACTTATCAAGTATAAACATAAAATTAATTTGTTAGTTAATATATTTATTTTGGGAATTTTGTTTATATTTGATTTAAACATGTAAAATTTAAAGTATAAATATGAGATTTTTTATATATATTTTTTAATTTAATATAAATATCCAAATTAACATTGACCCTCGAATCAACCCAATGACGTAGTACCTCGACCGAGTCAATTACTGACCCGATAACACTTACGTAAAGTGTGTAGATACAATAAATAAACAACCTTATATACTATTAGCCAAACCTATTATTCCTAAGAAAAATCTAGCGATGGTAACTCGGAGAGATGTCAGTCTAATCAGTTTGTTCCCAATGGCTACTAATCATAATTTTATTGTAATAGTCAAATGTCTTTGATAGGAATCTCAATCCATTTGTAAATACTGCCAAAATTTAATAGTATTTGAAAAATTAAAAATTTAAGAGGCATAATAAAGAATACCTTAAAAAAACACTATGTGCTGTTGAAATTATAGAATTTACCGTAATTGTTTTAACTACATGTTGTGGATTAGAATAATGGCATCCCGTATTTACGCTTACATGCCGGGTCAAGAAGTCGCCAATTACCATCAGCATCCCAGTAAGTTGGGCGCGGCCTACTAATAAGGCCCAGATGATGAGGATTGGGCCCACGCAAAGATCCTGGCCCAATACGGACCGCATTAGGTCATTTGCCTCACTCTATAAATATTATCATAATGCACCATGCAAGGTACGTAAGATATATTATCATATACACAAACCTTAATTCACTCACTGACTTGAGCGTCGGAGTGCTTGCAGGTGCACACCACCGCCGCCGAAGCTCAGGAGACTACCCTGCTCGTCCTATATCCCTATCAGGTTAGATCACAACATTGGCGCCGTCTGTGGGGAACGCAACAAAAAGTTTCACTCCCATCAATCATCAACCATGGTTGGCTCAACCAGAAATAGGGATTACAACGATCCCAGCGTGCAAAACCAAGGAGCTGGACAGCAGGCTGGTGCGTCGAATCAAGCAAGGGCACCCCAACACTTTGATATCGAAGCAGAATTTCGTAAACTGCAACAGTTGGTGCAGTCACAAGCTCAAGAGATCGCAGATCTCAAAGAGCAACAGCGCAGGGGCAAGCATGTTGTTATCGAAGATGATTTGGAAGAGGAAAGAGCTGAGAGGCATACCCAGCCAAACCCTGAGAATCTGGAAAAGGATAATGACAATGCGGAAAAACAGCAACGGAAATCCGCAATTGAGGGAGACAAAGAAGGGAATCTGAAAACTCAAGAAAGGCCACAGGAAGGACGGGTAAGTCGCCAACATGAAAGGGCCCCGCATCAATCTCGGGTAGAGGGGGCCATCCCGCCACCTGTCCCCCCTACGGGCCAGCAACCCGGACAACCCGCCGGTAAGCAAGAGCATATGGCTGAAAATGTCCCGGATTTCGGGTACATTGACAATCCCTTCACGCCATGGATAATGTCCCATGCGCTTCCTCATGGATTCCAGTTTGCAAAGAAGTTGAAGGAATATGATGGAACCAAGGACCCCACTCTACATGCCAGCACCTTTGAGAGGGCTATGTACTTCCAAGGGGTGAATGAGGCCATCGTATGCCGTGCTTTCCCCCTCACATTGTCAGAGGCTGCGAGTCGTTGGTTCTCGGACCTCCCACCATAATCCATCAGCAATTGGAAAACCCTCAAAGATAAGTTTATTCTTCATTTCACTAGCAGTAAAAGACAGTTCAAATCTGAATTCCACTTAGAAACCGTTAAACAGGAAAAAGATGAATCGCTACGAGACTATATAACACGTTTTAACAATGAAGTATTAGAAGTTAGGAATGTCGAACCTAACTTGGTGTTATATTTCTTTGTAAGAGGATTGAAGCCAGGAGCCTTCGCCAAGCAACTGGCTGGAGATAAGCCCACTTCTATGGATGACTTGAAGGTCAGAGCCGAAAAGTGGATCAGAATAGAAGAGTGGGAGAAGGCCCAAGCCGCCAAGAAGGATGACAAAGCAAAAATTGTCCCTCCAAACAAATCCCGGGGCAAAGACGATAAATCTTGGGATAGGTCTCCCAAGAAGCGCAAGGGTCTTTTCAACAATTACACTCCGCTGGTAGTCCTGCCAGCTTCAGTGTTAAAAGAAGTGATGCATTCTAAATTGAGAGAGCGGCCGCCACCTTTGAAAACGGTTGGAAAGCATAAAAATAAATACTGTGAATACCACCGAGATCGTGGGCACAAATGAATGCATCCAACTCCGAGATGCAATTGAAAAGCTGATCCGACAAGGGAGGTTGAGAAATTATGCTCGGTCATCTCCAAAAAGGCGGGATCGTCGCCGAAGTCCGTCTCCTCGGACACAGACATTCAGATCTCCTCCTAGAAACCGAGACCAACGAGCTGAGACCCGTCAAAGATCCCGGAGCCCGAGACGAGCACAGGATTCCCCTCCTAGGGGAATAATTCAAGTCATAGCTGGAGGAACCTGCTTAAAGGGTCTCGAAGATAGGAAGAGGACCCGAGATGTCAAGGATTCTTGTTCCCAAGTAACTGCTGTGGCTAGTCCAGTGCTATCTTTCTCAGATGCAGATTTCCCGGAAGAACCGATCCGGGATAACGAACCATTGGTCGTAGCAGCTAATTTGAACGGTTTCGAAGTCCATCGAATCTTCATTGATCAAGGAAGTTCAGCCGACATTATGTTCTGAAGCTTGTTTGATAAAATGGGATTAGGATCCAAGGATTTAATCCCCCATAAAGGCAACTTAATTGGCTTCACTGGAGATACGATCATTCCCAAAGGGTACGTTGACCTCAAGGTGAATTTCGGCAAAAAGCCAAATACCAAAACAATTCCCGCTAGGTTCATAGTGGTGGATTGCCCCTCGGCTTACAATGCAATCATTGGGCAACCAACCCTGAATAGCCTTGGCGCCATAGTTTCTACCATCCATCTAGCCATGAAGTTTCCAGGAGAAAATGGATCAGTAATAACTGTCCGAGGAAAGAGCAGCGATGCACGGAAATGTTATCAAGAAAGCCTTAAAATCACGAAATCACCATCTATTTTACCGATAGCGGCAGAAGAGAAAGGGAAGCAAAAGATGGAGAGACGTGATTTGATGCGTGATGGAGGGGTCATGATGGCTAACTTAGATCCCAGAACAGACTTTGAATATCAACGACCTCAACCAGGAGGGGATCAGATCTTAGTCCAAATAAGACTTAAAGAAGATCAGACCGTCAAGATAGGGGCGAACTTACCCCCCGTGATCAAAGACCGACTCATTGAGTTGTTGAAGACGAATAAAGACCTGTTCGCTTGGGTTTCTTCCGACATGCCTGGAGTTGACCCGGAATTCGTGTGCCATCGCTTGTCTTTGAGACCGGGATCTATACCGGTGGCTCAGAAGAAGAGAAAAATGGGTCCGGAAAGACAAGCAGCGATAGAAAAACAGGTGAAGGAGCTGCTAGATGCAGGGTTCATCCGAGAAATACGATATGCAGATTGGCTTTCAAATGTGGTGATGGTAAAAAAGGCTAACGGGAAGTGGAGAATGTGCACAGATTACACATATCTGAATAAAGCATGCCCCAAAGATCCATTCCCCTTACCTTGTATTGATAAACTGGTGGACAACTCTGCCGGTTATAAGTATCTATCTTTCATGGACGCTTACTCCGGCTATAACCAGATCCCCATGTATCCCGAAGATCAAGAGAAAACGGCTTTTGTCACCGACATGGGTGTTTATTGCTACACCATGATACCGTTCGGTTTAAAGAATGCCAGAGCAACGTATCAGCGGATGATGAGCCAAGTCTTCAAAGAACAGATTGGTAGAATCCTTGAAGTTTATATTGACGACATGATAGTAAAAACCCCAGAAGATAAAGATCCGGTGGCTGACTTGCGCGAGACTTTTCAACAGCTGCGCAGGTATGATTTAAGGCTAAATCCTAACAAATGTACTTTTGGGGTCGAGGCCGGAAAGTTCTTAGGCTTTATGCTAACCAGTCGAGGGATTGAAGTCAACCCGGACAAGTGTAGTGCCGTGTTAAATATGCAGAGTCCCAGAACTATTAAGGAGGTCCAACAGCTAACTGGAAGGGTCGCTGCATTGACAAGATTCCTTCCAGATTCAGCCAGAAAATGCTTACCCTTTTTCAGGACCTTACGACGTGAGGAAGACTTCCAATGGAATGCAGATTGCGAAGAAGCTTTCCGGGAGCTGAAGAAAATCCTCTCAAGCCCACCAGTCCTGTCTCGCCCAGATCCAGGGCAGATCCTATATCTATATTTAGTCGTCACCAATGAAGCAATCAGTGCGGCTTTAGTAAAGGAAGAATCCCGGAACCAGAGTCCGGTATATTTTGTCTCTAAGGCGCTACAGGGATCGGAGTTGAATTACCAGCGGCTCGAGAAAGTCGCCTATACTCTGCTATTTGCATCTCGGCGGCTGAGGCCATACTTCCAATGTCATCCCATCATGGTAAAAACAAATCAACCCATCAGACAAATCTTGCACAAACCTGACTTGGCGGGAAGGATGATGACCTGGGCAGTAGAATTATCACAATACGATATTTCCTACGAACCACGGCAAGCGATCAAAGCACAGGCGTTGGCTGATTTTGTGGCCGAGATGACACATCCCGGGGAGGAGCCAAAAGGATCCTGGACTATCTATGTGGATGGATCCTCAAACCCCAAAGGAGCAGGCGCAGGCATATTAATCGAAAATGACGAAGGGATAACGATAGAATATTCTCTGAAATTTGAATTCCCAACCTCTAATAATCAAGCAGAATATGAAGCCTGTCTAGCCGGGATACGCGCGGCAAAAGAACTAGGGGCTACCGCGATTACTCTGTGTTCAGATTCCCAATTGGTGGTATCCCAGATAAAAGGGGAATACCAGGCAAGAGAGCCATTGTTGCAGAGATACCTGACGAAGGTTAAAGAAAGTCTACTTGGTCTCTCTAAATTTGAGATTAAGCACATTCCAAGAGAAGAGAACAATCGCGCTGATTTACTCTCCAAATTGGCCAGTACTAAGTCATCTTCAACTTTGAAGTCAGTAATAGAAGAAGTTCTCCCTTCTCCTTGTGCTATTTTGCAGGTTGAAAACGACGACTGGAGAACTCCAATAATAGAGTATATCACTAAAGGAACCATCCCGGCAGATACCCGGGAAGCAAGACGGCTTGTACAAAATGCCTCCCGGTATTCCGTGATAGAAGGACAATTATTCAGGAGAGGACTATCAACTCCTTTGCTTAAATGCATTGGACCATCTGAAACATGGTATGTTCTTACTGAAGTGCATGAAGGAAGTTGCGGTCACCACATTGGTGGAAAATCGTTAGCAAGAAAGTCCTTGCGGGCAGGATACTTCTGGCCAACCATGAATAAAGATGCAGCTGATCACGTGAAGAAGTGCCAAAAGTGCCAAGAACACAGTCCATTGTCCCACATCCCGGCTGAAGATCTGCACAGCATCTCCACCCCCTAGCCTTTCCGCATTTGGGGCTTGGACCTCTTGGGACCTTTTACTCCAACCACAGGTCAGTTCAAACATCTCATTGTTGCTGTTAACTATTATACTAAATGGATTGAACTTGAACCCTTAGCCAGCATAGCATCAGTCAAAGCCCAGAATTTTGTCTTCCGGTAAGTAATATGCCGGTTTGGTATCCCGACAGAAGTTATCTGTGATAATGGGACCCAATTCACCGACAAAGAATTCCGAGAAAAGCTAGCAGGTCTCCGCATCAAGCAATACTTTGCCAGTGTAGAGCACCCACAATCGAACGGACAGGTAGAGTCCGCCAACAAAGTCATACTTAATGGCTTGAAAAAGAGATGCCAGAAAGCTGGAACTAGTTGGGTAGAAGATCTTTATCAAGTACTCTGGAGTTACAGAACTACTCCCCATAGCTCCACCGGAGAAACTCCATTTCGAATGGTATACGGATCAGATGTTGTAATCCCGGTAGAAATCGGGCACCCATCCTGGAGGGTTATGTACCCCGCTCAAGAAAACGAGCAGCTCCTCAGAGAAGATTCCGACATGGTCGAGGAAATCCGAGAAGCCGCCAGAATCAAAGAGTTATCCCGGAAGCAACAAATAGCACAGAGATACAATCTGAGGGTTGTCCCGAGAAGATTCCAAACAGGTGATTTAGTCCTAAGAAGAGCCAGTATTGGAAATCGCAATGTTAAAGACGGGAAGCTTAGAGCGAATTGGGAAGGCCCCTTCCGGGTCAAGACCATCGCAGCTAACGGAGCATATCATTTAGAAACTCTCAAAGGCAAAGAGATTCCTAGAACGCTTAATGTCGCAGACTTAAGGCGCTATTATAGCTAAGCTATGTAATTTACAGTCTTTTGTAATAAAGGGGTACTCTTTTTCCTGTAGCAGGTTTTATCCCTAAGGAGGGCTTTACTGCTAGAGGTTTTAACGAGGCCCCCATTTGTTATTTGCTTCTTATTATTAATAAAGTTGCATTCCATTAATTCTGACATAAACAAGTTAGTTCAACTCTTAATAGCAAGCAGATCGGAAGAAAGTATGAGAAATACAAATAATCCGAGATCAAGACGTCGGCAACAAATAGAAACTGGCATACATGCAAGGCCAATAATGAGTCGAGATACCATCGCGGGTAATTCTCTGCTACAGACTCAAGGTCACACATCAACTTAAACTTAGAGAAAGTACAAACTACTTTCCCTCCTGTTGAGGAGCTAAAAGGGGCGACATCGCAAATGTTTCCCTAACAATTCAAACGACACAGAAAGAAAGAACTCCAAAACATAAAGGAGGCACAAATCGAAGCCACACTTCAACAAAAGTTAGAGAAAGTACAAACTACTTTCCCTCCTATTGAGGAGTTAAAAGGACGACATCATTAATGTGTCCTAACAATTACAGAGACATGGGAAATTTCCATGTCCGGAGAGAAGCAAAGAGATGACTCGAGCGGTCAAATCTCTACGACATGCAGAAACACAATGAATAGAAGCAAAATACGCACAAACCATAATGTATTAAAATTAACCCGGAAGACCAGGATGATAAAGTTTACAACGTTTTACAAAACAAAAGAAGTATAAAGATGAAAAAGCAAATCATGCAGTCCCTCAAGCGTTGGGAACTCCGGGCTCCGGCACGGGATCTGAAGAAAGAGGAGGAGTGCTGCAATCGAACGGTTCCAATCCAGGATCAGAAGGGTCGAGTGGCATGGGATTGTGAGGGTCATGGAAATCCATGAACACCCCATCCTTCATGCCATGATACTTGCAAAGCCCACGAGTGTTCAGCTCAACACCGGGATTCAAGAAAAGGAGGGTCTTCACACAGTCACGGTAGGAATCATCCACCGTAGTATCCATATCTTGATAAGCCTCCTCCAATTTCTCTTGAGTCTCCCGTAGCTCCACTTGAACCTCATGAAACTTGGAAGCCGACCCCAAAAGCTCGAACTGAAGAAGCTTAAGAGCAGAATCATCTTCATTCGCTTTAGCCTTCAGCCCGGAGACTTCCTCCCTCAACTTGGATTTTTCTGATTCCAAGCTGGCAGCCAGCTCCTTCTCCTTGGCGAGATCCTCCTCCATGCAGGCAAATTTCTCCTTCAAGGAGGCAAGTTCTTTCCCAGTTCGGGACTCCAATTCTTTGACACTAGCAATAAGGGCGTCTTTCAACCCCATATCATCTCAGAGGTCCCGAAGCTGAGCCTTCAAAGAAGAGGTTTGGCCCATATCTTCTGCATGGTCGTGGACGTGTTGGAGCATAGCCATGCTCATAGCCGTCCAACCCATAAGGGATTTGACTTGCTCCTACAGAAACAGAAACAACAAGAAGATGTTAGGCCAATTCCTACCGAGATCAATCATTATACCGAGATCAATTAGTATAGAGTTGACAAACTCATTTGATGCTATATGACAAGGATATATACCTTCACGGTAGAGGCTCCACCCTTGGTGAAAAAGTCCCCATGTTGAAACTTAATCAAAGGAGATTGGAACCCCTCCCAAGCAGACGACGGAGTAGAGAAGGGTGCCACCAATACCGAATTCATCCCGGTTGAAGCCCCCTCGGCATCTCCAGGCTGGTCACCTACAAATTGAACTAAACGATATAATAAAAAGGCAACGTTCGGTCCCAACATATCTAGAAATTGCAGAAGGATAAAAACATACCAGACTTGGTAGTCCGGCGACACTTTTGCTGCGTAGTAGCCATCTCGCCGCCAGAGCTGGGAGGTACAGACCTCTTCGCAGGAGACATTCCCCTAGTAGGAGCTACGCCCGAGATGTTGATCCCGGTGGGAGCTACCGGGATAGGAACAGGAACTGGAGCAAGAGAAGGAGGCGGACCGGAGGCAGTAGCCTTCCCCTTCCCCTTGGCATCTCGTTTCTGCTTCTGAATGGCATAGTTGGCCATGATCTCGGCTGCAAAAAAAAAAATACTTGTTAATAAAGGTCGAAAACATGGAAAATAAAGATAAACAATGCGGTATGGTAAAAAGCAATGCCCTACATAAGCATGTCGCCTGGTCTCGGCGAGATACTCCTATTACGTCCTTGCAATGGATGGGTAGCCCCCCACGCTCAACAAAGACGCATAGATTCCTAAAAGTTTGTTGATCTTCCTCCTCCAAGAAGCCAATCTCCAACTCATTCAGGGATAGCGACCTTTGATAATGCTCCTCCGTCCAATATAACGGAAACAAGGGCTGCTTGTCTTGTCCCATCCAGAAAGGAGTGCAATCGTCGGTCCGAGGGACGACTTTAACATAAAAGTCCCGATGAGCCTTGAAGGACTCTTCATAAGGGACAAACAGTTGAGGAATCCCGGAGCGATGACAGAGGGATACCCAATTCTTCTTCCTCGGACCGTGATAAAGGCCAAAGATGTACAAAAACAAGGTCGACGAGCAATGCCAGCCTTGGGCCCAACAAAAGACCTCAAAGGCCTGAACGAACCCCCAGCCGTTAGGATGAAGCTGGGTTGGAGCGAGATGAAGATTGTGCAAAACTTCAATTTGAAGGTCAGAGAAAGGAAACCTAATCCTGAGCTGATGCCATAAGGACTCCAACATCATAATATAAGAACCTTCGCCCTCAGAAGCCGGCGTACAAATTCTTTCCTTCTTGTTCGGAATGATTAACTTGTGGTTCGAAGAGGGATCAGTCGTAACGTCAGTCCCAGGGGTGTTGGGCCCATAATGAAAACACTTCCTCCAACGCTTCTCCACCAGTCTGAGCCGGCGACCATCCTTCACTGAACATTCCTCACGAAGGATATCCCAAACCCACAACATCCCCCAGATATTTTTCAATTCTAAGAAATCAGGGGGACACTCGATTCTAGGTTGAGAAGTACTGGGCTCTCCTGCCCCTCGCACGACAACTTCCGAGGATCCCGGAGCATCGGAAGCTACCGGGATGGCAATGTCACCTTGAGCAGGTTCCATATCTACATGATCAAAGAAAGCAGAGTCAGATCCCGGGGACGAATGGCTACAAGAGGAAGGAGCATACGCAGGGTCGGATTCAGAATCTAGGGAATGAGTCATAGATGACGGTATAGACTCTTTATCTTCTAAAGAATCCCCGGGATGGGAAGACTCAACTTCATCCCCTACCGGGATGAAATTAATGGGGGCACGGCGATCTGAACCTTGTTCGATAGACACAGAACTTTCAGAACTATACTCATCAGGAAGATGGGCTGACGCAAGAAGAAGAGCTGAAGGTTCTGGGTTCAAAGTGTTAAACGACCCACTCACACTCTGGGTAACCGACTCACCACTCTCTACTCGTCGCGAATACAGAGGATAAAACCAAAAATGGCAAGACTCACAATAATCAAGATTGGCTATGGAGGGCGTACCAGGACCAAGGTTTGGCTCATTACAAGACTTATGTTTGCGAAGACCCCTCGCAAAACTCTCAAGAAGTTCAGTATCATTTGATTCTGAAGAGGAACCACTCGTCAACACGATAACGTTATCGGCCATTTTTGAGGGAAAGAAACCCAGAAACTACAACTAAACCCTAAAGGGGGGAAGAATGCAACAGAACAGTTCAAGAATCAGGAAAGAATCGAATAAAGGCACAAATTAGTAAAAAGTAGAAACAATACCTGAAAAATGAAGCGAATGTGTTGATAGAAAACGGGTTTGAGAAACGAGTACAAATAATGGAAGAAGCAAGGTTTTCAAGAGTTCTCTGTCGAAGGGAATGAAGAGACAAGAAGCGCGAAGATGAAGAGTGAAAACTTGAATAAATGAGAAGGTGAAAATGTAACGGGTGAAAAGAAATAAAGTAAAAACCGTCACATCACCTTAATGAACGTGGGGCCCAAGAACCACGCTAATCATCGCGCACAATGCCCAAAGTGGGATGCGTGAAACACACGCACCCAAAAAGAAAACCAACCGTCATCTCGTAACGTTTTCGGAATCGCCATCTAACGTCCACCCGGCATGATAAATGAACTCGCCAACCTCTCCCAAGAAGAGCTTGACAACTTGGGGGGCAACTGTTGTGGACCAGAATAATGGCATCCCGTATGTACGCTTACATGCCGGGTCAAGAAGTCGCCAATTACCATCAGCATCCTGGTAAGTTGGGCGCGGCCTACTAATAAGGCCCAGATGATGAGGATTGGGCCCAGGCAAAGATCCTGGCCCAATACGGACCGCATTAGGTCATTTGCCTCACTCTATAAATATTATCATAATGCACCATGCAAGGTACGTAAGATATATTATCATATACACAAACCCTAATTCACTCACTGACTTGAGCGTCGGAGTGCTTGCAGGTGCACACCACCGCCGCCGGAGCTCAGGATCTAGAAGCAATCCCATTGCCCTCTACTGATCAAGGAGACTACCTTGCTCGTCCTATATCCCTGTCAGGTTAGATCATAACACTACCCATGGTAAAACAATGTCATCACGTAACCTTAAACCCGAAACCCTTAACACTCTGCAAAAATCTATATTGAAAGTAAAGCAAAGTAATCAAGAAATTTAACATGACGGTTTCAGTATCTCATGCAGTTATTGAGGGTAGCAAGAGAGTCTCACTCGTTAAGAATGAAATTTTGATCACACACAATCTTCAAACAAATTCAATTTAAAAAAAAAGTTCACGTTATTGAATGCAAATTTGAAACTCCTACCATCTGCCATGCTTTCTTTAGCTTTGTTTTCTAACACCTATCTCCACCCCACTTTGCAAAGCTTTTGGTTAAGTCTAGCTCTAAACTATGAGCTAGAAACGATAGTTTAAAAATTTATTCATTACTGGTGCACCATTTCCGATGAATAATAGCGGTAAAACAAAGGATTTTTTTAAGGGTCTTGATATATAGTGTATTAAGGGCATCCGTTAAAGTTATTAGAATTAGAAAAATAATTATAAGAGCATATTGTTTCGTCTCTCGAAAATAAAAAAACTACACATTTCAATATTTTATTATTACATTTGACTTTTTATATAGTGTTCTTAAGACACTAAATATCATTTGTCTTTTTTTAATAGTGGTGGCTACTAAAAGAACAGTAAAAATTAAGTAGAAACAAACCAAAATTAAATCTTAACCCTACAATATTGGAAACAAATTTCAGAGTTGGCTCATCTTTCAAAATAAAAACAATATCAAATGATTTTGAGCATGTTCTTGCTTTTGTCATTTGTGTTTATTACTTTAATGCTAACATAATATCTAAAAAATGAAATAAATGTTATTTTAATTGTTCGAAAAATTGGTGTTACTAACTTGTATGTTTAAAAGACTTTTATTACTTATTTTAGTACTTAAAAAATTAAAAATATTAATAAATTAGTCTTTTCATTAACAAAATTAGGTAATTTCTAGAACTAAAATAATAACACTAGTATCATTGCACATCTCCGTCGTGCTCCTTGCCATCGCTGTGTGTCCTGTGCATGCAGTAGTCACGTGGCTGAGGCGCTGAGCTACCAAGTTCTGCCTCCATGGTTGTGACTCAGCATGAGTAAAAGCATACAAAAGATTTTTAGCGTTTTTAGGTTCTTTTGCAATTCTTTGGTTTATATGATTAGTTTAGAGTTAATTATTTACAAGAAAAATATTTTGTGTAGACATATTAGAGTGTTAAAATTTATTTATTCTTTTAATTTATTAATTTTTTAATATTAAAAAATTAAAAAATAAAATGAAAAACTTAATTTAATTAAGTGAGTTGTAAATGAATCAACAAATTAAACTCGCATTGTAAATTCTGTACGTTGTTATCAAGTTTCTAAAGAACCACAGTATTGATGCTAATAATTGCACATTCACAACAGAAACGCTATTAATCATTCGAAAATATTATATCAAGTACTAATATGATTACATAATTGAAAATATAGAGTATTTTACTTGCAGCTATAAATTTGTTATTTGTTATGAAGGAAACGTTGTTCGCATTGTTACTTTAACACTACACAAATTATCTGAAGTTTGTTATTTATTGTTTTAACAAATAATCTTGTTTCAATAATGTTATTGATTAGCTCCAAAATTTTATTTCATTCAACCAAAAGTATGAAATTCCAAGCTTGGAGATTTCCAAATGTTACATAGATCCATAATCGAGGGCCAAACGCGATACTTGGGTGTGGGTGAGAGTGAACTCTCACCAAATTGGAAATGGTAATGAAACTTGGATGTAATAGCAATTATTAAAAAATCATTTTTTTTAAGAAAACCCTTTTCATATTACTTTCTCAAGGTGGTCTAGTAAAAAAGTTGACCACCCTAACACGAATCATTTATTTTTTTACGTAGGAAATTACATCCTTGATCCCTTTTGGCTTGAGCAAAGGACTTTCTGATAGGGTGCTAGATAGGGTGATGGAAGAACTATCTATAGTTATCGTGTACTTGCTTTCTTCTCTTCTTTCTCTTTCGTTAACAGGTTCTTCTTCCTAGTATGCATGGGTCTCTCTTGAGTCATCTTGGTAGTGACCGATGGTCTCAACAAAGAGCTCTATGTCGGAGCGCACTTGTTTGCTAAGGAGGTGATCAGGCTTGTCCGGAAATCTGGTTTCTTGTTCACCGCGCTTTACTTAAATGTGCTGTGTCATTGCAGCAAGCTTATGCCCCGGAAAACTGGCCTACTGACACACTTATGTTTTCATGTGCTCACCAACTGATCTACATAACTGCAACATTTATTTTTCGATTTGTCGAAACTATTTGATTAATTTTATATTGCTTCTATTTTGAAATAATAGTCGGTTTAACTAATATTTCTTATTTTATATTATTTGTCAGTTTTATATTATCAAAAATATTTTTTTATCTTTGTCATTTTTTTATTCTTTAATGTCCAATAAATATTAAGTAATAATTTTTTAAGTCAAAAGTTAATTTAGTCTATTAATTTATTTTTTATTAGATTCTTTAAAGTTTTATTAGTTATTACTCATTTTAATTTATGTAAACTCCTCAAAAGTGATTAATATTTTATAATAAAAAGAGTATTAATTAGGTTTTTGTATATTGTATATAAAAAAAATTCTTTTTTTTATTCTGTGAATTTATATGATCTTTTTTGCTAATTTTTTAAAAATAAATTATTTACAAAAATGTCCAAAATATCGTTATTTTAATCTTCCTTATCTCCTATTATTATATAAACATCTTTGTTAATAATTTAATTAAAAAATAAAACAAAAAATTATGGGACCATATATGACCAAACAAACTTTAAAATAAATTAAAGTGAAAGGATTCTCTTTCCTAGGCATTCCAGTAGGCTATAATCTGGAGCTCTTTTCTAATTGAAAACCGGTAATGGACAAATTTCTTGGAAAACTCACTTCTTGGAAAGGTAGATTCCTCTTCTTTAGTGGCCGGATCACTCTCATAAAGTCCATACTCTCTTCTCTCCCTATTAACTTCCTATCCTTTTTTTGAAATACCTGCATCTGTTCGTAATTTCATAAATAAAATCCAGAGAGTATTGCTATGGGGTGGAGACAGAGAGAAAAGAAAAATTCATTGGGTGGGCTGGGATGAATTATGTATACCAAAAAAGAGTGGGGATTTGGGAATAAAGGACTTGGATTTATTTAATAGAGCTTTGTTAGCTAAATGGAGATGGAGATTATTAAACTCAACTCACCTACTGGATTATGGAGTAAAATTCTTAAATCTAGGTATGGGGATTCTCCATTGAGCCAACAAAGCGTAGATGCTAGATGGAGGTATAGCTCATCTTGGTGGAAGGATTTATGGAAAGCAAGAGAGAGTTTGAGAGGTATTAATGTAAAGTGGTTTGAGGAAGAAGTGGGAAAAGTAGTGGGTAATGAAATTAATACATCCTTTTGGAAGGATAAATGGTGGAAATCAATGAAATATTGCTTTGGTAGATTATTCTCTGTAGCTGAAAATCCAAATATGTCAGTTAGTGATGCTAGAGTTCTCGAAGATGGAAGATGGATATGGAAAATTGGGTGGAGGAGGCAACTCTTTCAATGGGAAGAAGACGAAGTAGCTGCCATGGGGAGTCTCTTAAATCAAGTCACAATTAGTCCCTCATTAGATGATACATGGGTATGGAAAAATGGAAAGAATGGTGTCTTCTCTGATAGTGCTGCATATAAATTAATTCAGGGGATCTTGATATTATTGTCAATAGCATTGACCCAGCAGTATGGTCCAGCTTGGTACCACCGAAGGTCTCATCTTTTGTTTGCAAAGTGACTCTTAATGGAATTCCGACAAAAGATAATCTTCTAAATAGGGGTATTCCTTTGGATGAAGAACAGATTAAGTGTCCTCTATGCAAAGAGGAAGATGAATCTGCTAAACACCTGTTTTTTACATGTAGAATGACATACTATATCTAGTCCCAGGTTTATGCTTGTTTCTCAATATCTATAGTTCTTCATTGCTGTTGTAAGGATCATTTTTCTCATCATGCAGACTGTGGTACCACAAAAAAACTCTCAAATTATAGTATGTCATCTAGGTAAGTGTTATGTGGAATATATGGTTGTGTAGGAACAATTCTGTGTTTAAAGGGTGTCAAACTTCTTCATTTTCTATTATACAGTTTAGATGATAATTAAGTTTCTGTTATTTTCTGTTGTATAAGTTAGTTATTGATACTTTTCTGTTATGAGTTTGTTATGCTCAAACTCCTATATATTTCCCTTCTCTGTATCATAACAATATATCTTGAATAATACATAATTCTGTTTGTTACACCTTTCTCTTTCTCTTGATACTTTCCTCCTTCTTTCTCTGTGCAAAGCTCAAGTCTCTAGCTCTGCTTCGATGGAGGATTTCTGCTTGTAATATGGTATCAGCCTAAAAACATAGGGATTCAGTGGTTGCTCTCGTCTCTTGCTTTTCTTCCGCTTCGTTTTGTGTTCGATTCTTTCGTCTTCATTCTTTCGTCTTCAATTGTTCGTCTTGCTCCTTGATCAACTATGGCAGCTCCAATCAATCCTCTTCTGGATCCTGCTAGCCCCTATTTCTTGTCTTCCAATGAACAACTTGCCCTTGCCTTGATCACAACTCAGTTAAACGATTCCAACTACCATTCTTGGTCTCAAACAATGCTTCTCATTTTAGGAATGAAGAACAAACTCGGCTTCATTGAAGGAACTTTGCTTCGTCCTGCTGATGCTCCTACTCAAATGGCTTGGGATCGCTGCAACAAATTTGTTCTTTCATGGATCATCCAATCCTTGGATCCTTCTCTTGTTCCAAGCGTACTATGGATGTCCACTGCATTTGAGGTTTGGTCTGATCTCAAACATAGGTTCTATTAGCATGACATGTTTCGTATTTCTGATCTTTTTGAATCAATTTACTCACTTCGACAAGGAACTTTGTCTATTTCTGCTTACTTTTCTACTTCACAAGGCTTATGGCAAGAACTTGATCATTTTCACCCTATTCCTAGGTGTTCATGTGATATGCCTTGTACATGTGATTTAATTCCTACTGTTAGACATTACAAAGAAAGAGAATGTGTTATTCGCTTTCTAAAAGGACTTAATGACCAATATGCAACAGTTCGCTCTCAAGTTATGCTCATGGATCCTCTTCCAAGTGTTCAAAAGGTTTATAGCATGCTGCTGCAGCAAGAAAGGCAGAACAATTCCTCTGCTATTGATACTCAGATCATGAACACTACATCTGCTAAGGCAAAATCCAAGGGATTCAAGCCTTCAAGTTCCAAATTTGTGAGCTCTAAGATCTGTGAACACTGTGGAAGATCTGGCCATACTATTGACTACTGTTATAAACTCCATGGTTTGCCATAGCATTTGAAAAAGAATTCAGTTGCTAACAATATATGTGCAGATTCTGATGCAGATTCTGACGATGCACCTTCGGTCATCTCTCCAAGGATAAGTAGCGATTGTCAAGGACTGATGTTCACCCCTGAGCAGCACAAAGCTTTATTGGGCCTACTTCAGCAATCCTCTTCTGATAGTCCTCCTAGTCACTCTGTGAACCAGGTTGCTGGTGCTCCTATCTCCCTCAATTCCAAACCTTCAGGTAAAATCCTAATATGCCATTCTGCTCTTGGTTCTGACTGTTGGATCATAGATACAGGAGCCACCGATCATGTTTGTAAGAACCTTGCTATGTTCCAATCTTATAAGTAATTCAGATCTTTCCCTATTAACCTTCCTAATGGAACTACTGTTATAACTTCTTTTTCTGGCACAGTCATCCTATCACCTCACATATACCTTACTGATGTTTTGTACATTCCCTCCTTTCAATTTAATTTGCTCTCTGTTTCTAAACTTACCAGATCTCTTCGCTGCAATCTGATTTTTTCTGACTCTGACTGCTATCCAGGACAAACATTCCTCACAGATGATTGGTGCAGCTAGTTTGGTGGCAGGGCTTTATGCAATGGAGTCTTCCACTAAAATGAATCTTTTAACTCATTGTACTAATAATTTATTTACCTATGACAATGATAAATGGCATTTGAGGCTTGGACATTTGTCACATGATAAGTTCTCTGTAATAAGATCCATGTATCCAACTATTACATGTAATAAAATTGATTTTCCTTGTGATATATGCCACATTGCTAAGCAGAAACGGTTATCTTTTCCTAATAGTCATAGTATTTCTCCTACTGAAGGTTCTGGAATTAGTATGGCTTAGAAGTTGGAATTGGTTAAGGGCATATGTTCCAGGATTTACATATGGAATTGCAGAATGGATGTTGAACAAAACAGATTGCATAAAAATTCAGCAGGAAGTAGAAGAAACAAATGACCTGGTGACTCTGTGAATTTTTGTTATGCAAGATGATATAAATCCATGTTGCTATTGCGAATGGAAGGATGGAATGGAATCATTTGTGCTACTATTTACAGTTTTGATGTTAGAAAAAGAATGTCAGAGGGTCTCTTTGCTGAGTTCATAGAAAAGTTATTGTAGCTTTAATCTTTTGAGGGGCTTGTATATGCATACATAGTTTCTGGTGTATTTGTTAAGCCTGGTAATCTTGCAGATTCTAAGCACCTCTGATGCTCTCTTACTGTATATTGTAAACAAGATTATGTTTAATGAATTTTTTTGCTGAACAAAAAAAGAAGAAAAGACAAACTTGAAATCTAGTGTAAAGTTGAGGAATAAATTTATTAATTCTCCCAAAATTATATGTCACATGAAGAGAGAAGAAAGTCAAGAAAATGAAAAGAAAAAAGAAAAAAGTGGAAAGTTAGAGCTTATTTGGAATAGTTTTGATTTTTAGTTTTTAAAAATTGTATTATAAAACAGTTTTCAGAAACAGTTTTTAAAAAAAGTGAGAGAAGTTTTCAATATAAGTTTGTGTGTAAATTCAGAAAACTGAAAACTGAAAACCAAAACATGTTTTAGATGTTTTCATATTTTAGTTTTTAAATACTGAAAAACAAAAACTGTTCCCGAAAACTGTTTTTGAAAACTCGACTGCCAAACGATTTTTTTAGTTTTCTGTTTTTAAAAATAGAAAACTATTTTTAAAAAGAGATATCAAACAAGCCTTTAGAAAATAGTACTCCAAACGGGTGTTTGGACTTTGAACTTTGGAGTTAGAAAGATGACGTCCTTCAACATATAGTCGGTGCACTTGGTCAACCTACATGAGTGAATGTGATCAAATAAAATAAAGGACATCGTGAAACGCATATGTGGAAAAAGAGAATAATGGAATTGAATGAGTGAACAGATTACAGAACAGAGAATATAAAAGGGAATATACATGGACGGTGGTGGCTTGGGTTGATGAACTTGGGCTAATACATAGAGGCCCAAACCAAATAAAAACTACAGGTTTTTATTTCCTAATACCCTCCCGCAAGCTGGAGAGTATATACTATGTACTCCCAGCTTGGAGAGCATTAGTTGAAAGGCTTTAGGTTCTAATGCCTTAGTAAAAATATCTACCAGTTGATGTTGAGTATTGATTGGTAGCAGGTCCATTAAGCCACGTTGAAGGCGCTCCCTTACGACATGGCAGTCTATCTCTATGTGTTTGGTTCTTTCATGGAAAACCGAATTTTGAGCAATGTGGCGCGCTGAATCATTATCGCAGAATAGAAGAGCGGGGGATGTGAAATTAACTTTAAGGTCGCGAAGTAAGTATGTCAACCACTGTATTTCACAGACCGTGCTTGCTAAGGCTCTGTATTCAGCCTCTAAAGATGAGCGGGAAATCGTATTCTGTTTTTTACATTTCCATGAAATAAGAGAACTCCCTAAGAAAATGTAGTAGCCTGTAATGGACCGCCTTGTGATGGGGCAGGTGGCCCAATCTGCATCACTGTAAGCTTTGATTCTAAATTCTGAATTACTTTTATATAATAATCCTTGTCCAGGATCATTTTTGAGGTAATGGAGAATTCTGGTTACTGCTTGGAAATGCCCTTGATGAGGTTGATGCATGTGTTGACTTAACTGGTTCAATGCATACTGAATTTCAGGCCTTGTTGTTATGAGGTAGAGCATTTTGCCAATGAGACGTCTGTATCTGTCAGGTTCTGGATATAGCGTTGTTTCTTTAGCAGTTTTTAAGCAATCTTTAATCATCGGACTCAAGACAGGCTTGCATGCAAGAAGACCACACGAATTAATCAAATCCAAAGTATATTTTTTTTGATTTAGAAATATGTCGTCTTTTGATCGAGCAATTTCTAAACCAAGGAAATATCTAAGCTTGCCTAAATCTTTAATGCGGAAGCGTTTATCAAGTAATCTTTTTAAGGCAGTGATTTCAATAGTATTATTGCCGGCTAAAATTAAATCATCCACATAAACTAACACGATGGTAAACAGCGAGCCAGAACGCTTTATGAATAAAGAATGATCATGATGAGACTGTCTATAGCGTAATTTTTTTAGAAAGGTATAAAGTTTCTCAAACCACATACGGCTGACCTGTTTTAAACCATACAAAGATCTGTGTAATTTACTAACATTTAAACCCTGTGGAATTTTCATATAAACATCCTCTTTTAAATCTCCATGCAAAAAGGCATTATTTATATCAAGTTGTTCCAAGTTCCAGTTATTTACAGCAGTGATAGCAAGTAAAAGATGAACGGTAGTTAATTTCGCAAGAGGCGCAAAAGTTTCAGAGTAATCAATTCCCTCCTTTTGATTGTAGCCCTTAGCAACAAGACGGGCTTTAAAACGCTCAATCTCACTGTTTGACTTGTATTTTATTTTATAAACTCATTTTGATCCGATTGTTTTCTTATTATTAGGAAGAGGAACAAGACTCCAAGTCTTGTTTGTTGCTAAAGCAGAAAATTCTGCATCCATGGCCTCGACCTAGTTTGGATCTTGAGAGGCAGCAGCATAAGAATTTGGTTCATGAACATTGCTTATATTGTGAATGTATTTACTGTAATTAGCATAAAGGTTGTTATATGAAACAGCATCAGATAAAGGATATTTAGCATTACTTAAACTATCAACAGTGTAAACGTGATAATCAGATAAATGGCGAGGAGCACCACGAATGCGAGTAGAACGCCAAACAGTTTGTTCATCAGAATTTATGTCATTGTGCACAGAGTCAATAGTTAGAGAGATATCATCAGAGATGGTTTTATCAGCATTAGAAATTATGTTATCGTTATCAGGTGATGTAACAGTCACAAGAACTTGTGGCTGTATTACTGTAGGATCACAAGGATCCATTGGCCATGGGTCATAAAAAGGAATTTTTGAAAAGGATTCGGAAGATACTGCATCAGAGGAAACAATGCTAGTTTGATCTGATGAGAAAGGAAAAAACATTTTCTTTAAAAATGACATTACGAGATACAAACACATTTCTAGTTTTCAAATCAAGAAGTAAAAAACCCTTGGTTCCCTGTTTAAAACCCAGAAAACAACATTTAACGGCACGTGGGTCAAGCTTTTTTCTATTTTGGGTGAGAGTGGTAGCGTAGCAAAAACACCCAAACACACGAAGATAAGTAAGTTTGAGGATGATTGCTTCAAAACTCTGCTAGGAAGGAGGTTAATAATATGAACAGCACATGACACAGCATAACACCAGTAAAAATTTGGCAATTTAGAATGAAATAAGAGGGCCCTAGCAACATTTAAGATATGCCTATGCTTTCTTTCTACAACAGAGTTTTGTTCAGGAGTTTCAACACAATAAGTATGATGAATAATACCATGTTCAGCATACAAATTAGGTAAATTGAACTCAACACCATTATCAGTTCTTATGGTTTTGATATGAACATTGAATTGAGTAACAACAAACTTTAAAAACTTTTCAATTAAAAACTTTGTTCAGATTTTGATTTCATTAAATGAATCCAGGTATGTCTTGAGAAATCATCCACTATTGTTAAAAAATATTTATGATCATGCGAGCACTCAACATGTAAAGGTCCCCAAATGTCCATGTGAACAGTAGAAAATATGCTATCACATCTATTGTTTTTATTAGGAAAGGGAAGTCTGGTTTGTTTTCCTAGTTGGCATGCATCATAAGAAGAACATTTTTCAAAATGCACATAAGGAAATTGGTTAGCAATAACACGCAAAACATCATCAGAAGGGTGTCCCATACGCATATGCCAATTATTAGGAGAGTTATTCGAAACTAAAACAGAGTCACCAGAGATATCAGAATCTGTACAGTAAACAGTATAACAGCAAGATTTATCACAGGATAACATAGAATTAGGTTTGAGAATATAAAGGTTCTTTTGGACTTTAGCAAGTCCAATCATCTTCTTGCTCTGCTTGTCCTGTAAAAAACAAGCATGTTTGTCAAAGAGGATTTGTAAATTCAAAGAACAAACTATCTTATGCACAGATAAAATGTTCGAATGAAAATCTTTGATAAAGAGACATCATTCAGATACAGATTGTCAGTAAGATGCACAGTGCCTATGAACCTAGCATGCGAGGTTTCACCATTTGGTAAATGAACAGCAATGGGAAAGATTTCCTTAACAGAACTAAAAAAATCGAATCATTGCAAACATGGTCAGTTGCACAACTGTCTATTATCCAAAAACTATTTAGAAGATTACCTTTAGTGTCGTGAAGGGAAGTGGTAGTGTGTGTGATAGTGTTGATGTTGTGGTCATTAGATTCCAGTTTAACTTTCTTAATCATGTCAGCAAGCATGGCATAGTCTTCATTACTAAGGATCTGATTAGGTTGAGAGATATTACCAGAGGTTGTAGCAGTGGAGTCTTTGGTACTAACAGCATTAACACTAGCATTGTGTTTATTTTTGAACTTGTAGTTAGCAGGAAAACCGTTTTTAAAAAAACAGTTGTCAACAGAATGGTTTTCCTTTCCACAGAAACTACAAATTATTAGGTTTACAAGGGTTCAGTTTGTTTTTTCCTTTGTTTTGATAATTGGACCTCCAACCGGTTGTGCTAACATTCTGTACAAACTTACCTTCACTGACAGTATTACCAAGGTTACGTTCCTGCTGTTGAACAATGGAAAAAGCTTTTGCAACAGTAGGTAAAGGATCCATGCACAATATTTGTCGCCTTACAGTGTCATAAGCCTCGTTGAGGCCTTTTAGGAAACAGGTAACGTACTCCCAGTCACGGTACCTTTTCACACTTTCAGCAAGCAAACAAGTACAAGGTACAAAACAGGTGCATGTAAAAATAGGGCGCAAAACTTCAAGTTCTTGCCACTGAATTTCCAAATCAGTAAAATAAGTGGCAAGATCACGATCACCTTAACGGATCGTGTGAATAACCGCAAGAAGATCGGAAAACCTAAAAGCATCGCCCTTAGAATAGCATTCTTTTAGATCTTTCCAGACATCACTTGCTTTGTCAAAATAAGCAATACTCTGTGCGATAGAAGTACTTACAGACTTGGTAATCCACGAGATTACCATTATGTTACAACGCATCCATGTATGATGCAAAGGATTGGTGGAAGGAGGTTCTGGAATCGAATTCGTCACAAAACCTAGCTTATCTTTGTAGATCAAGCCATGCGCCATGTTGCGTGACCAGATCTGATAGTTTCTGGCACCTTCAAGAACCGGAGTAATCGCTACGGAAGAAGGATTATCGGCTGGGTGAAGGTAGTAAGGGCTGGTTAGATCTTGTGAGGGATCCACCACTTTTGTTATCGTTGTTTTTGAATCTGTATTCGCCATGGAAAAGACGAAAAGAAAACAGAGGGAAGATGTATGTGAGATGTAGGTGTAGGAGCGTAGGGTTTTGGGAAGAAGGAAGGAGCAACGGTGGTGGTGAAGAGAGGAAGAGGAAGAGGCGCGACGCTGCGCTGCGTCCTCTCAAAACCCTAACCCTAACTAGAGCTCTTGGATACCATAAAGGACATCGTGAAACGCATATGTGGAAAAAGAGAATAATGGAATTGAATGAGTGAACAGATTATAGAACAGAGAATATAAAAGGGAATATACATGGACGGTGGTGGCTTGGGCTGATGAACTTGGGCCAATACAGAGAGGCCCAAACCAAATAAAAATTACAGGTTTTTATTTCCTAATATAGAATTAGGGATCCAACAATACTGAGGGTCCTTCTAAATTTGTAACCATCCTATGTTCATCCCTTTTTACTCTATGGTGGTGGGTTGTAGAATTTCCATTTTCTCACCAAGCAGTAATGATATGTTTGATTAGGAGGAAAAAATACGTGAGAAGGAAAATGTGAATAACGGTATAATTTTATTTTTTTTAATTTTAGAAAAATGAAAAAAAAATTGCCAAGAAAACACTTTAGCTCCAAAGTTAATGTGTATTTTGATTCAAGTAATAGAAAGAATATATCACCTTGTGGAAATTGGGGACGAAGTATTTAGGGTAAAATGTACAAATTACCCTTAAAGTTTTATAAAATAGTATAAAACACCAAACTTAAAATAAATAAGCAATCAACACCATTTTTTTCTATAACATGCACTAATAGTAAACAAATACTTCATTAATTAGAATATTCTTATTACTAACCATAGTTAAATTATTTCCATTAACATGCACCTATAATGGTAATACTTGAAGTACTTTTCTGTGCTCTTGTTGAAATATATTCCTTCTTTTGCCGATAAAAAAATCTTTGTCCTCATTTTTTCTACAAGTTAAAAAAAATAATTTCCGTGTCATTTAATTTTTGTGCAAAACTCATTGACTGAATTTTGTCAAGGATGCTCGCTATAGATTTTTTTTCATAAAAAAAAAATTTTGTGAATAAAAATATTATTTTTTCGTGAATAAAAATTAAATAATTTATAAATTAAATGAGCTAAACAAACCAAATTTAACATTTATTATTGCTTCACAAGCCAAGATACTGTTTTGTTATCATATTTGATGGACTAGATTTATACAAAATATATAGAGCATCTCCTAAAATTTAATTCAAATAGCCTAAAATATGTAATATTAGTATTAGTTAAACTCTTTATGTCACCAAACGAACACCATAAAATAGAAAATAACCACCTTAGCTTTCAAAAATATAACCAAACCACAGTTACAAATAGAAAAAGTAAAAAGTTTCAAAAGACCAAAATAATTTCACTTACACAGTGGCGTAAAAAGTATAAAGTCTTCAATAACCCAAAGGTAACATTAGATGATAGCAAAATAATAGTAAATGTAATAAGTAGCAAGATATAAGTAACTATAAATGTAATCAAATGCTCCATAATTTTTTTTTTATGAAAACATTTCTTTAACGAACATCCTTGAGAAAATTTAGTAGATGAATTTTGTATAAAAAAACATTTATAGTAGAAAAATCAATTTTTTATAGAAAAAAAGAGAAAGATTTAACTATAGTCAGTAATAAAAATATTCTCATGAAATATTTTATTACTGTTGGTGTCTATTATAAAAATGGTGTGGGATGTTTATTTATTTTAAGTTTGGTAGTTTATGCTATTTTGTAAAACCTCAAAGATACTTTGTGTATTTGTGTATTTTAGCCAAGTATTTATAACTGAGGTTAGTTACTTAACTACTGTTATCCTAATAAGATAGGTTTATGGCGTATTATGAACAGTGGTTACCTTTATTTTTTTCAAATTACATATATTTTTCGGTCTTATAATATAAGTCTTAACTAATATTTCATACAGTTTAAAAAAATAATTAAATTATTAAAATTAAAAGTATTAAGTAAATTATTAAGATGTTACACTAATTAAATTTAAATTTAATTATTTTATATTAATTAAATGACTTTAAAAATTAAAAAATCATAATATATATAAATTTATATTATGAAACAAAATTTTTTAATAGTTAGAATTTATATTATAAAAAATTACGAATAACTTTTTTATATTCTCTTATCATATTGACTTTCACGTATTGCAAAGGTCTCGCGTGAGATTGACTCATAAACCAAGTTTTATTAGGCAGCTAGACCCTAATCTTAAGAATGTGATGGGTTGATAGATGGTGACATGCAAATAGTAATTATTGAGGAAGGTGACATGAGTTGGACATCTTGTCCCGGTTTTGTATGGGATCATATCAGGACTTATTTTATGCAAATAGTAATTATTTTATTTAAATTTTTAGGGAAAAAATTCTAAATAATTATTTTATTATCAATTAAATTTAATAAATAATTAAAAATATATTTAATTTTAACAATATGATATTAAGGATTAAAATATCATTCAAAAGAAATTATACTAATTAAAATTAATACATCAATTAATATACTTAATTTCATAGTTATTTTTAATTCTTTTTTATTGTATATATTGTTAATGTTTTTTTTGTTAAGTACCGTATCATATTATTTGGATGAAAGATAAATTTCATAAAATTAAACATGTTTACTTTTCTAATTGATATTCTCTTTGTAATAATAGCAACAAAAATAAATCTTTCACAATAAAAATTAATAAAATCTTAGTTAAAGTCAATAATTATATATGTTAACAAAAATTAAATAAAATAATTTTATTGTCAACTAATTAAATAAAATGTTACATAAATTAATTATAATAATTGAATAACTAAGTGATTTTATAACTTAAAAAATTAAAAAATATATTTTAAATAAAATTAAATAATTTTAATCAATTATCGCAAATAATTTTAAAAGACCCCATATCAAAAAAAAATGTTTTAAGCCTCTAAATTCGTTGAGTCACCTATAGATCATATAATTCTACATGAGACGACTAAAATAAGGGTTCAATTTTATGTGATGATTTCAACCTTTAACCTATTTAGCATAGGTGATCAAATCTATGTCTGCTATGTCCTCAATATTTGTTGGTTGTTGGTTGCTATAGTAGACTTTAACTTTTGTGGTGCACACCTCAGCCTTAATGGCGGGACCTCAAATCTTGGTCTTATAAGTCAAATTGCAGTGATACAGATTTGAGAGATGATATCTAGATAATGACAGAACAGTGAAATGATAATTGATAAATAATTTTTAGAGTCAGGTTAGCAATTATTTCTTTAAAAATTTATAGTTACATTTTGAAAATAATTTCATTTTACTATCATTTTATAAATAATTTATAAATAAATAGCATTCTTAAACATAAATATATTTTCTTGTTATAAGTCCTTAAAATCAACTATACTAATAGGAGTATTACTACATTTTATCATGCTACTATATACTTCATTCAACTAAAACAATTTAATTTTTTATACACTAGTGATAAGTATTAAGTAATACAAATACTCGTTATTAAATATTTATTATTACGAAAATAGCATGCTCACTTATCATTAAAAAAATAAAAATAGCATGCTCTCCCCAACTAACTTTTGAGCGTTGAGTTGACTTTCAACCCTGGCAGTTAGCATTTCTTCTTTCCGGATTTCAATTTTCGTTTTTTCCGTTAGAGATATAACCGAACTATAAAAGGCTAGCGGTGCCGAAGATTTATTACTCACTATCACTCTATTGGATTAGTAGTAACTACCTGAATGAGATTCTGTTACGCATCTTCTCTGTTCGAAATAAAGCAAAGAAGCGATTGCGACTGAACACAAGAATTGTGAATTGCGAATTGGAATTTGCTCTTTTCTGGATCTGTGGTGAGATTAGAGGTAGTTACGCTTTTCGTTTTCAATCATAGGAAGTTCATGATTTTTCACCTGCTTCTTCCGTGACTTCTGAACCTTTTCTCGTCTTTTCTTTGCGTCTCGGAAATCAGGTTTTTCGGAAGAGAATTCACAGATACAGATACAGTTTCTTTCTCGAATTGAAATCGATAATTCGTCACTGTGCGAAGTTTTCGAGATGAGTCAATCTGGAGGAGCAGGTTCATCTGGAGGAGCAGCAGGTTCACCTGGAGGAGCAGGTTCATCTGGAGGAGCAGCAGGTTCATCTGGAGGAGCAGGTTCATCTCGAGGAGCAGGTTCACCGGGAGGAGCAGGTTCACCTGGAGGAGCAGGTTCATCTCGAGGAGCAGGTCAATCTGGAGGAGCACAAAGCCGTAGCAGTGGAATCGTTCAAGTTGTGGCGGACCGGCATGGAATTGACCGAATCATTCTTCAAAATCATCGAGGAGCTTCAGTAATGGTCTGAATCTGATCAATTCTTTCTTCTTTTTTTCTCTTTTACCTTTGAAATCGAAATGCTCTTTCTTCGAAGTTTCTTGACGCTTTGAGAATCAATCTTCTCAGGCTAGCTTGTTCGGAGGTCAGGTTCTTTCATGGAGAACAGAACGTCACGAGGAGTTATTGTTCCTGAGTAAAAAGGTACATTCATGATTCTAAAGTCTAAATTCTTGTTCTGTATCTTCTTTCAATATTCTCTTGAATCTATACTCTTCTAAATTCTAATGTTAGTATTAAGTTAGAGGAAAGACAGAAAACAAGTGAATTGACCGAAAATGAGTGATGTGTAGAAAAGGAAGTGAGAGATTGAGTGAAAAATGGAAGTGTAATGTAATGCAAGAGAAATGACGGAATCTCAATCATTGTTGTAAATTAGGGAGTATTTATCATTTTTGTTTTTTAAAAGAGATAATATAAAATATTTTCATTCAATACTTTTCTTTGTATAAAAAAAAAAAAATTAAAAAAGTCAAGTAAAAGTATTACAAAAGAATATCTTAAAGTAAACAAGGTTGTGCCGGTTATTCATGAACAATTATTAACTAATCTTGAACTGGTTTTGTAGCAAATTTTTTGACATTTCTTTCTTTTCAATCAGGCAATCTTTAATCCTCCCAAACCAGTGCGAGGAGGAATTCCAATCTGTTTTCCACAGGTACATATTTTTTTTTATTTTAGATTTTAGATGATATTCTCTTTTATGGAATTACTTTAAATACATAGATGATAGATAAGTTTTAACTAGTGGTGGATGCTTAATTTTTACAGTTTGGAAAATATGGAACATTAGAGCAACATGGATTTGCCAGGACCAGGGTCTGGGTTATTGAAAATGATCCTCCACCGCCTTCCGGTGATTTCAGTGGAAGAGTCTATATTGACCTGCTTTTCAAACCATCCGAAACTGATTTGAGGTCATGGCCACATAGGTACCAGTTCAATCCACATTTAATCAATCTTCTCTAATCTATAGTATACTAACATCAGAACCTGCATTATTTTACATTTGAATTTTAGGTTCTTAGAATAACTGATTAATGGAGATAATTCGGAATTGGGAGTATATGTATTTAAAACAGGACTAGTGTGTATCAAAAAAAAAAAAAAAAAAAGAACAGGACTTGCTAGTGGTTTGAAAATCTGTTGTTTTTGAGTCTCAAACGCTATTTAAATAGATTAAAAGTCAAATGAATTGTTGCTATGAATGTACAAAGCCCAAAAGCATATGGATATCTCAGTTGACATGCCTGACCTACAATAGCAAACTATAGGCCAAAGAAATTTGATCATTTCCTTACATTGCATTGAAACACAGTTATTGCCTTCAAATTTACTGATATAGTTTTATATACTGTGTTTGAACTTATTTTGTTCAGATTCGAGTTTCGCCTAAGGATCTCTTTGACAGAAGATAGCCATCTAAATTTGACATCTCGCATCAGGAATGTCGATAACAAGCCTTTCAGTTTTTCCTTTGGGTATCATACATATCTCTCCGTCTCTGATATCAGGTCTGTATGCAAACCTTTTCACCTAATTAAAATTGACTAAATTTTTTCATCAATGTCCTTATTCTCAATTTGAAATTTTACTTAGTTGCAATCTTTGAATAAGCATAACGTGTGATGATTATTGACAGTGAAGTGAGGGTCGAAGGGCTGGAAACTCATGACTACCTTGACAACCTATTGCAGAAGGAACGTTTCACAGAACAAGGAACTTCTTTGACATTCGAATCAGAGGTAAGACAATTGATGATGTTTTCATTCAAGTTAATCTGTTATTATGTATTCTAATGATATCGAGTTCAGTTACTCTACCAAGGCCTAACATATTAACATGTTGTGCACGCTTGTTTTACCATTGCTTCAACGCGAAAATACGTTCACTTAAAACAAGATGTTGTTTCTGTTGAAAGTACTGAGATCTTATTTTGGTCACCTTTTTAGGTGGATCGTGTCTATCTTGAATCTCACAATGATCAGATAGCAGTTCTAGATCACAAAAAGAAGCGAACAATTTTGATAAAAAAGGATGGACTTTCAGATGTTGGTAAGGTTCTTCTTAATAATGGCTACACTTACTACTCAAAATCAATTAAGAACTATATATCATTTTGTTACTTGAAAACATCACAAGTAAAACTAACCATCCATAAAACATCTTTGATGATTGCATATATAGTTGTTTGGAATCCTTGGGATAAAAAATCCAAGGCCATAGCGGATTTCGGGGATGACGAGTACAAGTATATGCTCTGTGTTGATGCTGCAATAGTTGAAAAACCTATCTCCTTGAAGCCAGGTGAAGAATGGAAAGGCCGCATCGAACTCTCTCTTCTCCGTTCTAGTTGATCTGAAGTGACTTTTACATTCCATGCTGATGCAGCAGAGACTAAAAGCAAGCAAAAATAGTATGCTAACAAAAATAAACTCCACATGCACAAGCATTGTTTTTGTGCAAATTTTGTAACCTGAAACTCACAAGCATGTAAATAAGAGGCGACCTCATATTCTAGTTAGTTGGGTGACTGTGGATTGAGAATATTTCTCAGAAAAGCAATCCATGTATGACACAAGTAGAAACACATTTGTTGAAGAATAAACCCCATTTTTCCAATGTATACATACATATCTGATATAATTCTTTGATGCACATGAAATTGTTGCAGTTAGCTTTGAACAAGTTTGTGATTCTTTTTTATTTTCTTTTTTCTATTTTACTCCGCAATTGATTATTCAAAGGAATAGGAAACAGAAAATTACACAAGAAAAATAGTGGATTGGTATATTCAGGTTGACTAGCTTGTTGGCCATATATATGCTATGGACCCTACATAGTCAACTTGCCCAGTATTGCATGCACACATAGTAGAGAGTAGAGACGCGCTGACCTTGTAGGCAAACTAGTCTTGACATTGACGTGTTTAGCGTTTACTTTCTTTCTGAGAAATTTGTGTTTTATTTTTTTCCAATTTTATGAAATAATGAAAGGCATTGTTTTTTAAAGTAATGTTTAACTAAGAATGTACCGAGAGTTAATAAAATTAGTATATTTGATGGGAAAAAAAACACTTAATGCATCGAGTATTTCATGATAATAACAGAAAATATTTTATATTTTTATGTATTGTTTAAGTATTTTTTACATCAATGTATAATTTTTAAAAAAATAAAGTTTAACAACGAATTTAATTATAAATAAGATATGCATAATTATTTTTGAACTTTCTGAGCTACTCTTTTATTTAGTTTTTAGAAAGAATATGTTAATGTGCTAGTATATCTTTTAGGAGTATTTCAACGACAATAATATTAATATTTTATGTATAATTCACTTTTGAGTTGTGAGGTTGTATAGAAAAAATGATAAAAGAAAAACAAAATAAAAATAAAAATAAAAAATATTATAAGCAAATCTAAGTTGTAATTGGTAATTAATGTAGGGATAAATATAATATGGTCATGTCAAGATTTTGATCATCGATGCTCCTCCCTTGGTTATCGACGTGTGGCAGTTTGCTGTATGTCTACGTACAGCTACCAATAATTTCACTAAACTGGCAACTAGTCCCTCCTGAACAAATGCTGATTTTCATATTTCTATTTAAGTCCCTCCTGAAATTGGAAATGTGTGGGTTATTGGTCATTTGATAACTGATTTTTTCCTTTATTTTTTAAAGCGATAATTGAGTATTGACGAAAAGAATTTTTTTTTATTTTTTTATTATTCATAATCATTTAAATTTTGTTATGAAATTTAACAAAAAAAATACTCATTTAAAATGTTATGAAATTAGTTTTTGAAAAAATAAATTGATAAATTTTAAATGTTTCAGTATTTTGATATTAGTCTTTGAGAACTAACATCCAACTGGTTGATCGGATGGTTGACGAGTACTACTTTGAGTAGCAGATTTTCGGTTCGAACCACTTTAGCCTATATATAAAAAAAAGGTCTTTGAAAACTAAATTAGTAAACTTTAAATGTTTTGAGGATTAGAATGGCGATGAAAAATTTTATTTTGATTCTTTAAATTTTAATTCTTTAAATATATTCGTGTGGCTATTATAATCTTTAAAAAATTTAAAAATCACTAAATTAGTTCTCATTCAATTTTTGTAGAACTATAATAATGATAAATAAATTAAAAAATTAAATAAGTATAACATGAATATATTTGAATTTAGTTCATAGAAGATTTAACATTTATCAAGCTAATTTTCTTTCACTTTTTTAAGAATTAAAACGATAATAGTTATTTAAGAAAAAACATAAATTATTTTTACAACATATACTATTGGTGCTACACGTAAAGTTAGAGTGACATGTTATTTTGGTCCAATTTGTGAAAATAGGTCAGTTTGAATTCGAACCCTGTACCCACAGGGCATGTCCCCATGCGCTCACCAACTGAGCTACATGACTGAGACATTTAATAATTCGATTTGGTTTGGTTTAATTCGTTTTATTTTAATTAAGAGGATATGAAATCCGAATTAATCCAATAAAAAAATTGTGGTTTATTAGATTTGGTTTAGTAAGTTTGCATCGGTTTGGATTGGTTTTGGACATCCCTAATCTAAACAGATAAAATCTAATCAAAAAATTGAAAAAAACCAAATAAAGCAAAAAAAAAAAAAAAACTATATTGGCCGGTCCAAAATAGTCTGATACCTAAATCGGGTGTCTCAAGTTTGCTATAGCTAACTTTGTTAACCCTAAGTAAACTAAATATGCCCAAATTTGTAAAATATTTTTTTATTCATATAAATAAGACTTGCACAAATTATTTTAAAGAAAATTAAAATGAATGAACCACCAATTTAGTCCCTCGACTTGTTTGTATCGATTATTTTAATCCCTGACTTTATTGAAATTTCCATTTAATCATCGAATTTGTTGAATAACATTCATCAAAAAAATTAGCGGTATATGATTTTAGTCATTCATAAAAAAAAATAGGCAAATGATATTTAGTGCCCTAAGGGTACTATTTAAGAACCCAAATGTAGTAAAAACATATTGAAATGTGTAATTTTTTGTATTTCTGAGAGATAGAATAATGTGTTCTTATGATTAATTTTCCACTTCTAGTAACCTTAACTAGTGCCCTTAAGGCACTATATATCAAAACCCAAAAAATATGATTTTTAGTATATATATATATATGTATATATATACATATATATGTATATATTCATCTTATCCATTTTGGTCCTTCTCTACCCATTGGTATCTCGCTGAAAAAATTATTTCTTGAACAACCCATTTTCTATTTCAGCAAACATATGGGGCAAATACAGTATTTTGTAAAAGTTTGCCTTTAAGCTTGCATTAACCAAAGCAACAGAAGGTAACTCATATGAACCGTACAATATTTAATATTAAATTTAACGGCTAGAAACACATGCTCCATCCGTGCTTCAAAAGTGGACCCTTAATGTAGTACTACTTATTATTTTGAAAAACAAGTGAAGTACTATAAGTTAGCTTTTTCGAAAAAGTAAAATTACAGAATTCAAAATAATAACCAGTCACAAATCTATTAGGAGTGTAGTGGTTGGGCTCAGATTGGTTACATGAAATCTTTAATTCTAAATTATTTTCATTTATATAAAAAGAAAAATAGTGATGACCCATTCGGCCACACGACACTTCAGAAGCCAATCCATCAGGCAGATCACTTGATGCAAATGACCCACCCTTACATGAAAAATAAAATAAAAAACTTGTAACATGCAATAATGAGTTAATGACCCTAATGAGATTGCAGGAATGTAGGTGAAAAGGAACCTATACCTGATATTGATCACATATCTATTCTATTAAGTAGTAATTTCTATCCACCTGCTGCTTTCTATAATTGTGTTGACGATGCTTCATAAATTCGAATACCAAATGTCCCTAAAACACAGTATCAGCCTCATAAGTAAAACCACCAGCTCCTTATTATGGTCCACAGTCCACATTATCAACCAAGATTCTCATTTTTTTTTTTTCACCTTACGTCAAGAATGGAATTTTTTATGGAAAAATTAAGTATTTATTTCTAATCTAAAAAGTTTAACCTATGCAAGGTTTCACATAATATAAAACCGATTAAAAGAGTTTTGCTCCTCATGTGTACCCAAAAAAAAAAAGTTTTGCTAACAAAAAAAGTTCCTGTTAAAAATAGGTCTTGGAAATAAGTTCATTAAAATTTAAATAATATTGACAATATTGTTTAACAGGTGTATTTAACTACTATTTTAAATATTTTATAGCTAAAAAAATATAATTTTTAATCAACAAAATTAAATTAGTACTACATAAATAGTATTAAAATAATTAAATAAGAGTAATTATAGATACATTAGAGTGATAATAGCCTTATCCACAATGTTCTAATTTATTTTAAATCTTATACTTTTATTTTTTATAAGGTCAAATATGATTGGAATTGATTTTACAAATTAAATAATTAAAAATTAATTTTGAAAAAAAAAACTAAAATGATCAATAAACTCATAATTATATATAGTAGATTGGATATTTGGATTAGATTAGTATATGGAATTGAAGGATTAGGCTTTTTCTGGTCTGTAACTTGTTGTCTTCCGTCACTGTCATTAGTAACTGGTTGCTGCCACTCTCTCTCTCTCTCTCTCTCATCACATGCTATACTACTCGCATTAAGCTCTGCGTAACCGTAAAATTCTTTCTCTCTCTCTCTCCTTCACTTACTAGACACCGTTTGGATTGTAACGGTGAAAATCTCGTGTTCACCTCCATTTCCAACTTTAAAACAAACACGGCCTTGCCTAATTCATCTCAGAAAAAACCCTCTGCAATCTGCAATCTGCATTTCTAACACCGTAAGTATTCACTATTAGTATTTCACTGTTTGCTTTGCATTGGATTCTTCTGCTTTTTTACCGATCCTCATTATTACCTTTTTCTCAACCCTTTCTTTTCTCTCTCATTTTTTCACCATCTGCTTTTGGAAATTGTTATACTCAAATCAGTTCTTTTGCAGAGCAGAGTGCATTCTTTGGTCAGATCCGGAAATGGAAAAAGGAAGAAAAACAAAAAGCAAATGCCATGGATGTTAGTCATGGTAATGGTGATGTCTCTCTCTGCTTTGATCTTCGGTTTTTTTTCCATTAAACTTTCATTTAATTTATTTTCTGGAATTCCCCATCTGAAAAATTACAACGCGATAAAGTGCTTAAATTACTTTTTTCCCTTTTGACTTAAAACAAACACAACCTGCCTTCAATTCCAACTGCACCTGCAGGCACATTCTTTTATGCACAAATTTTCTCGCTGTCTGCTTCTACTTTCTTTCCTTTCATCCCTTTTTGGTTTTTTCCCCCTCTTTTCTCTTTCTTCACATTGGATTGGAGGTAAGTTTCCTTCTTTTTTTGTTTTTTTGTTTTTGGTTAGTGTGTTAGTTTAACTCATGATAGATCAATTTGATGCAAAATGTGAAAGTTCCTGGTTGATTTTAGGTCAGGACAGGCTAAATTTGAATGAAAAGTTGAATTTTTTGTTAAATTGAATTTACTTTTTATGAAATTAAACACACTATTTTTGAAACAGATCACGTTTACAAGATTTTAGTGTTCTAACTAAATTCAAAATAGCTTCTACCATTTGTTTACAGTGCTTTGTTTCAGTGAAGTGCAGTGTGAATGAACTGAGCAAATAATAAGCGGAAACAGCTCGTTTTCGTTTTCTGCTAGAAGCGGAAGCTGTTAAAGGGACCTTGGTAATGGAGTATCTTGCAGGCATTTTGTGTTCTATTTTCTTGGTGGGTTTCATGCTATGGAATGGAAATGCAGAACCAGTTGAAGATAAGCAAGCATTGCTTGATTTTGTGAACAATTTTCCTCCTTCAAGGCCTCTGAATTGGAATGAGAATTCTTCTCCATGTAGCTCTTGGACTGGAGTTACTTGTAACGATGATAAATCTCGAGTTATAGCTATTAGATTACCTGGTGTTGGATTTCATGGTAGTATTCCTCTCAATACAATTAGCCGCATCACGGGGTTGCAAACACTTAGCCTCAGATCCAATTTCATAACTGGTCATTTTCCTTCTGATTTTACTAATCTCAAGAACCTTTCTTTGCTCTATCTTCAATTCAACAATTTCTCTGGTCCTTTGCCGGATTTCTCTGCTTGGAGGAATCTCTCTGTTGTTAACTTGTCCAGTAATCTTTTCAGTGGCACCATTCCTTCCTCGCTTTCGAACTTGACTCAGCTTGTCGCTTTGAATCTCTCTAACAACTCGCTTTCCGGGGAAATCCCTTATCTCAAGTTGCCTAAGTTGCAGCAATTGAATTTGTCTAACAATTATTTGCAGGGTAGTGTGCCTATCTCCCTCAGGAGGTTTCCTGAATCAGCATTTGTTGGAAACAATGTTTCTCTAGGAAGATCTCCTGCAATTTCTCCTGTAACTGTACCCTCTTCCCAGCATTTTCCTAAATCTGAGAAACATGGAAGGCTCCACGAAAATGTATTAATGGGAATTATTATTGCTGGTGCTGTTCTTGGTCTTGCAGCATTCCTTGTTTTGTTCTGTGTGTGCTGCTCAAGAAGGAAGGATGGAGGAGACGCCTTTGCCAGGAAGCTGCAAAAGGGAGAAATGTCTCCGGAAAAAGTTGTCTCAAGGAATCAGGAAGCAAATAATAAACTTTTTTTCTTTGAGGGATGTAATTATGCCTTTGACTTAGAGGATCTGTTGAGAGCTTCTGCTGAGGTACTGGGAAAAGGAACATTTGGTGCTGCATACAGGGCCATTCTAGAGGATGGAACTACAGTTGTTGTGAAGAGGTTAAAGGAAGTAGCAGTTGGAAAGAAGGATTTTGAACAACACATGGATATTGTTGGAAGTCTTAAACACGAAAATGTGGTTGAGCTAAAGGCATATTACTATTCCAAAGATGAGAAACTGATGGTTTATGATTACTGCAGTCAGGGGAGCATCTCTGCTATGTTGCATGGTATGTATCATAAATTCAATTTCCTACAAATTACTTTTCATATTAATATTGATGCTCAATTGTCTAGGATCTTCCATTTTTTGGTACATGGATGTGATTGTTGCTTATTGACTGGCTGTATTTCATCATAAGACAGCATTAAGAGAAAGGTTTATTACATGTTTGCTACATTAATTGAGTAAAACTGCTGTCTGTTGATGACCTTAATATGACTCAGAATTCAACTCTGGTTTCTTACATGTTTGCTACATTAATTAAGTGAATCTTCTGCCTCTTGATAACCTTCATGTGACTCAGAATTCAACTATGGTAAATTTGAAATGGTAAAAATGAATTTTGGTTATTACTTATATGGTATGTTCTGAAGCCAAAAAGATCTTGATTCTCTCGGAGGGCTGGTTTTCAATATTTGAGTGCTGTTCTGTAATGAAGTTTAATTATGCCTCTATGATGAACATGTTAGAAACACTTGTCTTGAGTATAATGTCAACTGAACCTTTGTTGTAGTGCCAAAGATGACAGCACTGCACACGAGTACACGACTTTTGTGTCAATATGTGTATAAAATAAAATATAAAGTATAAAAACCTATTGCTCTCAAATATTTTCAGGTAAAAGAGGAGAGGATAGGGTGGCTTTAGATTGGGATACTCGGATGAAAATAGCTTTAGGTGCTGCTCGAGGCATTGCTCGTATCCACTCCGAGAATGGTGGCAAGCTTGTACATGGAAACGTCAGATCCTCTAATATCTTTATCAACACTGAACGGTATGGTTGTGTATCTGATCTTGGCCTGGCAACCATAATGAATTCAGTTGCCGTACCCGTCTCGCGAGCTGCTGGTTACCGAGCACCAGAAGTTACAGACACCAGAAAAGCAGCACAGCCTTCAGATGTTTACAGCTTTGGTGTGGTGTTACTAGAACTTCTGACTGGGAAATCCCCTATCCACACAACCGGTGGCGATGAGATTATCCACCTGGTGAGATGGGTTCATTCGGTTGTAAGAGAGGAGTGGACAGCCGAAGTATTTGACTTAGAGTTGATGAGATATCCTAATATAGAGGAAGAGATGGTGGAGATGTTACAAATAGCCATGTCATGTGTGGTAAGGATGCCGGATCAAAGACCTAGGATTTCAGAAGTAGTGAAGATGATAGAAAATGTGAGGAACCTTGATATAGAGAATCAGCCATCATCTGAGAACCAAGCTGAAAGTTCAACACAGCCCCCTTTAACTTCTGAGCATAAATTATCTCAGCGTGAAAGTGACAATGCTCCTTCTACCTCTACCCAGTCAGTTCCCTGCCAAGAAGGAAGTGAATGAAAGAAAAATTGCTGCCTTTGTTTGATTTGATTGTATTTGAAAATGTTTTGCTCCAAATTCTGAACACTAGCATTTTTTCCCCATACTTCTATTTAATCAGGTTGCTGAATGGAGAGCCACTTTCACCACTTTTCCTTTGTGTTCCTTGTTTGATGCATCTGCTTTTACCCAAAAAAACCAAACTAATTTGACTGATTTTACGTCGTAGTGATAGTATTTTCAAAGCTCCAGGTGATCGCGCAGTCAGGTGGTTTCTGGTCTTGCTAGCTTTAGCCTGATATTTAGCATTTCATTCATTTTCTTGAACTCATGTTTTTTCAGCTTCAGGTGCAACTGGGTCATGAGTGGAAACTGCATTTGTTTACTTCCCTTATTATGCAATATAAAACCAGCATGTTAATTTCATTGACAATTTAGTGTGACCATATGCAGGTTCAATATTAGTGTGACCATTCATTTCTCTCTATATTCTTCATCTAAACCACCTATTCCCTCCGTTAAGCAATTTTTTATAAGTTTAACCATTTTAACCACATTAAATAAAATTATACTTAAAATATTTTTATTTTATTTCACACCTTATTCACTATAATTAATTTTCATGGTTGAAAGTTGAAATAACTAGAAGAGAGACAAGACTATTTCTACTTCCTCATAACTCATTCATTGCACGTAGTTGAAAGTCGAAACTAGTTATTAAGAGAGACTTTTTCTAATCAAGGGTAAATCAGGAAACAAAAGCTTAACTAATTTTTTTAAGAGGCGTGCAATAGATTTTTTTTTTCTTATATTCAATAACGAAGGAGTACTTATTTAAGGAGTACTTATTTATACAGTTATACTCTTAACTTATTGAATTTTTCTGTTCCTTATAACTTTCTTGAATAATTAACAATTTAAATATATAATTGACTTTCTAAATTATTTTAAAATTTAAATGAACATTGAAGGAAAAGTTTAAGGTGGGCATGTGTACACTTTTTCCATGGTAGGCAAATAAATTACATCCATTTGATATATATATTATTTAATTTGACGGATTAGATTTGCAACCTGTTACCTACACTCCTAATTTTATTAAAAATTGCTAAGTGACCCATTTTTAAAAGTTATAATACAACTTAAAAAAACTAATTATTATAAAATTTAAAGTTTTCTCTCTCCTAAGCTTTTCTTCTTCAGCGAATCAGCGGACCATCTTTTCTTGCTCTGTTCTTCCACCATTGAAGCTATGAAATAGTTGCAGTGCAATTTTTATTTTTACACAGATATTACACCACCAAAATAATATTAATTAAGTGTGTGAAATAATTTATATTATTTTCAATGTTCAATGTTAGTGGTTAGTGAATGCAAAAGAGATAAAAAATTAGCAAACACCCACAGATCCACAAAAATATAACAAATTGGACAAGTTCAAATAACCAAATAGATCAGCATTTCAAAATAAAAGCTTTCATTATCAACTATTAAGACAACAATATTTACATTTTGAAAGAAAAAATAACAAAATAAAATGTACAAGAAACCCTAGATCTGAAGGAGAATAGGCCATTAAATCGTAAATTAAGAGTTTGTGAAGCATCGATCGACTTGTTAAGCACTAAATATCTCATAAAAAACGCGTAACAATCGAACTGTGATTTGGATCTAGCGTGAGGTGATGGTTGGTTCCTCGTTTTAGCGACCTCCATCGAGATCTTCTATGTCTTCGGCTTCTTCTCCGATGCACTTTCTCTCGTTATCGAGCACTTGCACTTGCACCAACAGCCACGAGCACTTGCACCCAAGATCACACCAGCGCTACAGAAACATAAGACAACCAGCGCTTGAAGAAGGAACAACAACGAGCGACGACGAAGAACCCTTACCGTTACAGCTAGCTCCAACCAAAACCCATGGGCAAAGGAGAACCGAAATCCTTGTTGGTCATAATTTGGGTGACAGGTTTAATGGTGGAATAAAGGGTTTTAAGAAGGAAACAGAAGCATTCGAAAAATCCTCAAATTCTTGTTGCTTTAGATCAAGAAATAAGACTTAAATGAATTAGATATTTTATTTAAGAGTTAACTATCAATTTGGTCCTCCAAAGATTATCCTGCCACCAATTTAGTATTCCAAATAATTTTGACATCAAATTAGTCCTCTGAAGATCATCTTTGTCACTAATTTGGTCCACCAAAGAACTTTGTCACCAAATTAGTCCTCCAAAGATGTGTAAGTATACCAAATTAGTCCTTCAAAGATTTAAATATATCAAATTAGTCCATGATAGAGGACTAATTTGAGGACTAATTTGGTAGACTTTTAAATCTTTGGAGGGCTAATTTGGTGACAAAGTTCTTTGGAGGATCAAATTGGTGACAAGGTAATCTTTGGAGGACTAATTTGGTGGCAAAATTCTCTAGAGGATCAAATTGGTGACATGGTAATCTTTAGAGGACTAAATTAATAGTTAACTCTTTATTTAATTAATTAGGAGATAGTGAAACATTTATTATTTTTCATACTTTTGGGGTTAAAATAAAATTTTATAAAGTCTGAGTTAACCTACTATAATAAGTTATAATTAGATTTTCCCACCGTGAAAAAATTGGAACTATCCCCGCCTGAAAAGCCACCGAACATTGAAGGCTGCTATGCATCACCTCATGTGTGTGATGGGGAAAATATTTGTTTATAGGTTGTGGTATTGTACTTGCCGTTTAACTAATACTCTCTTTGGGACTTAAATCTGATTTTTTCGACTAAGGTTTAACTAATGAGTAGAATTTGTATGGAATATGTCCATTGATGACAACTAATAAGATTCAAGTATTTATATTAAAATAATACTAACATATATTTGTAATTTAATATTATTATTATTTTAATGCCATTTTAATTTTTGATTGGTTGTGTCCATAGACATATATATCCATACAAGTGTTACTCCTAACTAATACTCTAGGACTTAAATCTGGCTTTTTCAACTAATGTCGTAGTATACCCCTACTTAGTGGTAGCTCTGTATATATTTGTCGTATGAAAATTTTTCTTTTTTAATAATTATTTTGTGATTGGATTATGCATAAGAATTAGAAAGTCTAGTGAGATAAGCAACATTTAACCAATTCTTCTAACAAGAATTCCGAAGTATAATTTGTGCTTGTCAAATGCTAATTAAATAGTCAAATTTTGAGAATTATGGGTATGGAAACTTGATGCTATTAAAATTATTATTATATCCTGTTGAACATCAGCCACTCACGCTGCAACCGTGTTCGGAAATACAATTTCAGATGTTATTATCCGAAAATGGATGGTGTATCTTTCAAATGGGGCGGTGCAAATTCCTGCGTTTTTTGCTTTAGCAACAAAGTTTTTTTTGTTTTTGGAAAACCTTTAGCAACAAAGTATATTGAAGCACTTTGTTGAGGTTTAGGTTTTTTTAGATATTCAAAGAGGCCGAAGCCCAAAACCTGTTAATTTTATTCAGGAAATATAAAAAAAAAAATGCAATCCTTCTTGAAGATTGAAGCAAGTCTTTATTTTCATTTCATTATTATTGTTTAAGAAACAAATGAAATGGTAAGGAAATTAATAAACTATATGTCAATTTCGTTTTTATATCTTTATATGGATCGGAAATGGATTGAAAATAAATCTGATTAGGCTATAGGGTGTTATATATTTTATATAAAAACGTTAATATCACTTAAATTTTTGTTATTATTTTAATGATCCTAATTTTTGTCCATGTTTTTTTATTGGTCAAGTTGGTTTGTTGGTGAGCAGTGGCTAGTTAGCAGTGGCATTATCTCTCCCCGCCAAAACATGCTATTTGAACCACCTATTTTATTATTGGCACCACCTTTCTTACATGTCGCAGTTTATTTTCTGGATCACACTTGGAATTCCCTTTCCAGAAACTAAAATAAAGAAATTAATACACAAAATGGTTCGGAGATTATAAGCGTAGGTCAATTTAGTTTTTATTTTATCAAAATTAATTTTTAGTTATTGATTTTATCAAATTAATTATTAACTTTATAAAAAAATTACTATTTTAGTTCAGAGTAAATTAAATTGAATAATATTTTATAAAATTTGGGATAGAAATTAATTTAAATAAACATACAATCTTGAGGACAGTGGCAAAAATAGTTCTTGCATAACAGTAAAAAAAAACTTGGGCTTTCAAGTTTGGGCCTTTCACTCTTGTAATTCTCTATGTAAGGAGTTGAGATTCGTATCATCCCATTTGGGAAAAGAACCATTCATTTTCGGATAGCAGCATTTGAAAATGTGTCTCCGGATGCTGTTGTCCGGAAAAACAATACTCCCTCCGTTCCTTTTTATCTATCTTTTAAGGTTAAAATACACAGATTAAAAAATTTATTTAATGCTCTTGTAACTATCAAAATTATGAGATAATTCTCTATTATACCCTTGTTGGAACTCTACAATTATTAATTATCTACTACTTAGTATATGTATAAAGTAATAAATGAGAAAGGGTATAATAGGAAAACAAGCTATAAATGTTTTCTTGAATTCCTAAAGAGACAGATAAAAAAAAACATTTTTTTTCAAAACGGAGACAGATAAAAAAGAACGGAGTATTAATTTGTTTTTCATTTTTACTATTTTATGAATTTTAGACACTACTGTCCAAAAAAGATAATATTCTTACACCGGGTGAGATAAATCCTAAAACCCCTCCATGCATATGAACATCCTCAACTTTCAACCAAAAATAATAACAAAGAAAATAGATAAAGCTATTAAAAAAAAAAAGGAAAAAAAGTATGCAACTATCCTAAAAAGATTTATTATCAGTTGCAAATAAATACTTTTGATCTATTTTCTTTTTTCTAATTAGACATTAAACTTTCACTTATTTGCAATTAAGTACCTCACACTTTCATTTATTTCTAATTGAAGCTTAAACTTTTTCTCGTTTCCGAACAGACAATTTATACTTTTCATTTCTCTCAACTTGAGTCTTAAATTTCTTATATTGGTAAAATCGGTCTTTTTTGTTAAACTTATCACTGCAAGTGTGAAGAAAAAAAAAATTATATACAAATAAGACTTCATTCCCATTTATATCACTCTGTTTGGAAGGTAATGTCAATAAATTCTTTTTGTTCAAGTCATTGAAGAGACATTTGTGAATATTTTTAATGTTCCAAACAGGCATTTTGGTTTATTATTATTATTATTATTATTTAACCCTGCAGGTCCTCAACTATCTAACCATTTTTATTAAATATGAAAAAGAAAATAGTTTTTATGAACTGAGCGGTTCATCATTGCGAGATGGACAATGCAGTTCGTTTCTACTATCTGAATTTCAGAATGTTAGGTAATATAATATATATATATATATATATATATTGGCCTGCCATGCCTACTGAATTTCCTCTTGATTAAAACAATGGCCCATTTAACTGGAAATCATGAACATCCATAGTCTTAAATTTTTAAATTATGGCTCATCAAAAAATCAAGAGATAAATATATTTGAAAATCTAAAGATTATTATTTTTCTCTGAGAAATTTAAAACACGGTTAAATTAGTTCTTTAAGGATTTAAAATATAATATTAAATTAATTCATAAATTACACATGAGAATCTTTGATAGACTAATTTAATGATGAACATTTTTTAGGGAATTTACCAAAAAAGTTTTTGAGGAGCCAAATTGATGACAATCCAATCTTTAGAAAATTGATATTTACTTAAAAATTAATATATTATGAAATGGATAATGTTTTTAATCCAACTTAAACCGCACAACTAAGAACAGAACTGTTTAAATGTGAAGGAAATATGTAGTTAAATCTGTATGATTAGTTGTACATGATTTAACTATATATTTTCATACGTTTAACCGATGTCTGATGAGTTGTACAAAAATCAAGATCCTTATAGAATCATACAAAAAAAAAACAAATACTTTAAGATTCGTTAAGGCCAAGCTTTTGGGTTTGGACAATGGAAGTGATTCACCGTGTAAACCCTAATAGTCTAGCTTTTTTAGTGAGCCTGTCATTCTTCAGTGATGGTCATCTTTTTTATGAGGAGACTGGTTCAAGGGCGTCATCATTATTAGTACTTCTTATGGTCTTAAATTTGGGCTTTAGGGCATTACTTGATCCTATAAACTAGTTAATAAGAAAATGGTTGTTATGTTATTTATATACATTGCGTGGTTATATCTTTAGTCAATGTGAAGCTTTCAACACACCCGGTCACACCCCATGACTAGACATATAGAGCATTGACAAATAAAGAGAACCCAACAATGTAAGACTTTCAACACACCCCTCATTGAAAACTCAATAATAGATTTAGAATAGACTCTGATACTATCTTAAGTTATTTTACCTAGACGAAATATTATTTTGATAACAAAATAGCTTGTAGCTCTGTTTGGTAAGTATTTTGTTAAAGTTCCATCACAAAACCAGACAGGCGATGTTGGACTTATTTCCAACACCCCTCCTCCGGCAGAGCTTGCCAGAACAGGGTATTGGAGACCCATACGAACTGAGAGCTTGGTGGAACAAGCTAAGCGTTGGACTCTAGCTCTAATACCATATTAAGGTTCAATCACAAAATCAATTGATAATATGAGGAGTAGTTCAACAAGTATTTAAATCGCACCATCAAAAATGAGGCAGACAATGTAAGACTTATTTTCAACATATTTAATAATGAAGATTATTTTGGCGGTTCCAAGCGTTTTTTCTATACCCTACATTTACTAGCTTTTAAGTATCTCATCTCCTTAATCATTTTTTTCTTTTCACTTTTACCCTTTGTTAATTCCTTTATAGACTTCACTTTTTATTTGTCTATTAGGACTTTATTGAATGAATTATTGACCTTCAGCACCTGTAAAAATAATTATCTTGAAATTTTCAACTATGATCTTTATTAATATCTAATGACAAATAAAAATTATAAAGATAATTTTAATCTATGAAAATGATGTTGCACGTAATTTGATTTACAGGAATATATATATATATATATAATATGTTATTATATGTTAAAATTTTATGAATAACTATTATGTATTTCAGTATTTGTTTTATCAAACACTTTTTACTAGTTTATTCATTTATAGCTTTTAACTTTATTTTATGACTAACTTTTGATCTCTCATGAGTTACATATTCAGCTTTCATTACATTTCTGTTACTCCTACTTTGCTTTTACCGAACACACCCTTAATTAACATGCAAAGCATAGGATCAAATTAAAATATGATTTGGGATCAAAATCCTTTTGAAAAGGGCCTGCAAATAATAAAATTAATTAATTAAATTCTGTACATATGTTAATAATTAATGATCCAATTAATCACGGAAGACAAGACATTCAGCGTGTAGCATGGAATATAATTTTCAGTCGTCGAATTGAATAGTGGAAATTAATTAAAGAAAAAAAAAAGTGTTTAATTTTGTGCTCAATTCCATGCAGATGAGAAAGAGGAATGTGATACGGTACCCTACCCTACCAGAAGGTGCACATGGTCCCTTAAATATTTATTAACCTTTCGCTTAAGGACACCTTATTATTATATGCCGCCCCACTGATATTTTCTGCACCACATGTCCTTACTCTTCTTACCCCAAAAGCAACACCGTTCTAACTTCTAAAATTCAAGTGTTAATTTATTTAATTGGACGGTTCTGACCCTAATTGTAGTATTATTTGATTTTATTATTTACACAGTTGAAGAAGAAATGCAGGTTTAATTTTTTTAATCTTAACGTTAATCAGAGGATTTAGGACGTTGGCAATATCTTGAATCTAACTTATGGCTTGTCTCTTCTTCCCTTCTTCCTCAAAATCCCAACAATTTCTTATTGGGCATATATTTTAACTTCTTATTGTCATATTTTAAACTAATCTCCTTCAACCAGATATAGCATAGTGATAATTCATTTCATCGTTTAATAATATGTATAGTGTTTAATCTTCTGCTGATAATAATTTAATGATATTTCGTGATCACTTAATAAAAACTTTATGAGAGTTTAATTTAATTATGGAGAGAAAATTAATTATTACTTTTGACCGTAAATACTCATGAAAAAAAAATTGTTCCTATAATGTAAGATTTTTGTTTTGTTTGATGTACATAAAGTAAAATGAAAATTTTCACACCAAGCTTTCTAGCTCAAATAGTGGATATGATCCGTCGTGAGAACCTTAAGAGAAATCTAGCTTTTTTCAGAAGATCTTTTAATTATAAGGTTTGGTGTCACTACACCATAATTGATTATTAGTAACATTTAAAAAAAATATTTAAAAATATTATCAAATCATTAAAAATGTTGTCTTTGTACATTTGCAACATTTTTACTAAATATTGTATAAAGGTCATGTTGCTAAAAGATTTTAATAAAATTTAAAAAATATTGCAAAATATTAAAAAATATTGTCTATTAGCACTTGTAACATTTTTTAGACATACTGTATAAAGTCAATGTTACTAAATATCAATAGCGTAATAGTGTGCATATCTTACGAGATCCTCTTGTACATGTCTAATGGAGCTGATGGCACACCATGATTGTAAGTTGAGGAAAATTCGCGCAGTTTTTTACATTGATTGATATATGGGTTTGTATAAGGTGGTTCATTGTTTTAGGTATCACCGATGGTCCCTGATTTGTGAGTTGTCGAATTTGAAAAGAGATTAAAAAAAAAAAATCTAATGGTTAAAAGTTAGGGATCTACGAGACTCTTTAACTCAAAGGGATCACCCTATAACAAGCTTGTTACCTTTTGGGATAAAGATGACAAAGGGGTGGGCAGGATGATACTACCCCTTTGCCCGTTTTATTAAAGAAATTTGAAACTTATTGAAATAAAAAAAATGGTAAAATGCACAAAGTATTCTCGAAGTTTTACAAAATAGCTATGAGCACCAAACTTAATAAAAATAAGTCGTCAACACCATTTCCTGTAACAGACACTAATAATAATAGAATATTCCGTAAATATATTCTAAGTATAGTTAAATTTTTCTCTTCATTTTTTTCTTTTAAGTTAAAAAAAATCCTATAATTTGGCCATTTTTTTTGCCAAATTCATCTACTAAATTTTCTCAAAGACACTCATTAAAGGAATTTTCATAAAAAATAATAAAAATTGTGAGGGCTTAATTTATTTTATCATTTGATTTCAATTATCAATCCCAACAAATAACCACAGTTAGTTTCGGAGTTTGGTGAGTTTAGGTTTGTTACATAAAATGGTGCTAATTACTTATTTTTATTAAGTTTGGTGTTTAGTGTTATATTTTATTAAATCTCAGGAGTACTTTGAGTATTTTAACAAATAGAAGAAAAATTAAAGATGATGTTGTTAAAATTAAGTTTAGATTAAAATTTATATAACTACTAAATTAAAATAAAAATAAATGTCCTAAAAATACAATTCACACTTAAAGTTTACTCTTTTTTTAAAAAATTTAAAAATTAAATGAAAAAAATACTATATTTTTAAGACATTGTCCTAAAATAATTTTTTTCACATCATCTTTATCTATGTTAAATATTAAGTATCATTTTTTAGTAATTGAAGAAAAATAGTGTTTTGAATACTATAAATATTTTCCATTTTAGAAGTGAATAGTGGGCATCAACCGGTGCTACGTTCTAAAAATATGAAAACGACATAGAATAGAGGAACCTGATTAGGAGTTGATGATGACAGAATCACGGGAAGAATTCCGATCTCTAAGTGCTCCAGCGACCACGACGGCAGGTGAGGGACCTGTAAGGACTCCGACGCTCAAGTGAGTGACTGTATGAGTCAGAGTAATTATTATTAAATTAATAACATACCTGAGTAATTATAATAGCATTGTATTTATAAGAAAGTATTAGAGTTTGCAAATTATATTTTAGGCCTCAAGGACCTTGTCCCTGAATCTAGCTCAATCTCTATAATAACTAAAATATTAAACTCGACATAGTATTCACGACCAAAATATCTCTTAATTCTGGTCAATAACAAATGTATTCGCGAGTGCTGGTACAAATTATATGTGGCAGATTTTACTCATTAATATTGCAGGTGCAGGTTATTTTTTCATCCTATAATGGAGTTATCGGGGACCGAGAAATTTAAATGAACCGTAATAATAATCTCTCTATTATTATATCTAGCAACATTGTGTACTCGAAATTCATAAAAAGGCAAAGGCAAGACATCTTAATCAATAGTTTAAATAATTTATACTATATGAATAAAGAAAATTTATACTAATAAATTATTCATAATATAAATATTTTTGACTAGAATAAAATTTTCAGTGCGGTTGCTAAAAAGAAAAAAAGGGATCAGCCTTAAAATCAGTCTATATAAATCATATATATACCACATATTTGTTGCAGATTTTCTTTTCATTACAGGTTAGATGAAAATCATGCTTCAAAATCTTTAATTTCATCATCATTGTTAAATACAAGCACTTGAATTATTATTATCCCAAAATTGAGACAATAGTGAGAATGACAGGTTGAACCCCACTCAAAAAAGAAAAATAAAAATAAAAATAAAAATAAAAATAAAAATACAATAATAATCTGAGTTAATTAGGGATGGACGACACGATTCGCCACATGTACCTGAAATTGCTATTTACTGACGTGGACTGCTCTGACTTAGCTAATTAAATACAAGAAAATTGCTGTTGAAGCTAACTGTTAAACGTTATAATTTCATAAGTAATGCCGTTAGATATTTTTAATATTTTATAATATTCACTATTATTTTTTTTGCCTTTTATAATTAATAATTTTTCTAAAACACAATTAATATAATAAAAAAATAATGATAAATTTGAGAGATTGTACAAATTTTTTGCATTAGTTAATCTCATCATATTCTTTTTTTTTTTGTTAATATATGTAATTGTTTAGGATATGTTTGGTTAATTTCTATTTTCTATTTTTATTTTATGAAAATTTTTTTTCAGTATTTTTAATTTTTTTTTAAAAATTTCAAAAAACAAAAATAACAATAAAAAATACAAATCAAACTTATCGTTAGTAATTCTAATATAATTTCTGTATCATATTATGGTTTCTTGAGACACATAGGCCCCCGGACATGGATTTTGCCTTAGTGAATTGACCTCAATTTAATTTGTTGCCGGCAGAGTATATATCACGAGAAAGATAACGTTATTTTGAATTCATGTTTTTTTTTAAAAAAATGAGTAAGTAAATTATATTCGTTTTTATTTCATTTAAAAGACCATCACAATAATTTTCAGTTATTGATTTTAATATAACGTTATGTTATATTTATATTGTTAGGTACATACATCTCTTAAAATTTATTTCACATCAAATAGAGAACTTTGGCTTAAACGTTGAATGCCTAGAAAATGGTACATAGAAAAAGAATTTCATTTCAATCTATACTTAATATTTTTTGGGTGAATCAACAGTATTCCCGGCCGATAACCGAAAATTAATTTCCTCGAGACGTAGAGATTACCGAAGTAGGCATTGCCTCTCCCAACAAAGTCTTCTCTATACGCACTAAAGTGTTCACTTTATTATAAGGGGTTTCTTAACATACACGTACGTACTGATTTTTTAGAAGAAATTTATTAGCAAATTATATTTTCTATCCATGAATTTTCAAAAATTAAGTTATAATTTGTTAAAATATTCTTTTTATAAAATAAGTGAGAGTATGTTAGCACTCTCTATAAAATAAGTGGGAGTACATTAACACTCACGAGTACTAATATACTTTCACTTGTTTTATAGAGTTAGTATTTTAACAAGCTACATCAATAAAAATATTTTAAAAAATTAAGTTATAACTTACTAATATATTACTCTTTCTAAAAATACTATTGAAAGTACATTAACAAACCCCTTATTATAAATGTCATAATTAACAAATACTATTTTGTAGTAAATTGTCCACTTTAAAAAAAAATATAGAGACAAATTATATACTCCCTCGGTTTCATAATATTCTGATCTAGAAAAAGTTAGTGTTTTATAATAGATTAAATTATACTTTTAGTCTTTTGTATTAATTATAAAGAAGTTTTAGTTTAATTTCTTTATGTTTATCTTAATTTATTTTAGTTCTTTATAATGTGATTTTTGAACCAAAAGGGTTCATTATAATTATTTAGATTTTTTTTTGTCCTTTATGTTATATTTTTTAATCATTTTAGTTCTTAATATTGTACAGTATTATTTTTTTACCAACTTCACCTCTTATGTTATATATTTTAAATTAATATAAAAAGATAAAACTATGTCATTTTAGTCTCTCTAATAATTTAATTATACAAAATTAACGAAAAGAGTCAAATTGACCCCAAAAAATATAACATAGAAAGTACTAAAATGAATCAAAATAAATATAAAAAGGAGCTCCCAGAGTTTAAGGAGAGAAGTTCGATCTCCGATGGAATAAATTTAAAAATAAATTCAGGAGTAACATAATGTGTGTGTTTCGCCGATAAAAAAATAATTATGGGTGAGACAATTGTCACTCTTCTTCCGGTTAGAGCAAAATTATTATTTTTATTAGATTTGAGGACCAAAGCAAAAAAATGAATAAAAAATGATGAGTATGAGGCGTACGTTTGTTTTGATGATAATGTAATGATGAAAAAGAAGGTGGAGAGAAAAGAAAGCAGATATTGGCAAGAGTGCTGATTGACTTTGATAGTAGTGTAGTAGTAGTAGAAACATACAAGTGCGGTTAAATTCCAAAGTGACAAGAAATTGAAAATATGGAACTTCAATTCTTCTTCGTTCTCTGCATATTTTGTGGCTCGATGCATGCAAATGCAATATACAATTGAGCCTTGAACACGATGATGCTTATTCTCATTTGTCATTCATCTCTCTTCTCTGTTCTCTGTACTCTGTTCTCTTTCTCTAACGGCATTACTTATGCCAGTCATCACTGCTTCTTCCCAATACAAAAAGTGGACTAACAAGCAAATAAATAATGTTACTCAGTGGAGCGCATTAAGGGGTATTTAGGTCTTTTTATTTAAGGGACGTTAATATTTGCTTCTGAGATTTTTTTTTTTGGTGTATATGGATCTTTATAACTATAACTAATTTTACCACAAAAATATATATATTTTTTTAAAATTCAACTAGACATGAGTTGTAAAATATGGATAATAGTTGTGTGAAGTTCTCCCTCCGTAGTTTTTTCATTCACCAAAAATAATAGTTGTGTGAATGAATAATTTAGTGTGTTAGTCTCTTACTTTATAGTCACAGGTTATTTTAATGCTTAACATTTTAAAATGACTGAATTAGCCTCTGACTTTATATTTTATAGGTCAGTTTAGTCTTTGGCGTGCATTAAAACTAGCAAAATGCCTATGTGACACGTTAAGTGCCAATATAATATATTAATTGACATTTAAAAGTCTACATAAGTGACAAAATAACGTTGTTTTGCTTAAAATTGAAATAAATAATTCAATTAGTCCCTAAAATCACTTATAACATAATTCAATTTTGATTCCTAAAACACTCTACAGCCTTGCAGATTAAATAAAACATCATTTTTGGTCATTTACATGAACTTATACGTGGCTAATAATGTGTCATACATGTACTTAGCATATTACATAAGCATTTCAACAATATTACTTTATGCTAGAGACTAAAGTGACTTATTATATAGTGCAAACGTTATGGACTATTTCAAACATTTTAAAAATTCATGGACTAAACTACCTTGTAACTATAAAATGGAGGACCAAAATATAATCAATCACCCTTGTGTGAATATAATTTTTTTTGCTAAATTAATAGTTTTCCCTTTTATTTTTTTATTTTATTTTATCCTCTAATCAATAAAAGTCTCAAATTAGTTCAATAAATTTTTATTATATTTCAATTTAATTATTTTTTTGTTAGTTACGTTAAATAACAAATAAAAATTTTCAAAACGAGGTTATTTTAAGCTAGAATTTACACAAAATTAGCACTTTAATAATTTTTCATTTATAATTTAATAAAATTAATGAAAAATTAAATAATAAAATTAATGTAAAACAAAAAATAGACAATTATAGAACAAAATTTAAAAAAAAAAAAAAGTGCCTCTTGAAAAGTAGAGACACAACACACCTAATAACTCCATAGATTATGCCCAAAAAAGCAGAAAACCATGTTCTCTACTTCTCTTTAGGAAAAAGTAGACAAAACATAAAATAATAATAATATATACTCTAATTAGAAGCCCCAATATCTAGGTTGCCTGCCAAGTTGCTACTCCTTCCTAATACTACTATTTTAATCCAAAACCCATATTAAGCCATGAAGTTGTGAACCTCCATAGCCATTTTAAAACCCCTTCAATGTAATAAATTGTTTGATTTATATTTTAATAAAACGAGAAGTTAATAATACATAAATTAAAATAAATATTAATAATTAAGATTATTTTTAATGTACAGAAATTGAAACTAATCAATAAAAATAAATGTTTTTAATTTTAGTCAAAAAGTAATTTTAATTAAAATAAAATCTAAAATAAATAAACCCTAAATTGCATTGTAACCGTAACAGGTTTTAGGCTCTTTTAATAATACAACTAAAAACATACTAATAAACACAGTTAAAGTTGAATTTCAGCACCAACAACGTGTTAGACAAGTGGTAAGCAATTTGGTCTCTGTAAGAATGAGAACATAAGTTTAAAAGCGCACTTATTGGGAGTGGGGAGTAACCATAATGTTCCATCCCCGGAATTACGAGAGCAATATCTCCATAATTTAAAAGAACAAAAAAAAAAGTTAAATTTCAGCCACGATTAACTATTAAACTTAAAAAGATAAAATGGTTTTACTAATCATTGCTAAATTACTCATAAATAGATTTTTTTATTAAAAAATATAATATTCAGTATTATAAGTATATATTCATTACTTGTGACTTTTGCTAAAAAAAAATTATTTATAAGTAATTTATTCATTACCCTTAAAATAATAATTAACAAAATTTAAAATAATATTAAAAAAATTAAATATTAAATTAATCACGAAATGTGATATGATGGACAGAATAACTTATATAATCTCATAATAATATGTGTGGAACAATAATTATCCGAAAATCATTTTTGTATGAATTCAGTTTTAAAATATAATTAAATTTGAATTAATTTAATTTAATTGGATAAATTAATTAGCAGTGTGACACCGTGCTGTGCTGCAACTTTTAATTTTGAGTCAAAGGGGTGACTGATCCGATTCCAAGTGTCTCAGGTCACGTGATGGGAGTGCCTTTTGTCGTACCTCACGTGTCATTATTTTATTTGCCTTATGCTACGGACGTATCCCAACAGTTGCCGCTACACCACACCGCTAATTACGTCTCAAATCTAGCTTACAAACTCAAATAATATTGCTTTTTTATTTTATTTTTTTATGATAATTTTACACATCTTAAAAATTTAAAATTTGAAATTTCTTATAAAAGGTAAAACATTTATTATATTACCAATAAACATAAAATTCATTTATTTTTTGACAAATGATATATAATATCTTAAGAAAATTATTTAAAGAGTCAAATATAATAAAAATATTTTAAAAAATATAATTTTTTATATTTTTGAAAAATAAAATAATATATATTTATAATTATTATTTTAATTCTAGTAATCTCAATAAGTACTTTAAAGACATTGTTCAACAAAAAAACTTATTTTTTTATGAGAGATCTTCTTATTTTTAAGATCTATCATTAAAATCTAATCTGTTTCAAATCCTTTTCTCATTACAAGAAGAAGGTAGTGGGATTGAATTCTTCTTATTTTAACTTGCGTAATTTAGCAAAAAAAAAATCATATTTAAAATAATTACGAGGAACAATAATTTATAGTATTTATTAAAAAGGTTTGGCTAAATAATATATATGATGTATAAGTTAAGAAAAAAAATTATTAAAAATATAAGTAAAAAATGAGTTTTATGTTTTTAATTTAGTAAACATCTTTCAATAAAAACCTTGAAAAAAATTTATAATAAAAACCTTTAAATTTTAGTTTCTTAATAAGTGTATCTCACGCATATATAGGATAACTTTTTCTTTATTAAAATAACATGATAGATGTAAAAAAAATAACGTTATAAATAGCAAAAAATAAAATAAAAAATAATGTGATATATTTCTTAAATTCTAAATAAGTTGTTACCAAAAAAAATCTAAATAAGTGAGTAATTTATATTACTTTTGCCGAAAAATCACTATTTTGTTAAAATTCTAGGTATTTTTCTCAACCATGTAGTGTTACTGTTAAAACTATACTACTATTTTTCTTTTTTCCCACGATATTATCAAAATATTAGTGTCAACTTATATGTAGTACCGATCTCTTCATGAATTAAATTATGATTTTTTTTACTCAAACTTTAGTATTATGGAGAACAAATGACTTTTTTTTTCAAATAAAAATTTTATTTTAGCACTTTATTTATTTATATATATATATATTATTTTTTGTTTTATCATATGACCTTTGTTATTTTTTTTTCTCAACTCCTTTTTAAATTTTTTAGTATCCACTAAAAGTATCTTAAGTCAATAGTTAGAGATTAATTTCTTTAAGAGGTCTGCTTTGAGTAGTAGGTTTTTGGTTCGAATCCATGTGAACACACTTTGATGGCTTTAAAATATTACCGACAACAATCTCTCCCAAAAAAAACTCATTTTATGTGTATGAGTGGAATTCAAACTATTGTATCACCATATTTAAAAGAGGTTTACTAACTATTGTCCTATGAGCAATGGATATGGATAAACTATCTATAAAAAAAAAATTTTATTAAAAATTGTAACATTCAATATTATAAGTACACCTTTATTAATTATAATTTTTGTTAAAAAATTTTATTTATAAATAACTTATCCATTATTTTATTTTAAAGACAATAGTTAAAAAAAAACTCTATTTAAAATATTTACTTATCTACCGACTGTCTATTGCTTTTATTATTTCATTTCTATCACTCTCTTCTTATATAGTACTCCTAAAATTGTACACTTCTAATTTATTTATTTCTTAAAAAAATAGTAGTACGTTGAAATTCCTAAATAGTTTTTTTTATATATATATTTTTTATGTGAATATGGGTGTGTTGGATCCTAGTCCTATAAAATAGGGTTGGGGCAAGAAAATAAAAAGTAGTACAAGTCCTTCTTCTTACTCCATTCCACTATTATCTATCAGTTTTCACAGACATCCGTATCCCCTTCCCTTTGCGGCTTTACCCATTCATTTCAACACTCTCACTATTTCATTTTTATGCAAATACTACAAATTCAAACCACACCATTCCATTCTCTGTAATTTCCATCACCATTTCCGTTAACTTTTTTCCATTTCACAGCCATACAAATATCCTCAGTACTACGGCCAGGTCTAATCACAGCACTTGTTTCTGATCTTTTGCAGAGCAGAGTGAGTCACAGAAACAGAGCAGAGCAGAGCACACACCCCTCCTCATTTCACCCACTTTTCCTTTTTCGCTAAAGACACTCTTAACAGTTGTGTTTTTTGTTTTCTTAAATTTCATTTTATTTTTCCAATTTTACCTTTCAACTTTCGGACAAACAAAGAAAGAAATTTGTTACCTTTTGATTTTTGCCCCCACAATATTTTCAGTACCTTCTGTCCCCTGCTTCACCCAACTTGTGCTTCGCATATTTCATTTCTCTCTCTCTCTCTTACATTTCTCAACCATATGTATTCAATCCATAGAATTTTCATGCTAGTTTAATTTCATTTCTCTCCCCCAAAAAACAAAGACGTGTTCTTTCTCTTACCCTCTGCTTTCTCTCTCTCTCTCTCTCTATACCCTTCTTTATTCTCTCTACCCATTCTCTTCCTAACGAATATCTCTCTCTCTCTCTCTTCCTTTTTTCCCTTTTTCATCTCTATTTCACTCTCTTCACTGCACCCTTTTGTCTTCCCTCTTTCAACGTCAATGCTTCTTCTTCAAAAAATCTGATACACAAATAAAAAAATCATCACCTTCGACATGGTTACTCCAGCGATGAATTCGAACAGCAGCCACCGCTTTAACCTTACTAAACTCGTCATTCCGGCGCCGGAAGACTATTTCCCGAAAACGGTGAGGATAACTGTCACGGATACTGACGCTACCGACTCCTCCAGTGATGAAGAAGAGAGCTTCAGTTTTGTGTTTGGGTTCCGGCGTTCCACGCGCCGCCGCCGTAAGAAGTACGTTAACGAGATTGTTTTTGAGCCAAGCACCAGCGAGAACGACGGCGTCGTTTCCAGGAAGAGAAGCAGAGGTAACACTAACAAAGCAAAAGTTCCGGCGAAACGCCGTGTTTCTACCTCCGGGAAGAAATTCCGGGGAGTGAGACAGCGGCCGTGGGGGAAATGGGCGGCGGAGATAAGAGACCCGGCGAGGCGCGTGCGGTTGTGGTTGGGAACTTATGACACTGCTGAAGAAGCCGCGCGAGTGTACGACCACGCGGCTATTAAGTTGCGTGGACCCGACGCGCTAACTAATTTCATAACGCCGCCCACCACGTGGCAGTCCTCACCGGAGAATAACAAAAATAACAACAAACTACCGGTGAGGGCGAAACCGTGCGGGTACAACTCCGGCGAAGAATCTCAGAGCAAGAATCTGTTTTCTCCGACGTCGGTGCTCTCATTATCGGAAGAAGCAGAGTCCGTCACCGGAAAAGACGATGAAAACTCGTGCTTATCAGAGAATTATCTACCACTGTGCGATAAGATTGGAGAAGAAGAAGAAAAGTCACCGTTTCAAATTCCAAACGACGCCGTACAATTCGAATTCGGAGAATCATCTTCCTCCGTGGCGCCGGAAAGTGTCTTCTTGGGCGGTGAATTTCTCACTACTACTTGTGAGGATTTCGATTTCGAATTCACGAATTGGCATAACAGAAATAGAGATCGTGACTTTTTTCAAGATATTGATGATTTGTTTGTTTCAGATCCACTTCTTGCTCTTTGATTTTAATTATTTCATGCTTAATTAAATCTGATAATAGTAGTAGTGTTATAACATAGGATTCTCGTCTTTTTCTTGCTGATAAATTAAATCAGCAAATTTTGTATCGGCGAGAAATAATTATTGTAATCACTAATCTTTTTTCTTTTCTTTTCCTTTTTTCATTGATGTTGGTTATGGTGGAAGTTGTAATAGTGAGTAGTACGTACATTAGTACTAGTAAAGTAGTAATTATATATGTTTGTTCTTTACGTCATATTTGCTTAAAACTATTTTAGTTTCGTATTACTAATTGATTTTGTAATTAAACTTTAACATGATATCAGAATTAGAGTTTAACGCTTCATCTGCGTTAAAGTATGAGATAAATAGTAATAGTTTGTTTTCATTATTTTATTCCATCATTAATTAATTTATCATTGTAAGCAAATGAATATGTTTTTATTATTTACCAAAATAAATTAAATGTTTTTATTAAAAAGTATGTAGTAAGTGATCACATATATAATAAGGGGAAAACAAGAGAAAGAAAATATCGTTTGACTATGTTTGTTGAGAGTTTTTGGTGAGAAAAGAAGGCCATTCAAACTGAATATATAACCCATGAAATTATATATATATATTTTTTATTAAATCGATGAAATTATTAATATTGTTAAAAGTGGAAGGAGCGTCCTTCAAAGTTGTAAGTTGTAAGATGGTAAGGGTAAGGCCCCCACTCATGTGCGAGACTGATTATTAGAAGTTAAATAAAATGCTGCCCATTACACAAGTATATATTGTTATATAATAGGTAGTGTTCTTAGGGCACTATATAAGATTTTTAGAATTAGAAAAATAATTATAAGAGCATATTGTTCCGTCTTTCGAAAATAAAAAAAAATTACATATTTCAATATCTTTTTACTATATTTAGGTTGTTATATAGTGCCTTTAGGGCACTAAATATCATTTGTCAATATAATATATTTATTTGAAATAATAATAATCTTTTGTTCTATTAATTAGAATATATATATACAAGAATCCCTTAGCTTGTTGGGTTGTGGAGGCAATAATATTGATATAAAGTTGTTTGGGGTGTGAAATGCGAATGGTTCGTTTTTCTGCAATTGTACGTCTCATGAAAAATTCAAGAAGGATTTTATTTTCTTCTTTTTACCTAAAAATAATACATTTGAGGTTGTAATTCATTACAATATCCCCCCACACTTATGCTGCCAACAATTCAGTGTGTATTTGGTAGAATTGATTTTGAATTAATTGATTTTATAGAATTAATTTTGTGTAAAATTTATTTTAAAATAATGTAATTTATGTTTGGAGATTTTTTTCTCAAAAGGAAATTTAGAATAAAAATACAGTGTAAACTTTTTAACCTAACATGAAAATAAGTCTCATTTTACTTTAGCCAAAATTAATTTTGACAATCCAAAATCAATTTTAACTTTTTCTTAATGCAAAAACAAACAATTAATTTAACAATCAAAATTAATTTTAACTCTTTAAAATCAATTCTGTTCTAACTTAACATTTTTTCAAACGTGACTTCAATGGTTTTTGGTCAATTCATTACAGATTCCTACTTGCAAAACTTGTCTCATATTTAAATTATTTAAAAAAAATTTATTATTAACATGTGCCTATAATTACAAATTAAAACAACCCATAATATATATATATATATATATATATATATATATATATATAACTTTTTAAATTGCTCTTTATTTTTCAATATATGCTTATATTTTTACCATCATCAACCACCTTGGCCTTTAGTCATTGTCAACCAAATTTATATTATCTCAAATCGCAATATAATCCATTACAATATATATATAATGACAAAACAAGTAACATTGTTACTTAGTCGCTAAATATGTCGTTGCTAGTTATTTTTGTTATTATTATATTTAGTAATCAAATAATTAAATTGATCATTAAATGAATTTTTTAATTTGTTGTTGTGAAGTTGATAAATTTTTATTATTAATGATATAATTTGTGTTGGTTATTATATAAGTAAATATCCAAAATAATCGGCAATTCTTAGAATAATTTATATATCTCCTCATTGAGTTCGACTGGACAATGCCAATTTTATAAAACAGTCTTTCCAAAAAGCATGGTACATAGGACTAAAATAAAATTTTGGTTCTTTAAGTTTTAGTGAATTTTTATTTTAATTTTTTTTTTTTGTTAATTTGAATTTTTATCTTTGATTTTCACACTAGAGTTAATTATCAGTTTGTTCCTCCAAATATTATTATGTCACCAATTTGGTCCTTCAAAGAATTTTGTCACCAAATTAGTCCTCCAAAGATTACTTTGTCATTAATTTGATCCCCAAAAAACTTTGTCACCAAATTAGTTCTTCAACGATTTAAAAGTCTACCAAATTAGTCCTCCAATTAGTCCTCCATCATGGACCAATTTGATATATTTAAATCTTTGAAGGACTAATTTGGTATACTTACACATCTTTGAAAGACTAATTTGGTGACAAAATTCTTTAGAGGACCAAATTGGTGACAAAGATGATCTTTAGAAGACTAAATTGATGACAAAATAATCTTTGAATGACTAAATTGATAGTTAACTCTTTCACACTATATTGGCTCTTTTAAACTAAGACTATGAAAAGTTTTAGTGAAAATGTCACAATGACGTTGAGAAAGATGTAGATGAAATCACTCAATAGTGTTATTGTAAAATGACTAATATGGTGTGAAAAATAAAGATAAGAGACTAAATTTAAAATAAAAAAAGATAAAGTACCAAAGTAGGAATTAACTCAAACATAAAAAACCAAAGTTGTATTTTAGCCTATATGTTTTGTTTCACTAATTAGAACAACTATTGATCAAGCGTGTCCAATAGCCAACACAACCCAACTGTAGATAGTCATTTCGATAATCTCTCAGTCTTCAAAGACTTATGATATGTTTGGATTAGATTTTTTTTGTCCTTCAGTTAAAAATTGGACATTGTTTCAAAAAGCTTCAAAATCGCTTTCACATCTTAAAATTATCTTAAAAATCCATTCTGATAGCAAATATATCAAAATAGAAGTCGATTATGTTTCAGACAATCGATTTTTTTACAACTGTAGTGTAGTGTGGGGTATGTGTGTTTGACCAATCAAAAAAATCACAGCTAATCCAAACACACTCTTAGAGCCCATTTGTTTTAACTTATTTAGAAAAATAAGTATTTATTTTAATAAAAAAAGTAATTATAAAATTTTTTAGTTTGTTTATGTTTCTCAAAATAATCAGAATAAAAAATAATCTAATTTTCTGCTTATTATGAAAAGCAGGTACCAAGTTGTTTATCAAATTAAGTAAAAAATCTGATTCTTCTTATTATAGCTAAACATATATAACTCAAATTTTTATGATAATCACTTACAAAAAATAATCAATTTTTATTTATTAATTATTTTTAAGTTTAAACAAATAGACTATTAATCTTGAATGAATTATCAACGAATACTCTAAATATAAAAAAAAAAAAAAGAATTTTGTAGGCCAGGGAAGGTTTAAATTTAAGCTGTTTGTTGTAGGTACAATATATGAATAACGTAGTGAGGAAACTCTATATAACATTTATATGTGACAGCTACATATTCCCCAGATATTCAAAGCTTGTGAACAACTTTCTTAAAAATTAAAAATTATGTCGGTCTTTTTTGCATCGTATAATTTTGAATTGAGAAATTGTTATTTAAAATTTTATTTTTTAATCATTATATCAACTTGCTAAGTACATGCAAATTAAATAAGATTTATTTGGTTTAATTTTATAGAATAGCAAAGGATGTCCATAGTTTATTTGTGGAAACAAATATAGCATCCCTTAATTTTCTATAGTTAGGTTAAATTTTCTACAAAATAATGCGAAAATTGGTGAACATTATCCAATTCAAACATGGAAAGTTATCCTTATCAATTCTTTGAGCTTCGTTTGTTTTTTCTTTTATTATTTTTCGAATGGCAGAAGGAATTAAAAGAAAATGCCAATAAACTTTTGGGTCTCTGAAAAGCCAAAACTGAAGATACCAATAAGCTTCTTTTAAGATTTTATTTTCTGTTATGGACAAAATGAGGCATGTTCCCAGCTCCCCAATAAAAGCAAAAGTAAAAATAAGACACTATCTCAAGCCATGATGACAAGTGGCACATAAAATCAGAAATATAGATAGAGATTTAAGATTTTCAACAGAGCCAAAACATCAAAATGCGTTTTAATTTAGTTAAAATATAACTTTAGTCTTTTATTTCTTTTAGTAAATTTTTATTTTAATTCTTTACATTTTATTTTTATTATTTTAGTTTTTAATTTTAATTTTTTATATTTTGGATGTGTCCTACACAACTTAATTAAGTATTTATGTAATAAATTATTTTTAAATTATAATTTTTTGGTAGAAAAAAATGTAAAACTTACTTAAATCAGCTAAAAACAATTTATTCTAATAAGCTACTTTAAGAAGCTTATGAAAATAAGCTGAAAACAACTTATAGGAACTCATAAACTATTTTCATAAGCTGCGCATAAACCCTTCTAAACAAAAATTATATTGACCTTTTTTATGTTAACGCTATTGAGTGCCCTCACAATAATTTAGAATAGTAAGATGTAGGTAAAAGTGCTTAATAGTATTAGCATAAAATGATCAAATAGGATGTAAAAAAAAGAAAAAAAGTTAAATTGATAAAAATAAAAAAATTAAATATCAAAGTAAAATTTTATTAAAAAATAAAGGATTAAAACTTTTTTTTAGCATTTTGGTTATTAACTTCTGACAGAAGCAGAGGAGTGAAGAGCAAGTGGCACGATTATATACTTGGATGCTTTTTATGGCATAAAAATAATAAAAAAGAAAACAAATATTCGTAGCCGTTGCATTTTTTGGACCACGTCACGCTGGATATCATAAAGGTTAATTTTATCATGTAATTTTAATTTTTTACCCTTTTCTCTATTGCATTATTACATGTATATCCTCTTGCTGTTTACTACTGTATTTTACCATGCAAAAATTCCTAAGGAAAGGGTGAATGTCAAATTATCTTAAAATATATAAATAAACAAATAACGCCAAGAGTAACATTACATTACATTTTGCAAAATATAAAAAGATCCCCACTCCATTATTTGTTCCCTTTACTTTGGAGACAAACATAAAATATAAAACTTCTATATGTATCCATTAACATTTTATAAAAAAAATATTCTAGATTATGCCAAATTTCACTGTTTTTTTGTAAGAATGTATATTAACTGGAGATCGAATCGCATCCAACAGGTTGGTCGAATGACTTATGAGACCTGATTTGAGTAGCAGGTTTCGGTTCGAACTCTCGTAGACGCACTCTAGCCTATAAAAAAACCGGAGATTGAATCAAGATATTTACACACACATGTTCTTATTGCTCACCAACTGAATTACATGATTAAGACTCAAATTGCACATATATAGTGTAAGAGAGTATGTCGAGATATCTTAAATGTCTTTAAGGCACTTGTTAAAAATTTAAAAATAGAAATATTTTCTTAGAATTGATAGGATTTAAAGAGTTTTTCAATTATACTTTTCTTAAAACATTATTTAGCAAAATCCTTAAAATAATATACACAAAATGAAATTATGTTACCTTTATAGAAACATCAATGTTTGTGGTTGAAATAGCATTTATAAAAGAAACCAAAATTTGCATCACTATTATTACGACAAACTACCACTATAATATATATATATGGTGCAATAAAATTGTTTGTCGTGTGTAACGCTTGAATGTTATTATAAACCACCTATAAAAAAACATTTCTATTAGTAACGTTTTCAGCGTTGGGTTAGTCCTGGTTAATATAAAATTTATTTAACAAAATTAACCAATTAATATAAGTATATAATGTTTATAAAATTTGTAATTATTAACATATAAATTTATTAGTAAAAATATTTGATATATATATTTCAATTTATATAGGCAAAAATGATATTTTTGATTTCTTAATTCTTTGCGCCAATTCATTTTGGTCATTTAAATTTTTTGTATTCATTTTGGTCTTTTAACATTTATTTTGGATTCAATTTGTTCCCTATCGTTACTTCTATCAAGTCATAATACAAGTGTCCAAATTGAATAGTAGGGACCAAATTGATCTAAAATAAAGTTAAGGAACCAAAATGAATAAAAAAAAAAAAATTAAAAAACCAAAGTGAATTGGCTCAAAGAATTAAGCGACCAAAAGTGTTATTTTGCAATTTATATATTATAGTATAAATAAATTTTTAATGACTATAACAATAGATAATTTTATTGGGCAAAATTTATAGCAACAATGACTAATCAGACATAAACCTACCAAAAAAAGATACATCAGTATAGGGAAAAAAATCTTGTAGAGCGTGTACTCAAGAAGACAAGAATACTATCATTTAAAAATGAAAATTAATTTTTCTTATACATAAATAAATAATTGAAAAGACACACTATGGAGGGAAAACTATTAGAATTTGAACATACGTTTACTAATACACATTAAATAATTCTTTATATATAATGCGAAAAGTATCTTATACCTCACTCACACTCATGAGTTGGAACATATGTTATGCATCTTAATTAATATTCCCATCTTTTGTTTATTTATTTATTTATTTAAAAAGAAACATAGTGTTATACTTGAGTGACGTCTCTTTCCCTGTTTAATGAGTGATATCTATGTAAGGTTTGATCAATAAATTCATATATCTTCCATGTATTCATGTAGCTTCACAATAATGGTGATGTGTGAAGGTTATGATGATAATAAATGATTCACATCCACTTGAAGTTTAATGTGTATGTGTGAACCGTAGAAGGTGTTAGTCCACACAGATATGTCACTGTCTAGTAGATCAAGGGCATATATGTTACTATAGCATGTATTTTTTTAAAAAAATTAATTAGGGTTTTTTTAATGTGTGTATGTGAGCATACGATAAATCGATAATATTTAATATATATTTTTATATGATTTATGTAGGGGTGATGAAGCAGGCTTGACTTGCTAGTCCGTTTTAAATTTGCAGACCGGGTTAAATATAAGAATCTGCTACCTACACTTAGCCCTTTCTGCCTAGTCCTTCAACCCACGCAGGCCTACGGCAGACTGAGATGTGTTAGCTTGCCGGCCCGTTTTCCTTACTTTTCTTATAAAAATATATATTTTTATTTATTTAAAGAGAGGTTAAAAGTTATAAAACAAAATAAATACAATTAAAAATTATACTTTTTTATGAAAATTCTTTTTTTTAAATGAAATCATATATACTTTTTTTAATAAAAACACTTTTTTTAGGGAAATTCTTTTTTTTATATAAATTTTCTTTAAAAAAAAATTGGTAGGCTAAACGGGCTAGCCTGCGGCCTGTCAACTGTCAAGGCGATGAAAAAACAGGCTAAACTAAAAAAGTAAGCCCGTATGGCACTGGCGGGTCGATTGGCTCCGGCCCGCTTTTGACGGGCTAAACAGGTCGGGCTAACCTATTTTACCTTTCCCTAGATTTATGTAATGACAATGCAACTTTTATAATGTGTGTACCTTTTTTTTTTGTGTGCGCGCATCAAGACATCCTCAAGTCGGTAGCTAAAAAATAATTATTTCAAAGTTGGTATAACATCTCCCAACAAATCCTTTTACTTCAAAAAAATTAACTCAACAATCGAATAAAGACTCGTTTGTTTTAGTTTTCACTACAAATAGAAATGATTACAAAAAAAGCAAGATTTTTTAGGTTTGGTCATATCTTAACAAGTTCAAAATAATCATTACTATTAAAATATAACTTGGGGTGTTAGAATCTTATTCAAACACTCCTAAGTAAGACTTATGGTCACTAACATAATGTCACTTATCATTTTGGTCACCAATTGTGTCATTAACTATATATTAACCGAATAAGCAAATTGAACGACTAATTTTTTATCGTTAAACAGACTTTTTTTAGTAATGTACAGTCTAGTGAATGATTTTTGATCAACATATTTAAAAAATTTAACTACTTATTAATTGTGCCCAGTTTTGTTAGTGTGAATTTGAGTAAATATTTTCTTTGTTTACATAAAAGAAAACGAAGTTGTAAATGAAGAAAAAAAATATATTAAAATTTACATTTTTATGATTGCATTAAAATTACACAAGTTAGATGAAATCTATCAATTGTTATTATTGAGTAAATTATGAGGACAAAATAGAAAAGAAAATATTTATTTTTTCTTTAAGTACAGTTAAGAAGGCATTGCCTGCAGATTTTGTCTTATCTGCAAGAGGGATTTTTGAAGGAAGCCCACTTGGTGCTTATTACAGTGTTGGGCTTAATATTCATATATTCATTCTGAAGCTGAGATTTGGTCCCCCCACCTCATAAATATACTAATAGATTTGTGCCTTTTCACTTTCCATGTATGTCTTGCATTTTTCATTATCATTATTATATCATTCATTTTTGTATAAAAACACTTGAGACAAATCCCTTTAAATTGACTTTTGTTTACAAAAAATAAAATAAAATCCCTTTAAATTGATGGATTAACCAAATCTGCACTTTCAAGAAGAGACACATACACAAGTCATAAGATAACAAAAATGAAATACTCCTTTAAATATGCTGATAAGGATTCGAATTCAGATTGTATGTATAAAAAAAATTTTATTGATAGAGACAAAACCACGTCAATAATCTCTATACCTTGAAGAGATTAATCTTTCATTATCGGCAGAAGGATAACTTCGATAAAAACAAAAAAAACAAAAAGAAAAAAGAAAACCGCAAAAATGCCAAAAGAGGGTTCCACGTATGGATTCAGAATTGAGAGTGAGGATCTTCCATGTTATTCTGCAGGGCCCATACGGATTCAAAATCAATCTCAGCCGTACACGTCACATCTTGGTCCCCACGTGACACGTCTCATCCAGCTCAATCGATATTGTTTTCATATCCCGCACGATTGTGACTCCAGTCTATAATTAATCACTTCAATCTTCAATTGTCAAATTTTTTATTATTTATTTTTTTTTAAAAAAAAACACTAGTTTTTTAATTGCACTTATTAAAATATCACAATTCTAGTGTAAGATCAATTTTCAAAAGAAAAATTACACTAACCTTTATTCAAGTTTACGTCTATAAGATCTTGTTTGTATATAGAATTAAATTTGAAAATGAATCCTCTTCCATTCTTATTCTCTCTTTGGCATATTTTGAACTGTTTATTTTATTTATATTACTCTATTTTTTTCTCAATTTTCATGTAAGTATGAACGGATGGTTAAAATGCTAATTATGAGTGGTTGGAGATGGCAGGAACAACAAAAAAATCCTAATCCATTAAACTTACTTATATTTAAGTTTATTGATTTATTACCGCAACTTTCTCTATATATAACACTAGACTCTTTGAAAGTTTGTTGGTAGTTACATTGACCTTCCCTTTTAAAAAAGTTAAGTGTAAATTCACGAATAACTATTAGGGCCGGTATTGGCCTTTCATAGGCCCTGGAGTGAAGTGAACAAAATGGGTCTATTTTAAGTAATTCTTTTTATTAAACTATAATAAAATTTTTATATTATATACGACCTTATTAATATATCACAATTTTTTAGGACATAACAGCCATATACCACTCTTCGTTCTTTTCTGCTGAGCATTTTTTTGAAAATGAATTTCTTTTCTTCAAATATTAGCCACATATATATTATGAACCCCTTGAATATTGAACCGTGAGTGAGTGGGCACTTACACCTATCCTATGGCCGGCCCCGAGAAGCATTTTCTGTGTGTAATAGATATACTCAAGAGAGATTAGTAATAGTATAATTTTTATTTTTAAATTTAATATCCAGTACTGATATTATATTTACAAAATTCTAATAGTTTATAGTCTTTATTCCTTTTGTCTGATTATGTTCTTTTCTCCCGAAAAGGAGTATATATTTCAAAAAACATACCGGTAATATTATTAAAATGTTAGATTGAAGTTTTTTTTTGTCACACGTTATTATATTATGATATGCAATGCGAAGAAGAAAAACTTATCTTTTTTTTTTTCTATAATCAGAAGAAAAACTTATTTCATTGATTAAAAAAGAGTATATATGAGGAACCTAGTTATCTGCCAACTGTACTAAACTTTGTTGGTCATAAATTGTTTCAGTTTGTGATGTAAATTCTTGGATTTTTCTAGCAACATAAAACTGTCATTTTTTTATTTTTAATTTGTGATGTCAACTTATTTTTTACAAATAATTCTTACTGATTTTTGAATTATGTATTTCATTTTCTTTATCTTGAATTCCATATATTTTTTTGGTAATTATATTAATTAATGATAATTAATTATGTTACCAAATTATATCTCACACTTAAAAAAAAACAGTTGAAAACCCATGCGAATACACGGGTGTCATGCTAGTATTCATACTAACAGAATCCCAACTGTCGTATCTCCAACTAACATAACGTTCACTAAGCTAAACTAACTCAAAGGAAATAAATAAAACTACTTCCTAACAATAGGACCTCAATAAATTTAGAGGTTTAAAGCGAATTTTTAATATAGGTCTTTTTAAAATTATTAATAATAATTAATTAAAAATATATAATTCTATTAAGATATAAAATACTTAATTATTAAAATATTATGATTAATTTATATTTCGTTTTATTTAATGAATTGATAATAAATTTAATTATTTAATTTTTGTTGAGATATTATTGACATTGGATTGTTTAAGTTTTAGCCGTGAAAAATTTTACTTTTGTTAAAACAATAGAATTATTAATATTATAGAGGAAAGGCAAGTTAGAAGAGTAAACATATTTACACTTAAAGAATTTGTCATTGATCATTATAATCGAATATGGCATACTTAAGAAAAAAATATAATATATACGTTAGAAAAAATAAAGGCTAATTACGTAATTACATATATCAATTCGTATATCATTTTTCATTGTTATTATTTCTTTTAAATAATAGTTATTTATATTTAACATATTATTAAAATTATTAAATATTATTTAATTTTTGGTATTCTTGAAAAATTCTTTAGGGGTCTATTTTTTTATGTAAATATTACGGGCCAAGGTCTTAGACCTTTGCTTTATTTGCTTAGACCTTGAGCCAGCCTTTCTTCCCTGCTTCTTATTATATGGCATATTTACCTACACACTAATAAAGTTAGTTGATTGTATTAATTTTTTTATTTAAATATTATATTTAGTGGTTAATACAATAAAATCAAAGCATTTAATAAGAACATCACCTTATAAAAAAGACCAGCAAATCCTTGCAAAAATATGTCTTACTATAGAATGTATATGTCATTACTACTCCCTCTGAGTATTAGTCATTTTAGTAAATTCATTTTTTTACTTTTATAATTTATTTGTTATTTGACAATTTCAATGATAAATTAATTTTTGTTTGGTCAATTTTATTCTTAAATAAATATTATTATTATTATTACTTTTAAATCCTTAAAAACATTATTACACTTTGGTTTTCTCAACAACCATTTTCTCTCTTTTCCTACTATCTACTAAATTCCAAATAAGGGTAGTAGAATTTGTGCCATATAAGTGCACCAAAAGAAAAAAGGAACTTGTGACATAGAAGGTCTTTCTTAATTCATGTGTTGTAGACTTAAACGACTATTATTATGACTCAGAAGGAGTATCAAGTTTAACTAAGAATTGTAAAGTTATTTTTGAATATGCTTTTTTTTTTCATAAATATCACTCACTTTTATGTGATTAGTTATGATTATGAAAATTAATTTAGTATTATAAGCTTCATAGTTAAATTGAAAGGTTACAAAACAACCATACTTCCATAGCCGAATCATTATAGAAGAAACCAACTACAAATAATTTTTTGCATCTACAAGGGCATCCTTCTGCCAATTTGAACACGTACTAACATGCTTATAGTATCTAACTATCTATCAACAGAGCTAAAAGATTTATTGGTACAAAAAGAGAAATATTACACTTTTTACATTACTATAAAAAAGGCTTTGCTAGGGCAAATGATTAAGCAAATATAGAAAATTTTCATTCATAATCATTTTGAGAATATATTCATAACATGCTACACTTTTCAATTAATTTTTTTTATTCATCGGCTATTTAACTATTGAAAAGCCCTTAAAAAACATTATTAAACTTTTTTTTAATAATAAAAAGTAGTAACTTTTTTTCTCATCCCGTCAACGAATAAAATAAAAAAAAATCAAGTACTTTTTATAGTAAGACGGTATCCGGAGAATCCATTTTTTTTTGGTCAAGTCGGAGAATCCATTGAGAGGAATTGAGAAACATCAGTGCGGTAGGAGAGATTGAGACCACTCAATTTTAGAAATCCCACCATCCTTTTATATGTAAGAATCATAAATTTATATACTAAAAAGGATGGTGCCACCCCAATAGGGATGATGCTTATCCCATCCACCCCATCAGTGCTCATCTGTTTAGATAAGAAAAAGCAATCCTTAGACCCAAAAAAAAAGAAAAACTTGCTGATTATTTTTCCTGATAACTGACATCAGCTTCTGGGCCAACAAGTGTTGGGCTGCCCATTATAGTCTTAAACAAGTCATTTGCTCACGGTGGATACTATTGATACCACTGTTTTCGTTTTTTCTTTTCAAACCACCTATTTTATTTGTCTCAAATTAAACCTACATGAAAGTGTTAAGTGTTAATGGCACTGTTATATAATATATTTTTTTTGATACGCGGCAGTGTTATATAATTGATACACTTAAAAGATAAGTGACAATAATGATATCATGTGTAAAAACAAGGGACTAAATCAGTATTTGTGTTGAATGAATTCAACAAAACAAATTGTACCTTAGGCTACAGACCTACCGTAGTTCATACACTGTTGATTCCTTCATTGCTGTCTGCTTTTGCCTTGTGAAACCAAAAATTGCATCCACTCTACCCTAATATTTTCTTTGATTTCTCAAGAATTTTAATTGTCATCCAAGACATTTCTCTATATCGAATTGATTTCTCAAGAATTTAAATTGTCATCCAAGACATTTCTCTAAATCTAATACAATTTTCATTTAGCTTTTTGTAATTTAGTTTGGTTTACTCCTAAATGGCAATGAAGGAATGAAAAATATCTGTATGGCCAGAATAAGAAATTAGACAATTTCCCATTATATTTAACAGAGCTATCACATTTGTGTTGAGAACAGAGGACAATGATAAGAGAGTTTTTTGTAATCCTTTGTCACTTGTCTCTTAATTACTTATTACATGCATAGAACACTTAGGTGGTCAAGTAGGGATTTGTTTAATTACGAAAGTTGTAAGGAAACTATGATTAGAGCCTCATTCCACCTCGCCCTTGGATAGCTGGATGGTAATCAAGATTTTAATTGTTTTATAATAAGCAAACTGCACTCACGTGAGTTCGAACTGAGGAGCTACTGACTTGTTACTTAAAGCTTCACTACCTTAGCGGTGAGTTGATTTTAATCCGGCTTTTTTAACATGATATCTAACATATAAAATACCTTTTGTCTTCAAAATTAACTACAATGATTTATTGAAAATTCGAAATATGTAAGTTGGTTTCAAATGTATAGTTGCCTTGGTGCTTTCCTCTACTTGGCTTAAAATTGAATTCCTTGAGTCAACAGGAAATCAAGCAAGTAGAACACCCTTTAGGAGAATCAATACGGTCACATGAATTGTAAATGCATGAATATGACAGAGCTATAACAATTTCTAGAAGAAGAAAAACTAATTTTTTTTTTTTTTTTTTTTTTTGTAATAACATTATTTCTTTCATTCATATTCGCGTATTTGATTTCAGCAGCTAAATAGCATAATTTTTAGTAAAATTTACTGATCTCTAGACTCTACTTTGATTGATTGCCAACTGCCAAGTCATTTCTTATCCATAGTTTTATGGAGCACCCTCTAATACCCTCTTCCTTTCCTATAAGGCTATTCTGGTATCCTTTTTGATGTAGATGATATCCAATTCCTACCCAAATTAGCATATATGCACAGGTTCATTTCTTATTTATTACAATTTGTTGCAAAATTGAGTTTGTTGGGAAATAAATCAAATCAGGTGGATGGTGGATCCAAAAATGAATACATCAGTTATTGATTAAAAAAATGATGAGTAGAGCAGTTGGAGTTTTCTGATCGAAAGCGTTTTGCCTTTTTTGTAGGTTAGCCTGGATTATTATTCCAATTTAATGGTTAATTTCTTATAGCTAACTGTTTCGGAAGCTCACAAGGTGGGAAAAAATCCATGCATGTTCTAAGAGAAAAACGTTGGCATACAATTCCAGAGTTAATTTTAGTACAATCCGAATAGTTTATTCATGATTGTTCTTTGATAATCAATAAAACTAAAGGCATGCAATGCTAAGAAGGAAACACTGAAGAGAACTCAAATGCTGTAGATAAATAAGAAGCAACATTGAGTACCAACAAGTAGCCACTAGCCACAAAATAAGTACAAACATCTATAATTCATCACTGGGAAAAAAACGTAAAAGCATAATTGATTTTGAATCCCTTAGGTAATTTTTCTCCTCCATTCTCAAGCATTCAGGGCTTCTTGCTCACTCCAAAACATTGTTCTAACTAGAATTATATCCTAATGCTAATAATAACAATAAACATAACACCTTTCAACTAACCACCAACACGCAAATTCAGAAGGCGGAGGAGGAGACGTCGGAAGAGTGGATTAGGTATGTGAGTGCCAGAGCCAACATCATCAGCACATACGCAATCCCTTGATCTATGGAAGTCCCTGAACCAAAATCCACGCATAACATTATTAATTAAAATTAAAATTAAGAACAATAATTATACTCTAGTTTCACTCAAATTTCTCTTACATTCTCTCATTTTCTTTTACTTTCTATCTCTTCATATATTTTCCCTAATCCATACCACATGTAAATTATCAAAACTCAATTTCAAATACGAGAATGCAGAACAACAACGCAATGCAAGCGGATTTAGAAGGAAATTGAATATGGATTTAGATCCACATGTTGAATTGTTTTTTTTTGAATCTGAGAAAGGAATAGATCTAGAAAGAGAGGAATAATTACCATCGCTAGTAGGAGCAGGAGCGGGAGCTAGGGATTGGGAATGAACAGCGACGGGCATGAAAAGAGTGAAGAGGAGAGAGGCAACTACAGCCACTACTCCGAATCCGAATGAGAATCTCGAAGCAGCCATCGTTTCAGCACTTCACTGCCACCGCAACGTCTTTCTCTCTCTCTCTCTATCTAGCTCCGTGTCAGGTGCGGCGAGCAATGGAAGCGGAAAGAGAGGAAAGAGACGACGCAGGGGTTTAAAAAGGCGGTTAGAGAGGAGGAGGCAAAAGCGGAGAGAGGCAACCGGTGAAGCCGGTAAAGCGAAACGGAATGGTGGGTGGGGTCCACCCGCATGCTATTGCTGCTATGGTTTTGGATTCCAAACCAGCCACAACGCTGACACTCTGTCAACTTTTTTCCTTTTGGCGCCATATGCTTCACTCCAAGCTTTCTCCTGTTTTTTTGTTTTATTTGTTTTTTTTTTCATTTTTTTTAAAAAAGACATCCTTTGCAAGGGTGTGTGAGGGGTTAAGCCTTCTTGATCCTGATACCCATCATAGTTTGTTAACTAATATTACTTTGATTCTAAATATAAATCACATTTAAAAAAAATTTTTTAGTTTTAAATATAAGTCACTAATTAATTTATAATGGATAATTTTCACTTCTACCTCTTCTATAATTTTTAAAAATTTAATTAATAATAAAGAGACAAAGATAGTGGAATAATAGAGAATACCGTGTTCTTTATGTGTATAGTGTATGATCTCTAAAAATGTATTGCAATTCCAAAAATATAAAAAATAATATAAATTTGGCTACAAACTTTGAAGCGAATAATACATTATTTTCAGAAAAACTTGAAATAATTTAACTTATTTAAAAAATGCGTTTTAATTTATAAATTGAAAACATCGTACTCTTCAAGTTTATAGTACACAATCTCAAAAAATATTAAAATTTTAAAATGTTAAAAATTATGCCAATATATCTAGAAACTTCAAAGTTAATATTACATTATTTTCAAACAAATGTTAAATAAGTTAAGTAATTTAAAAATTGTGTTTTAATTTTTAAATAAAAAACACCATATTCTTCAAGTGTATAGTAAACAATTTCTAAAAAAATTAATGCAATTTCAAAAATATAATAAATTATGCATATTACGCCGTTTCATTTTAAAGATATAAAAAAAAGTATGAAAATTAAGTTGAAAACTTCAAAATGAATAATACATTTTTTCAAACAAATTCAAATAATTTAAGCAATTTAAAAAATGCATTTTGATTTTCAAATAGAAAAATATAGTATACTTCAAGTTATAGTACATGATCTCTAAAAATATTGTTGCAATTTTAAAAATATAAAAAATTATGTGAACTGGGCTAGAAACTTCAAAGTGTATAATACATTATTTTCAAAAAAATAAAATAATTTAAGTTACTTAAAAAAATGCGTTTTGATTTTTAAATAGAAATACACCGTATACAGTTGAATTATTTGAAGTTTTTCTCAAAACAATATATTATTAACTTTGAAGTGTCAAGCTCAATTAACTTAATTCAACAATATTTTAAAAATCAAACTCTTTTGAGAGATCGTTAACTATACATTTAAAGAACGTGGCAGTTTTTGAAAAAAAATATTGAAAACCCAAATTTTCAATTACTTGAAAATATATTATTAAATTTGAAGCCTCAAGTTCAATTTAATTTTTTTTAATGTTTTTAAAATTAAAGCCAATTTATTGAGAGATCGTGTCCTAAATTTTTTAAGAATTGAGTGTTTTCTAAAAAAATGAAAACATAATTTTTAAATTAATTTAATTTACAAGACTTTTTGAGAGCAATTTATTAGTAATTTTAAAGTCTCGAGCTCAATTTATATTTTTTTTAATATTTTTAAAATCAAACTTAACTTTTTGAGAGATAGTTAACTAGACATTTGAGGAATTGGACAATTTTTTAAAAATAATAAAAATGCAAATTTTAAATTACTCAAATTATTACAAACCTTATAGAGAGCAATGTATTATTAACTTTGAAGTCTCAATCTCAATTTATATTATTTTTTAATATTTTTAAAATTAAACTTGTTGTGAACTATGTTTTGAACTAACACAAACTAAAGAGAATATAAAATAAAGTAAAGAGAAGACAAGAGTAGAGAAGAAGAGAGAATATTGTTCATTATATTTCATCATTACAATAAAGTCCTATTTATAGGCATGTATCACACACCTTAGGAGACAATACACATAATGAGGAGTCAATACACATAATGGGTAATAACATTAGGAGTTATAAGAAATGCTTAGGATCCCTTTGTAGCATATGATCCCTTGGTGAACTTGAAGGTGGACATCCATTTTATAACTTATAACACTCCCCCTTGGATGTCCATGACTTTAGAATGTGTCTCGTTAAAACCTTACTAAGAAAAACCCAGTGGGAAAAACCTTAGTGAAGGAAAAGAGTACATCATTCTTTTAAAATGTCATCAGATACTGTCTCATTAAAAACCTTGCAAGGAAAAACCCAATGGGATAAAAACCTTAGCGAAGGGAAAAAGAGTACAGTCAATATTTATTTCTCCCCCTCATTTAGACCTTCGTTTCTAAGACAACGAAGTCCAATCTTTCTTACTAGTGATTCAAAAACTTTAGTTGGCAACGACTTTGTAAAGAGGTCTGCCAAGTTGTCACATGAGCGAATTTCCTCAACCTTTATTTCACCATCCTTTATAAGATCATGAGAATAAAAGAATTTTGGTGAAATGTGTTTTGTTCTATCTCTCTTGATATAACCTTCTTTCATCTGGGAAATACATGCAGCATTATCTTCGTATAAGATCGTTGGAGTCAATATTCCGGAAGACAAACCACAAGTGTCTTGCACATGTTGAATCACAGATCTCAACCAAACACATTCTCGACTCGCTTCATGTAATGCTATAAGTTCCGCATGATTGGAAGATGTGAATCCTTCAGTTTGTTTCGTGGATCGCCATGAAATGGTTGTACCACCATGTGTAAACAAGTATCCTGTCTGTGAACGACCTTGATGAGGGTCAGACTTATATCCAGCATCTGCATAGCCAATTAAGTCTGACTTAGACTTATTCGAGAAAAATAAGCTCATATCCATTGTACCTTTAAGGTAGCGAAGTATGTGCTTAACACCATTCCAATGCCTTCTTGTAGGACAAGAACTATATCTTGCTAGTAAATTAACAGCAAATGCTATATCAGGTCGAGTATGACTAGCAAGGTACATTAGTGCCCCAATTGCACTAAGATAAGGTACTTCAGGACCAAGTAGTTCTTCATCATTTTCTCGAGGTCTAAAAGGATCTTTGTTCACATCAAGTGACCTTACAACCATTGGGGTGCTCAATGGATGTGATTGTCCATATAAAACCGTTTTAATACCTTTGCTGTATAACTTTGTCTTTCCCAAATCCTTCATCTCAAATTCATCCTTTAAGCAATTTACAGCTTTTGGAACCTCTTCAGGAGTCCCAATAATATTTATATCATCAACATATACAGCAATTATGACAAATTCTTTGCCAGATCTTTTTATAAAAATACATGGACAAACTGGGTCATTCTTATATCCTTTCTTCAATAGATATTGATTAAGGCGATTATACCACATACGTCCAGATTGCTTTAGTCCATAAAGAGATTTATTCAATTTAATTGAATAATTCTCTCGAGAACTTGACTTATATGCTTCAGGCAAATGAAATCCTTTAGGGAGTTTCATATAAATATCATTTTCAAGTGAGCCATACAAATACGCCGTAACAACATCCATTAGGCGTAAATCAAGCTTTTCGCGTACTGCTAAACTGATTAAGTACCGAAAAGTAGTTGCATCCACCACAGGCGAGTATGTTTGCTCAAAATCAATACCAGGTCTTTGTGAAAAACCTTGAGCAACAAGTCGTGCTTTGTATCTCACAATTTCACCTTTTTCATTCCTTTTCCGCACAAAAACCCATTTGTATCCAACCGGCTTTACGCCTTCGGGTGTGCGTACCACGGGACCAAAAACTTCGTGTTTTTCAAGCGAGTTCATTTCTGCTTTCATGGCATCTTTCCACTTTGGCCAATCATTTCTTTGTGCACATTCTTTAACAGATTTTGGTTCTTGATCCTCATCATCATTTATTGATTCAAGCGCTATTTTGAATGCAAGAATATCATCGACTTCAATTTCATGTCGATTCCATTGTATTCCATCCATGACATAATTTATTGAGATCTCAGTATTTTCAATAATTTCAGGTACCTGAGTTTCTTTTGAAATTGAAATATCAATTATGTCCGAGGATTCTTCAGGAACCTCTATGTCCTCAATTCGACCATCTTCTTTCTTATTTCTTTTTTTTTTCCCAAGGATTTTTATCTTTGGAACCAATGGGTCTGCCACGTTTCATTTTGGCTTCAGACTCATTTGCAACTTTAGATTGCCCAACAGGGACATCAATCTTTATTGGAGTATTAGCAGCTGGCACATATGATTTAGTTACTCCTTTTGAGTCAGTAAATGCATTTGGTAATTTGTTAGCCAAACTTTGCAAATGAATTATCTTTTGAACTTCTAGTTCACATTGTTTTGTACAAGGATCAAGATGAGATAAAGATAATTCATGCCAGCTTATCTTTTTATCCAACTGCTTAGTTTCTCCCCCTAATGTTGGGAAAACAGATTCATCAAAATGGCAATCAGCAAAACGAGCTGTGAATAAATCTCCCGTCAATGGCTCAAGATATTTTATTATGGACGGAGATTCATAGCCAATATATATTCCCAACCTCCGAGGACCCATCTTTGTGCGTTGTGGTGGAGCAGTTGGAACATATACTGCACTTCCAAATATTCTTAGATGGGAAATATTTGGTTCCTGACCAAAAACCAATTGTAAAGGGGAGTACTCATGATAACTTGTAGGCCTGATGCGAACAAGTGCTGCTGCATGCAAGATTGCATGTCCCCAAGCAGAAACAGGAAGTTTTGATCTCATTAGTAATGGTCTTGCAATTAATTTTAGACGCTTGATGAATGATTCTGCAAGCCCATTTTGAGTATGAACATGTGCTACAGGATGTTCAACATCAATTCCAATTGACATACAATAGTCATTGAAAGCTTGAGATGTAAATTCACCAGCATTATCAAGGCGAATTTTCTTAATTGGATAATCAGAAAAATGTGCTCTCAAACGAATTAGTTGAGCTAGTAATCTCGCAAACACCTGGTTGCGAGTGGACAATAAGCAAACATGTGACCATCTAGTTGACGCATCAATCAAAACCAAAAAGTATCTAAATGGTCCACATGATGGATGTATGGGTCCACAAATACACCTTGAATGCGTTCTAAAAAATTGAGAGATTCACTTCCAATTTTTGTAGGTGATGGTCGAATAATTAATTTTCCTTGAGAACAAGCAGCACATAGGAAATTATTCGATATCTGCTGGCTCTTCAAATTGTGCCCACAAGAGTTTTTAATTATTTTTCGCATCATAATTGATCCAGGATGGCCTAATCGTTCATGCCAAGTAACAAATGCACTTTTTTCCGTAAACTTCTGGTTTACTATAGCATTTGTTTCTATTGTACTAATTTTTGTGTAGTACAAACCGGAGGAAAATGAAGGGAATTTTTCCAATATACATTTCTTATTTGAAATGTTCTGAGTGATGTAAAGACACTCAATATTTCCTTCATTTGTTGTCTCAATATGATATCCATTTTTGCGAATATCCTTAAAACTCAATAGATTTCTTTGAGACTTTGGAGAATATAAGGCACTCTCAATGTGCAATTTTGTTCCTCCAGGTAACAAAATATTAGCTCTTCCGGAGCCTTCAATTATATTTGCACTACCAGATATAGTACTAACATTGGCGTCTTGCATCATTAAATTATAAAAATACTTCTTATTTTTAAGAATAGTATGCGTTGTTGCGCTGTCTGCAAGACATATATCTCCATTATGGATGCGGTCACTCATTCTTCATAAAATAAAATAAGATTGAATTAACGAGTGAACACAACTAAAAATAACAATAAATAATAAGCTGAAATTAAAACCCAAAATTTTATTGCTTCCATAGAGCACATTGGATGCATAAAAAGTAGAGAATGTCTTCTCTAACATATCACTTTCTGTGACCGTTTCTCCGCATAATTGCAATTTAGAAGTGATTCTAAATAGTGCAGAGTTATAATCGCTTACATTCTTAAAATCTTGTAAGCGTAAGTGCATCCATTCATATTGAGCTGTTGGAAGAATTACGGTCTTTTGGTGGTCATATCTTTCCTTCAAAATTTTCCAAAGAACCGAAGGATCTTTCACAGTAAGGTACTCATTTTTGAGTCCTTCATGGAGGTGGTGACGAAGGAAGATCATGACTTTAGCTTTATCTTGACTAGATGTTTTGTTTCCTTCTTTGATTGTGTCACCAAGACCTTTTGCATCTAGATGAATTTCTGCATCTAGTATCCATGACAAATAATTCTTTCCAGACATGTCAAGTGCCACAAACTCAAGATTGGTAAGATTCGACATTCTGAGTATTAAAAAAAAAAACAAGTTTAGAAAATTATTATGAATATATAACATATATTCTTCAAATATTAAATACGATAGTGATATTTTCACTTTTAATTAGTATTGAAAGAAATTCATAACCAAAATATATTTTAAATGGAATAATTGAAATAATATCATTTAATAGAATTTAGAATTTGAATAATAAACCAAACATAAATATAATTGGAATAACATATTTAAATATTCAGCAACTAATCATAAATTTACCATTCAATTTTATTAGTCTTCCATTGAGGCAATTCTAACGGCCAGTTCGGAGTCAAGTATAGCATATTTTAAATAGTTAGAAACATAAAACAAATTTGCTAGAATATAAATGTTAGAGACAAAAAGTAGAAGTAAAAAGAAAAATCGGAGCGCGGTAGACTAGTCAGGACCGGCTTGAGAAGGAAGAGAGAGTTAAGGTTAGATTCTAGAAATTAAAAGTTTAGAAGTTAAGCCGTTCTTACTCTAGATCCCAACATACCTTTTCACCAGAGCTTTCGTGCTGATAACGTGTTGTGAACTATGTTGTGAACTAACACAAACTAAAGAGAATATAAAATAAAGTAAAGAGAAGACAAGAGTAGAGAGGAAGAGAGAATATTGTTCATTATATTTCATCATTACAATAGAATCCTATTTATAGGCATGTATCACACACCTTAGGAGACAATACACATAATGAGGAGTCAATACACATAATGGGTAATAACATTAGGAGTTATAAGAAATGCTTAGGATCCCTTTGTAGCATAGGATCCCTTGGTGAACTTGAAGGTGGACATCCATTTTATAACTTATTCATAACAAAACTAATTTTTTTAAGAGATTGTTAACTATACATTCGAAGAATAGGACAATTTTTGTAAAATAATAAAAATGTAAATGTATAAATTACTTAAATTATTACATGTCTTATTGAGAGTAATATATTATTAACTTTGAAGTCTCGAGCTCAATTTACTTAATTCTTCAATATTTTTAAAATCAAACGCAATTTTTTGAGAGATTATTAACTATACATTTGAAACATAGGGCATTTTTGAAAAATAATGAAAACATAATTTTTAAATTACTTAAATTATTATAAGTATTTTTACGAGCAATGTATTATTTACTTTGACGTCCCGAGCTCAATTTGCATAGTTTTTTAATGCTTTTAAAATCAAATCCAATTTTTTGAGAGATCATGTATTATAAACTTTAAGAATAGGGTGTGTTTCAAAAAAAAAAATTAAAACGAGATTTTTAAATTACTTTAGTTTTTCCAAATCTTTTTGAGAGCAATTTACTATTAATTTTAAAGTCTCGAGGTCAATTTGTATTATTTTTTAAAATTTTAAAATTCAAACTAAATTTTTTGAGAGATCATTAACTATACATTTGAGGAATAGAGCAGTTTTTGAAAAGTTAGGAAAATGCAATTTTTCGATTATTTAAATTTTTCCAATTCTTTTGAGAGCAGTGTATTATTAATTTTGAAGTCTCGAGCTCAATTTGTATTATTTTTTGTGAGAGATCATCAACTATTCATTTGAGGAATAAGACAGTTTTGAAAAAGAATGTAAACGCAATTTTTAAATTACTTAAATTATTATAAGTATTTTTGAGAGCAATGTATTATTTTTTTTGAAGTCTCGAGCTCAATTTACATAATTTTTTAATGTTTTTAAAATCAAAGCCAATTTATTAAGAAATCATGTACTATAAACTTTTTTGTTTGTGGATACGTGTATTATAAACTTTAAGAATATGGTGTTTTTCTAAAAAAATTAAAATGGAATTTTTAAATTACTTTAATTTTTCCAAGTCTTTTTGAGAGCAATGTATTTTTAATAGTAAAGTCTCGAGTTCAATTTACTTAATTCTTCAATATTTTTAAAATCAAACTCAATTTTTTGAGAGATAGTTAATTATATATTTAAAGAATAGGGGAATTTTTGAAAAATAATGAAAACGTGATTTTTAAATTACTTAAATTATTACAAGACTTATTGAGAGCAATGTATTATTAAATTTGAAGTCTCGAGCTCAATTTATTGAATTCTACAATATTTTTAAAATCAAACTCAATTTTTTGAGCAACCTTTAAATATATATTTGAAGAATAGGACAATTTTCGGAAAATATTGAAAACACAATTTTGGAATTATTTAAAATTTTAGAACTCTTTTTGAGAGCAATGTTTTATTAACTTTGATGTCTCGAGCTGCCTTTGTATTACTTTCTAACATGTTTAAAATCAAACAAATATTTTTGAGAGATCATTAACTATACATTTAAGGAATAGGACAGTTTTTGAAAAAGAATATAAACGAAATTTTTAAATTAGTTAAATTTGTACAATGCTTATTTTGAGCAATGTATTATTAACTTTGAAGTCTCGTGCTCAATTTATATTATTTTTAATATTTTTAAAATCAAATTCAATTTTTTAAGAGATTGTTAACTATACATTTGAAGAATAGGGCAATTTTTATAAAATAATAAAAAAGCAATTTTAAATTACTTAAACTATTATATGCCTTATTGAGAGCAATGTATTATTAACTTTGACGTTTCGAGCTCAATTTACTTAATTCTACAATATTTTTAAAATCAAACGCAATTTGTTGAGAGATTTTTTTAACTATGCATTTGAAGAATGAGGCAATTTTTGAAAAATATTGAAAACACAATTTTTCAATTACTTAAAATTTTAGAAGTCTTTTTGAGAGAAATATATTATCAAATTTGAAGTGTTGAGATCAATTTAAATAATTTTTTAATGTTTTTAAAATCAAAGTCAATTTATTGAGAGACCGTGTATTACAAACTTTAAGAATTTGGTGTTTTCTAAAAAACAACGAAATTTGAAATTAATTTAATTTTTATATGTCTTTTTTGAGAGTAAATTACTAATAATTTTGATGTCTCGAGCTCAATTTATATTATTTTTTAATATTTTTAAAATTTAACTCAATTTTTTGAGATATCGTTAACTATACCTTTGAAGAAACAATTATGAAAACACAATTTTTTAAATACTTAAATTACTACAAACCTTATTGAGAGAAATATATTATTAAATTTGAAGTCTCGAGCTCCATTTATATTATTTTTTAATATTTTCAAAATCGAACTCAATTTTTTGTTAGTTCGTTAACTATACATTCGAAGAATATGACAATTTTTGTAAAATAATAAAAATGAAATGTATAAATTACTTAAATTATTACATGTCTTATTGAGAGTAATATATTATTAACTTTGAAGTCTCGGGCTCAATTTACTTAATTCTTCAATATTTTTAAAATCAAGCTCAATTTTTTGAGAGATTGTTAACTATACATTTGAAGAATAGAGCAGTTTTTGAAAAATAAAAAAAACGAAATTTTAAATTACTTAAATTATTACAAGCTTATTGAGAGCAATGCATTGTTAAATTTTAAGTCTCGAGCTCAATTTACTTAATTATTCAATATTTTTAAAATCAAACTCAATTTTTTGAGAGATTGTTAACTATGCATTTGAAGAATATGACGGTTTTTGAAAAATAATGAAAACACAATTTTTAAATTACTTTAATTATTACAAGATTTGTTAAGAGCAATGTATTATTAATATGGAAGTCTCGAGCTCAATTTACTTAATTATTCAATATTCTTAAAATTAAACTCAATTTTTTGAGAGATCGTTAACTATACATTTGAAGAATAAGACCGTTTTTGAAAAATAATGAAAATGAAATTTTTAAATTACTTAAATTATAACAAGACTTATTTAGAGCAATGTATTATTAATTTTGAATTCTCGAGCTCAATTTACTTAATTCTTCAATATTTTTAAAATATAACTCAATTTTTTTAGAGATAGTTAACTATAATTTTGAAGAATGTGGCAGTTTTTGAAAAAAAATGAAAACGAAAATTTTAAATTACTAAACTTATTACAAGCCTTAGTGAGAGTAATGTATTATTAACATGGAAGTATCGAGCTCAATTTACTTAATTATTCAATATTTTTAAAATTAAACTCAACCTTTTGAGAGATCGTTAACTATAAATTTGAAGAATATGACAGTTTTTGAAAAGTAACGAAAATATATTTTTTAAATTACTTAATGTATTACAAGCCTTTGTGAGAGTAATGTATTATTACCATTGAAGTCTCGAGCTCAATTTACTTAATTCTTCAATATTTTTAAATTCAAACTCAATTTTTTGAGCTCAGTTTACTTAATTCTTCAATAGTTTTCTCAAAAAGTAGATGAGATACCATTTTTATCCTTCACTGAATAATGTGTTAGCCAATTATAATTAAGGTGTAGAAATAGTCAATACATTTAATAGGGGTAAAAAGAAAAGAAGCAATAAATACATTATAGAAACTATAAAATATCTTATAAAAAGGACCATGAAAATATTCTAGATGGTGTCTTATAAAAAGGACTAGAGGGAGTAGTTAACTAGACATTTGAAGAATATGACATTTTTTGAAAACTAATTAAAACGTTATTTTTAAATTACTTAACTTATTCCAAGTCTTATTAAGAGCAATGTTTTATTAACATTTAAGTCTCGAGCTCAATTTACTTAATTCTTTAATATTCATAGAATCACACACAATTTTTTGAAAGATCGTTAGCTATATGTATAGGGCAGTTTTTGAAAAATAATGAAAACGCAATTTTTGAATTACTTAAATATTACAAGACTTATTGGGATCTATGTAGTATTAAATTTGAAGTCTCAAGTTCAATTTACTTAATTCTTCAATTCTCTTAAAATCAAACTCAATATTTTGAGAGAAAGTTAACTATAGAATATGACAGTTTTTGAAAAATAATGAAAACAAAAAATTTTAAATTACTTAACTTATTAAAAGCCTTAGTGAGAGCAATGTATCATTAACATTGAAGTCTTGAGCTCAATTAACTTATTTCTTCAATATTTTTAAAATCAAACCCAATTTTTTTGAGAGATCGTTAACTATACATTTAAAGAATATGACAATTTTTTAAAAATAATGAAAACGCAATTTTTAAATTACTTTAATTATTACAAGACTTGTTAAGAGATATGTATTATTAAATTTGAAGCATCTAGCTTAATTTACTTAATTCTTCAATATTCTTGAAATCAAACTCAATTTTTTGAGAGATCGTTAACTATACATTTGAAGAATATGACCATTTTTGAAAAATAATAAAACTCAATTTTTAAGTTACTTAACTTGTTACAAGTCTTATTGAGAGCAATGTATTATTAACATTGAAGTCTTTACTTAATTCTTTAATATTATTAAATTCAAACTCAATTTTTGGAGAGATCGTTAACTATACATTTGAAGAATAGGACAGTTTTTGAAAAATAATGAAACGCAATTTTTAAATTACATAAATTATAACAAGATTTATTGAGAGCAATGTATTATGTAATTTGAAGTCTCGAGCTCCATTTACTTAATTCTTCAATATTTTTAAAATCAAACTCAATTTTTTGAGAGATCATTAACTATAATTTTGAAGAATATGACCGTTTTTGAAAAATAATGAAAACGAAAACTTTAAATACTTAACTTATTAGAAGCCTTAGTGGGAGAAATATATAATTAACATTGAAGTCTCGAGCTCAATTGACCTAATTCATCAATATTATTAAATTCAAACTCAATTTTTGAAGAGATCGTTAACTATACATTTGAAGAATAGGGAAATTTTTGAAAAATAATGACAACGAAAATTTTAAATTATTTAATTTATTACAAGTCTTAGTGAGAGAAATGTATTATAAACATTAAAGTTTCGAGCTCAATTTACATAATTCTTCAATATTTTTAAAATCAAACACAATATTTTGAGAGATTGTTAACTATACATTTGAAGAATAGTGGTTTTTGAAAAATAAGTAAAACGCAATTTTTAAATTACTTAACTTATTACAAGACTTATTGAGAGCAATGTATTATTAACATTGAAGTATCGAGCTCAATTTACTTAATTCTTTAATATTCTTAAAATGAAACTCAATTTTTTGAGAGATCGTTAACTATACATTTGAAGAATAGGACAATTTTTTGAAAAAATGAAAACGCAAATTTTAAATTACTTAACTTATAACAAGACTTGTTGAGAGCAATGTATTATTAAATTTGAAATCTCGAGCTCAATTTACTTAATTCTTCAATATTTTTAAAATCAAACTCAATTTTTTGTGAGATCGTTAACTATAATTTTGAAGAATAGGGCAGTTTATTAAAATTAATGAAAACGAAAATTTTAAATTACTTAACTTATTACAAGCCTTATTGAGAAGATTGTATTATTAACATTGAAGTCTCGAGCTAAATTTAGTTGATTCTTCAATATTTTTAAAATCAAACTCAATTTTTGAATGATCGTTAATTATACATTTGAAAAATATGACAGCTTTTCAAAAATAATCATAACGAAAATTTAAAATTAATTAATTTATTACAAGTCTTAGTTAGAGCAATGTATTATTAACATTGAAGCCTCGAGCTCAATTTATATAATTATTCAATATTTTTAAAATCAAACTCAATTTTTTGAGAGATTGTTAACTATACATTTGAAAAATATGACATTTTTTGATAAATAATGAAAACAAAATTTTTAAATTACTTAACTTATTACAAGGATTATTGAGATTAATAAAATATGAAGTCTCAAGCTCAATTTACTAAATTCTTCAATATTCTTAAAATCAAACTCAATATTTTTAAAATCAAACTCAACTTTTTTAGAGATCATTAACTATACATTTAAAGAATAGGGCAGTTTTGGAAAAATAGTGAAAATAAAATTTTTAAATTATTTAAATTGTTACAAGCCTTATTGAGAGCAATGTATTATTAAATTTGAAGTCTCGATCTCCATTTACCTAATTCTTCAATATGTTTAGAATCAAACTCAATTTTTTGGGAGATCCTTAACTATACATTTGAAAAATAGGGTAGTTTTTGAAAAGTGATGAAAACACAATTTTTAAATTACCTAAATTATTACAAGACTTAATGAGAGCAATGTATTATTAATATTAAAATTTCGAGCTAAATTTACTTAATTCTTAAATATTTTTAAAATCAATTTCAATTTTTTGAGAGATTGTTAACTAATACATTTGAAGAATAGGACAATTTTTATAAAATAATGAAATCAAAATTTTTAAATTACTTGTGAGAGCAATGTATTATTAACATTGAAGCATTGAGCTCAATTTACTTAATTCTTCAAAATTTTTAAAATCAAACTCAATTTTTTGAGAGATTGTTAACTATAAATTTGAAGATTAGGGCAATTTTTGAAAAATAATTAAAACAAAATTTTTAATTACTTAATGTATTACAAGCCTTAGTGAAAGTAATGTATTATTAACATTGAAGTCTCGAGCTCAATTTAATTAATTTTTTAATATTTTTAAAATCAAACTCAATTTTTGAGAGATGGTTAACTATACATTTGAAGAATAGGATAGTCTTTGAAAAATAATGAAAACGTAATTGTTAAATTACTTAAATTATTACAAGCTTTACTTAGAGAAGTGTATTATTAACTTTGAAGTGTTAAGCTCAATTTACTTAATTCTTCAATATTTTGAAAATCAAACTCATTGTTTTGAGAGATCGTTAACTATATATATTTGATGAATATGATGGTTTTTGAAAAATAATGAAAACACAATTTTTAAATTTCTTAAATTATTATAAGCCTTATTGAGAGCAATGTATTATTAACTTTTAAGTCTTGAGCTCAATTTACTTAATTCTTAAAAATTTTAAAATCAAACTAAATTTTTTGAGAGATCATTAACTATATATTTGAAGAATATGACAATTTTTGAAAAATAATGAAGACACAATTTTTAAATTACTTAAATTATTACAAAACTTGTTTAGAGCATTGTAATTTTAAATTTGAAGTCGCAAGCTTAATTTACTGAACTCTTTAATAATTTTAAAATTAAACTCAATTTTTTCAGAGATGGTAAACTATACATTTGAAGAATAAGACAGCCTTTGAAAAATAATGAAAACACAATTTTTAAATTAATTAAATTATTACAAGTCTTATTGAGAGCAATGTATTATTATCTTTGAAGTCTCGAGCTCAATTTACTTAATTTTTCAATATTTTTAAAATCAAATTCATTTTTTGAGAGATCGTTAACTATATATTTGAAGAATAGGGCAATTTGGGAAAAATAGTGAAAACACCATTTTTAAATTACTTAAATTATTACAAGCCTTATTGAGACCAATGTATTAATAAGTTTAAAGTCTCGTGCTCATTTTATATTATTTTTAATATTTTTAAAATCAAATTCAATTTTTTAAGAGATTGTTAACTATACATGTGAAGAATAGGTCAGTTTTTGTAAAATAATAAAAACGTAATTTTTAAATTGCTTAAACTGTTACTAGCCTTATTGTGAGTAATGTATTATTAACTTTGAAGTCTCGAGCTCAATTTACTTAATTCTACCATATTTTTATAATCAATCTCAATTTTTTGAGAGATTATTAACTATACATTTCGAGTATAGGTCAGTTTTTGAAATATATTGAAAACACAAATTTTCAATTACTTAAAATTTTAGAAGTCATTTTGAGAGCAATATATTATTAAATTTGAAGTCTTGAGCTCAATTTAAATATTTTTTCAATGTTTTTAAAATCAAAGCCAATTTATTGAGAGATGGTGTACTACAAACTGTAAGAATAGGGTGTTTTCTAAAAAAATGAAAACACAATTTTCAAATTAATTTAATTATTATAAGTATTTTTGAGAGCAATTTAATATTAATTTTGAAGTCTCGAACTCAAATTATATTATTTTTTAATATTTTTAAAATTAAACTCAATTTTTTGCGAGATCCTTAACTATACATTTGAAGAATTTGACAGTTTTTGTAAAATTATGAAAATTCAATATTTAAACTACTTAAATTATTACAAGCCTATAGAAATGTATTATTAACTTTGAAGTTTTGAACTCAATTTACATAGTTTTTTAATGTTTTTAAAACCACAGCCAATTTATTGAGAGATCATGTACTATAACTTTAAGAATAAGTTGTTTTTCTAAAAAAATTAAAACACAATTTTTAAATTACTTTAACTTCTTCAAGTCTTTTTGAGAGTAATGTATCATTAACTTTGAAGTCTCGAGCTCAATTTTTATTATTTTTAAGCGTTTTTAAAATCAAACTCAATTTTTTGAGAGATCGTTAACTATATATTTGAAGAATAAGACAGTTTTTGAAAACTAATAAAAATGCAAAAGGACTTGTATATTCGAATATGAACAGCTATATTCGAATATGGATGAGTCATATTTGAATATGGACTATGCATATTCGAATATGGACAGTGATATTCAAATATGGACTTTTCATATTCGAATATGGATGTGTCATATTCGAATATGAAGGTCTGATATTCGAATATGAAAAGCTGATATTCGAATATGGAGGTATGAGATTGGTGACAGAAGCTTCATATTCGAATACGGAAGGTCCATATTCGAGTATGGACCTCAAAAACTATAAATATGGGTGTTCTACCTCCAAAATTCACTATTTTTCCTCTCCCTCACTCTACACTTTCTCAATCTTCTCTTCAAAGATCCTTCACTAAACCTCTGCCATAAACCAACAACACTTCATAACTCTAGCATCTAAAGAGTCTCTTCTCACAAAGCCTCTTCTTGACTAAAGACTCCAAGGGGTGAGATTCGTACTCGGAGACAACAAGTGGGGAAGAAAGAAGTTGGAAGACTGGGATTGGAGCTTGAAAGGGAAAGAGATTCTGGAAGATTCGAGGTAAACCTAAAAACCCCAAACCAAGGAAATGCTAGGAACATGTGGCTAGAAAATGCTAGTAACATGTGGTTAGGGACTAGAGATTACTTGATTTAGGATTATGTGTATGTTGAGATTTGGATGCTATGTTTGAATGATGTTTGTGTTGATTAAACATGCTAATAGATGATGCATGATTAGGAATTAAATTGGAAATGTAAATGATGATGAAATCATAGAATTGTACAAGAGTTTCTAGATTATTATGTGATGAAATTTGGACTTAGACTTGGATGGATTTCAAAATTGTTTTAAGAAAAATAAGTCCAGAACCAGTATATTAAAATATGTATTCGAATATGGAGGGCCATATTCAAATAGATATTCGAATATAATTTATTGTTAATGATATTCGAATATAGAAGGTCTGTATTCGAATATGAGGCCACTGTAACTCTTGTAGGAACGTCTATGATATGAAAATGAATGTTTGATACATGAGAACATGTATTATGAAATCAAACAAAAGGAAAAGTGGAAAATGCTTTTCCCCATCAACATTGGTTGAGTTCTGCCGGAAGTAGACCGGGTAAGTGGACAAAGCATAAAAAGATGAGAATGTAGGGTTATCCCAAAAGGGGAAGATAACCTAAAGTGCTAGGCTATCCCGAAAACGAGGTAGAAAGTCTAGTGCAAAGGGGCTATCCCGAAAGGGGTATATAGTTCCTAGGCTAGCTCTAGAGAGAGTTGGTAGCCCGGCGGTAGGATCCTAGACCAGGACCATGATGATGAGTTCAACTGTGCATTCACTGTCGTGCACCCATAGTGGACTCTCTGTGCACATGGTTTCCTGTTAAGAGGAAAGAAATGGAATAGAAAATAAAGTGAATCATGATATGCATATATACTTAACTTGTCATTGCATGCATATTGTGTGTGTTTGTTAGGGATTGGATTTGGGGCAGTTTTCCAGTTAGACCGGCTGTAATACTGTACATATATTATTTTCAATACCGACGGTTACTCAGTTATATATTGTACATATAACTGACAGTTACAATATTGCAGGTGATACAGGGTGTCAGTGCCTGAAAAGACGTTAGCAGCCGTATTGTTTACTTAGATAGTCATTTGTTTTGTTGTATGACTACTTAGCTAGACTAATTATCTATCTAGGTGTTATAGATCGTTAAGTATACATTTGAAGAATATGACATATTTTGAAAAATAAAAAAAATGCAATTTTAAAATTACTTTAATTTTTACAAGTTCTTTTGAGAGCAATGTATTATTAACTTTGAAGTCTCAAGCCCAATTTAAATTATTTTTTAATATTTTTAAAATCAAACTCAATTTTTTTAGAGATCGTTAGCTATACATTTGAAGAATAGGCCGTTTTTAAAAATATTGAAAACAAAATTTTTAAATTACTTTAATTATTACAAGTCTTTTTGAGAGTAATGTATTATTAACTTTGAAGTCTCGAGCTAGATTTATATTGTTTTTTAATATTTTTAAAACCAAACACAATTTTTTATGAGATCGTTAACTATATATTTGAAGAATAGTGCAGTTTTTGTAAAATATTGAAAACACAATTTTAAAATTACTTAAAATGTTACAAGCAATTTATTATTAACTTTGAAGTCTTTAGCTCAATTTATATAATTTTTTAATGTTTTTAAAATCAAATCCATTTTATTGAGAGAGCGTGTACTACAAACTTTAAGAATTGAGTGTTTTCTAATAAAATGAAAACACAATTTTTAAATTTATTTAATTTTTACAAGTATTTTTTACAGCAATGTATTATTAATTTTGAAGTCTTGAGCTCAATTTTTAATATTTTTAAAATCAAACTAAATTTGTTGAGAGATCGTTAACTATACATTTGAGTAATAGAGCAGATTTTAAAAAACAATGACAACGCAATTTTTAAATTACTTAAATTATTACAAGCCATATTAAGAGTAATGTATTATTAATTTTGAAGTCTCAAGCTTAATTTATATAATTTTTTAATGTTTTTAAAATCAAAGCCAATTTATTGAGAGATCATATACTACAAACTTTAAAAATAGGGTGTTTTTCTAAATAAATCAAAGCACCATTTTTAAATTACTTTAATTTTTTCAAGTCTTTTGGAGAGCAATGTATATTAACTATGAAGTCACGGGCTCAATTTGTAATATTTTTTAATATTTTCAAATTCAAACTCAAAGTTTTGAGAGATTGTTAACTAATAATTTGAAGAATAGTGCACTTTTTGAGAGCAATGTATTATTAACTTTAAAGTCTCGACCTCAATTTATATTCTTTTTTAATATTTTTAAAATCAAACTCAATTTTTTGAGAGATCGTTAATTATACATTTCAAAAATAAGACAGTTTTTGTAAAATAATGAAAACGTAAGTTTTAAATTACTTAAATTATTACAAGCCTTATTGAGAGTAATGTATTATTAACTTTGAAGTCTCGAGCTTAATTTACTTAATTTTTTAATGTTTTTAAAATCAAAGTCAATTTATTGAGAGATCGGTACTACAAACTTTAAGAATAGGGTGTTTTTCTAAAAAAATGAAAACATAATTTTTAAATTACTTTAATTTTTCCAAGTATTTTGGAGAGCAATATATTATTAACTATGAAGTCTTGAGCTCAATTTGTAATATTTTTTAATATTTTCAAATTCAAACTCAGTTTTTTGAAAGATCGTCAATGTAACACCTAACGGAATTAAATGCTACGTTTTTTTTCCAAAATATTTGATAAGGAGTAACTAGCAAAGGAAACTCTCATATATGAGTACATACACTACTTAGTCTTAGGGTGAACTATAATATGCCCTATCAAAATACATAAATCCATAGGGAAATATAATAAGTTTGAATATCTACTACATGCCAGAGAAATATGTCCAATAACGGTAGCCAAGGAGCGTGCAACAGGGAAGGGTTGGCTACCCCAAAACACATATCAAAATATCCAAAATACTACATGGCTAAGGGAATAGGTCTTCAAGCACTAAAGTCTCCATCTTCCGAGTCTCCTGCAATATTGTAACCGTAAGCTATATGTAAACATATAACTCAGTAACCCCTGACATTTTTGAAAATAATTTTATACCATATCACAGCCAGTCTAACTGGAAAATAGCTCATTCAATCCCTAACACACAATTCAATACAACAAACTCATACATAATGCATGTTATAACAAATATGGATGTATGCACGCCATGTTCTTTCATTAACACACTTTATTATTTTCTTTTCTTGAGTCTTTTATGGAAGCCTCGTGCACTAGACTTCCCCTAGCGCGTGACAGTAACGCGAGGTTGGGCTCAAAACTAGGACCACGGCAAGCGTCTCTACCGTGATCAAACTGACTGTCGGGCTATCTTAACCCCACATCAATGGGATAGCCCAGGACTATCTTGACCCCACATAAATGGGATAGTCCTTTCTTTCGGGCCATGATTCCCTGTCACAGGGCACCCTACTAGTTCAGGTCATCTGACCCCGAATCGCGGGGAGACCCTACATTCTCATGTTTATTCATGCTTGTCCGCTTACCCAGTGTGTAACCGGTGGAACTCAACCCACTTACTCAACTTCCATTGAAGGGGGAAAGCTTATCTTATCATTTCATTCCTTTTTACAAGCTATCATACAATTTCATTCAACATTTATCACATGCCAATTTCACAAATCAAAATCAAGGAACTTGTCATCTCAATTCACAATCCTAATGCATGTTATTAAGTCCCATAAGCCTATTTCTTTACATTCCTATCATAAAACTAAGTTAATTAGGATTACAAAGCATTCTAGAAGCAAAAATAGGTCAAGAAGGTACGAGACACTATCGCCCGGACAACCATTCTGGCGCCTGGGCGCCAGAAATGTGTTACAAACTGCCAGACAACAAGGTCCTGTCACCCGGGCGCCCATTCTGTCGCCTGGGCGTTGCGACTGGGTGCAAAACTACCAAATTACGGGGCTCTGTCACCTGGGCGCCAGTCACAGATGCAAAACTGTGTGTTTTCTGTGTTCCAGCGCCTGGGCGCCCAACATTGGCGTAGTCTGCTATTTTGACCATAACTTGAGTTGTAGATCTCTAAATTGGGTGAAATCAGTGATAAATGAAGGCTAACAAAATTATCTACAACTTTCATTCAGAATGTAAGATATAAATCAATTTTTTTCTAGTAGATAATTTCGCTTGAATTCACTTGTCCATGTCAAAATCCCAATTTTGGCATCTCTAAGTGTTTTGTCCATAACTCAAGCTATACAAATTGAATTCTCATGAAATTGGTGGCATTGGAAAGATAATAAAATTTCTACAACTTTAATTCAGGCCACGAAATCAAAATTCAATTATAAATAGGTCTAATATCCATCTCAAACTATGTAAAAATTTATGAAAATAAGGAATGAATCATTTGTTTACATCCTACTTACACATTCAAAAGCTATTCCTTCAATTCCCATCTCAATTCCCCCGAATCAAATTGACAATATTTTATACCGAATTCATATACCCAATATACACCTTCCTCACCCACACTCAACTTCCAAAAGCAAGGAAACCAAACAAGTTTTTTCACCAAACATCACATATGCAATGCAATAATCCAAACATACACACAAGAGCATTTCAGCCAAACCACATTGCACAAGTCCATTTATCAAACATCTAATATACACATGACAACCTATTTTAACATACATTCTCAAAAGCTCAATAACAACCACATGCAACAAAATCAAGTCATCAAATTTCACAAGTCTAAACTTATTTCTATCCTACCTTGCACCATAGCTCAAAATCACATTCCACACCACTTTCATTCCTTCACTAGTCTAGTTTGGGGTTTAGTGGGGTTACCTTTCAAGCTTAGCTCCAAAATCCTTGCCTTCTCCAAATATACCCAAGAACCCTAACTTCACCCAATGACTTGATGATCCCTAATTTTCACAAATGCAAGTTATTAGTACCCATTGGGACTCATTTGCAAGCTTGCATGTTAAGAATGGAGTTGAGAGACCATTTACCTCAAGAATGGGGGTTTGGCCCAAAATGGAGAAATGGGTGTGCATGTCTTACCTTTGTGCTTCAATGGCTTCTTTCAAGCTCACAAATGGCTCCTCCAAGCTCCAATAGACAAGGTTGGTGAAGGATTTCTCTTGATTTGGACTTGAAATCCAAACCCTGTGAGAGTAGAAGAGAGGAAGAAGAAGAGGAAATTTTGAGAATGAAGATATAGTGAGAGGGCGTGGGAGAGAAGAGAGGAAAATGTGGGTTTTTGTCAGTTTTAACATCTTAAGTTTTGCAAATAGGTCATTCTTCCAATCTTTTAAAAATTTGCTTTCTAGTCCTTCTCCCTTTTCTCTTGTTAGATTTTCTACAAACCCTTAAATTCTCAATCTCTTCTAAGGAACCACTAATTCCTATTTGAGAATTTGTGGGATGTTACAGTTAACTATACATTTGAAGAATAGAGCATTTTTTAAAGTACAATGAAAACACAATTTTTTAATTACTTTCAATTTTACAAGTCTTTTTGAGAACAATATATTAATAACTTTGAAGTCTTGAGCTCTATTTGTATTATTTTTTAAAATTTTAAAAATCAAACTCAATTTTTAAGAGATCATTAACTATACATTTAAAAAATAGGGCATTTTTTCATAAATAATTAAAACACAATTTTTAATATACTTTAATTTTTCCGAGTCTTTTTGAGAGAAATATATTCTTAACTTTGAAGTCCCGAGCTCAATTTATATTTTTTTAAATATTTTTAAAATCAAACTCAATTTTTTTGAGAGATCGTTAACTATAGATTTAAAGAATAGGGCATTTTTAAAAAAATAATGAAAACACAACTTTTAAATTACTTTAATTTTTACCAGTTTGAGACCAATCTATTATTAACTTTGTAGTCTTAAGATCTATTTATATTATTTTTTAATATATTTAAAATTAAACTCAATTTTTTGAAATATCATTAATTATACATTTGAAGAATAGAGCAATTTTTGAAAAATATTGAAAATGCAATTTATAAATTACTTAAAAATTACAAGTCTTTTTGAGAGCAATGTATTATTAACTTTGAAATCTCGAGCTCAATTTACATAATTTTTTAATGTTTTTAAAATCAAGGCCAATTTATTTAGAGATCGTATAGTACAAATTTTAAGAATAGAGTGTTTTTCTAAAAAAAATTAAAATACAATTTTAAAATTACTTGAATTAGTAAAAGTCTTTTTTAGAGCGATGTATTATTAATTTGAAGTCTCGAGCTGAATTAACATAATTTTTTAAAGTTTTTAAAATCAAAGCCAATTTAATGAGAGATCGTGTATTACAAACTTTAACAATTGGGTGTTTTAAAAAAAACTGAATATGCGATATTTAAATTAATTTAATTTTTACAAGTCCTATTGTGTTCAATGTATTATTAAATTTAAATTCTCGTGCTTAATTGATATTATTTTTTAATATTTTTAAAATCAAACTAAATTTTCCGAGAAAACGTTAACTATACATTTGATGAATTGGAAATGTTTTAAAAAATAATGAATACACAAGTTTTAAATTAATTAAATTAATACAAGCCTTATTGTGAGCAATTTATTATTAACTTTGTGGTCACGAACACAATTTATATTATTTTATAATATTTTTAAAATCAAACTCAATTTTTTGAGAGATCGTTAACTATACATTTGAATAATAGGACAATTTTTGTAAAATAATGAAAATGTAATTTTTAAATTACTTAAATTGTTACAAGCCTTATTGTGAGAAAAATGTATTATTAAATTTGAAGTCTCAATCTAAATTTAAATAATTTTTTAATGTTTTAAAATCAAAAGACAATTTATTGAGAGATCGTGTATTACAATATTTTAGAATTTTGTGTTTTCTATAAAAATTAAAATGCAATTTTTAAATTATTTTAATTTTTGCAAGTCTTTTTAAAAGTAATGTATTATTAACTTTCAAGTCTTGAGCTCATTTTGTATTAGTTCATAATACTTTTAAAATCAAACTCAATTTTTTGAGAGATTGTAACACCTAGATTTTAGGACCAATTTTTTTTTTTAAACACAACAGCGAAAGTTATATATATATATATATATATATATATATATATATATATATATATATATATATAAACATATTTTTACATAAAAGTATTTCAACTTGTCTTACCATCCAGACTTTTGAAAAATATTGAAAACGCAACTTTTAAATTAGTTGAATTACTACACGACTTTTTTAGAGTAGTTTATAATTAACTTTCAAGTATAGAGCTCAATTTACATAATTTTTTAATGTTTTTAAAATCAAAGTCAATTTAATGAGAGATCATGTGCTAAAAACTTTAACAATTGGGTGTTTTCTAAAAAAACGAAAACCCAATTTTTAAATTAATTTAATTTTTAATAGTCTTTTTGAGAGCGGTGTATTATTAACTTTAAAGTCTCGAACTCAATTTATATTATTTTTAAAATCAAACTAAATTTTTTAAGAGATCCTTAACTATACATTTAAGGAATAGGTCAATTTTTGAAAAATCATGAAAACACAATTTTTAAATTACATAAATTAATACAAATCTTATTGAGAGAAATGTATTATTAACTTTTAAGTGTCGAGCTCAATTTCTATTATTTTTTAATATTTTTAAAAACAAGCTCAATTTTTTGATAGATGATTAACAATACATTTGAAGAATAAGACAAATTTTGTAAAAAAATGACAACACAATTTTTAAATTAACTAAATTATTACAAGCCTTATTGAGAGAAATATATTATTAACATTGAAGTCTTGAGCTAAATTTACTTAATTTTTCAATATTTTTAAAATCGAACTGAATTTTTTGAGAGATCATTAACTATACATTTGAACAATAGGGAAGTTTTTGAAAAATAATGAAAACACAATTTTTAAATTACCTAAATTAATACAGTCTTTATCGAGAGAAATGTATTATTAACTTTTAAGTCTCGAGTTCAATTTCTATTATTTTTTAATATTTTTAAAATCAAACTCAATTTTTTGAAAGATGGTTAACTATACATTGAATAATAGGGCAGTTTTTGTAAAAAAAATAAAAACGCAATTTTTAAATTACTTAAATTATTACTGGTCTTATTGAGAGCAATGTATTATTAACTTTGAAGTCTCGAGTTTAATTTACATAATTTTTTAATGTTTTTAGAATCAAAGCCAATTTATTGAGAATTCGTGTACTATTCATTTGAAGAATAGGCAGTTTTTGAAAAATATTGAAACACGATTTTTAAATTACTTAAATTATTACAATTGTTATTTAGAGCAATCTATTATTAACTTTGAAGTTTTGAGCTTCGTTTGCAATATTTCTTAATATTTTTTAAATCAAACACAATTTTGTGAGAGATCATTAATTATACATTTGAATAATAGGACATTTTTTGTAAAATAATGAAAACATAATTTTTAAATTACTTTCATTTTTACAAGTCTTTTTGAGAGCAATGTATTATTAAATTTGAAGTCTCGAGCTCTATTGATATAATTTTTTAATATTTTTAAAATCAAACTCATTCTTTTTGAGAGATTGTTATCAATACATTTGAAGAATAGGCAATTTTTTGAAAATTTTTGAAAATTCAATTTCTAAATTACTTGAATTATTACACGCTTTTCTAAGAGAAATGTATTATTAACTTTGAAGACTCAAACTCAATTTACATAATTTTTTTAATGTTTTTAAAATCAAAGCCAATTTCATGAGAGATCATGTAGTACAAACTTTAACAATTGGGTGTTTTCTTAAAAAATGAAAACGAAAATTTTAAATTACTTTAATTTTTACAAGTGTTTTTGAGAGCAGTGTATTATTAATTTTGACAGATCGTTTACTACATTTGAAGTATAGAGCTGCTTTTGAAAAATATTCAAAATTTATTTTTTAAATTAATTAAATTCTTTCAAGTGTTTTTGAGAGCAATGTATTATTAAATTTGAAGTCTCTAGCTAAATTTACATAATTTTTTAATGTTTTTAAATACAAAGCCAATTTATTTAGAGATTGTGTACTACAAGAATATAGTGTTTTTCTGAAAAAATAAATACGCGATTTTTAAATTACTATAATTTTTCCAAGTCTTATTGAGAGCAATGCATTATTAACTTTCAAGTCTCGAGTTCCATATTTAATATTTTTTAATATTTTTAAAATCAAACTCAATTTTTTAAGAGATCGTTAACTATGCATTTGAAGAAGAATAGGGCATTTTTTGAAAAATAATGAAAACGCAATTTTTAAATTACTTCAATTTTTAAGTCTTTTTGAGAGCAATGTATTATTAATTTTGAAGTCTCTAGCTCTATTTACATCATTTTTTAATATTTTTAAAATCAAACTCAATTATTGAGAGATCGTTAACTCTACATTTAAAAAATAGTCAGTTTTTGAAAAATATTGAAAACGCAATTTTTAAATTACTTAAAATATTACATGTCTTTTTGAGAGCAATGTATTATTTATTTGAAGTCTCGAGTTCAATTTACATAATTTTTTAATATTTTTAAAATCAAAACCAATTTATTGAGAGATCGTGTACGGCAAACTTTAGGAATATATATAGTGTTTTTCTAAAAAAATAAAAACAAAATTTTTAAATTACTTTAATTTTTCAAGTCTTTTTGTGAGCGATATATTATTAACTTTAAATACTCGAGCTCAATTTGTATTATTTTTTAATACTTTTAAAAACATACTCAATATTTTGAGAGATTGTTAACTATACATTTGAAGAATAGAGCATTTTTTGAAAAATAAAGAAAACTCAATTTTTAAATTACTTTAATCATTACAAGTCTTTTTTAGAGCAATGTATTATTAAGTTTGAAGTCTCGAACTCAATTTATATTATTTTTTAATATTTTTAAAATCAAACTCAAATTTTTGAGAGATCGTTAACTTTACATCTGAAGAATAGGAAGTTTTTGAAAAATATTGAAAACGCAATGTTTAAATTACTTGAATTATTACAAGTCATTTTCTAGAGCAATGTATTATTAACTTTTAAGTCTCGTGATTAATTTACATAGTTTTTTAAAGTTTTTAAAATCAAAGCCAATTTAATGAGAGATGGTTTACTACAAACTTTAACAATGGGGTGTTTTCTAAAAAACTGAAAACGTAATTTTTAAATTAATTTATTTTTTACAAGTCTTTTTAAGAGCAATGTATTATTAATTTTGAAGTCTCGAGCTCAAATTATTTTTTAATATTTTAAAAATCAAACTAAATCTTTTGAGATATCGTTAACTATACATTTGAGGAATAGATTAGTTTTTAAAAAATATTGAAAACGAAAATTTTAAATTACTTAAATTAATACAAGCCGTAATGAGAGCAATATATTGTTAACTTTGAAGTCTCGAGCTGAATTTTTAATATTTTTAAAATCAAATTCAATTTTTTGAGAGATAGTTAACTATATTTTTTTGAAGAATAGGTCAGTTTTTATAAAATAATGAACATGTAATTTTTGAATTACTTAAACTATTACAAGCCTTATTGAGAGCAATGTATTATTAACTTTGAAATCTCCAGCTCAATTTACTTATTTCTTCAATATTTTTTAAATCAAACTCAACTTTTGAGATATCGTTAACTATTCATTTAAAGAAAAGGACTGTTTTTGAAAAATATTAAAAATGCAATTTTTAAATTACTTAAAATTTTACAAGTTTTTTTAGAGCAATGTATTATTAACTTTAAAATCTCGATCTCAATTTAAATAATTTTTTGAAGTTTTTAAAATCAAAGTCAATTTATTGAGAGATCGTGTACTACAAACTTTAAGAATTGGGTGTTTTCAAAAAAAATGAAAACACAATTTTTAAATTAATTTAATTCTTACAAGTCTTTTTGAGAGAAATGTGTTATAAACTTCGAAGTCTCGAGCTCAATTTGTATAATTTTTTAATGTTTTTATAATCAAAGCCAATTTTTTTAGAGATCATGTACTACAAACTTTAAGAACAGAGTGTTATTCTAAAAAAATGAAAACACAACTTTTAATTTATTTTAATTTTTCCAAGTCTTTTTAAGAGCGCTTTGAAGTCTGAGATCAATTTGTATTATTTTTTAATATTTTTAAAATTAAACTCAATTTTTTGAGAGATCGTTAACTATACATTTGAATAATAGGGCAGTTTTTGGAAAATAATTAAAACACAATTTTTAAATTACTTTAATTTTACAAGTTTTTTTTAGAGCAATGTATATTAAATTTGAAATCTCGAGCTCTATTTATATTATTTTTTAATATTTTGAAAATCAAACTTAATTATTTGAAAGATCGTTAACTATACATTTGAAGAATAGACAGTTTTTGAAAAATATTGAAAACGCAATCTTTAAACTACTTGAATTATTACAAGTCTTTTTTAGAGCAATGTATTATTAACTTTGAAGTCTCGTGCTCAGTTTAAATATTTTTTCAATATTTTTAAAATCAAACTCAAATTTTTGAGAGATCGTTAACTATACATTTGAAGAATAGGGTAGTTTTTGAAAAATATGAAAAACGCAAATTTTAAATTACTTAAAATTATAACAAGCCTTACTGAGAGCAATGTATTAACTTCGAAGTCTCAAGCTCAATTTACTTAATTCTTCAATAATTTTAAAATCAAACTCAGTTTTTTGAGAGATCATTAACTATACATTTGAAGAATAGGAGAGTTTTTGAAAAATATTGAAACACAATTTTTAAATTACTTACAATTTTATTAGTCTTTTTGAGAGCAATGTATTATTAAATTTTAAATCACTATCTCAATTTAATTAATTTTTTAATGTTTTCAAAATCAAAGCCAATTTATTTAGAGATCGAACGTGTACTACAAACCTTAAGAATTGGGTGTTTCCTAAAAAAATGAAAACACAATTTTTAAATTAATTTAGTTTTTACAGGTCTTTTTGTGAGCAATGTATTATTAACTTTGAAGTCTCGAGCTCAATATACCTAATTTTGTAATGTTTTTAAAATAAAAGCCAATTTATTTAAAGATTGTGTACTACAAACTTTAAGGATAGAGTGTTTTTCTAAAAAAATGAAAACGCAATTTTTAAATTACTTTAATTTTTTCAAGTGTTTTTGAGAGCAATGTATTATTAACTTTGAAGTCTCGAGCTCAATTTGTATTATTTTTTTATATTTTAAAATCAAATTCAATTTTTTGAGAGATCGTTAACTATACATTTAAGAATAGGGATTTTTTGAAAAATAATACAAACGCAATTTTTAAGGTAATGTGGTGAGTTGAATTGAAAAGTATTGGGTGTATGTGTTGATTTTGTATTCCCTGAAGGAAATGTTTAAAGTGTACATGATTGAGTTTAGAATAGGGAATTTTATTTGGGTCTAGGAATGAGATACTAGTGTGGAAAATGAGCATTTTTGGTGAAAATGACGAAAAATAGGTCTGTACGTGGTGCGCAGGCGCTAGAATGGTGGCTCAGGCGCCATTGCTTGTGATTTGGGTAGTGCAGCATCTGTACCTGGCGCCCTGGTGCCAGTATGGGCACCCGAGCGACATGATTTTGTTGTCAAACAGAATTCCCGTTAAAAGATGTAAGAAAAGATATGGAAATTAAAGTGATAAACTCATGGCATGCATACATATTTACACCGTCAATTCATGCATATTGAATGTGTTTGTTAGGATCTGTGTTTGGGGAGTTTTTCAGTTAGATTGGCTGCAATATTGTATGAACTATTTCTAAATGCCAATGGTTACTCAATTATATGTTATACATATAGCTGACGGTTATAGTATTGCAGGTGCACAGATTTGGACGATTTCAGCGCGTAAAGACGACGTTTAGTAGTTTTATCCTAGAAACCTTAGGTAGTCATATCTTATATTTTGTACCCGTGTGGCTACTAGTTTTGGACATTGTTCTCTTTGAATATGTAATGTAAACTTAAACTGGGATTGTACTGAGTTAAACTCTTAAGTATTAATTTCATATTTTTTTATATATATTTCATATAATTATTTAAATAATGTCTAAAAATCAACACACTTTTTTTATTTACTTAAAATTATTTTGTTCTTCAATCGAATTTATGAAATTTAATTATAATAAATTTTTTTAAAAAAATATTCCATAAAATAAATGAAGTTTTTTTTTTTCACTCACGAGGTTTTCATTACAATTCCGTTTGAAACATTTATGTAACAATTCTATTTAATATGAATTCATGTTTAGTTAGGTAAATTAGTCATATTATAAATTATATTTTATTATAAAAATCTATAAACAACATTACGTATTATAAGGTTTTGAGAAATACTTGCATAAAATGTGTCTATTGAACACCATCAATAAGGTGTTAGTATTTATATTAAAATAGTAGTACAAATTTTTATATTAATGTTATTATTATTATTTTAATACCACATTAATTTGTGATTGATTGTATCTATGACTCGTGTCTATACAAATATAATTCATAAGTTTTTTCTTGTATCCACGCATTGCACGAATCACCCTAGTAGGTAGTTATTATAACGGGACAAGTTTGAGTTTAAGGGCGAGTCGACCCCCAACAAGTTTAGTGAACTAAGATGTACACTAAACTAACTAAACTCAATCAAATTAAAGTGTATTTTTCCTGTCAAAGTTGGATTGGCATTCGGTTGAGTTTAAAATGTTTTTTTTACATATGAAACTAAAAGGCAGCAAAAAGAAAGAAGAAACTAGTACACTCTAAGATGCAAGATACCAACACGGTCTTGCATAATAAGGGGAGACGATAAAAGAGGACAAGGATTTGCCTTCTTTCGCTAACCAATCTGCATATCATAATCTGCTCAAAGCTTCACCTCCCAATTCGAGACAAGGATTCTCTTACATTATATTTGGTAGGGTAGAAATAGGGAGGAAAGAAATAAGGTGAAATGAAGTTATGAGAGGAGAGAAATAGAGAGGAAAGAAGTTTTTCAATTTTTTCTCTCTAAAAATCAACTTTTTCTTTTTTATTTCTTTCCAACCAAACGAAGGAAGTTGTATTGTTATCCGTGTTCTTTTTTTCTCTCTATTTCTTTCCTCTCAACCAAACATAGGGTTAATGTTGGAAACTATTACAGCATATTATGATATGATGAAAATGATTCACCCGATCAGCTATGATGTCCAAGGCCATACGCAAATCACTGACAAATAAAGGGGGTGTATTGGTTTAGGATTGTACGAGATTTTAAAAGACTTTTTTTGGGTAAAAAAGTTCGTTGGTATTCAATCAGGATTTTCTATCACTTAAAAACAATCTACTAGTATTCAATCAAGATTTTCAAGACTTTAAAAAGAGTCTATTTGTTATGGACCTAACCTGCGGGAAGGACACGTGCAGGTCTCACGTGGGTGGCCCAAGCCGTCAGTCCCATGTCGTGTACCCACGACATAGGGACCCAACTGATGCGTACCTGGATTCAAGATACGGGAACGATGGTCCGCTGAACCTGGGGATATTCCGAGATGCTCCGCCGTGGAGCAGGTGGTACCTGAGGGTGTAGAGTTTTTTTTAAGGTTAGATAGTCATACCTGGTTTTACCCTATTGTCCGGTATTTATACCTTTTGGGTTGGCGTTATCACGCTGGAGTGGGCCGTCGTTATGGGCCTAGTTGGCTATTGGGCCATCTGGAAAGCCGGGCATGGAACCCGGGATGTAGGTCCAGGCCGGCAAGTGGCAAATGTCAGTTGCCTAGGCTTTAAGTCGGATATTTCCTGTTATCCCGGGTTTGTTCCTCATTTACCTTAGGCTTTTGGTCAATGAATTTACTTTTGAATTCGCCCTGACACGTGTCCGAATCCTAGCGGGTCTGGACCCTTCGTCTTTGGCGCGCTGTCGTCATAGGGAAAGAAACTGTCATTTCAAGGGTCGCGTCTTTTGGTTTTCCCTTTAAAAGTGCGTTTCGTTTTCTCTTCTGTCATTCTTCTGCTTTCTTTCCCACCATCTGCTTTCTCTGCTTTCTGGTTTGTGTTTTCCCTCTCTTTACCATCAATATTCGTCGGAATCTCCAGGGTTTTCTGGAATTTATTCTACTTCAAGTCAGGTAATGGTCATCTCCTCTTTACTTTGTGCGATTCAATCTATCTCTGCATTTCCCTCTTCTCACTCACTCCTAGGGCATCATCGTTTATTTCTGGTTTGGGGTTTTTGTTTTTTTTTTGTCCCTCTCTTGCAATGTTGCGGCCATGGAGGGTCGTATCTTGCTTGATTTCAAGGGGGTTACGTTACGGACGTCCCTTATACGATTCCCGTTGGTTTTCTTGGATCAAGTTAGGATCTTGGAGCCGTGGGAGGCCGAAAGGAGATGCCTTTCTTCTCGGATGCTTTCGCTGTTCTTTCTGTTCGATTTCTAGTGTGTAGTCTCTTATCTCTCTCTTTTTTTTTTTGTAGCCCGGGAGTATGTCTCCTCCTCATGCTTTAAGTTCAAAAATTTCCCAGCAGGATAAAGGAAAGACTGTTGTTGGGTCTTCTAGTGCCTCTCCACCTGTTGTTCCTGAAAAATGGGTGGACATTAAATGCATCCAAAATTGCCTCTGGGTTGATGAAGGAGTCTTGGATATTCCTTCTAGTGTAGAAGATAAGGAAGATCTTAAAATTATTGAAAACGATTGGCGGTCCTGCTTCGGTGTCTATCCTTCCCATACTCGTGCCGGGGGTAGAATCGTGACAGAAAAGGATGTAAATCCTGCCGACACTTACCAGATGATCCCGGTAGACGAGAACGAATGTGTGTGTTGTCCCGCCACAGAGCACGAAAAACCTTACATCATGGTGTACCATGGTCTTTTCAGCCGGATTCGCGTTCGTTTTCCTTTCTCCATTTTCCAAATGGAAGTTTTAAATTATCTACAAGTGGCCCCTATGTTTTGCTGGGCTCAGGGGTGGCATTACTCCTCCTCCTTGTTCCGTGTGTTGTTCCAACCATATTGGAAGGATAAGAAGAAAAAGGAGTGGATTTCGCTTCGTCAGAGTGATAACCCCTCCTTGTTTACCTGCTACGAGGAGCCTTTAAAAGACTGGAAACACGGCTATGCCAAGATAACCCCTCGTGGTGAGGTCACCTTCTGGCGGGATAACAAGGGGAGGGATTTATTTCCGCTATATTGGAGTGAATCTCATTATGACCTTCCACAGCTTTCTGAGTCCAGTTTGTTAGGGTTCTTAGAGGAAGAAGACCACTCTACATATCAGAAGCTCTACACCTTCGTTAGGGAACATAACTTCCCTATTCATTGCAAGGATGTGATCCATGCTAAATTTCGTGACCAACGGAAACGTTGTCTGGGTGAGTGAGAGACCGATTTTGATGTTTTATCTCTAGATTTTGTTTACCGACATATCTTATTTCTTGCAGCCGAGATCATGAATGCCTATTCCGCCTGTTACGAGCGTTTTAAGGGCAAGTCCAAGAAAGGTGGTAATTCTCGTGCTGGCCCCAAAGTGCCAAAGAAGTCGGTGGAGAAGCCTGCGGAAGTGCCACCGTCATCTGCGCCGGTTACTGAAGAAGCTCCGGCGCATGATGTCCCGACGTCTCCTCCTCGTGTTACAATCTCGGTATCAGACTTTGTTGACTTAAGGGATGATGACGAGGAGGAAGAAGATGAAGAACCAGTCTTCTTTCGCCGTAAGCGAAAAACGGTTGAAGAGAACGTTGAGGAGGATTCCCAAGCACAGGCAAAGCGTGCCAAAAAAGGAAAAGAGAGAGGTAAACGACATATTTCTCCTCTGGCGTTATTGGCGTCGTAGTCATTTCTTACATCCTATTCTTATAGTTGTCGAAGATGCTGTAGTTTCTGAGGGACGACCGTTTACGCCTAGGTGGCGTGGAAAATGGAGGGGCATTTTCGAGGGGATGGTGACTCCTCAGGTCAGCTTTATGCATCATCCGGATTTCTGGTTCAATACTTCAGCCGAGACCTTCGAGGTACTTTTATTTATTTTGTACTTTCGTCTACTAATGTTGAGGGTTTCTCAACGTATTGTGCTTATCCGGGATTCTTTATTTATGCAGGCTCGGTGCAAGCGGATGCAGTGCTGGGCTGGCATTATGCATTCGTTTCTGAACGACCTCAAGCTCGAGGCTGAGGGAGTGTTGAAGGCCCCGGTTTCCCAGAAAGATAATGACATTTTGAACCAGCGGGTGGCGGAATTAGAGGGAAAATGTCGGGATCTGGAGAAACAGCTAGAGCAACAACAGCTTGGCTCCGCTACTCGGGAAAGCGAGCTTCAAGCTCAAATAGATGGACTGTCTCGGAAGTTGATGATGCCCGTGAAGAGGTTATTCACAAGAATGACCTCTGGTCTGCTACTGAGAAGAAACTCAAGGCTTCTCTTGATGCTTCTGAGAAAGAACAAGCCACGCTGATTAAGACCAGGGCGGCTCTAACCACCGAGGTGCATCAACTCCGACGGGAGAAGATTCTGCTTGTGGAGAACTTGAAGTCTCAGTCCCGGATTGTCGAGAATGCCCAGAAGGAGGCAGATGCTTTAAGGGAGGACTTTGATGGCGTTAATTATGACGTCTTCTGCAATTTCCTCCAACAAGTTATGCTGCTAAACCTGGGGGTGGAGCTGAACCTTCGGGGTCTGAGTGTGGACCATGTGGTGGCGGAAGGCGTCCTCACCGACATCTGCCAACCTAGTGATCCTCGCGCAGTGGATTTATCCAACCCGGAGCTGAAGGTTTTCGACCCTTGGGCTCCGTTTGTTGCGGAGGATTCGGAAGAGACTGAAAGCGACGTCCGGGATGAACATGTCGGGGTCCCAAGCGGTGTTCCCGGAGCCGAGGTCGTGGAGTCGGCTCCCGATGGCGCAGACGGCGAGGTGGAGACTATAGTTGTAGTGCCGCCTCCTGGCCCTTGAACTATATTTTTGTATCTTTCTTTTTGTATAATCGTCGACATCTTGTAATTTAGTACCTTTATTTAATGGAGGAGTTTTAATATTTGTTATTCCTCGACTGTTACTCATTTAATAAGTTTTACCGAAGTGACATAGTTTTGTTGGGGACGCGTGTCCTATCCTGGGGCACATGGTGATTATGTGGGAAGGATCCCTTCCAGGTTTTAGGTCCTAGGGGAGCATGTGCCCTATACCGGTGTTTTAAAATAGTTTTGATGGGAACGGATCCCTTCCAGGTCTTAAGTCCTGGTGGGGCATGTGCCTTATACCGGTGTTTTAAAATAGTTTTGATGGGGACGGATCCCTTCCAAGTCTTAAGTCCTGGTGGGGCAAGTGCCCTATGCCGGTGTTTGAAATAGTTTTGATGGGGACGGATCCCTTCCAAGTCTTAAGTCCTGGTGGGGCAAGTGCCCTATGCCGGTGTTTGAAATAGTTTTGATGGAGACGGATCCCTTCCAGGTCTTAAGTCCTGGTGGGGCAAGTGCCCTATTCCGGGTCAAGTTCCGTCGCTTGATGTCGGTCGTTACCTCATCGTTAAGTAATTAAAAATGTAAGGGAATCTTTCATAAATAAGATGCATAAATAAGGATTCTTATTAAATCAGATAATTGGGGCCTCGTTAAAACCTGTAACAGTAAAACCCTCCTTAGGGATAAAACCTGTTCCAGGAAAAAGAGTACCCCATCAATTATTCAAATATTACAAACTTAGCTGTAATAACGCCGAAGATCCGCGGCATTGAAGGTGCGCGGGATTTCCTTCCCGGCAAGGGATTCTAGCGCATTAGCTCCGGCATCCATTACTACCCTAATTCGGTAAGGTCCTTCCTAGTTCGCGGCTAACTTTCCTTCGCTTGCATTCTTGTTCCCGATGCTTGCCCGCCTGAGTACTAGATCTTCGATCTGAAAACTCTTTTTGTGGACTTTCAAGTTGTAACGTTGGGCGACTTGTTGCTTCCTGGAGAGTTCTTTGAGTCTGGCGAGTTCTCTTACTTCATCAATAACGTCTAGTTCTTCCCGAAGCCTTTGATTATTGTCCGGGATGGGATAGGTAACTCTCCAAGTCGGGTTTCCAATTTCCACCGGGATTACGACATCTGTTCCGTAAACCAGCTTGAATGGAGTTTCTCCTGTAAAGCTGTGAACAGTTGTGCGATGTGCCCATAACACTTGGTACAAATTCTCGACCCAGTTACAGCCTGACATCTTACACCGTTTGCGTAACCCTTCGACTATCACTTTATTTGCAGCCTCTGCTTGCCCGTTGCTTTGTGGGTGGGCTACGCTAGCGAAGTGATGTTTTATCTGAAGACCAGCTAGCATTTCGCGGAATCCCTTGTCTGTGAACTGGGTTCCATTGTCGGTCACCATTGCCACCGGGATGCCGAAACGACAAATAATGGTCCTGAAGACGAAGTTTTGCGCTCTGGCAGAGGTTATTGTGGAAGACGGCTCAGCTTCGATCCATTTAGTAAAGTAGTCCACTGCTACTAATAGGTGCTTCAACTGGCCCGGTGCTGCGTCGAATGGTCCCAACAAGTCCAGGCCCCATGTATGGAAAGGCCATGGAGATGACATAGAGTGGAAGTTTGCTGCTGGTAGGTGCCCAAGAGGGGCGTGCAACTGGCAAACATCGCAGGTCTTGACGTGTGTCGCAGCATCAGCATTCATGGTTGGCCAGTAATATCCCGCTCTCAAGGCTTTTCGGGCTAAAGATTTGCCTCCGCCATGAAGGCCACAACTTCCTTCATGGATCCCGGCCAGTATATACCAAACTTCTGTTGGGCCAATACACTTCAGCAACGGGACAGAGGCGCCCCTTCGATATAAATGTCCCTATATCTAGCGCGACTCATCATGATCTGTTGGTAAGAGACCTTGAGAAATGTACTGTTGAATTGGGGTTCGCCAATCGTTTACTTCTATTTGGAGAACGATACACGGATTTGACAATGTTTCTTCGATAACCGACCTTGAATTACCGACATTCTTTGTACTTCCCAGTTTCGATAATATATCTGATCGGTGATTCTGTTCACGGGGAATGTGTTGTATTTCGAAGCCGGATAAACCTTGCAAGCTTTCTTTTACCTTAGCCAGATACTTTTGCAGAATAGGTTCTTTAGCCATATAGTCGCCTTTTATTTGTGACACCATTAACTGGGAGTCCGAGCGGATTGTGATGACGTTGGCCCCCCAGTTCTTTTGCCATCCTAATCTCCGCCAAACAGGCTTCGTATTCTGCCTGGTTGTTGGACGTCCGGAATGCAAATTTCAACAAATACTCGGCTGCTATCCCATCCTCGTTTTCAATGATCACCCCGGCTCCGCTCCCCTTTTCATTAGAGGATCCATCGACATAGACTATCTAGACGCCCGGGATCGATGGACCGGGGTGCGTCATTTCTGCCACGAAATCCACTAAGGCTTGAGCCTTAATCGCCTGTCGGGGCTTGTAGGAGATATCATATTGAGTAAGTTCTATCGCCTAACTCATCATTCTCCCAACTAGGTCAGGCTTGTGCAGTACTTGTCGGATTGGCTGGTCTGTGCGCACAGTAATCGGGTAGCATTGGAAATACGGCCTCAGCCACTGGGATGTAATCAACAAGGCATAGGTGAGTTTTTCTAACTTTTGGTATTTCAGTTCTGGACCCTGTAGAGCCTTCGAGATGAAATATACCGGCATTTGCACTTTGTCCGCTTCTTTCACCAACACTGCACTGACGGCTTCGTTAGTTATGGACAAATATACAATTAGAGGTCTACCTGGATCTGGGTGAGTTAGAACTGGAGGGTGCGCCAGCGTTTGCTTCAGCTCCTGGAAAGCTATTTCACACACTTCGTCCCATACAAATTCTTCCTTATTACGCAATGCCTTAAATAACGGCAGGCACTTCCTGGCAGATGTTGGAAGAAACCGGGATAGCGCTGCCACTCTCCCGGTCAGCTGCTGGACTTCGCGTATGCCTTTTGGGCTCGCCATTTCTAGAACTGCTTTACATTTGTCTGGGTTGCCTCTATGCCCCTGCTGGTTAGTAAAAACCCGAGAAATTTACCTGCCTCAACACCGAAAGTGCACTTGTCTGGATTGAGTCGCAAGTTGAATTTTCTCAATTGCCGGAAGACTTCTTCAAGATCGGCTACTGGGTCTTCTAGTTCACCGGTCTTGACAATAATGTCGTCTATGTACACCTCCAGTACGCGCCCTATCTGTTCAGAGAAAACGAGGTTCATCATTCGCTGATACGTAGCACCTGCATTTTTTAACCCGAAGGGCATTACGTTGTAACAGTATACGCCGAAATCAGTAATGAAGGATGTTTTCTCTTGGTCCTGTGGATACATGGGAATCTGATTGTAACCGGAGTACGCGTCCATGAAAGACAAGTATTTGTATCCCACAGAATTATCCACCAATTTGTCTATGCAAGGTAAGGGAAAAGGATCCTTTGGACAGGCTTTATTCAGGTCTGTATAATCTGTGCACATCCACCAATTTGTCTATTCAATCCCGGCATATCGGATGGGGACCAGGCAAATAAGTCGATATTCCTTTCTAGGAGCTTGATGAATCTATTTCGGAGCTCGTGGGGTAAGGTTGCCCCCAATTTCATCATTTTAGATGCTTCACTGCCGATCTGAACCGAGATCAAGTCTCCTTCTGGTTGGGGCCTTTGGTATTCAAAGTCGGATCTGGGGTCTAAGTTGAGCATGAGGACCCCGGACTCTTTCGGTAGATCCCTCCGTTGAAAAGATCTGTTTGTTGATGGTAAGTTTTCCTCACTCGGCGTTTTGGAGATTTTCAAACTTTCTTTATAACATTCCCGGGCTTCATCCTTGTTGCTGCGTATCGTGATGACCTCCTCCTGATCCCCTGGAAATTTCATTGCTAGGTGCAGAGTTGATACAGCCGCGCCTAAAGCATTTAAGGTTGGTCGTCCCAAGATCGCGTTGTAGGCAGACGGACAGTCCACCACTAGGAATTTCACCGGGACGGATCGGCGTGTTGGTCCATCGCCGAAGGCGCACGCCAATTCAACATAGCCTTTGGGAAGTATAGTATCTCCGGTGAAGCCAATTAAACTCTGGGGATGACGAATCAGATCCTTGGTTCCCAGTCCCATCTTTTCAAACAGGCTTCAAAAGATGATGTCCGCCGAGCTACCCTGATCCACGAAAATTCGATGCACCTCGAACCCGTCGATCATGGCGGTAATCACCAGCGGCTCATTCTCGCGTATTTTCCCTACAAGCAGATCAGCCTTAGTAAATGATAAAACCACATCGGGCATAGGAGTTACCTGGGCGCAGAATTCCCTTTCATTCCTTGATCGTTTGGATTTGGTTTGGATTCCCCCGGCTATAACATTGATCACGCCCCGTAATTGAGAACCGGACTGGGGGGTGGAGACCGGGATCGGTTTGCTCTTTGGCCGACCTCATTAGTTCTCTGCCGTGGAGATTGTCCGCGGCTATCTCGTCCGGTGTTTATGGGAAAATTACTTCGTTGTTGGCTGCGGGATTCCCATCAAGGTTGAACGAATTCCTTCAGCTTACCCAGGCATATCAGTCGTTCGATTGCATCTTTTAACTAGATACACTCATTGGTGTAGTGTCCATGATCCCGGTGATACGCACACCACTTTTTCCTATCCCGGGATTGACTTCTCATCACGGGAAGGCGTTAAGTCAACTCGATATTCATCACCTCCTTGTAGAGCCTGGCCGGTGTAGTTAACAAAGGAGTATAGCTGTTGAAAGTCCCTCGGGGTCCCTTGTCCTTCGATCTAGTGTCGAACGAATTTCTTGGGTTTGAATTCTTGATTGTCAGCTTGTCTTCGGCTTTGACTTGCAGAGGAATTGGGTTTCCGCTGGCTTTGGACTGCTCTTCGATCCGGATCCAGAACTCAGCACGGTCCTTGAGTTCCTCCATATTCAAAGGCTTGTTCCCGGTGAGCTCCTGTTTAAAGAAACCGGGCTTTAAACCCTCCATCAGAAATAACATAATCATGTTAGGCGCTACATCTTTAACTTCCAAAGCTTCTTTATTGAAACGAATAATAAAATCTCGCAGGGGCTCTTTGTCACCCTGCGTTATGCTCTTCAGGTGGTATTCAGACTTGAATTGCCTTTTACTGCTAGTGAAATGCTGGAGGAACTTATCTTTAAACGTTTGCCAGCTCCCAATGGAATTAGAAGGTAGTTCATTGAACCACCTGCCTGCTGCCTCGGTAAGTGTTAACGAGAACGCCTGACATGCCAATTGCTCGCGTATGCCTTGGAAAGTCACTATCCTTTCAAAATTTTGAACGTGCTGGTGGGGGTCTTTCGTCCCGTCATAGTCATCCAGTTTTTTGGCAAATTGAAAACCAACGGGAAGTTCCTGCGCCATGATATCCGGGGTAAAGGGATTTCTGCAATAACCCGATATTAGGTCATTATCTGCCACCACTTCGTTAAGGAACTGGGGATTAACTATAGACTCCCGGTGCCTTTCATTCGCCATCGCCGGGTTCCTGTACACCTGTCCTCCGACTCTCAAGGCAAGTTGTGCCTCCGGCATAGGGTTTTGAGGCGGGATCGCGGGCGTAGGGCGCGTGTGTCTTTCCAAGACGTCAAGGGGTTGCCCGACTGGATGTGTGATCAGTGGAGGTGGTGGGTTTACAGGCTGTAACTGATTAGCCCGTTCAGCTTCTACGCACCTGTCGGCCTCCGCCCGGCGTCTCTCTTCTCGCAATTCTTCTATGACTCTGGCCTGTTCTTCTATGAGACGTGCCATTCGCCGGATTTCATCAGGGTCCAGTGTGGGTTGCAGAACTGGTTGGATTGCCCGTGGTTCCGGGACATCTTCTACAAGTACCGATGCTCGCTGCCCATGAGGGCGAGGGGGGTGCGAAGCGCCTGGATCCACCGGACGAGGATCGTTGTGAACACTACGGTTGTTGTCATCATACGTCTTTTGACATGTACTGACCATCTCGAATTAAGGGGAGAGCGTTGCTTTTGGTCGAGGTCCCCACAGACGGCGCCACTTGATGCGTACCTGGATTCAAGATACGGGAACGATGGTCCGGTGAACCTGGGGATACTCTGAGATGCTCCGCTGTGGAGCAGGTGGTACCTGTAGAGACTCCGACGCTCAAGTCAGCAATAGATCTGAGGGTGTAGAGTTTTTTTTAGGGTTAGATAGTCATACCTGATTTTACCCTATTGTCCGGTATTTATACCTTTTGGGTTGGCGTTATCACGTTGGAGTGGGCCGTCGTTATGGGCCTAGTTGGCTATTGGGCCATCTGGAAAGCCGGGCATGGAACCCGGGATGTAGGTACGCAACACCGACATAAGGCTCAGGGGACATTACCCACACGTGAGGACCGTTACAGATCCGTACCTACCGCCGTGATTCACGGAAATATGGCAATGACAGGTTTGACTTTGGTGACCCTGTTTACCCTATAAATACATGTGATTAGTCTTCATTTGGTACGCTTATCATAACTCTAGATCTGAGAATTACTGCCTGTGACATACAACTGACTTGATCGTCGGAGTGCTTGCAGGTATTCCTCACCGCTAGGTGAGTGGCCGGAAATATCCAACCACCGCACCGGAGACCAGATTGGAGGCCAAATCCGTCATGCCAAGTGCATGATGGAACAATCCAAAGATATTAAAATCCATTGGTATTTGTTTGGGATTTCCTAGTACTTAAAAACAATCCAAAGATATTAAAAAATATAAGGATTTTAATGGATTCTTTTATTAGATGGATTTTGAGTGACTTTTTAGTAGAAAACAATTCATCAAACAATCCCACCAAAATTGAAAGGATTTCTAAATATGACTTTTCAAGTGCTTCATTCTCTAACAAGCACTCAATCACAGAACTTTTCTTTCTCTCTCTCACCTCTTTCCCCAACAAGCTCAGAGTCACATACTTCTTCAAACTAATAATGTTCATATCAGTATGATTTAAAATTTTATAAACTAGAATCTAGTGGTCCTTTCATGCATTGTTGACAAATAAAACTCACCTCTAAAGGAAAACTATAGATTAATGTTCTTTCAACTTTTTTTTTATTTGTTATTTATGTCTTTTTCACTTAAATTTCATAATTACAATTGATATGTATATATTATAAATTATTCAATATTTTTTAAATAATATTATTGACTTTTGAAAAAACATGTATGTATACTTCATACATATGAAATATTATTTTTAAAATATAAAAAATAATATTATATATTATGTTCAAGTATCTATTTACACTTACTCTACTTAGTGTATGTTTGGCCCAGTTTATTTATTTATTTATTTTGTCTTCTCTTCCTTTTATAAGTGGAGTAGTTGAGCAACATACTTTTGCTTTTACATCTCTTATTTAACTTTTTTTTTACTTATAAATGGCTTTTTAAGAAAGAAAAGCTTTAAAATATTTTTTTAAGAAATAACTTTTTACTTAAAGGTAGATTATATACGCTAAAAAAATAAAATTATATCAAACACGTTCTCTTTTTAAGTTTTTATCTACATGTTTGGGTTAAAATCAGCGTTTAAGATAGAAAAATATTATTTTTTGTGTTTCAATACTATTACAATACTAATAAAAATGTGTGGTCTGGTGCTACCTACAGCTGATGCTTAAGGCTTGAATGTTCATCTTATTTGAACATATAATATGAGAAATAATTTTAACCTTTAACAATATACAATTTGAATTCCCTTAAACAACTCATATTTTACAATTTTTTTTATTTAGATAGATGATAGAAAAAAAAAATATGACTTAAAATTTTACTAGATTAAGTCTTCTTTTAATACTTTTTTTCGCAAGACATGTTTTATATTATTAAATTGAGTTGATGTAGTGTAAATAAATCCATCTTATTTTATTAATTATTTTAATATGGAGTGAGACTATTGTTATTCCAATATATCTATTGTCACTTATTTAAAAATATTTTTTAATTTAAAATTATTTTTTAGCTGAAGAAATTAAAGTATAAATATAAATATAATTAAAATTATAAAATATGAGAAACAATAAATATATTGGAGTGGTAATAGATCACTAAAATGTTTAAACAATTAGCTTTATCATTATTTAAAAACCCTTATTAATAATAAAATCGTTTAGGCTTCTGATTGTTTTTTCTTATTAATAATAATAAACATTAAATATGCATTTTATAGATTTTATTCAAATTATTATAATAATTTATAAAAATGTTACATTCCCTTTATTTTTAGTTGATTTAAATTCATAACCTCTCATTTTAATTTTCAATAATTTCATATTTATAGGTAATATGAAACGTCTCCATTTGCTTTATGAGATCAGCTACTAAAATTTTTTAAAAAATATGCTATTTGATTATATCTTTTTTTTATTATTATTGAAATCTATTTTAAATTTTAATAGGCTTTATGGATTTTACTTTTTTAAAAAAATCTTAAAATTAAAACAAAATAGTAGAAGAATATCAAAATACTAATAATAATAATAAAATAAATAAATAAATAAATAAAGTATTGGATAACAACCTGTGCAAAGCACGGGTATGATTGCTAGTTGATATGTATAACTACATATATGGCTTGAACTTGTATTAGCGTGTGCATAACTTGTATTAGCGTGTGCAGCGCTACATAACTTTCTTCGGAAAGAATGTCGTTCTGATGATTTTCCAATTGAATCAGTGGAGGAGTCTTCATCTTCAAAATTATCAGTTAATGAAGACCATAATATTGAGCCTATTATTCAAACCCAAGAGCAAGAACAAGAAGACGGTAATGCTTGGAGGACTAGTATAGCTATGAATATGAGGACGAACGCTATTTAGGAGGACATAATATTATGGTGAATTAACTAACTGCATTAATTTTACTTTTATTTATCCCAACTTTTTTTAAATTATTTTTGTGTGTTTTATCCTTTTTTTAAATTTGAATGTATGCAAAAGAATCTTGAATTCTTATCCTAAGTAACAACTTCACGAAGTCTTGCATAGTCTATAAAGTCCAATAGAGTCCACAGGCCCGCAGAGTCTATGATACAAATCCATGAAAATCCTGACTTTAAAATTCTTGAAATTCTTGTCGGATCCTTAAAAGTCGTGAAAATCCTATAAAATCTTTTAATATCTACAAAAAAAATTTCAATTAAAAAAGTTTTTTAAAATCTTAAATCAATACACCCCCTAAGTTTACAAAGACTGCAATCCCAAGCCATTCTTCTTAAGCAAAACCAAGTAGCTTTAAGTTCAGCATAAAGACTTCTTGCTTGGCCAATAAAACTCACAAAGTCAACGTTTCATTTAGACCAATCTATGGCCAGAGAACTCTAAGAAACCATACTAGGTGGATCCATAAAGGCATAGACACACTACACTATGCATAATAAAGGGAAGAAATTCTGCTTAGTAACTCATGGTCTTCCCAAATTAAACTTTGCCTTCAAAAATCTGCGTGTTCTGGCTAAATGAACCGAACTGTGACCAAAAACAGGTGCCTAATTTATAATTAGGAATATATAACTGTAATTTTTTGCCTTGTTGAACCATTACTAGGGGTGGTGGTCATGTACCTTGTTTCCCCTTGTATTTCTTTACTTGGAAAAAAAAATTGTATTTCTTTATGTTTTTAATTAATGCAATAAGGGAATTCTGTTAACGACAGGGAAATCCCCGTTTACAACCAGTATTTTTTTTTTTCTATTTTTGAACAATATATTGATGAAAATAATCAAATTCTAAATTAACAGTCAAATTTTCTAAATAATGTTAAATCCTCTTATTAGATCTTTCTACAAATCCTTTTATCCACTTAATTTTGACATTTGTCATCTATTTTCCACAAAATGAATGCTTAGTGAAAGATAGATGACAATTGTCAAAATTAAATGAGTAAGAAGATTTGTAAGAGGATTTAGCATTTTTTATTTTTCTATTTGGGAAGATAAGAATAAAATTTATAAATTAACATTTTTTTTTAAGAAAGATTCAATAAATTAACAGTTTTGACTTTTTAAGTTTCAACCTGAAAATTAATTTACAGGAGTTAAAAGAAGTTGGCTAGATACGATTAGAATAAAATAAAATAAAATTCAACATATTTAAGTTATGACGTACCGCCTTTAATTTTTCCATATAATTAAACGGAACGAAATTTGGAATTTGGGCGACTCAAAATTCCATTAACATCTCTAACTTCATGGAACTTTTTCAATGGTTAAGGTTATACAAAGTAAATTATTATTAAATAATTTCCTTAAAATTGTTTTATTTGGGCGGTCGAACGACATCGTTCTCTCATTTTATTAGTACTGGCCAAGCTAGCGTTGAATGAAATAGTAATGAATTTTCTTTTCTTTTCTTTTTCTTTGTCAAAATTCTAAAAACGAATAAGAATAAGGACACAACCATAACCCTCCTTTACTTTGCTTTGCTAATAGAGGAAGGCGAAACTTGCGGGAACCCAAAAAGGACGCAAGTGTGTAACGGTTTTTTGCAGTCTGATTATTTCTCCCATAGGATAGGATAAGAAACTCTGAGGTAAGGTAAGGAAAAAAAATTTAAAAAAAAAAAAACTGCTTCTTTTACTTCAAATCCTTGACTTCAGGTTTCACCCAACATTATTCCAGTAACATTTTATTTTTTCACAACCTGACACATATATACCCACCTCAGAGTTTCCGTTTTCCTTTGTTTTCATTTTCTTTTTCAGTTTTCTTTTCTGTTTTGTCTTATACTTCTTACCTCATCAATCTCATCATTCCACCACTCTGCAAACAAGTTTCTAACCCCCCCAAATAACACCCTCTTCATCCTTCTTCTTCTTGGTTTCTTACATCCCCCAAGGTAAGATTTTGTGTGGTGTTTGGTATTATTATATTCTGATTCTTTTACCCTTTCCCTTGATCACATAGCCTTCTTCTCATTCTTTTTCCTTGATCAGATTGGCTGCAGTCCGGTGTTGTCTCTTCCAGGTATTCAAAATTCATTTTTTCCATGATTAAACAAGGTTTCTCATGTAAAAATGTGGTAGAATGATGTCATTGCGGATCGTAATCATAGTTTGATATGTTTTGATAACGGTCAAAATCATGATATTGAAAACATGATATTCTTTGACGTACTGTTATAATTTCATTTTCTTTTGGTTCATTTGCAGATCTTGAGTTTGATTTCAAGGATTCGAGGGGCCTTACCATAAAGCCGGAATGGATCAGTTCCGGCACATTGGAGAGGTTCTTGGGAGTCTGAAAGCACTCATGGTTTTGCGCGACGAAATTCAAATCAATCAAGGCCAATGCTGTTTGATCCTTGACATCTTCAGCCTAGCATTTGAAACAATTGCAGATGAAATAAGGCGGAACCTGAAGCTTGAGGAGAGGAACACCAAATGGAAACCCCTTGAGTTTCCTTTGAGAGAGCTTTGCAGGGTTTTCAAAGAGGGAGAACTCTACATCAGGAATTGTTTGGATTCAAAAGATTGGTGGGGGAAAGCAATTACCCTGTCTCAGAACAGAGATTGTGTTGAGTTTCACATTCACAACTTGCTATGCTATTTCCCTGCTGTGATTGAGGCAATAGAGAATGCAGGGGAAATGTCAGGGCTTGATCAGGAGGAGAAGGAGAAGAAGAAAGTGATGCTAGCAAGGAAATACGATACGGAATGGAACGACCCGAAACTTTTCCAATGGAGATTTGGGAAGCAGTATTTGGTCCCTCGTGAGATTTGTAAGCAGCTGGAGAATGCTTGGAGGGAAGATATATGGAGACTCGTTGAAGCAATGAAAGAGAAAAGAAGTTCTTCTGCCAGAGTCACATTCTCCAAGAACGAGCAACGCCTTGCTGATATGCTTATCAAGAAACTACTCAATGGATCAGACAAAACCAACATCGAACTCTTCCCTATTTCGGTGCTAATAGGAGCCAAGGATTACCAAGTGAGACGGCATTTAGGACGCGGAAGAGATTTTAAGGAAATCCAATGGCTCGGACAAAGCTTCGCGTTGAGACACTTTTATGGGGAGAAACAAAATCACGAGGCAGAGATTTCAACTATGCTCTCACTTTCTCACCCTAACATATTGCAATACTTGTGTGGATTTTATGATGATGGCAAGAAAGAATTTTCCCTTGTCGTTGAGTTGATGAACAAGGACCTTTGGACTTACATGAAGGAGAATTGCAGTCCAAGGAGACAAATTTTGTTCTCTATTCCCGTTGTCGTGGATCTTATGCTTCAAATGGCAAGAGGTATAGAGTACCTTCACTCCAGAAAGATTTACCATGGAGACCTTAACCCTTATAACATCCTCCTCCAAGCTAGGAACTCCCAAGAAGGTTATTTTCAAGCGAAAGTGACAGGCTATGGCTTGTCTTCTATCAAGAGTGTTGATACTATTCGAAGCTCGCCAACTCAAAACAGCATTAGCGAGGAGTTCAACCCTTCAATATGGTATGCCCCTGAAGTTCTGACAGAGCTAGAACAATCTGGAACCGCATCAACCTCTTCTAAGTACTCAGAGAAAGCTGATGCCTATAGCTTTGGAATGATATGCTTTGAGTTGTTGACAGGAAAATTTCCTTTTGAAGAGAACCATCTTCAAGGAGATAGAACTAGCCAAAATATCAAAGCAGGGGAGAGACCTTTGTTCCCAAACCGTTCCCCAAAATACCTTGTGAGCTTGATAAAAAAGTGCTGGCAAACTGACCCTTCTCAGCGCCCAAGTTTCTCTTCTATATGCAGGATTTTGCGTTACACAAAGAAGTTCCTTTCCATGAACACAGAGTACCATGTTGTAAATCCAGAACTCAATCAGCTTGAACTACAGACCCCACCAGTGGATTGCTGCGATATAGAAGCAATGTTCCTCAAGAATTTTCTAATTGAGAGGGTGTCTGGTCTGTCCTCTGTGTCACAAATACCATACGAAATGTTTGCATATAAGGTTGTGGAGAAAGGCAAAATTAGTCACACTCGTAGTAATAGTAAAGATAAGTGTTGTGAGCCTGCAAAGGATGAGACTCCACGGAGTAAAGAAGAAAATGATGACCAAAACACAGTTCGTGAAGATGATAACAATAATGCATCCATATTAGAAGATCCACTCCCACTAATAACCTATCCAAGGTCAATTTTTGCTGACACACCGTCTGTATTCTCCGAAGCCCCGTCAAAGAAAAGTGTTACCATAAAGAAACCAACACAAATGAAGGCCAAGAAAGATCAAGGTCAGTACTTTTAATTTCAAGTTTAGTATATTTTGATGTCTTTGTTGCAAGATATGAAATTGCTGTCACATTGCACGCAAAGTGTGCTTCAAAATATGGTTGGATGCAACCATTGCAGACCATGATCATTGTTTGATTCGGTTCAACTACTATTAAAACCATGATACTGTGCGATGATAACACTAAAATCACCTGCAATTAAAAACGTTGTAGCTACCTTGATAATCTGATCAATAATTTAAGAATAAACCTAGAATTTAATTCTTCAAATCATATATGTCTGTCGTTCTAATTTTACATAAACTTCACTTTAGTACTTAAATTTGATTATTTATTATTCACATTAATCCTTTTAACTCTACAAAAATAATTCATAGAGTACAGATTTAAATTACATTTGAAAAAGTTAAGGACTGAAGTCAACTTATTAACTCATAATCTATAGAGCTAAAGTGAAGATTTGCTCCGAAATTCAATTAAATGTAGTTTATTGAAACTAAACCTATATTGAATTGATTGAAACAGGAACTTCAAAATTGCGAGTGACAAAATCATTACCGCCATCTTGTCGCGGTTTGAAGGTAAATAAGGTGACTCAGTCGTCATTGACGGCGTCAAATCCTCTGAGTCCTGTTAGAAGACGACCTTCTCAAGTCTCCGAATCAGAACGCAGTTCCAGTATCAACAAAGGAAACCGATCACTATCACCGTCAACTCCTTCGAGCACAATTAGGAGAAAGAGAATCGAGACTCCGATCTCGGAATCTAAGTCCAATCTGATGCCGAAAAAGAGAGATCCATCACCATTAACAGGTTCAAGCAGCAATTCAAAGACGAAAAAGTCACAACTAAATACGAATCCATCTTTGAGCCCTGGAAGATTGAGACGAGGGAACACAGAAAGCGATTTGAAGATGGCGAAGAGAATAATTTCTAGTCACGCTTTGAGTCCTTCGAGAACGTGCACGAGCAGAAGACGTGGTCATGTTTCAGATCCGGATAACGGTTTCAAGATAACGAGAGATAGGTTATCAGCGTTGGCGTTAAGTCCGTTAAGTCCTTATGTGAGAAGTAGAATAACGTACGGTCATGACTCTGATTCTGAGAACGGTTTTAAGAAAAGAACGAGTCTGTCACCGTTAGCGTTAAGCCCTTTGAGCTCGTATGTGAGAAGAACGAGTGGCAATATATCCGATTAAGGCCTTGTTTGGATTTTAGCTCATACGGAAGATCTGGTAAAGGCTCTGTCTAGTACTACTAGTCCTTAGACCATTTTCTTTGTGTGTGTTTGGATAGATGTCGGATCACGTCAAATTACGTTAAGATGGATAAATTAATGGTTGAGATAAATTTGACACATAAGTCGAGGCCAATCCAATGAACGCAACAAAAAGTAGCGTTAAAGTGGATCCACGTTAACGTGAATCCACTTCTATCCAAATGGCACTTAGTAGTGTGTAGCTTTTGTGGAAAGGTTAGAAGGATAGTTTCATCATGCTGGACTGTATTATTTCATTTGCGATGTTTCAGGATTTGTTGTGTTGTAGGACTCAGGTTTTTAGCAACTGAATTTTGGGTGGATATTTATATCATAATTGGAGGTTGTAAGTTCTTTCTTTTTCTTTCAGGATTAGCTGTGTTGTTGGACTCTTTGCAATAAATTTTCTGAATGAAGGAGTTTTACTTTAGTTTATTTAAGTAATAAGTAATAAGTAAATTTTATAATTAAGCCCAAATTTTATGAGACTATTGAGTCCGTTGTTTATTTTGCAAAATAAAATAAATACTAATTTTTATAAAGATAAAATTAAAATATTTATTTGTACTTTTCAAAATATTGTTATTGTAAAGAAACTTTTAACTTTTATTATAATTAATTAAAAAAAATATTTCTCTATTTATTTTTAGAATCATTTATTTTTAATTTTAAACAAATTGAACTTAATTAAGTTGATTGTCCTAAGTTCCTAAAGCACCGTAAAACAACTTGTCTTATAATATGACCAAAATATATAAAATAGATTTAAATTTACAATTATTCTTAAAGAAAGCTTTTATTGAAAAGTCAATAATCAATAATTTTACAAATAATATTATCTTATTTTAACATACAAACATTCCTGGCAAAACAATAACCCCCTATCATAATTTATGTTGTAAAAATATTACTACAGTTAAATATATTTTTAGTCCCTGAAATATTAAATTTTTTTATTTAAGTCCCTAACGTTAAGAATTTAAGACTTACGTCCCTATAAAATTTAAAGTGATAATTTAAATCTCTTTAACAAAAATTTGAGTGACTTAAATCCCTAATCTAAAGACTTAAGTCACATTTTTCACATTTATCAAGAATTTATGTCACTCAAAAAATTTATTATAAGAACTTAAATCACCACTTCAAATTTTATGGGGACATAAATTCTAAATTCTTAATGTTAAGAATTTAAATCAATAAAATTCAATATTTTAGAGACTAAAATCATATTTAAGCCTGTAAAAAATAAAATTGTTCTAGTAATCTTTTCTAGTATATAAAGATCACCAAAGCAAAACTAATCTTTCCGTGCACAAGCTGCAATCTACACTATTTTTATTTTTATTTTTTTTGAAAAACCACTGTATTTAGATGCTATTTCTAATTTTCTATGCAGCCTAAAATCAATATAGTCCAAGGTAAAGTACCGTAACATACACAACCATCAAGGTAAAGCTGCTTTTCTTCTTTTTGATAAACAATCATTTCATCCTACAAGCCTACAGTCGCTAGTACTTTACAATTTTTCTTTTCTCAAGAAAAAAAAAACAAAAAACCTGAAAAGGACTTCATTACAATTTACATGGACTAAGACAAGCACTTTGCAAGTGATACACATTCTTGAACTAAGAAGCAACTTACCAACTGCCATTCCAACTCCGAAGTTTTAATCTTTCTCATCACATTTAATCTGCTTCTCAAATTTATGAGTAATGACAACGCGAAATTGTTGTTTAAAGTCCGAGTAAGCTCATCACGATGAATCCAACCATCAAAAAGACTTGGATTCAGATAGCAATCTATTTCTCGATCCAGTTATGCCAAAATTGAAGCCCTTCTAAATCAAATCATATGCCAGAACTCAAGATGTCAAAAGAATTATTTATGCGCTCCCAACAACTTGATGGGATTGGCCTTAGTCACAAGGGAAAAAGTGCAGGAATTTAGAGAGCTGTAAGAGCCATCAACAAGGAAAAGATTTCTTTTAAACTGTTAAACCATCTGCAACACTTTTATGCATCCGCTTGAATTGGCCGCAATAAGCATGTCTGACTTCCCTCTCCAGCACACACTTGAAACAAACTGACCGTTGTCGTCGTCAGTCTCTTTACCAGAGATGGGATCAATGGACCCAAATTTATGCGAAGTGATTGGCATGGGAAGCGACCTGTAGTAGGCGTAAACCTGCAAGAGAACATAGGGTGAGATGCAATATAAATAACTTCAGTACTTGTACTGGTTCGTCTACTTCAAGCACAAAACTCAGGCCTACCAATCTACAATTGCTTTTTTTCATCTTGGAAAAATGTTTTAAATATTACAAATTGTAACATTATAAGTCAAAGATGTCATCACAAAATTAGTGCACAAACAAATCGTTCAATAGGATTTGCATACTCACATTTCGGAAGTTTGTGAATAGTTAAAATTTTACCACATCAGTGCAATTAACCAAAATTAGTAATTGAACGAATTTGGTCGTTATCAATAACTTAAAGCAAATAAACAAATGTTCCACAGGAAACTAACAGATACCTCATTTGTTTCTGAACCACATGCAATATATCCATCAGCAACAGACAAACCCACGAAATTCTGTCAAAGCAAAAGGCTGAAGATTTTAGCCAACCAATTTATTTATGTAAACTAAAAAAATGGGTCAGATTAATGACAAAAACAGATCTAATTTCTGACATGCAGACTCAGAATTGTTCATCAAAAGTTTTTGGCCAAAGGGTCTGAAATCTGAATTTCATAAATTTGATTTTGCTACTCAGATCATCAACCACAATCCCAAAAAGTGAAGTTTCTCAAAAGGAGCTAATTAAAAGACTGAAACAAACCTTACACAGATTTGAAAAATATAAATACTATCCAATGCCATAAAATCAAAAACAAACCTTCTCATTAGTATGTCCTGACAGAGTTACGCTGCAAGCAGTAGCTGATGCACCCACTGGAGAGGTTTTATTGAGATCCCAGATCTTTAATGTATTATCAGTGGAAGCAGTAACAAGTGTTTCAGAGTCTAAGAATTTGACATAGCTTACAGCTTTACGATGGCCAGCCAATACACACCAGGGACTTCTAAGATTGCGAAGATCATAACAATAAGTTGAGTAATCCGCAGATCCAAAGGCCAGCAAATGAGAGGAATGAGCAGAGAATTGCACACAGCAGACATTAGCAACATTCCTGATTGTACCTAAACAGTTCCTCTGTTTAAAAAAAAACAAAAAAACAAAAAAGAAAAGTGTACTATATTAGCTCTTGAAAAGTTATTGGGAAGAAACTATCATGTACTTTTTGCAGTTGCTTGAGCTTATGTGAAAGGACAATGTGATGCAAAATTTATCCATACAACTTAGAAAATCACGGTCACTCATATCTGTCTCCATACCATGGACAAACTGGTTTCCACTATCACATTATTTAATTTCAAAAATAAAGCTAAAACAATTTAACCAGGAAGCTTTTGCTGCCTTATTAGAAAGCAAAAACTAAATTTTCCTTAGTTCAATATCTTACTGATATGAAACAAGATTATTTATTGGTCGAGGAACCTTATTTTTAAGGAGGAAATGTGCAAATCATAACTTCAATGCTTGTAAACAGTTGGAAAAAATTATGTTTATATTATGTTTTAGGTCATAAGTACAATAAAAGCTCCAAAAGAAGCAAACATTCAGTTACATTTTTCATTGGTTACTGAATTTCTGTCAAACAAAATCTGCACATTCACATGCATGTGACGTGCATGTGTACTTGTGTAAGTGCACGTTTGTGCATGGGAGAGGGTTTACCTCACTGATGCTCCACAGCTTGACAGTACAATCATCGCTTCCACTGGCAAATTTTGTAGGGCATACTGCAGAGAAGTCAACAGACCAAGCCCTCTTTTCATGTTCAGTGAATTGAGAAAATTCTTGACCTGTACTAGCATCCCATAACTGAAAAAGCATGGAAAATAGAATGCCATGAATGACAGGGAAAACAGAGCATGCCAATTATCAAGAAATAGTTATACTCGTTCAGACCCCCTTCCCCAGTCACTTTCACATGATCAGTCTAAAATATGACACCATACACACAAACATGAACACAGAACCATTTGAATTTTTCATATTCTATATTATATTTTAAGCTTACTTTTCTGAATGTTCAAAAAAATTGATTTTATAATATCACTGTGATTGAAGTGTTCCGTCTTATGGAGGTGTCAACTTAGTACCCAAACCATGTACCCGAACCATGTCCAAGTCATCAAAAATAGTTTTTTTAATTGAACACCTAAATGGCAGTGTCCCAGGTATCCTAAATTCATAAAGAACTGCTTTGTCCATGTCTTTGTAACATAATCCTCATGGACTGATTTCAATATTTCATGGGGTATTATTTATAGAAGTTAAGAAATCAATCCACAAGAAAACACACATCCCTAAAAACTTCAAAATTGAAATGTGCAACTTAGTAGATCATGGAAACTGATATAAAAAAGTCAAGGTACAAAAAGTTTTACTAATTGAAATATTGAAAATTAGTTGTTAAGAGGTTCCAACTTCCAAACAAGACCTGCAAATGTTGAGAATATTAGACCTTTTTCTCCATTTAGGGGAAGAAATTCAACCCGAATTTTCAAGTGATAAATTGAGTAGACCATATACGATAAGCCTATTTATTTTGAGTCAGAAATACATCAATTCCACATAAGTAGCTGTTGGATAGAGCAAAGAATGCTTTCCAACAGTAAAACAATAACTCAAAGGGTTTCTTATCACATGCAAAACATACCTTCACAACACCATCATAGTCTGTAGAGGCAAGATAGTTCTTAATATAGTTATTCCAGCAAACACAACTGAGTTTTGATCTGTTCGACATTTCGACTGCAGGATAATGGATATCAATAGAGTCATTGCAAAGTGCACTGAACTCAAAAATTTTTATTTTCTTGGATATCCCGGCAGACGCAAAGTAATCTTCATCCCGATCAAAGCTCAGAGAGCAAATTACATTCGCGAGATTGTTAAAATCTGCGTTTCTTAGTGCACCCCGCACTTCAAATTTGCTGTAACGCGCATACTTGCACAAACCATCAAAGAAGGTTCCTAAAGTATCTCTCCTTTTAGGTTGTTCCTCACCTTTTTGGACTATATTCCAGTTCTCACGATTTCTTAGTATATCTTTATCTGGGTGAGTTGCAGCATCTATTTCAGAAAGCTGGACTTTGGATCTCATGGAAAAGTAAGCACTTTCAAGATGGCATATATTTCTCATCAATCTCTGTTCATTTGCATTAGATATTGGGGATATCGAGGGCAGCATTTCTAAGCTCCTAGGTTCCTTTTCAAGAGGAATATTCTCTTCCTGGAAAGAGTAATCATTCTGCATGCCCGACGAAAAGGATTTTCTTGAATCATGCCTCCTCTCCACCTCTTCAATATCAGATTCCAAGCACTTGATTTCTTCTACCAATTTGAAGGCATCGTTCTGCTTCTGCTCTTTTAATGAGACAAGGAAATGCAATAACAATTCTGATTCTGCATCTTCTTGGTCAATACTTGATGCCAATTCCTCACTATACAACTCCTGCAATCCATTAATCACTTCAGATTGTAGGATTTCCCTGTTATGCAACAGAAGTTATAAATTTAGGGAATCACATCAATAGTGTATAACTCAGGTTTGAGGTCCATATTTTAAGGACTAAAAATATATTTAATTAAAACACTCCTAATTCCTAAATATGTACTCAAGTATAGAAAGAGAAGAATATCAACAACAACAATGAGCTTTATCCTACTAGGTGAGGTTGACTACATGGATCACACGATGCCAATGTACTCGATCAAAACCAAATAGAAAGAGAAGAGTATCAAGTTTAAAATTTTTCTGAACCATTTTGATGGGACTCAAATCTAAATGTAACCTTTCTTGAATATCACAGATAGAGGTAATAAATTAACAGTGTAACATCTCTAAACAACCCAGGCAAAAAAACAGATGAAACTGAAAGAAAATAACTATCCCACATCTCAGAAATCATAGGGCTCAAGTAAAAGGATGAAAATTCCTTCAAAATTTCCCCCAGATGATTCCTTTCCCAAGTTCCCCTCCTAATAACCACCTTATCAGAAAACAGAAATCGCTCTCTTCTTCCTCCATCTCATCCATAACTACCAGCCCTATACCTCCTTAGCACAAGTACCTCTTGCTCTTGCTCTTGGAATAAACTTTCCAAATATGTGATCCATGTCTCAACTGATAAAGTGAATGACCCATTTGAATGACCCATTTCTTCCCTTGACCCTAATCTGTATCATTCAAGTAGCCCGCTATAGTCAAATGCAAATACAATTTAAGAAAGCGCCATGTTCATTCATTTCAGATTTCAGTAGCTAGTAAATCAAAGGGAGAAAGCAGACATCTCACGTAAAGGAAATATATCTATAATAGCTCGCAGAACTACACTTCTTACAAATAATAATGATGGGAAAAAAAGGTTTCTGTAACACACTTCCATAGATTGGTTCGATGGGAATTATATTTTTATTCTTATTCTTGATTTATAAAGTAAGTGCTTTCACAGCTTTCATCTTCTTAGTTTGATCCAAACATTTTGTTAGTTAATAATAATGCCTACAGAACAAACACAGTGATAGAAAACATAACGTCCAACGACCCTTGGGGGTGGGGGATCCTTGTATAAAACCTTGCAATGACACGCACATAAGATATAAACCTTGAGTCTGATAACGAAAATCTTATGCATATGTTGATACCTGTTTGAACGTCAACATAGAGGGCATGCCATGATTTCATTATACATTCTTCCGAAGTTACAACATTTATTGACAAAAGAAATGATAGATTTGTATATCAGAAGTTTGTGAAATCATTTTTACATAAGAGTATAAGACACAAATTAATCTCAGCTTGCCTATGGTATTACCTTGTTGTTGGACGTGATGATGGTTCAGGATGCAGCAGCCAAAGACAAAAGCCAGCTTCTTTGGGATTTTCTGATAGGAAATCTGGAGGAAGAATCCTATGATGAAGATCAGACATTGCTGCAACATGTGCTCTTTCAGAGTCAAAATGGCCAAGTAACTGAAAAAATGGACCCAAACGAAATCAGCTGCTAACTTGATGTTTTCTTAGGCCATAGGACTCTTCCGGTGAGAATTGATTGAGAATAGTATCAAATAAAATAAGATAAGATCTTTCAAAAATCTTTCAAATTTCTGTGCATTAAGTTGCTTTCAATTATACCGATTATCTAATTTCATTGACTGGAAAGGTTTGCACTAGACATCCATGTTAGCCTTCTATTCGACCTGAAATGAGGTAGCCGCTTTACTAAAACAATGTACTACTCCGGTATCAAATATAAGCAAAAAGTACCTACCTCACGCCCGTTTAGAAAATTAATTAATCTCATTTAATTTTCTCGTTTTCATGTAAAAAGTAATACCTTTTTCCAAAATTACTCTCATCATATTTACTATAGAGGTAAACATGTTCATTGAAACTAACAATTGAATTAATTACTAGGGACACTTTAGACATCTCCTCATTGAATACAATAAACATAGTTACATTAGCTTATATTTAAAGAAAAGGAGTATGCTATAATTTGCTAATATGTGAGACTGGAGGGAGTACTTCATATCTAGATCTGAGACTTACTGGGACGATGACAGTAAGCTTACACTAAAAATGGGGTAGTGTTATCAAATAGCAGCTATAGTGGCCGCAAAGCGCTATAGCGTAGCGGATTTGGGAGGTTTCAATGGCGGCCCAATAGCGGCTATAGTGGCCACGAAGCCTATATTACCTTTTTTAATTATTATAAAATTTAATATTGCATATTTATATTAGTGTATAGGTTATACAGGTTATCCTATCCGCGACATTAACTTCCGCTATTTGCCCGCAACGCTATCCGCTAATTTTTTTAGCGGATTTTTTACCTTTCGCGATCATCTGCTATCGCGATTTAACAACACTGAAATGGGGTGAAACCAAAGAAAAAGAAAATCAACTTCATAAGTTTCAAAACCAACACCAATGCTAGAAAGCCATATTGTGCTACAACTTATATAGAAAGAAGCAGGCTTCTAAGTTCTAATAGTACTTCATACGCTCAAATGAAGAAACACATCCCAATTCGAGGAATAAACATTATAAAATAATGCATGAAAACTACATTTTAATAATGAATAGAGTCATTAGTCTACACACCTCAAAAAGGAGGACACCGAGGCAGTAGATATTGGACAATGTTGTGCAACCTCCCTCGGGACTTGCATACCATTTATTTTCCAATCTTTCCCATGAAGAAGTCAGTGACAATTTATCTGCGCTGGATACACGATGGATGCCAGACATTTTTCCAATATTATATTTAGAAGATTGGATATCTTCCTCATATTCATTGCAATAATCCTGTGATCCAATTGCATTAATATGAACTCTATTATCACTAGCAGTTTCAAGACACAAGTCATTGCTAGTAACTCTCGCATTCTCATTAATTTTTTGTTTCTTTGACCTCATATCAAGAGAGGGAAACATGACTTGCTCTGGAAGCCTTTTTCTACTCAAAGAATTATCAAAGCGATGATCTTCAGGACTTTCAACACTATCTTCCATCTGTTTTTGAATAGGTAAACCAAGGTACATAACCTGGTTTGATGGTAACAGTTTAATATAAGATGGACACAGGTTATTCAACGCAATTCCCTGAGAGTGAGAGTTATCCACCAAATCCACAATCTTCCTAAATATATTTAAACTTTCCACTTTGCTTGCTTTGCGATGCCCAGATTTCAACCATTCTCTCAAAGTCACACCATCTGATTCGGACCTGCCAGATCTAGGTATAGCACCACTGTGAGAAGGAAACTTTGCATTTCTGGAACCATAACTCCCTGATACATTAGAGTTCAACTGAGCACCAATACCAGTCTTCATCTGATTCTGATCAATGCCAATGCCTTTCTTCATCTGATTCTGATCTAAGCCAATGCCTTTCTTCATCTGATTCTGATCTGTGCCAATGCCAGTCTTTATCTGATTCTGATCTGCATCAATACCAGTCTTCATCTGGTTTTGCTGTCTAGACAGAACATAGAAGCCGTCAGAAGATGGAGCTTTACTTACAATACCCTTACCCTTCAATGTATTTTTAATAAAAAACTCAGCAAATCCTGATTTGGATATAATTTTTGTCCGTATTCCTCTATGAACATCACCAGCACCTTCTTTGTTTTCAGCAGCTGCCAAGTGTTCCATGGCATTGCTCTGACCATCACTAAGAGATTTTCTAGCTAATAGCTCCGGGAAAGACGTGGATCCAATATCCTCAAAAGCACTAGATGTAGCCTGGATACTGTTTTTGTGTCCAACATCACTAAGTGAATTTCCGGTTCCAGAATTACTTGCTAGATGATAAAAATTCTGCCAGCGGTTTTGCCTGTTATAAATTTGCTCTCGGTTGTTTGATGTGCCAATATCCAAGCTTGAACCGTTGTAACTTTTTACAGTTAATTCTTCAACCATTGCACCAGCAACATCCATAAAATGGTTTGCATGAGGATGTTGTGATGTAGCTGCATGGTTGATGGCTTCAACTACATCCTTAGCTTGTACAATGCCATCATATTCCCGAGGTGATATCTGGGAGTATTCCTGCTTAGCAGGTGTAAAGACTTCTTGTGATTTTAATATTTTTCGGCGTTCTGTGTTCGGTAAATACTCATCATCTTCTTTGTTCTGGCGCTGCGAATCCTCAGCACCCTCTAAATGGGTTGCCTCATCAATCAGTTCTTCATCCATGCCCTAGTTTTAATTTCATTCAATCACGTATGTTCCATATCCACCTTAACAAATTTAGCAAATAACTCGTAAACTAAAAATAATCATGTTACACCGATCCTTTCAAAAAAAATCATGTTACACCGATCAATCTGTCAAATAAATTTAAATAAAAACAAATTAATTCAATATAAATCAATTAGCATTTAGAATTGCAAAATAAAATAAAATGATAATAATATAATAATAATAAAACAAAAACAAAAACTAAGCTATGTTACAGCAGATTTGAAAAGTGAAATTACCGTAAATAAAGAAACATCGCGGAAAAGAGAACTAGAACTAGAAACATGTTCATAACCTCATCGTAGGTGAATCTCATTTGGATGGAAGAAAATATAATATATAATATATAATAATACACATAAAATCGAGTTTAAAATGACGAAACCTAATAACCGGCACATCGAAGAGATTGCCGTGGAATGAAGAAACAGAAAAAAAGTGTGAGAGAAAAGGAGTTTAGATTGAACAGGATAAAGTTCGTGGAAGAGTACTTACTTTAAGGCGAATCTCTTCGGTAACTGCAAGTCGGTGTGACAAATTGATTCACACAGAGGAAGAAGAAAGGTAGCGACACAAGCTCTCAAAAATCAAAATACGAACGAAGTAGAGTATTAGCAAATTGCAAATAGAATCCCGAAGATAACGGTGTATGAACCGGGCTTCATTATTGGGTTCGATTCGACCGGATAAAATCTCCATCCCTTCAATGCTCCCGCTATGCTAATCACCAGAAATTAGAAAATAGGTTAAATTAATAAATTTTTTTGAAAGGTATTAAAATAATAATGTTAATTTAGTTTTATATATCTTACTCATTTTTTTGTTTTGATTCTCCTACATATTAATATTTTTTTAATTTCTATCATTTAATTTTAGTTATATAATTAGATAATACTTTTTGGTTTGGACCTAAGCTTAGTATTTTTTTTAGTTTATAAACGGTGTCAAGTATAAGAATATGTAGTTAAAATAAAAATACTGTTAATTATAATGACCAAAATTAAATAATATGAATAAAACATAAATATTAGTATGTATAGAACTAAAACAAAAAATCTGTTATATGTGTCAGGATTTAACCTAGAAATATTATTAACCACTTATAAATAGTAGTATGTTAGTAATTAATTAACTAGGATTTCTTTTACTTTCTTAATGAAAATACTTAACAATATGTCAAAATAAAATAAGATTATAGAGTAGTATTTTATAGTCTCCTGACAATTATTTGGAACTACTTCCGGCAATGAATGTCATGAGAAGAGACTAAAAGAGAAAAGAAGAAATACTTGAAAGTGTTTTCAATTTTATTTTAATTTATGTATGCTTTTAATTAATTGGTATTTGTTTTTATTTTCTTGCTTAAATTTTTAGTTAAGATAACTTTATTCTAGAGACAAATGTTATTCTAATATAGTTATATAGTTTTTAAAAGATTAAAGATGTCATCAAAATAATTATTTATTTATTACGGAAAATCAATTTGATGATATTTTAATTATTAAGCATGAAAATAATAACAATAAAATTTTATTTTAATATTCCAAAGATACTTGTATTGTAATTTTAGTCCACATAGCATCAAATAAATGTTGTCAAGTATATTATTGAGTATTTTCTTTAAAAAGGAAAAGAAATGCTCCTAGTTTATTATTAACAATTTTTAGGTAAAAGAGGTATTAATAATTTTTTTGAGTAATGGTCTCAGTTGTAGTTCAGTTGATTAACGCATAAGGACATGTGTATGTAGATATAGGGTTTGATCCTGATTGTACTATATCTTATGAGCCAAAAAAAATTCTTAGGTAATAATTATCAGTTAATAGTTAATATTTTCTAAATAATTGTGACGGGTTTTAATTAAACCATTTTATGGCTTTTGCTGTTTTTTTTATTATTAATTTCATCTTTTTGGTAAATGGATGAAAGAAAAATCAAATAAAAACTGAGTAAGAAAAAACAAAACTATAACCCTCGTTAAAATGTAGTCTCAATTTAATCCCGCTAACAAAGGAGTAGAAATTAATTGAGGACAACCATCAAGGATCTTTGTCTCTTCCGATAGATTGATGGCGTCATTAGTGAGAATATTCGCACTTTGGTTAGCTTACTTTATGATAATGATGACGTGTTGAAACTGTCCAAGGTCTATCAATAATGGAAAGAATATCCGTTATAATTGTTGTATACATATGAAACGTACTGTCGTGCACCTCCTGAACAAGGCGAATAACTTTCAAGGAATCATATTCAAGCTCCAAGTGTTTAAATCCTCTATCAAAATCAAGGAGAGAGAGACCAACCAAGATGGCTTGTAGTTCTATTAGCCTACATCATCGTTTCGACACAATTTTCAAATGTTTTCCATGATCATGTTTCGAATAAGACGGCCATCAACATTAATTTTTACGGACATAAAAGTAAAACGCGTCCAAAATTGTGATGATTGATAATGTGAAATTATCCTAATTTGAAATTATCCTCATAGTGCAACTTCACCAAAGCAACTTGAATGAAATGCATTAATTTACACATTTTAAAAATATTGTACTCCTTCCGTTCTATAATATAAGTCTCAACTAACATTTCACACTGTTTAAAAAAAGTAGTTAAATTATTATAATTAGAAATATTAATTAGACTATTAGGATGTTATCCCAATTAAATTTAAATTCAATTATTCTCTATTAGTTGGATGACTTTGAAAATTAACAAATCATAATAAATACTTTTAATTTTGTATATAAAAACTTATATTTTTAGACAAGGCTCTTTAATAACTAGGGCTTATATTATGGAACGAAAGAATATTAGTTTTCTCTTCATATATTTTATCATTATTATTATATATTATATAAGAAAAATGAACATCATGTTATTTAATAATTTGTATCCTTTTCGTGGTTGAAAATGTTAGGTTAGTCCGCAGCCAAAAAATTTGTCATGTTAGTCATAATTATTTTTAACTTTTGTTTTTTCTTAGCTTTTCATTTAATATTTTTTTTTATAGGTGAAATATATTTACAAAAGTTAGAACTTGAGAGTTGTTATTCAAAACTTCATTTCTTAACCACTAAATTAATCTATTGAATTCTCGTTTAATAATTTAAAATCTTATCAATATAAATTTATTTTAATAATGTATATATAATTTAAATTTAAGAGTTTACGTAACTATCCAAATTCCAAACTTTTGTCTATTAAACCAACCCTAATAATTAATGAATAATGAAAATCAATTCTTTTTTTATAATAAAGTTACAGTATCAAAAATTAAATCATATATCACATACTCAAAAATATAGTATGTGTTCTTACGAGTTATATTGGCGACATGAAAACCCATTCTAAATGCATAGCTTGATATTTTCGGATATACCAAAAAAATGCACACCTTATGGCCCCCAAAAAAAAGCAAGACAACTGGCAATGGAAGTTCCACGTAGATCGACTTTGGAATGTTACACAGTACATACGCAAAAGAGTAGGCGATGTTCGTCCTCTTCCACTTATCACTGGTTTCTGATATTTTTCAGCATTCAGTTATCAATTTCTCTATTTTCCTAGAAGGTGTTGGTTATTCTCTGATATAAAATCATCTCTGGTAGTGGTAGATCCTACGCCACGTCATAACTCCTACAACCAACTGTTTTTCGCACGTACATGACAATTGAATCTTGCCCTATATATTATCAATTGCAATTTACATCTTTATCATGAGGTAATTGTGTAATCTTAATCTATAGTTTTTTTTTTTGAGTGATTTTAATTTATAATTTTATATAAGTTTTTCTGTAATAAAAAAATATTCTCAATACCAAACAACTTGTTTGCTATGAGTTTTATTTTTGTGCAATATTAAACAACTAATTATTAATTTGTTATTATTTATTTGTAATGTGTAAGGTAGTAACATATCTTTTAAATTGGATACTCTAGTCTCTAATTTTCACATTATAAACGCTTTATGTAGAAAAATTTCTCAATTAAAATTATAAAGACTAAAATTACACAATTAATAAATTATATGATTCAAAAATACAATTAAGCAAAATATCATAAATATGATAATATAAGTAACCAATAATATAAGAAAAAAGGGAAAATATATATGCAATTTCATCTTTTAATCAATAATCACGAGCAAAAATAAATATTTTGGACCTAACATTTTAAAATTAATCAAAGAATACTTAGGTTTCATCACTAAAGAAGTTCCTATTAACAATTCCTATTGTCAATTGGGTTTGACTATAAATATGTAACTATATTTATTAAGACCATTTCAATGTCACGATCCCTTGAGAAAAAATTGTTTGCCCAGTATATTAAGAAGTGATAAGAAAGGACGTGAAACGTACATTTTCGATACTCCAATCTCCATCTGTCATTATATGTTTTTTAAAGTGTTTTTAGCACATGGTACATTCACAAATATCATATTTACATGCATGATATTGCATAATATGATTGTTGAGAATGAATGATATACATATTTTAATTTTGATTTATTGTATGATCAATCGAGCAGTGACATCCTAACAACTAAATTAAATATCGGCCCTCAACATATTTTTCAAACGTATATATAAAAAGAAGATTCACTATTCAAGGCAAGCAAATCCATTACCAAGCAAGCAATAAGATCCCAACACCCAAAATAAATATTGGCCTTCATCTTATTTTCGGATGTACATAGAAAGAAGATTCACCCTTCATGACAAACAAACTCATCATCAATTCTAATCAAATTTAATAAAGCATATTTGGAACCGTTTTAATTTTTTTTTTGTTTTAAGTATCGTTTTGGACATTTTAATAATGAAGATTGAATATTGTTTTAAATTATAAAGTATTATGGTAGTTCTTTTTGGTAAAGTAATGGTTTTTTTTTCAAAATTCTTCTAAAGTTCTATTTTATTATTTAATATTTTTATTACGTGGCATTTAACTATTTAATACATTATAATTTTTTAAATATTTTCTAACTAATATTTTTATTTAATATACAAAAAATCAAAATTTGATATTAAGTTAAAATTAGTAAATATGAGACAGTTAATTTGTGACATACGTGCAAGACCCATATAAAATACTTATAAGAAATTTGTATTAGAGTGTATCGAATATTTAAATTGGATGAATAATTTGTATACCTAAAATCCACCTATATTAATTAGAATAAGTTAAGAACACCCCCACCCCCAAAATAAAACCCATCCATTAGTGAAGGCCTTTGAGAGTTTACCTGGTATAAAATTCGATAAGGTAGAAAAATACAAATTCATATACAAATCTCAAATGGCTCTTTCAGAATTTTGTTATCCTTTATGCTTGCTTTGAGATTTTGTTATTCTTAATGCTTGTTTTAGTTCTATTTTGTTAGCTCTTTTAGCTAATATAATTAGAACAATATTCCCTAGATTTTTTAGTTTGTTCTCTTCCTTTTTTTTTCTTTTTATTCATTTAACAAAAAAAATCTCAAATAAATATGTAGTCTTATTTTGATAGATATTTTTTTCAATAAAAAAATATATTTTATGTTTTAGAAATTAGAATATTAAATAAAACATTGAATATTGTTTTAACTTTCAAAAGAAGAGAAGACGTTGTTTGCTATTATTTATAGTTTGGTGTGCCAACATGATATAATAAGGTTATCTTGTCAGCTTATCCTATCATATCTCATAATTCAAATGTTATCCTGAGAGGGAAGTCAGAATAGAATATGGTTTTTTTTTTCCTTTGTCGGCCTCACTCATGATATTTATTATAGCCTAACTTTCAACTTTTAAATTTTAAATAGATGAAAAATTTGAGACACATAAATTTTAAAATGTAAACTAATATAAAAATAATAATTAATGTGTAAACTAAGAAAATCATTATTTTTTTAATTATAGAGAGACAAAATTTAAAGATAGATTGTCTAAGAGAAATAAAATGGTAAAAAAAATGTTTAAAAAAATAGCTTGAGAAATTTTAATTTTAAAAGAAAATTTCATGAAAAAATTAGAGCAAAATTCTAAAGAGAATTAAAATAGAATTGTTTGTGACATAATATAATTTATGAGTACTATATTAATTTTATGAAATTTATTTTAAAAAATATTATTATCGGTAGAATCCAAGAGATTTTGGCTTATTTTTTTTTATTTGTATATTATAGGGTAAATTACACTACATCTCCTGAACTTTTATAGTATTACGATGTCCCATGCATGTTTCCAAACACAACACATGCCTCATCTACATGTTTCCAAAACTACGTAGTACTCTCTTAAATGATAACAATGTTAATTTTTCTAGGTCTTTTTTATGAATTGTCAATTTTATCATTTATTAATAAAGAAAACAACTCCCCACCTCATCGCAAACCTTCTCAGCCTGGTGAAACCCTTCAACTTTGCACCCCTTCTTCAACCCGCAACCTCTTCAACCTTGCCTCCGTTCTTCAGGCCGCGAACTCGCCACCGTTTTTGAAGCTCACAACCTCGAGATCCTTCTTCAACCCTATGACCTTAAAAACACTTCCTTAACCTCACGACTTTCCCAAACCCTTCTTCAACCTCGCAACATTCTCAAACCGTAAATCGTTCTTCTTCCTCATGAACTCTTCCTTCAATTTTCTCCATCTTCACCACTTAGAATTTATAATTTGGGATCACTTCATCTTCACATTATCTGAGAGGCAATTTCTAAGTAATCTTTCGACATTTTAGGTATGTTTTACTAATTAAACATTTGTTTTATTTTTAACCCTCAATTGTTTATTTTTAAAGTGAAAGTTTGAATACTTATTTGATTTAGTGTAACTTTCTCAATTAAGGGTAAAATTGTCTTTTCATAACTATGAGATCATGTACAAGTCACATGTTGGTTAAAAATTTAACTATCTGTTAACGTGAATGGGTGTTAGTGTAACGTAAACAAACTTTAGGAGTGGTTTATGTTATGTCTGAAAATATGCAGGAGATAGTGTAATACTTCAAAAATTCAAGAAATGTCAGTATAATTTACCCTATTATATATGATATGTATATTATATATGATCTTTTTTTTTAATTTTAAATATAAAATTTTAAAACAAAAAATTAAATATAATTAATTATCTAGATTTATTATTTATTTATAATTAATATAATATTTACTATAATATACTAAAAAAATATTTATTACAAAATAATTTAACTAAAATATAATTATCATACTGCAATCTGCAATCGTATGTTGTCTATTATTTTCTAGATATCAAACATTAGATATAATAAAAATATATCTAATTTTTGTCATATCATCCTTTTATCTAACTTTCTTATTATATTAATATCTTATCCTATTAAAATACGATTTTCTATAGGAATGATACAAATATTGAATAAATATTTTAAAGATTTTGTTATCCCTTTAGGATAATAGTTAAGCAACCCATAAATAGAAACTTAAGTATTTAATGTTAGAAAATTATTTTTATTTTATTTTAAATACAAAAATTCTATTCATGAGTTGCTTAACCATTGTCCTAAAGATAATGGATAGCAAAACTCATATTTTAAATATTTATTAATTAATTATAAGAAACGCGTCGTCCTCTTTCTCTTTCGTAATCGAAATTAACCCGCTGGTAGGGTTTTCAGGGCCTCACCCTTTTCTCTACCGTCTTCTTCCCCGTTGTTAGGGTTTTCAGGGGCTGCACTGCACTACACCCTGCAAATCTGTGAAATTATTCGTTTGTAACATCATTATTCTTTGACTGCAGCCATGTCTTCGTCGAAAGACGCGGACCCGACCCTGGGTTACCTCACCCGCAAGGACACGGAAGTGAAGCTTCCGCGGCCAACGAGGGTGAAGAACAAAACCCCCGCTCCGATACAAATCACCGCCGAGCAGATTCTCCGCGAGGCTCGGGAGCGTCAAGAAGCAGAGATCCGTCCTCCGAAGCAGAAGATCACCGACCCCACGGAGCTCGGCGAGTACCGCCTACGGAAGCGGAAAGAGTTTGAGGACTTAATCCGGCGTGTTCGATGGAACATAGGCGTGTGGATCAAGTATGCGCAATGGGAAGAGTCTCAAAAGGACTTCAAACGCGCTCGATCTGTTTGGGAGAGAGCATTGGAGGTGGATTACAAGAATCACACCCTGTGGCTCAAGTATGCTGAGGTTGAGATGAAGAACAAGTTCATAAACCATGCTAGGAACGTTTGGGACCGTGCGGTTACTCTTTTGCCTAGGGTTGACCAGTTATGGTACAAGTACATTCACATGGAGGAGATGCTCGGCAATGTCGCCGGTGCGAGACAGGTTTTCGAGAGGTGGATGAAATGGATGCCTGATCAGCAGGGATGGCTCTCTTACATCAAGTTTGAGCTTAGGTACAATGAAATTGAGCGAGCTAGAGGGATTTTTGAGCGATTTGTTCAATGTCACCCTAAGGTAGGGGCTTGGATACGCTATGCGAAGTTTGAGATGAAGAATGGCGAGGTTGGTAAGGCCAGGAATGTATACGAGCGAGCGGTGGAGAAGCTTGCCGACGACGAGGAAGCAGAGCAGCTATTTGTTGCGTTCGCTGAATTTGAGGAGAGATGCAAGGAGACAGAACGTGCAAGATGTATATATAAGTTTGCCCTTGATCATATTCCTAAAGGGAGGGCAGAAGATTTGTATCGTAAGTTTGTTGCATTTGAAAAGCAGTATGGAGATAGGGAAGGAATCGAGGATGCTATTGTTGGTAAGAGAAGGTTTCAGTATGAGGATGAAGTGAGGAAAAGTCCATTGAACTATGATTCCTGGTTTGACTATATAAGATTGGAAGAAAGTGTGGGGAATAAAGAAAGAATCAGGGAGGTTTATGAGAGAGCAATAGCCAATGTCCCTCCAGCCGAGGAGAAGCGTTACTGGCAGCGCTATATCTATTTGTGGTATGGTTGACCTGAATTTTATTTCCCTAACTACTTACTACTTTTATTCCGCCTTTCCTTCATTTCTCCTAATATTGTTCTTTGTCAATGTGCAACTTAGGATTAATTATGCACTCTATGAAGAGCTTGATGCTGGAGATGTGGACCGAACTAGAGATGTATATAGGTATGCTGCCTTTTGTGATATTGAAGTATTTAAATTAATAATCATATTGGGCAGGGCTTGTTTCAAACATCTGTTCTATTCACCAATGTCTTTAAAGTTGGCAACTAGGAAGCTACTGAAGTGTAAAGAAAAGATGATAGAATTATTAACAGGCAAACATTACACAGTTATTACTCCCATCAGTTCTTATTGTAAAGCATAATATTAGTAACTAAATTATGCAGACAATTAAAAGTAGTTAAATTTAGTTAGTTTCATTAATCTTACCAAAAAAAATTGTATGATATACCAACTTTATCCTCTTTCGAGTAACGTGCTTGGTAGTTGCACCCAAAGAGTAGCATAGTCAAAGTATTTAATAAGGAAAACAATAGTAAATGCTTCATAGAAATTGGAGAATGGCTTATAATGAAGACCATTAATATCTTCTTCTTGAAAGTGCCTTATAATAAGAACCCAATAGAGTATTGAATAACAGTTAACAGATAGGAAAAAGTGAATACAATCTTCCCCAAAGGCTCCCACAAAAGTTATACTACAAAGAGGAATTCTGCTCCTCCCCGAGAAAATGCAAAACCAACTCAATGAGGCCCCCTCTACTCAAAGCCCTCCCTAATATCTTGCCCCATACTTTATTTTTAACTGAGCCATGTCCCTCTACTCAACATTACCATTTTCTCCCATTCCTCAGTTGCTTCTGTATTCCACAATATCCCTTCTAGGCTCTAGCATTGAAGTTGAATCCTCCATTTCTCCTAGAAATGAACCAGCATTATGTGTAGGGAGAGCCAATCAGCCAGGACTCCTGAATTTCCTGGGAATGTGAAATATATGTTTTTTGTACTACTTCTTTCCGTTGGTTTCTGCAATCATATTTGATTCAGATTCAGATTCAAGGGAAGAGTGGTATCTAATGAAGTTAATCTTTTACTATGGATATTTCTACCTTTTCTGGTCTAGTTCTCTTGCCATCCTTTACTAATTCGCCTTGAGAACTATTTTTATATAATTTTTAAACAGAGGTTCAGATTAAGTAGATTTATCCTATTGTGTAGTGACGCACAACTGTTGATTTATTGTATTGTGTATTGACACAACTATTTTTCTCTATGGCTTCCATTTCTTTAGGGAGTGTCTCAACCAGATACCACATCATAAGTTCTCTTTCGCGAAGATATGGCTCCTAGCTGCGCAGTTTGAAATTCGTCAGCTGAATCTTAAAGGTGCTCGACAAGTATTAGGAAATGCCATTGGAAAGGCTCCTAAAGATAAGGTAATACACGTGTAGTTGCAAATATCGTAACTTTTCATTGTCGCGTGGTTAGCTTCTAACACAGATTTACTTTTTGATAACAGATTTTTAAGAAGTATATAGAGATAGAACTGCATCTTGGTAACATAGACCGGTGCAGAAAACTGTATGAAAAGTATCTTGAGTGGTCACCTGAAAATTGTTATGCTTGGAGCAAGTATGCAGAATTGGAGAGATCTTTATCTGAGACTGAACGAGCTAGAGCAATTTTTGAGCTTGCAATTGCTCAGCCAGCATTGGACATGCCTGAGCTGTTGTGGAAGGTACATATAAAATTTAATTTTTGCGCGTGTCAATGTGTGGGCATACTTCTATTTGACTCTGTCTCATTCTTTATGTAGCAAAGAAATTTACTTAACTTTAGAGTTGGATAGAAAGGGAAGTTGTGTTATGAATATGGGTTGGGTGCCTTTTTACTTTTTTTATTCTATTATTCTATTATTCTATATCAAAGCAAAATGTCAGCAAGCTGTAGCATCAAGCTTTGACCTTGGTATATTGATTCTAAATAATCTCGAACTTTTTTATCCTAAAAATAGTTAATGGAAAGTTGTTATCAATTTTGACATATACTGTGCTTTGTAAATGGTTAGTGTGGATCAATGTGCCTAAAAAATGCTCTAAAATGTGTTTTTATATTATTATTCATCAACATTTTGAAAAGGCATATGATCTATTTAATACTTACTATTTTAAATACTAATAAATACTATGAATGAGTTGTAAAAACTGCTTTATTTGTTGTTTTTCCCTTGCATGTTTCAAAATATGTCCTTGTACTTAAAATTTCAAGGAAAGAATTGTTTTTGTTTCATAATAACAGCTAACAAGTTGTAAGGACTGGGCCATTAGTGTGCTTTTATAAATTAGGGAATTATAATCACGCTTTAGTATGCTTTTAGCAAAGGTTTTTCTGTTTCCGTGTCTTAGTTGGAAATTTTATCATAACTTAACTCTACATATTGTGAATACAAAACAGGCATACATTGACTTTGAGACTGCTGAGGGTGAATTTGATAGAGCGAGAGCACTTTATGAAAGGCTTCTTGACCGAACAAAGCACTTGAAGGTATGGATTAGCTATGCGGAATTCGAGGCAACGGCAATCGCTGAGGACAGTTTAGATATATCAGAACATGAGCAAAAGAAGCAGTGCATTCAACGCGCTAGAAGTATGTCATATCAGTGCTGTTTTTGTATGCTGTTAATTTATGATACTGATTTGTGGTTTAATTGTCTGATTCTCTTTTTATTTTTGTTTTGTGCCTGCATCAGGGGTGTTTGAGGAAGCTCTTAATTACTTCAGATCATCAGCTCCGGATTTGAAAGAAGAAAGGGCAATGCTATTGGAGAAATGGCTCAACATGGAGGCTTCGGCTGGGGAACTTGGTGATGTTAGCTTAGTGCAGTCTAAGCTGCCCAAGAAACTCAAGAAGAGAAAGCAAGTTACCACTGAAGATGGTTCTACTAGGTATGTACCTAACATTTTCATCTCGTGCTGTTAATCTTTTACTATCTTTTTTTTTTTCAACCTGTCTTTTTAGAGGGATTTTTTTTGTTTCTATTATCTGTTCTTTTAAAAATTCAAGATAACATAATTGATGCTCTTTCAATTATACTTTTATCTTCACTTAGTTCTTATCTATTTTACACATTTATTATGAGAGATAATTAATGAAATAGAAAAATAACCAACAAAAGACATCAAAGTTATATTAAACTGTATTATAACTTAAAGATAGGTAAAAAAGAATTGTATTCCTTACAAACTTAGGGCATGTTTACTTTGTTTTCAGTTTTGTGTTTTCATTTTCTATTCTTATGAGTAATTGTAATGTAAAACTTTCACCTTTGTCTTATTTTATTTTCTGTTTTTAAAATTATATATAGAAAGTCTTCAAAACAACCAAAACAACTGTAATTTGTTTTCAATGTTTACATTGTAAAGTCCCTTTGCCTCCCCTTACAAACTAAATACAACCACACTAATTTTTGATTCCTTCCCCCTTACTCTTTGAACTAAACACATAAAAAATGAAAACACAAAAGTGAAAACAGGCCCTTATATGCTTACTATTTGTTAAACAGTATATTGTAACTTACATGATAGGTAAAAAGGAATTGATATTATTTTTCAATTCTATTTTTTTTTACGCATTTGTCTTTTCATCAATTCATTACTGTTAATTTGATTTGACAGAATCGAAGAATTCATTGACTATTTATTCCCGGAGGAAACTCAGACAACCAATCTCAAGATTTTGGAAGCGGCTTACAAATGGAAGAAGCAAAAATTGTCTTCTAGTGACGATTAACATTAGCTTGTACCGCTCATTCTTCTAGCATTGTGTATACGAGCAAGATGCTTGTCTTGTATAGCATACAAAAACATTAGCTTCAGCAGCAAAGTCAATTTTGGGATTTAAGTTTGTAACAGCGAAAATTGCATGTCAGGGACATCTGCTTTCCTCACACTGTAAATTTCAAGGCTGCTCTAGCGTCTAGGGTGCCAAATTCGATGCTTTGTCTGTGTGGTTTGAAACTCTTTGGAAAAGAAAATGCTTTGCCCATGAATCGTAGGTTGAGAACCCGCTCTCACCCAAACCAGGAACAGAAACGAAGTGTTGATCCTAGGCTTCGAATCACCCGAAAGAGCCGAGAGGAGAAAAGGATACAACACATTGGTGCTGCTATAGCATCTGGCAGGGCAAATGATCTTTTTAGACCTGATTCTTCAAAACATGGTCGTAACTTTGTAAAACACGACTTTTTCTCACTAGTGATTAAAGCCATGTATGGTTTGGTCAGTTCTAAGATCAATAACTGAATAGTGAATAAGTACCCTTTTGAGTAGTCGAGTATGGTGTAGAAGTGGTGTTGGATTATAATTTCATGTTTTTCTTTGATCAAATTATAGATCATAAGCAGCAAGCACATATTTATTCTAACAAGCTTTTAATACCTTGCACCTTTTAATAAGTAATTCTGAGAAGTAGGGAAATAACTTTGCATACTCCATATACGAATGATGATGCAATTTTTTTGTTTTACGAGAAATAAAGGTTAAAACATACCTTTAGTCTTCATGTTTTAGCGAATTTTTATTTTGTCATCCAAGTTTTATTTGTCTAAGTTGGTCTTTTATGTTTGGTTTTTTGATCACCTTGATTCATTCATGTTGACACCTTCTAAGTTTGTCTAAGTTTTATTCATCCAATTTTTATTTAACAGAAAATATCCTGTAAGATATCGTTTTAGGTTAAGGTTTACTATTCTTTTACTTCTAGTCCGGTGATCACTCCCGCCACCAACAGGAGGCAAAACAGGGGATGAGAATAGAGGAAGAAGATGAACTGTTGTGGCTTGTGGTGGCGGCGGTGGCCGTGATCGGAGTTGAGGTAGAAGAATAGAAAATCCTAACATAAACGACATTGTTGACATTTTCCATTAAACATTTAACGGTATGAACGATCAACGTATTCATTTGGGTGATATTGGACTACTGGAGCCAATATTTTTTAATAGGGGATATTCAAGCTATTTTAATTTTCACGTATTTTTAATTTGTAATATTTTCATTGGTCCTGAAACAAATTTGGTTAAATTAATTATTTAGTCTTTGCACGTGTATTTCATTTTTCGTTTTAATCTCTATATATAAAAAAATATTTTTTTAGTCCGTATATATATCCGTCATTTTCGGATCGATCCTTATAGCCAATCAATGATGGACAGATGAACTGTTGATATGAAAATTAATTAATCCCTATACATGTAATTATTTTTCGTTTTAGTCTTGTACATGTACTAATTTTGATCTCTATACATGTATTTGTTTTTCGTTTTGATGTACTAATTTTTCATTTTGATGTACTTATTTTTCGTTTTAATCTCTATAATTTTTTCGTTTTAGTAAAAACTATCGGTAAGATAATGGAAAGATAAAAAACACTAACAAAAATATTTATAGAGACTAAACAAAATATTTTTTTAAGTATAATTACTAAAACGAAAATAAAGAACACATTTATATAGACTAAATGATCAATTTCAACAATAAATTTTATCAGTCCATCTCCAAGTTGTTTTTTTGGAAAGGTTTCCACCTCTGGGTCAGCATCTGGCAGGCATGATAATAGTTTATTATTAGATATTCTTTCATTTTTCTTTTTCAATTTACCACCCAAAATTACTCATTTTCTTTCTCATCATACTCTATTTTGGCCTCTACTCTTTTGTTTCCATTTCCTTTTCAATATTTCTTAATCCAATCGGATTGCTGGAAATCGAGTTTCATTCCCAGGTACTGTAACTGATTAGGGGAAAAAAAGAAATGTTTTGGATATATATTTTGGCGAATGTTCTGGATATATTATTGCATGATATGCTTCGTGATCATATCGTTCGTTGAAGAAAAATTTGGGTTTTCATTTGTTGAGCATTATTTTTCTCAGATGATGACGTGTTTATAATTTAAATCCGGAATAGTCCTAGACCAAAAACAAAAAAAGGGAACACAGTTCCGGAGGAACATAAAAATGGTGAACACATAGATGACTAATGCAGACTGTGCGCGATTACAAAAATTAGAGATCGAAATAATTGAATTTCTATTATGACTTCGTTTCTATTCCATCATTTCTTAAAGATGATTCAAAATAGTGAATGGAAAATTGTGGGTAGATTTAATTTGTTATAGATTAAACTTGGGGATTCGTTAGTGGGTTGTCGTATTTGGTACCTGGGATTTAATTTGTGCATTTTAGGGTGAGCTTTAAGGGTTTTAGGGCTATGTTTATGTACTTTTTGTTCATGTACCTAGAATTTTTGCATGTATCATCTAGATTTGAATCTGCAGATATTAGATATTATTAAATACATCTGAGACAAGTTAGCACATAATACCGCAGGCGGATCAATTGCTGATTACAAAGAGCATTTACAATGCCATAATGCATACCTCAATATTACAAAATGGACTTTGAATTTGTCAAGTCAGTCCTCACTTCTCGATTTCAGGATTCCTTGTCACTGTGGAGAAAATGAAAAGTTCATCATCAACGAACGTTCACATCTGAATTTAATCTTTTAAAATGTCCGAAAGTAAAAGGATGTTCAAGCACCACTTGAGGGAACTATCCAAGTCATTTGGGAGTCAAATTGATCCTGAAAAATCTGAACAACTCAGAAGAACCAAAACAGGTGCACACTCTTTCTTGTAATCATGCATTGTTGGGTTACAGATGAATCTAGGGAAGCATTTTGTATTTTCTAAAGGCTTATATTGTCCTCCAAGGAATTGTGAAGGATTGATCTTCTATGGTCCGAAAACTATTGATGAAGCATATATTTATTATTGACCATTTATCAGCTTATATATTCTGCTTCACCAACTATTCAAGACACATGACATGAAGGACCTATTCTCTACAATGTCTTGGAAGTCCTTAGATAGAGTCGAATTTTCCCTTGTTAATACTTTGTTCTAGGAACATTGGGTTCAATAACAAAAAAATAAAATTGTAGACTTTGCCTTCTCTTTGCACTTTTCTTTGTCATCTTCTAAATTAACTCAATATTCACTCATCAACTCAAAAGAGCCAAAATAGTAGCATATTCTTTCTTGTGATCATGCATACTTGTTACACATGAATCCTGCTGAAGTAGGGGCACATTTTGTAATTTCCGTAGACTTCTATGGTCTTTCAAGAAATTGTGTAGGACTGGTTCTTTATGTATGTAGAACCGTTGATGAAACATACATTTATCATTGACCACGAGCCAACTCAAAATTTCATACTTCATCAACGGTTGTTAATGCATTTAAGACGACCAATCCTCCTTAGTTTCTTAGAGGACCATATCCTGATTCGTGTTTTCCAATAGCAATAAAATGTAGACTTTGCCTCCTCTTTTCCCTTTGCAGTGTCATTTTCTAAAATAACTCTTGATGTTCACCATTGTAAACACATAAGGATTTCTCTTTTTTTTTTCACAGATATAGAAAACAACCTCACAAGGATCCAAAAGCTTATCAAGATCAAAGACCAAAGCAAAAAGGGAGAGAACTCAAAGAAAGAGACAGAACTTGTGGGACTAATTGAGGACTTCTACAATCAGTACCAATCACTCTATGCACTTTATGGTCGTCTCGCCGGAGAGTATGTGAAAGGATCTCCACGCAGAACTGAAAGTGTGCCTTCGTTTTCTTCCTCTAGCTCAGAGTCAGAGTATCTTTCTGCAGAAGATGTAGACAACAATACAGACATACACGACTCGAATCAAAAAGCTTTCTTCAGAGAAAGGGAACGTTATTCCACTCTTTCAAATTCCTCTGAAATATACAATTACAAGTCTCAAGCATCAACTGAGGCAAAGGAGTTAGATGATCATTTAGCTACTCCAACGAAAGAACTAGTGGAGAACTTGAACCAGCAGAAGAAGAATCTAGCACTTCAAGTTGAAAGTCATACACGTGAAGTTGAAAAGCTAGATGCGAAAAACACTCTGTTGAACTTGCGAATTTTGGAGCTTGAATCGTTGTTGAAACAGAGCGAAGGAACAGTTTCAGTTTTACAGGCACAACTCGAAAACAGCGAGGACCAAGCAATGGAAAAGATTCAAGAATCAATGGCACGAGTAAACAAGCTGGAACAAGAGGTCAAGTCTTTGCGCAACCAGAAAGGAAAATTGGAAGAAAAAATGAAACTCAATAGAAACGAAATGCTGAACCAAAAGAAGGAATTCACGGAACAGGTTAATGCATTGGAACAGAAGCTAGATTCTGCATGCAACCAGAACGAAGAATTGGAAACTCAATTGGAAAGAGAGAGGGAAAATGTTTCGCAATACTTGATTCGGATAGAAAATCTGAAGAAGAACTTAGCTGAAACGACGTCTATTGAACAGAGTCTGTTAAAAGAGAAAGAGACGTTTATCACAAGGATAAAGGAATTGGAAGAAAATATGAAACAAAATAGAAAAGAAACGTTGAACCAAAAGGAGAAATTCACCGATCAGGTTAATGCATTACAACAGAAGCTAGATTCTTCATGCAACCAGAACAAGGAATTGGAAGTTCAATTGGAAAGAGAGAGGGAAAAGGCTTCGCAATACTTGATTCGGGTAGAAAATCTGAAAGAGGAATTGGCTGAAAAGATGTTGGTTGAACAGAGTTTGGTAAAAGAGAAAGAGAGTTTTCTTGCAAGAATATCAGAATTGGAAAAAAAGATGATTCACAATAAAAATGAAACATTGAACCAAAAGGAGGAATTGACCGAGCAGGTTAATGCATTGCAACAGAAGTTAGATTCCGCTTGCAACCAGAACGAAGAATTGGAAACTCAGTTGGATAGAGAGAGAGAAAAGGCCTCGTTGTACTTGATTCGGATAGAAAATCTGGAGGAGAAATTAGCTGAAACAACTTTGGTTGAACAGAATTTGGTAAAAGAGAAAGAGAGTTTTCTGGAAAGAATAACAGAATTGGAGGAAAAGATGAAACACAATAAAAACGAAACGTTTAACCAAAAGGAGGAATTCACCAATCAGGTTAATGCGCTGCAACAGAAGTTAGATTCCGCTTGCAACCAGATCGAAGAATTGGAAACTCAATTGGAAAGAGAGAGGGGAAAGGCTTTGCAATACTTGATTCAGATAGAAAATCTGGAGGAGAAATTAGCTGAAACGACTTCAGTTGAACGGAATTTGGTAAAACAGAAAGAGAGTTTTCTAGCAAGGATAACGGAAATGGAAGAGAAGATGAATTACAATAGAAATGAAACGTTGAACCAAAAGAAGGAATTCACCGAACAGGTCAATGCATTACAACAGAAGCTAGATTCTGCATGCAATCAGAACGAAAATCTGGAAATTCAATTGGAAAGAGAGAGGGAAACGGCTTCGCAGTACTTGATTCGGATGGAAAATCTGAAGGAGAACTTAGCTGAAGCGACTTCGGTTGAGCAGAGTCTGCTACAAGAGAAACAGAGTTTTCTCGCAAGGATAAATGATTTGGAATCGGAAATGGAATTTCAAAGCAGTGCGCAAAAAGATTTGGAAGGACAGTTAAGAGCTGAAGTTGATAACCTGAGAGCAGAGTTGGAAACTTTGCAGCAACAGAATCGCAAGTTGAAGTCACAGAACGAACAAAACCAAAAGGAACATTCAGAAAGCCTAGTAAAGGTGGAAAATCTAAACGCCAAGTTAGATTCTCTATGCAATCACAAACAAGAATTGGAAATTCAATTGGAAACAGAGAGGGAAAAGGTTTCTCAATACCTGATTCGGATAGAAAATCTGGAGCAAAGCTTAGCAGAAATGACGTCGGTTGAACAGAGTCTGCTACAAGAGAAAGAGAGTTTTCTCTCAAAGATAAATGACTTGGAATCTCGATGCAGATCACAAAACGACTTGGAAGAACAGTTAAGAGCAGAAATTGACAATCTGAGAGTAGAATTACACACATTACAGGAACAGAATCGCAATTCGGAGTCACACAATGAACGAATCCAAAAGGAATATTCAGAAACCCTAGCCAAGCTGGAAAATCAGAAATGCAAGTTAGAAACAAAGGTGGAAGAACTTGAGCAAACGATAAAGAAACAAGAAGAAACAATCGAGCAAATACGTACAGAGAAACAATCCAAAATTCTGTCGAAGTTGAAGCAGAATCAGCAACTGGCAGAAAGGAAAATAGAAGAATTAGCAGAAGTGTTTCGTCAGAAAACGGAAGATAATATCCGCCTCCTGCATCGGAGACTCCACGTGGCAGAACAGTTGAACAACGAAAACAGAAACAGTTACAAAATCACAAAGCAAAGGTACGAGCAGGAGATCAAAACGCTAGAAGAGAAACTCGCTAGTTACAAAGATGCACATAAAATACAAGTTAATCTAAATGGATTCGAGTTAATTGCTTCACAGGGGCTAAATTTAGTGGAAGAACACAAAGAATACGTGTTGGATTTAGTCACTAAAATGCTAAGTGAGATTCAATTAGAGAAGGATTGGGTAAGAAAAAGGAATTTGGAGATGAAAGATCTGGAAGAGAAAGTGGATAAGCTTAATGATTCATTGAGTGAGAAAGAAGAGAAGGAAATTTTGTTGAGAGAGAAAGTGTGGGAATTGGAAGCGAATGTGAGCAAAGAAGGAGGGGAGAAACTGAACATGATGAAAATGGTGAAGCAGCTTGAAAGGAAAGTGGAGGATTTGGAGAAGAAAGTGAAAGATAAAGAAGAAGAATTGGTTGGACTTGGGGAGAAAAAGAAAGAAGCTATAAGGCAACTTTGTTTTTTGATTGATTTTCATCGTGATCGATGTGTTTATCTTCAGGATTTGATGGCAAAGACGCAAGTTAGTAACAGGAAGCGAGTTTAAACTTCAATAAAATATCTCTGTATTTTTTCAGTAAATATCCTTGTACACGAAAATTCCAAAAAAAAATAAAATAAAATAGAGAAGAGAAACATTTGTTTTTGTTTGACAATTGGTATCTTCCTTCGTAGTTATAATTAATTTATATAAATCTCAATTAAGTTCAGTGAAATTATCTATTTGTTTCTCGTGTGAATGGAATAACAAATACTCGTAATGTTTCTTTATATGGAAAAAAAAAATATGGCAAACGTTAACAACTCTTGGCATTTTTTAAGAAATTAAACATAATAAAAAAATTATTAACTGATGTTAATTTCACCAGTTCAGGCTGTTAATGCTAATCAAGGTTAATGCTAATCAGGCTGTTAATTTCACTAGTTCAACAAACCATAACAAACCGGAAAGTCGGTGTAGATATATTGAAGAGTTTAACTGATCTTTCTATTAAGGGTAAGGGGGTAAGGGTATGTTTGGATTAATTGTAAAAATAAATTGAAAAATAATTAATTCTTTAAGATATAATCGATTTTTACTTAGATATATTCGCTGTCAGAAGCAACTTTTAAGATAATTTTAAGCCGTAAAAAGCAATTTTAAAACCTTTTGAAATAATGTCCAATTTTTAGCCGAAAGACAAAAAGCTTTTTTCTTTGTTAAAATAATAATCAAAAGTTTTTTTAAATGCAAAATACAATTATCCAATGTATGTTTTAAAAAAATCTAATCCAAACTTGCTCTAAGAAAAATGGCAATTATACATTTAATTATATTATGTTTATGTTATCTTTGAAAAAGACTTGGTGATGTAATTGCATGAGAAATATATATTTCTTTTATATTTACATTAAATATTTGAAATACCATTCATAAAGTGTTCATTTATGAGAAATATACATAAATTCTACACATTGATTTCAAATGGTTAAAATCTTTAGCATTTCATTTTTCGGTGATAGAAAGCATGGAGTCAAAACAAATATGTTTTTAAAATATCAAACTTTTGAAACAGAAAAGTGTTAGAAAATGAAAACAGAGAATAAAATAAAACAATGAAAATATAAACCAAATAGCTTGTTCGCTAAGATTTCGATAGGAGTTTGTCATAATAGACTATATTCTCTCTATCTTGTTGGTTGGTCGTTACAGTGCATATGATGTGTTCCTCAAAATGTAACTTGTTGCCAAATTCCAATGATGGGAAAGAATGTGTAACATATAGACAGGACGTACAACTTGTTTTCTACAATTGAATTTTCAACATTTATATACAAAAAATGAAATAATGCACTACCTTCTGATACAATCAGTTCTGGTAAAATGCTTACAAAAGTCCAAAGAATTCCTAGTTCTTCAGTCAGATATTCTTATTTCAACTTCAAGGATGTCCTTGACCATCTCGTATGTCACAAATGCAATAGCTATAGAAGGTACCACCTGAAACGAATAGTGTAATACAACTACAATCAAATATCAGAATGCTTTTCTGCCGTTTAAGCTCACGAACATATTTGTTCCTAAACATATCTTTCCACTTAAGCATATTCCACCTCCTTAAAATGTTGGTGAAAAAATGTACCCCAAGATTTTGTTAGCCTAGTCATTTTTCATTGATTTGTGTTTTCAGAATTCTCAAGTTCATGTCAGTTGGCAAGGGTATCAAACATCTAAGATAAACATGGAATTTTCTAGCTAAAATTTAATTTTACTCAGTACTAAGTACCTAAACAAGACAAATTAACTTTTGATATGCAGCAAATTGCTTATATTATCAACTTACCTTCACTGAATTGGGAACTAAGCCCTTGTATAATGCTCCGAATCCCTCATTTTGAACAGTTTTCCTGAATGCATCAACCATGCCAGTATACTCAGGCTTGTTCTTCCCCTCAGCAGCAACAACTGAAGCAGCGCCTTTCCAACCCACCATCTGCATTCTTCTGCGAATGACGTCGAGGGGATACGCCACAGTCTGGCCAACAGCTCCAGCAGCAGCCCCACATAGTAGCCTCGTGGTCACACTTAGTTCAGAGTCTTGAGCTATTCCAAACGGTTTAGATCGGATCAACCAGTCTTTGAGAGATTCATATACAGAAAAATTAAGACCCACGTATGGTATCTGCAGAAAACATTTTCATGCAAACAAAAATGGAAATCTTAAGGAACAAAAACAAGAAATGAAATTCGTTTGCTTCCAAACTCTCAGCTCATCTGCCAATGTTTGTATTTCAACAATAAAAGTTGTTTACTTACAACTCCTATGACTGAAGGTAGCCATCCTTTATATAAAGCTCGAGGCCCTTCTTCCCGAAACACCGTTGCAAGAGCGTGAGAAATTCCTTTGTATTGGCGAGGTGATGCTTCTGTCTATAGAATTGTTGAAAATGAACTGAAGTTATATTCAAGAAATGAATCCTCATCTTCCACAACCACACTATGACACTAAGCAAATCCAAACAAACCAAAACTCCAAAAAGAACTTTCTTTAATAATACCTGGACAGTTAGCCTTCCTCGCACCAGGTCCATAGGGTAAGTTGCAGACATGGCAATGATTCCAGCACATGCGCCAGCTCCAAGGCGCAGAAGAGGAGTGAGCTGAGCTTCTTCTGCAGAACAAAAAAACGTGGGGTTGGGGAATGCATAACCCACTTCGGATAACATACCAGACAATCAATATACAACAACACACAAAACACGATCCAAGAATGCATACTATAGCTAAAGGGGTGATTTCCTTTGTCCTGTGGCCTCAAATTCCAATTGCTCTTTTGTTTAAACGAAATGTCAACATAGCAAAAGATGATAAACACTGACATGCCATCGGGTGAGGCAGTTGGCCAGTTGCAACATCTACCATCTTTTTTTTCTCAACCATCTCTTTATTTCTCCTTTTTCACAATTTCCACTCAACTAAAAATACCAAGTTTTAATATAAACAATTATAAGAATAAAATAAATAAAAATGCAGATTGACACAAACTTGCTGAAAATTCTAATTCTAATATGGACATAAAACTGATTTCGGATAAGGAATTCATTGGGAAGATTTGAATGTCCATTTCAAGTATTATCAGAACCAACAGAATAAAATGACCAATCACGGTAACATTATGTAGAAAATTTTTCTCATGGACAATTCTTCTACTAATAAGAATTTCTAGTTTGATCCCAATATAATTTTGATATTTCATGACCACGGGGCTATTATATGGATAGACAAAACAGAACAGTTCAGATGCATAAAAGTGATTTAAGGGAAAGTTGTAGCTCACCATTCCCAGGTTGCCGCTGGTAGAGCCATAAAATACCCCTGCATTAGTATTATTAAGCGATAGTTAGAGGGAGAATGATATTGAATTAACAAATTCACAACGGAAAAATTAAAATAAATAAATACATAAATGTCGAGAACCATACTTAGATGCTTGCTCATAGCTGTAGAACTTCACTGCTGAATTGGGGATAATACGAGCACAATTAGTTCCATTTCCTTTAAACATTCCTCTAAAACCCTCTGTTTCCCATATATATTTTAAGCCTTGAATTGTTCCATTGTATTTTATATCATGATGATTCTGAACCTGCATTTTCAAAGGGCAATATTGTTTTATTCATTGAACAGCAAAATACAAGATGAAAACGATAGTAGTAGTAACTAGTAACTTAACAGGAACTACCTGCAACAGAATCTTTAATCTCTCCAGAGGAGCCACAGCTGTTCGTGACCTATATAAAAGAAGGTATAAGATGATAGTGCTTGGCTATATCATAATGCAAGATCAATCCAGTAATTCAATAAATGTCATAAGAATTCATAATAGTTTGTGTTTGGTTTCACATTATATGAGATAAATCTGAATTTATTTCAATAAATTTAAAGTAGATTTTACGTTTTAGATTTATGTTCAGCCCGAATGAAAATTTTTGGGATAAAGATATCTGTAACATTTTTACATTTCCTAATAAAAAAGATATAACCAGTGCGTTCAGATGTCTACTTTTTTTTTTTTTATTACGATTTCACAAAAAGTTCGTATCAGAGTGGTTTATATATGTTTATTTATGGTATTATTTATCTACCGTTGACTATGCCTCGCTACATGATCACCAATCAGCATGCTCTTAACGTACTTTCAAATAGTCAATAAAATATTTCTTCTACTGAATTTGTAAAACTTGAAAAATGAAAACAAATAATTAAGACAATTGACCAATGATCAATACCAATAATAGCTCACAATTCTTCAAAATTAATACAAGAATTAAGGTAGGGACCGATAAGAATTATAGAAAACTCAGATTCAAATAGAAGAAGGACGTAAACCTTGTAGTTGTTTACAGCATAGATATTTCAAGAACTCGAACAAGCAATTAAAAAGTAAGTCCGATTACTACTTCAATAGGCAAAGAAACACAAAGAACCTATCGTCGGATCATTGAATAAAGAAATTAAGAAATGAAAACGAAGAGCAGAGGCAGTGGAACTCACACTCCGCCAGCGACTCCACCGGCGACGAGAGACTTGCAGATACTGAGAAGCGCGTGAGTCGGAGGTTTGACACCTTCGCTGGCAACCTTTTCTTGGCCAGCGATATCGACTATTGCGGAGACTGCGGGCTCACTCCTCTTTCCGGCAGGATCTTCGGAGGCCATTGAAGACGGAACCCTAAGAACAAATGCTATGAATGAATTCCAACGGTACGGTTACTGTAAGGCGGAGAACTAACGCTATCGGAGAGATGAAATGGAAAGCAAATTGGATTTGAAAGAAAGGGTAATGAGAGAGAAGAGAGAAAGAATAAGAGAATAAGAACTAGAACGATATGCTATATATTCTCTCCTTTTTCCCGGAATTTCCTTTCGAAAAAGCGACTATTTAACAGCGCGCGCGTCTGCGTCGATGGTATTTTCGTAATTATGAGGCTTTTTTTGTTGTTGTTGTGGATGGCAGTGTCGTCAAGCAAAGTACAACCCAACCCAACTGCGCAAGGTTTCTAGTGCTAGTGCTACACAAATGGGTTTGGCCTAGTAACACGTATTAAGTCAATATAATTTAACAATATGTATAAAAATATTTTATAATGGTTTTTTTTTTATTTCTGCAAAAATCATTTTGTTTAAAAAGGAGATTTATTCATAACACTTTAATTCTCTTTAGTCTCCATAGTGCAACAGTGCATTTATTATAAAAAATTTAATTATACTTTTTTATCCTTTATAATTTGATATTGGTATAATTTTGATTGTCATGGTTTCAATTAAGTAATTTTTGCTTTTATAGAAGTTAAAATGCAAAAAATTGAGTCTTAAAATTAAATGACTTACTACTGACGTTACTAAAAGTTATTGTTAGAACATTGATCAATTCCTTATTCGTGGTCAGTAGCAAATGAGAATATGTCGTTTAAATCAGAATGAAGTTGAACCTTCTTTCCTAGTTTTTACATTTTAGATTTTATAGAGACTAAAATCGATTAGTTAAAATTATGTGAGCTAAAATTGTACAACTGACAAATTATTATGACTAAAAATACTATTAAGTCTTAAAAAAAATTATATAAACAACATGTATCTTTCCACGTATAAAAGATAATCTTGTTCGAGCCGGATGCGATCACAATAGGCTACAACAAAGTTCTTTTTTTGAGTATTTAATAATTATATTATATATGAATAGTAAAAAGAGATATTATATATCTCATATTTTTGGAAATGATTTTTTTTTATAAAATAGGTGTTTATTTTATCAAATAAACAATAATAAATAAAGTCTTAATTATATTAGTTACTATTATTATTAAGACTAAAATGATGCAAAAAAAAAATTTAAAACTGTTAGTGACATGTATATTTTTCAAAGTCTAAATTGGGATTTATCTGTAATAAAAAAAATATTATTCCTTTATATATAAAAGGTAAAATCATTATTAAATTTTTTTAACTATTAACGAAAAAACTAATTGAACAGTATGATTTTAAATATAATTTATTTTGTTTTATTTTTTGGTCTGGAAGAGTAAGGGTTAATTGAAAAACTTTTTTTGGTAAAAAAGATTTGAAAAACTTATTAAATACTATATTAATAAAGTAATATTATATATTTGATTAATTTACGTAAAATTAATTTCGAATTTTTTATATATAAGACTAGTTGTAAACTTGTAGACTTGTAGTAGTATTAGCCTAGCTCTATCATCTTAGTTACATCAGGAGTAGTGGAAATAAAATTATTTCATATTTTTCTAACATTTTCCAATTTAACATGTGATGCATTTCACTTTTTCAGTCCGGAGTTTATGTAGTTTGGATAAGAAGAAAAATGGGGGATTGGTCCATTTTATATCCAATGGGATCTCTCTTCATCCTTAATTTGTCTATTGTCTAAGTTTGATGCATATCCAAATTTTCATGAGGTAGTAATTATTTTCATTTAAAGTTGGTTTATACATTAATTAATTATTATTCTGTGTATTCAACATTCAACTCACTGGTGGGGAGGGGACCATGACTCACTAGTTCCTCATAAGCCTCGGAGCCTATAATATTATTCTTTCAACTTGAAGAAATTAAAACTTTTTTTTTTTATATTTTTCGAAACGAAGTACACCATCCACAATAAAAATAAATTAATAAACAACCCATAATGTTTTTAGCTGGATTACATGATTTTCTCAAGTTTTTTTGATGTCAAATATAAAAGAGATAGATATAATAATTTTATTAATTTAATTTAACAAGTAAAACTCATAAAATTGTCATGTTTATCTCTCTTGTACTTAACATTAAGATAGTGTTTGACCAAGCTTTTTTTTTAGTTTTTCTTCCTCTTACAAGTAAAAGTTAGGCCAAACAGTATTTATGGTAAAGCTCTTAAATTTAAGCTGGTTTTTTTCTTGTGTACAAAATGCAAAAAACTGTCTTTTAAGCCGGAAGCTAGAAATATGAACTTTTCAAAAAAAAAAACTGGCTTATTTGTGGGCCCAGTGTAATTAATACATGAATATTTTAATTAATACCTGAAATCTTGAATATCTTTTTCTTCTCTTTTTGCTAATACCTTCAAAAAGTTTTTTTCTCGTTTATGAATTATTCATTCACTTTAATATTTATGAGTTTTATTGTTATTTAGAATTTTTCATATTAAAAAATATTTAATGTTATATTATTATTTTAATAAATTTATATGCGTTTATTTTTTTCTTAAAAAAATATTGAGTTTTATCAAAGAATTTTTTAATTGTAACTTTCTTTTTAACAAATAAAGAAATATGACAATTAATGATAAGTAACTTAAAAAGGTTGGCACAAAATACTTTTAATAAACAAACAGTTTTTTACTCATAAGTAGCTTATAACGTACAAAATAATGAAATTGTCAAACAGTTTTCAGCTTTTTATTTAAAGCTCTTATTTCCAACTTTTACTTAAAAACTGCTTATAAGCCAAAAGTAAACGGAGCCAAACGAAACTTAAGTGAACTTAAGAAGAACTCAACCTATTTTGAATTATACTCATAGGTCCATTACATAAATGATTTAATAAATATTTAACGTTAATTAATTACTTAACTATCTTTTCCTCTAGTCCATATGTTATGTAGTACTTCATTCATTATTTTTTATCAATAAAAAAAATCTTATTTTTATTTACCTATTCACTTACATTTTTAACGTGATATTGATTAAATTAAATTTCTTCATTCACATTTGCTACTCCACTAATCTCCCTCTCTCTCCATTAAGTGTTAGAAGTCACACATCAACTAGTGATATAACTATTGTTGAGTTTATAAGGGTATGACAATCCTCCTCCTACAAGTAGGGGTGGAAGTGGGCCAGGCCAGACTTTGCGTAAATAGGTCTGGCCTAGTTTAAAAATTAAAGGCCTAAGCCTGACCTATTAGCCTGAGAAGGAATTTTTTTAAGGTCTGAGCCTGACTTGGCCTGAAAGCCTATTTAATAGAAAATTTTAATATGCCAAACTTTGAGAATAAATATTTTAAAGAAATAATTAAATATATAACTTTGTATTTGGAAGAAAATAAACCATTTTAATTTTTTAACTGTAGACTATATTCCAAAAAATTAAGTGTTGTCATGCGTTAAGTATTCCAGAATGTCGTTTTAATAATTTACAATTTTCCATTCTCTATACATAATTTTTTTAAAATGATAGTAAAAAAGTTAATTATTATTATTTTATATATAATATTGTATATATAATTTAATTATATAATTATTATATATAATAGGCCGGTCTGTTAGGCTTAACCAGCTTTTTTAAAGGCCTAAGCCTGTTCTATTTATTTAAAAAGGCTTTTAGAAAAGTTCAACCCTGACCTTTTAAATAAACAGGTCAGGCTAGGCCAGACTTTAAATAGGCCAGGCCACAGGCCCCTGCAGGCTACCTGGCCCACTTCCACCCCTACCTATAAGCTAGCTTTTGGGATTGAGTTAGGCCAAAACCCAAATTGTAAGATAGTATCAAAGCCTATCCTAGATCCGTTTGTTGGGCCTCTCATGTTGTTGGGTGTGTTATTGGGTGTCTTAGTCCCATATTATTGGGTCACCCGTTTGTTTGTCCACCCGTGTTTGTTCACGCTCCAGCTGTGTAGTACTGGGCGTGTTAGAAATTCCACATCGGCTAGTGATATGACCATTGTTGAGTTTATAAGGGTGTGGTAATTCTCCTCATACAGGCTACCTTTTGGGATTGAGTTAGACCCAAACCCAAATTGTAAGATTAAGCGAGTCTCTTCCACATGGTACCTTGCCCTCACTAAGAGCTAGACACTGGCTCTGTTTGGTAGGTAACACTAACTTATAGCTTATGACTTATAGCTTATAGCATGTAGCTTATAGTTTATGACTTTTGACTTACTTCCTCCGGTTCTATATATAAGTCACTTCTAACCGAATCAACAAAACCAAGAAATGGTAGTTAGCTCATTATATTTGTCTAAAAAATGAGATTTTTTCCAACTATACCCTCAATTTAAATGTACTAATAAATGCTTTGAAAATTAATATCTATTTCTCTTTCCTATTCTACTCTCTTTCTCACTCCATCATTAATTGAATCTTTGAAAATTGTAGAAGGGATAAAAGAGGCCAAGAAAACTCAATTAATGAGTTAGTTAGTGACTTATATTTAGGACCAAAGATTTCTTCTAGAAGGTGACATATATATAGGACCGGAGAGAGTATACTTGAGTAGATATGTTTGGTAAAATTAGCTTATTAGGTAGTTTATATTTGTTAAATAACTTAAAAGGACAAATAATAATTAAATGTAATAAATTATTTGATAGAGTAAACATGTAATAAATGACTAGAGGGTAAAATTGGAAAGAATTATTAAAAATTACTTTAAGCTATATAAGCTACTTGAAGTAGCTTTTCATAAGCTAGCTTATAGCTTTTAAAAGCTATAAGCTTGTTGTCACCAAACACCTCCACTTACCTATAAGCTATAAGCTACAATAAGCTTCTAAATAACCTATAAGCTAGTTGTGTCAAACACATTCACTAAATTCAATCCAAAATTTTAAGAGATCAGGTTGATGAGTCATCATCATTTATATGTTGTTGAATCTGTTTATTCTTACTCAATACAAAACTTCACCCACATTAAAAGAATCCTTTGTGTTTATTCTTACTCAATACAAAACTTCACCCACATTAAAAGAATCCTTTGGGAACTATAATAAGTAGTTGAAAGAAAATTTATTAAATTTGTGTTTCATTTAACTATTCAAATTTATAATAAAAAATTATTTATTTTATTTTAAAATATTAATTGATATTTTCAACATATACATGTTTATGGTAGAAGACCAAACAAAATGATAAACAAGACATTGATCGAAGCTAGGCATGACAATTATCACTTGGATTTGGAGATCCCTGCATGGATGGTCCTATTTGGGACCTGTAGTCGGGGAATTTTTCCTCGCAGGGATGGGGATGGAGACAAAAGTTTTCCTGCGACAAATTCGGGGACAAGATAGGATTATGCTCCCGTCTCGCAGGATCCATGCATCACTGACTATATATTTAATTACATAAATACTCTCATTTAATATAATTAATATATTAAATATACATAAAATTAATAAGGTTAATGTAGTCATTTATATATTAAAATATAATATGACTAACTTTTATCGATTATTACATTTGCTTTTAGTTCCTGCCTATGTATATATCAATTATTGTGCTCACCGTTCGTTCGTTCTTGCATGTCGTGCTTATTATTGCTATTGCATCATTCTTACTATTGTGTTGTTTGTTTCAATTGTTACAATAGTTCCTTCTTTCATTACTTGTATTTCATATTTTTTATAATTTTTCAAAAGTTTTTAATTTTTTTAATATCCATAAGATCTTCACGATTCTCGTAGGGAGGCTAGGGATGGGGAAAAAAATATCCCGTCATGAAGAGCGGGGATGGGGATGCGGAGCAAATTGAGGAGTAGGGAAGGGAAGCGGGGGTGTACTCCTCACCCTTGCCCTACCCATTGACATCCCTAATTGAAGCATAATGAATTTTGTTAAAAGTAAAAATAATTTCAAATTGCTTTTTTTTTTTCAAATATAATTTTGGCACAATGATGGGTTATGAATAATTTAATTCACCCTAACTTATTATTAATATCAAGTTTGATCCACATAAAAAACTAAATAAAATTTTACAAATTTTCCAAGCTCCCATGGTGTGGCGGTGATGTGGGACATCTTCCGGCGTTACGGTAAAGTGGTGGACTTGTTTATTCCGCGGAAGGTGGATAAAGAAGGTAGACGTTTCGGTTTCGTACGCTTTGAACATGTTCCAAATGCGGAGGAAATGGAAAGGCATCTTAGTCTGATTATGATAAGGAAATGTAAACTTGAAGTTAATTTCTCCTGCCATAAGAGAAGGTCTGTTGAGGTGAAGCTTAATTCTCAGGTGGAGATGCAGAAACGGTTTATTCCTTACGCTGGTGGGTCTAAGGTGGACGGTTCGGATGCAACAGTGCTGAAAGGGAAGCACAAGGTGGATGTTCTTGATTTAGGTGGGTCTAAATCTGTTCCAAAGGATGTTGCGGGTCCTATAGATAAATCTATATGGGTTCCAAAGCAACCGACTAAATCTCATATAGAGTTTCACGTTGAAAGTTCTTTTATTATATCTCTGGCCAAGAATGCAATGGTGGGAAAACTACACCGCGTGGAGGATTTGGAGTCTGTGGCGGCTTTCTTCCTGTCCAGGAATCTTCTTGATGTTCATCTTGTGTACATGGAAGACAATATGGTGTTGCTGGAAGAGAAGGTTAGGGAGGGTGATGTTGGAGATCAAGAAGGTTGTCCATCTGGTCTTTCCTTAAGAGACTTAGTGGAAGTTCATAAAGAAGATCTTGGAAGGCTTTTTTGTGATATTTCACAGTGGCATCCTCATTTGGTGGCTTCGAAAAGAGCAACGTGGGTTCGTATTTATGGTATTCCTCTTCATGCATGGGGAGAGGCCTTCTTCCGGAAACTAGTGTCTTCCATGGGGATCTTTGTGGAGGTGGATGAGGATACTCTTTATCAGAATATGATGGATTATGCCCGAGTGCATTTGCGAACGGATTTGAAACATCTTATTAATGTGCATGTGAAAGTGCAAGTTAATAAGCTTTATTTTGATTTAAGCTTAGTTGAAGAAGTTAGTTTCGTTCCTTTTCAAAATGATTGGTGCGACTCGTTTCTTCCTCTTCGGAATCTATTGAGGAGTCTGTTGATCTCAATGCAGTGGAAGAGTACAGTTTTGATGAAGGGGAGAATGTCCATTTCAATTCCATTGCAAGTAGGGTGGGTGGGTTGGAAGTTCCGGCAGTCAGAGAGAAGGTTGGTGACGGCAGTGGGACGTTTCCTCCAAATGTTGCAGATGATGTTAATAATAATGGCAATAATGATATGGAGATATTGGGAAAAGAAGGTTCAGAAGTTAAAAATCTCAATAATAATTTGGGTTATTCAATGAATGTGTCGCAAGTGGATATGGGGGGGGGGGGATTAGATGTAGGTTGTTTTAAAAATTTATTTTCCAATGAGGAGGAGGTTAGATGTGAAGTGGAATGGGTATTGGGAGTTTGGCAAATGGGTTCGTCTGTGAGGCCCAACTCAGAAGAACAAAAATTAAATCAGGAAGGTTTGAGTGTTTTTCATGGGCCTGAGGGAGGAGGTGTGGGTTCCCTTAATGCTTTTGACTCAACCTATGGGGCAATTAACAACGTGAGGCTGGGGTTTTTTCCTCACAGGTTTTTCCATCATTGCCCCGTCAATCCAGCTTACCTATCATGGCAGAGAGGAAGATGAGGGTTAGAGAGGTGCTGCAAAGGGCTCGTCGACGGCCTCTATTTCCGGTTCCGTGGCAGTCCAGCTCAGGTTCTTCACGTCGACCATCTCAAGCGACAGTGGAGGCTTGGGAGCGGGTGATTGAGTCCTCTCGTCCTTCCTGCAAGCTTACGCTCAAGAGAAGGCGAACTCATTCTACTTCTCTAGAGGTTGAGGAAGGGGATGCTATAGGTACGATGGCAGAGAATATTTTGGAGATGGGGGAGAAGATAGGAATGGTGGTTCATCAGAATCAAAATGAAGTACTTGAAAAAATTAAAGAATTGGAGGTTAGGGATAAAAAGGTGGCAAAGGAAAACAGGGGTGTTAATGGTTTCTTATGAAGATTACGTCATTTAATATCAGAGGAGTGGGGTCTCAGGTGAAAACTGAATTAGTGCGCAAGGAGGAGATTGATTTTTTGCTTCTTCAGGAGACCAAATTGGAGGTATGCTCTCATATTTTATGTCGTCAACTATGGGGGGATGATGGGTTTGACTGGGTTGCGTATCCGTCAAATGGAAATAGTGGTGGGATTCTGTCGCTTTGGAATGCGACTAAAGGTAAAATGCAGTACAGTTTTAGTGGTTCTGGTTTTCTGGGTATATGTTTGGAGTGAGGGGAGAGGAAGGATGTTGTTACAATTATCAATGTTTATTCCTCTTGTCGTATGGATGAAAAAAAGATGTTATGGTCTGATTTGGTTATGTCCAAGTTGGGTTTGGGTTGGAATCCTTGGTGCATTATGGGGGATTTCAATGCCATTCGCAACTCTGACGAAAGAAAAGGAGGAGTTGGCTTGGGGGATGTTCAAGAGATGGGCCATTTTAATCAGTTCATTACTGATGTACGATGTCAAGATTTGCCGTTAGTTGGAAGGCATTTTACTTGGATGCTAGGTGACGGTCGAGTTATGAGTAGATTAGACAGAGTACTGGTGTTTGATTCTTGGATTGATTTATGGGGAAATGCAGTGGTTCAAGTACTTCCGCGTGATATTTCTGATCATTGTGCGATGCTGCTCAAACACAGTTCTCAATTGGGGTCCTAAGCCTTTCCGTTATTTTAATTGTTGGGCTGAACATAAAGATTTCAGTGCGGTTGTCACTCAGGCATGGAATTTACCTGTTGAAAAACCTTGGGCGGCTCAAAGACTCAAAGGTAGGCTAGCTAATGTGAGAAGAGCATTGAAGTCTTGGAATAAGGAGGCTTTTGGAAATGTTGATAGCAATATTCGAAGCAAAATTGAGGAGTTAGCTTTCTTGGATGATAAGAATGAGAAACTTGGTCTGCTTGAACAAGAGATTTCGAAATAGAAGAAGTTGCTTTCTGATATTTGGGTGGCTAGGAGGAATAAAGGTATTCTTTTGGCACAAAAAGCGCGTCAAAAGTGGACCAAGGAAAGAGATCTCAATACTAAATTCTTTCATTCATGTATCTGTAGCAGATGGAGGAGAAATCAAATTCTTTCTCTATATGCAAATGATACTTGGTTGGAAGAGGTGGATGAAATTAAGAATCATATTTTGAGCTATTTTGGTGATCATTTCAAAGCTAGGGAGTGGATTCGGCCTACTATTTATAATATTTGTATGCCGTTGTTGTTAAGATGGAGTTGGAAATGCCTTTTTCTATGGAAGAAGTTTCAGCTGTGGTGTTGGAGTGTGAGGGGGATAGGAGTCCTAAGCCGGATGGTTTCAATTTTAGTTTTTTGAAATCATTTTGGAGTCTTATGAAGGTTGAGGTTTTTCAAATGCTTGGTGAGTTCCATATAAATTCTGCTATTCCTAAATGCTTATTGTCTTATTTTGTGACTTTTTTGCCGAAATCAAAAAATCCTTAGTCTATGGGTGACTTTAGGCCAATTTCATTATTAGGTTGTCTTTATAAAATTATTTCAAAGGTATTGGCTAACAGGTTGGAAGGGGTTCTTGATGAAATTATCCATGAGCAACAGACAAGTTTCGTTCCAGGTTAGAATTTGTTTGATAGTGTGCTTGTAGCTAATGAAGTAGTTGACTTTGTTAATAAAACAAAAAAGAAATGTTTTATTCTCAAAGTCGATTAGAGTAAGCATACGACTCAGTGGATTGGAGGTTCTTAATTTACATGTTAAAAAAGGTTGGGTTTGGAGACAAATGGGTTCGATGGATGGAGGCATGTTTATGTGGCGGTCACTTATCTGTTTTGGTTAACGGTAGCCCGACAGACGAGGTTCTCATTGGCAGAGGTTTAAAACAAAGTGATCCATTATCACCTTTCTTATTCCTTGTGGCTGCTGAGGGCTTGGGTGGCATGATGAGGAGTGCTGTAGAAAGAGGACTCTTTAAGCGGATTAAGGTGGAGAATGGACCTCAGATATCAATGTTACAATTTGCTGACGATACGTTGATTATTGGTGAAGCTTCAGAGAGGAATTTATGGGCTGTCAAATCAATTCTTAGGTGCTTTGAATTAATTTCGGGCCTTAAGGTGAACTTTCACAAAAGTGGCTTTATGGGTTTTAATGTTTTTGATAAGTTTGTGTCTACGGCTTCCTATTTTCTTCACTGTAAGATTGGTTCTGTTCCCTTCCGTTATTTAGGCTTAATGGTTGGTGTTAAGCCTAGGCGTAAGATTGCTTGGACGTCATTACCGGATGCTTTAAGGAATAAACTCACTTCGTGGAAACATCGTTATATTTCTATTGGAGGTATAGTAACTTTGCTTAATGTTGTTTTAAATAGCTTGCCTTTACATTTCCTTTCCTTTTGGAAAATGCCTCCATCTGTTATTAAAGAGGTGATAAAAATTCAAAAAGTCATTTTCTATAGAGTAGGGTGCATCAAAATTCTAAAATATGTTGGGTAAAATAGGAGCAAGTCTGTAAACCCGTAAAAGAAGGTGGGTTGGTTGTAAAAAATATTGAATTGTTCAATATGAGTTTATTGGGAAAGTGGGTTTGGAGGGGTTTGAAGTCACCATCTTCTTTATGGGTGAAGGTCATTGAGGCCCGTTGTGGTGATTTTTTTTGCTCTTTTGCGGGAAAGAAGGGTACGGAATAATGTCTCTGATTGGTGGAATGATCTTTTTTTTGGTTTGTAATAAAGCTGAACGATGGCTTTCGAACAATATTTCTATTGTTGTTGGAGATGGAAGTTCGGAATGTTTTTGACTGGACCATTGGGTAGGAGATGTACCTCTAGCTGATGCTTTCCCGCGTTTGTTTTCATTAGCAGCAAATAAAAATTCTACTGTGCAGCAGAATGGCGTGTTTGAAGGTGGTGTATGGCGTTGGAATTTTGTTTGGCAGCGATGCTATTTATTCTAATGCTATTTATATGTGAACTTGAAGAGCTTTTGTTGGGTGTACAAGTTCGAGAAAATTGGGTGGATATGCGTGCATGGAAGTGTGATGTGGCAAAAGTATATTCTGTAAAATCTGCTTATTTATTTCTGCATAATTTTTATACCGAGTTTAAACTTGGAAATTATTGTGGCATTACGGCGTATTTGGAAAGCAAAAGCTCCCAAGAAGGTCTCTATTTTTGCTTGGCAACTATTGCGGGAGGCTCTGCCTACGCTCATGGCGTTGGTACGGCGTGGTATGCCTTTGGTAAATGACTTATGTCCTTTTTGTAATCCTCATAATGAAGATATTCTGCATTTGTTTTTCATTGTTCCGTGGTTTCAAAAATTTGGTATTTGGTGTGGAGATGGCTAGGATTTGAAGGATGTTTACCAAGGACTTTGGAGGAGGTTCTTTAGTCAATGGTCAGTTTTATGGGAGGAAAACGTAAGTGGCAGCACAGGGTTTTGATTTGGCTGGCGGTCATGTGGAGTGTGTGGCTGTGGAGAAATATGGTGATGTTCAAAAATGAAGAGGCAGACTATCAACAAGCATTAGAAGCCATTAAGTATCGATCTTGGAAATTGTCTATGTTGGGGTTGAAATGTATTCCATTTTGTTTTTTAAATTGGTTTAACGATCCTTTAATGTGTATTCAACAATTGTAATACTTTGTTAATGGGTTTGAGTACCTTTTATACTCTCTTTCTTTAAAATATGTTTTACTTATAAAAAAACTAAATAAAAATTAAACTATAGTTTGATCACATTATAAATGGTTCCACAAACGTGGCGAGATGAATAATATAAAGTCAACGAATTGGCATAAGCTTGATTCATGAAAATTTATTCGTACTTCAAATAATATAGTAATCACCAAAATCAGTAGTTCTTAGTTTAAAATATAACCATACGCAAATATAAATACCCAAAAATCAATTTAATATATACGCCTTATTTCGTATTTTATTTACCAGAAAATTACACTAACATCTCCAAAATTTTAGTAAGATTATACTAATTTTTGTATATTTTATAAATTACACGAAATTTCCTTGAACTTTACCACTTTATTACATAGACCTCATTTGTTATTAAAAGTCTATCAATAAAATTAGTCAAAAATATCTTGCACATAATTTCTAACTCAAATACATTAGTAAATTGTCAATAATTTTTTGACTTTGTCATAAATTTTTCATGCAAACTTTTACACTAATTTCCTGAGCTTTACTCCTATTTTTTTTACATTGTAAAATTTATTCATGAATTTACATGTAAAATTGATATTAAGAATAAAAAAAACCATATATTAATATATTTGGACTAAAAATAAAGTACATGACATCTTTAACAAATTTTATTAACAAACTTTTAACAACAAATGAAGTATGTGCACTGACTAATAAAATGTTAAAATTTAAAAGAAATATGTATATTTTATGAAATATACAGTAATGCATGAAAGTTAATATAATCTGACTAAAATTTAGGAGAATTTTGTATAATTCTCCCTTTATTTAAAGGAGTCTAAACTACAAATAAAAAAACAGTAAGTTACTTCTTGCAAAAAGTTTTCGATAAATTTTAATCATTCAGTTGTTTATAATTAATGTATCGTAGAACCATTCATACACGTCCATCGTTATTTTTTTTTAAAAGAAAATATGAATTAATACCCGTCCCATGTTATACGTATACGTAACCCAATTTAGGATAGGATACCTCCTAATTTCTAATTTTGCTGTATTTTTTATAACATTGACGATGATTTTATTTATTTAATCTTTTTTATTATTTTATTCACGATGATTTGCTGGCATTGATAAAAAAAATAAAATAAAAATAGTAACAGAAAGTTAGCCTGACTCTTTCTATAGAATTAATATATAAGAATATCACAATTTCAGCAAACATCATGCTTTAAATAATACCACTCTTTTTATTTCCAGACGGTCGGATTGAAAAAATAACAAGTCGGCACGTGATGTTTTAAAGGATGATGTTATTTTTAGAACGCTATGCTTTTTAGTAGACACTTTCATCCAAAAATTAAAATAAGATGGTGTCATTGTCATGAGATGATGACAATCCTAATATTAACGAAGTGATAGCAAGATTGAGTTGAGTCCTTCAAAGCCCAAAAGGCAATCATGCAATCTCACAAAATCCATAAATAATTAATAATTTTGAACAAAGTAAATAATTAATTAATAATTGTTGGTGATCACAAAGTTTAATATTCTTTCTGTTCCATAATATAAGTTTCAACTACTAAAAAGTATTGTCTCATAATATAAGCTCATATATACAAAATTAGAAGTATTTATTATGATTTTTTAACTTTAAAAGTCATCCAATTAATAACAAATAATTGAGTTTAAATTTAATTGGGGTAACATTTCAATAGACTAATTAATACTTCTAATTTCAATAATTTAATCACTTTTCTTAGATTGTGTAAAATGTTAGTTAGGACTTATATTATGGAACGAATGGAGTACTAATTAGTAATTAAATAAATTGTATGTCTAGTCATGTAACTCAGTTAGTGAACACATGAGGACATGCACGTGTGGGTATGCAGGTTTAAATCTCGATTAATATACTTTCCTATGAAACAAAAAAATAAAATAATTTGTATTACTTTTAATCTGAATTATAAGAAACATATAATACTTTTTTTAGTTCTAATTATTAAAAAAAATTGTAAATAGCCTTACTAGGTTATTAACATTATGAATAATGCTTTGGATTTGGGCTGCTCTTGGGGTAACTATTATTACAAGGGTGGTTAACATTATTTGCACCACCTTTTAATAATATCACAAAAATAAAAATAAGACGGTGTTATTGTCATGAGATGGTGGCAATCCTAACATTAATGAAGTGATAGCAAAATTGAGTTGGGCCCTTCAAAGCCCAAAAGACAATCTCACAATCTCACAAAATCCATAAATAATTAATAATTTTGAACAAAGTAAATAATTAATTAATAATTATTGGTGATCACAAAATTTAATATTTTCTCTGTCCCATAATATAAGTCTCAACTACTAAAAAGTCTTGTATCATAATATAAGCTCTTACACACAAAATTAGAAGTATTTATTATGGTTTTTTAACTTTTAAAGCCATCTAATCAATAACAAATAATTGAGTTTGAATTTAATTGGTGTAACATTTCAATAGACTAATTAATACTTCCAATTTCAATAATTTAACCACTTTTATTAAACTATGTAAAATGTTAGTTGGAGCTTATATTATGGAACGAATGGAGTACTAATTAGTAATTAAATAAATTATATGTCCAGTTATATAGCTCAATTAGTGAGCACATGAGGACATGCATGTGTGGGTATGCAGGTTTAAATCTCGGTTAATATACTTTTCTATATGAAACAAGAAATTAAATAATTAGTATTACTTTTAATCTGAATTATAAGAAATAAATAATAATTTTTTTAGCTCTAATTATTAAAAAAAACGGTAAATAGCCTTACTAGGTTATTAACATTATGAATAATGCTTTGGATTTGGGCTGCTCTTGGGGTAACTATTATTACAAGGGTGATTAACATTATTTGCACCACCTTTTAATAATATCACCCTCCATATTTTTGGAAACTCATTATAGAAGTTTTGAAAAGATGTTTCTAGAAAACTCAGTCAGAAAAAAAAATGTTTTTCAAAAAACGAATTTTTTTTTGTCAACCAAAAAAAGGATGAATGGATTATTAAATACGGGTGGTGTTAATATTAGCCACCTATGATGAGTGTGTGGTAGACTAGTGGTTGCTTTTTCCACATCTCTTTTTGTATACACCACTTCAACTATTTGAAATTAATTTTCAAAATTTTTTATAAATTGTTTCAGAAAATTATAGTTTTTGGAATAAATTTGAAAAATAGTTCTGAATTCCTTTTTTTTGAAATTATTGTTCAAAAGTTGGGTGGTATTTGTAAAAAAGTGCAAATAAACCGCTATCCAATAGTGAAAACACAACAAAATAGGATTTTATAACGGATAGAATCAAAGAACTGATCTTATTCGTAATAATCGACCACACTATATAACTAACCTCTTGGCGGAGAAAGATAACGGACTAAGAGTAAGTAGAAGAAAGAAGATCCCAAGGGACTCACATTTACATTTTCACCTTTCTTATATGTTCACCCTATCCAATTTTGATGATCGTTTATGTAAACAAACAAAAAACATATATTTTTTTGGTGTGCATCAAAATATTTCTTATCGATAGTCGAAAATTATTTTCTTTTAAAGGGAAATTATCACCAAAATGAATATAACTTCTTATAATAAATTTTTTTATGTGAATGCTTAGGATTTGAATTTTTGTCCGTATACTTAAAAAATTCAACTATATCAGACTTTGTTAGTAAAGACTTCTTTTAATATTTCTTGAAAATAAAAAATATAATTTCTAAGTTAAAAAATCTTTGAATATTGTATAAAATAAATAGAACAATTTTTTCAAACAGTTGGGGGAGCAAATTTTCACTACTACAATAGTACATTCTCCCCTCTTTCATGTGTAATTAGTGATGGAGCCACAATGCATAGTGAGTGATGAGCTTATGTGAAAGCTTTTAACATATACGATACGTGTCAAAATCTTAAGAGATGTTGTATATACTATAGAAATACCGTATATTTTTCTCATTGAGAGTCATTTTTCAAACTAATTTTAGAAGTAATACCCCAAATAGCCTGTGATTTTATAGCCATAATTCACTTTAGTTCATAACTTTATGAAAATTAAGTTTTAATGCTTAACTTTGTAAAATATAGTTATTGACTTTATAAACATGCAGTCATAATAGTTCTTGACTCTATATAAAAATCAATCAATTTAGCATTTAACTAAGGGTGTGTTTACCAACACTAGCTTATAGCTTTTTGAGGAGCTTATAGTTTATATCTTTTTATCAAAAAAAGCTTCATTTTATATGACAAGCATATAGTTTTTAGCTTTCAATAATTCATTTCAATTTTATCCTTGTCTTTTTTGGGTAATTACATCTTTTTGCCATCTCATTATATTAAATATTAATATATTATTATATGTTATTTTAGGTCATTTCATATGATTTTAGCTTTGATAAGCTAGCTTTACGAAATACTACTCCGTCCGGTTCCAAATATAAGCAAAAACTACCTCTCTTTTTTTTTTTTTAATTCCAAATATAAGCAAAAGTCACCTACTTTTTCTCTATTTAATGTTAAAATTCCCTTATTACCCCGATGACCTTAATTGCTTGTTTATTTTTCATAACTCATTTAATTTTAGTGGTTGGGAAAACACTAGAATTAACAAAGCGGTAATTTAGGAAAGACAATATTTCATTTTTGTGAAATCAAAGGAATTAAATGAGATTAACTACTTTTCTTAATAAGTGTGTTTTAGTTATTTGGGTCTTGATATACAATGTCCTAAGGACACTAGTTAAGGTTACTAGAAGTAAAAAAATAATGATAAGAGCACATTGTTCCGTCTCTCAGGAATAGAAAAACTACACATTCTAATATTTTTTTATTACATTTGAGTTTTTAAATAGTGTCTTTAGGGTACTAAATATCATTTGCCTAGTTACTTTTGCTTATATTTGGAATCGAAGAGAGTACTTTTCAACCATAAACTATAAGCTAATTTTAGTAAATACAACCAAAGAAAATTGAATGACATTTTACAAAGACAATGATTCAAAATCGATCATTTTAGTCATTGACTTTGTAGTCTTTGACTAATTAAATTGAATGACTATATATCTGCATAAACTAAAAATTAATATCAACAAAGTCAAAAACTAAAATAATCGATAATTATAAATATATGAACCATTTTACTATATTACTCTTTTATATTTATTAATTATTTTATTATATTTATTAAGTTTTGACCTTTTACTTTAAAAATGATAGAAAATCAAATGAAGACTAAAATGCACACTTAAAAAAGTTGATAAATTAAAATCGCTCCTTAAAAATTGCGGGACCAATACAATAAACAAAGTTATGGGGAAAAAAATGAAACTGATAAGTCAAACTTAATTTTCTTTATCGCATAATCAATTATAAAACATTAATTTGATTTGGTTTAAAAATTCAAAAAACGAGTAGTATTACTTACAATATGAAAAAAAATCAGGAAAACATGTGAGAATGAAGATAAGTACAAATGTTCTCTCAATCTTTTCAAAAATAAAACTCAAATTTATCATATGATGATTAATTTATCTCCTGCATTAAAGCATAAAGTATTACTCTATATATACCAGAAAGAAAAGCATAAAGTATTATTCATAGGCTTGTCCAACTAAATCAATTAATGATCTCACATGGGGATGATAATATCTATTTTTTTTGGCGAATGAAAGGAACACACGCAATAATATTTTAAAGCCACCTAAAGTTAACACCATTTCTTATTGTAATATATTATTAAAAATAAAAAGCAAATGCGTCTATTATATTTATTACAATATTATATACGAAATACACATACTCTTGATCCACGATCCTAGGAGCACTTGTTGATTTTATTATTTCCCGCTTAATTCATTCGTGATCTGGTTTACCTAACGTTTATGTTTAGTTTAGAAAAATTTATGCGCAGTTTATGGGTTTCTATAAGCTGTTTTCAGCTTATTATTATAAGCTTCTTGAAGTAGCTTATTAGAATAAGCTATTTTTAGTTTATTTCTATAAGTAAGTTTTGCAATTTTTTCTAAAAAAACTACAATTTGAAAATAGTTTATTGCATAAGTACTTAATTAAGCTATGTATCCAAACACACTCTCTGGCTTATTTTGAGTTTATCTTTTACTTGTAAAAGTCAGGTCAAATAAAAATATTAATAAGTTCTTAAAATTTTAAGTAGTTTTTTTTAATGAAGAAAAGAGAGAGAAAAGAACTTTAAAATAAGTAACACAAAAGAGTTTTTGTTTATTTTTCAACCTCTTATTTTCATTAAACCTTCACCCACCACCATACCCAAGACCAGACCGCCACCGCCTGCGGCCACCCTCTACACCCTCCGCCGCCGGCCAATTTTTTTTTTTTAAAAAAATTATCAAACAACTTATGACTTTTTTTAAGCCTCTTATTTGTAACTTTAGCTTTAAAGTGATTCGAGGAAAATAAGTTAGGCCAAATGGTACCTTATTTATATACAATGTATATATTTTTAATTATCACGTATATATCATTGAAAATGAAATAATTATCACAACGTTGTTCATCTAGGTCCTTGACGTTAACCACCGTTTAAACACCGTTAACAGAAATAACGTAGGGATTGATTTGAACGTTTAATAATAAATATAGGGACTTATTTGAACTTTTGGTACATAACATAGAAACTGATTTGAACGTTTATTAATAAACATATGGACTAATTTGAACTTTTGATTCAAACATATGGACTAATTTAAACTTCTGTTAATGGTGTTAAAATAGTAGTTAACGTTAGGGACCTAACTGAACAACATTGAACAAAGTAAAGGACCTATATATATGAACTTATCTAGTAAAGTTGGAGATCTATGTGGTGCTTTACTCCATTGAAAATACTATTACTAACATAACTTTATAGAATAAGTTAAATTATTTTTTTAATGAGTTGCATTCATTTTAATGATTTTTTTAATTATTTTTTTTATCTCGAAAGAATTAATTTTGAGTGTACAAATACACTTACGTAAACAAAAACAAAAATAGTTGAATCTTTTAATGGTTGTTCCCTTACAGCTCTTGGGTTCTGAAGGCGGTGATATTTCGATATCTGAACCCTAATAAGAACTGTGGTGTTTACTGTAAACCTGGTTACAAAAAAGTGCCCTTGAGGCTATTTATACAAGTTAGGTCCTCCTAGTGTCCACATTCATTCTATATTAAGAAAGAATCTGTGATATATGTTGATTGACACATTTTTTATTTCCCGTTGTCATAAATGTTACATGGTACATTCCGAATTTTTTGTCGAGGCGTGGGGTCAACCCTAGTATTAACAATGAAGTTAAAGTCCTTGGGAGAGGCCTAAGTCGTTCTGGTTGAGAAGAGCTGAACTGATCATGTTGGAGTCAAGCTGAGACCGGCTTCATACGGTTGTGTTGAGGCCGGGCTGAGATCAACTACTCCAATAGTATTAATTTATAATTATTTTTTTGCCATTTATATCAATTTGTAATTGAATCTTGATTGTGTAGATAGATTGAAAGGCATAACTTAACTTAGGTAATATTTGTATAAAACTAAAAAAGATTAATTCTTGACTATAGTCGTTAAAGTGGTTTATTAGCCGTATTCCTTAATCATATAATTTAGACTAAATTATACTTTTTAGTCCATTATTTTGCAGCAGAATTTTAATTTGATCTCTTATCCTTGTTCTAATTCATGGGAGTTTTTTATGCTGTATTTTTTTAGCCAATTTAGTTATTTTAGTTAAATTATACATAAATAAGTTTAAAGTGTAGAAAAGATATATGATTGAAGAATGAGTTAACGCATAAATTAAACAATTAATCAAAGCAGATCTCTAAGTACTGAAATAATATCTCAGTTTATTATAAAAAAATAATAATATCTGTGTTTGACCAATCTTATGCTAGCAAGTATGAGCAATATAAACAGCATTATTTGGAATATTTTATGGTTCATATACGCGGGACGTGAACCTCTTCTAAGGACACTAACCTTTCTGGTAAACATTTCATAACTAACTCGTTTCTTCCTTCACCAACATTTTCAAAAGAGCAATTAAACATCACTTTCTCTTCTTCTTCTTCTCTCTCTTCTTCATTTCTCTCAGATCTTCTCCTATTTATTACTTATCATTTTCGTACTAAAATTAGTATTCTAGTTTTTGCAGCAAATGGAGAAAATCCAAGACCAAAATCAAAAGCAAAATCAATTTTCATCAAAGTCAATTTGTGCTTCTTACGGTAACAGCAGCAATCTGTGGGATTGTGGAAGCACTCTGTACGACTCGTTCGAGTTGAACTCGTTCAAACGCCAACTCGACTCAGCGATTCTCAATTCTCACAGGACGCTTTCCATGTCTCGTTTGCCGGAACGCCGAGTGGTAGTTCCGCTTCAGCCGCTGCCGGAGAAACCGCCGAAGAAGAATTTCAACAGTATTTCTCGATCCTTTCAGAAATTTCTTCGATCTGTTTTCAAATCGAGCAACAATAAATCGAGCGCTAATAATAGTATTAGCAGTTTTCAAGTGCCTGATGAGAAATTCTCTAGTAAAGAGCGTTTCTATGTGATTTATGATAAATCTGGATCGGTTCTGTCGACGATTCCTGAAGGTCCGGAATTCGAGATTTCTGCGATTTCGCCGGAGATCTCTTCCTTGGTTAGAAGATCCGCTTCGGAACGGTTCACCGCCACCGCCGCAATTGGTGTTTCTTGCGCTTAGGAGAATTTGTCTCTGTGTGATTAGATGTTAATTAATTTATTATTTTTAATTAACATCTTAAGAGTCATAAGTTATGCTTTTCTCAATTTTGTCTTTAAAGAAATGTTAGGGTGAATAGAATAATAGATAGCTTAATTTTTGTATTTGGATTAGCTTATTTTAAAAAAATAATAGTTACTTATTTTCATAAGTTTATTGTGAAATAACTTTTGAAAAATGAGTGATTCTTTTTAAAAAATTGAGCTAATTCAAATATGCATTAGTCCAAGATAAAAAAAAAACTTTCAAATTGAAAAGGCACTACGTACTTACATAGTTTACATTAGTGTGCTACTGTTGTATCAATTTTTTTTTGGTAATATCTGTTGTATGAATTAAACATATGTATTATGTGGATATTAGCTTGTGTGCAATATTTGTGTTAATGGTTTTTTTCTTGGTGTGTGAGAAATACAAACAATAAAAGAAAAACAAACTTAATTTCCTGAGAAACACTGTGCTTAAGCTATATGTCATAAATTGAAGCTGCAGATCATAACAGGGAGATATTGTAAAGAATGAGATATCCTCCGAATCAAAGTACTATAAGTGCATTCGTAATATCGCCTAGTTATTATTGGATGTGGATTTGAACTTTTGAAGCTATTCAAATTTCTCTCAAAGAAGATGATTATCTTTGATGTTTTTGGACTAGTTGAGAAATTATCTCGATATAATAATCAATCCTTAAAGTGAAGTTCGAACTTATCTAATATTTATAAGATATATCTCTACAAAATTATAGCTATCATCTTCTTCCTTAATTTTATTCACCAACAAAAAATTTCTCCCTTTTAACTTTTTTATTTGTTTGTTTAAGATTGCAAATATCCTTCACCATAATTTTGTTCAAATTGTAATTTCCTAAATAAAAATAATATTTATTTTAATTTATTATTTTGAAGATATTTTTTTATTTATGTATATTAAATTTGAAACATAAAAAAAATATTAATTGGGATGACGAGTTTATTCACCATGATAGTACGAAGCCAAGTATGAAATCATGTTTGAAAAAGTTAAAACTAAGATTTGAACCTTAGACCTTCAACTTCTAAACCCTTAATTTATGACCATGTGAGTTATGGGTGATTATAAGGTAGTCACCCTAAGATGGGGACTACCGTAGTCTCTTTGTTATTTATACCACTAAATGTAGTGAATTTATCAATTCAACCGTTGGATTGACAATTAATATAATGTAGATTAACTATATAAAAATTTAGTCAGTTTAAAAACTATTTGATACTTCACCGGACTAATTTTTCTTCGAGCCGTATAATATATACTTAAAATATTTACGGTTAGATTACGTACTTGCAAATTTTAAAGAAATTTGAAATTTTACATATTTAATCTACAATATATAAACTTTTAATCTAACGATTGAATTGTGAAAAAAAATTTAAAAATAAGAAGGAATTACGATAGTCCCCATTTAGGGTGACTACCCTCTACAAACCCGTAAGTTATTGTCCACCTATCTTAATATAGCATTTCTAGCATGTATTATAACCAAACTTTTTTTTTTCTATTTATAACCAAACTTTTCAATTAAGTATTGAATGATGGCCCGTATAAGTTTGGTTTTGGCTAATGATTTTTTTTAAGGTTTGCTACCATCAAACTTGTTAATAAGTATCTAAAATGATTAAACCAAACAAATCTAAATAAAAACTCGAAAAAGTTGACTGATAAAAATCAAAATAAAATTATACAAATAAAATGTTTGATTCAATACATTAATTAATTATTATAATGAATCAATCATTTTATTATAAGTCTGAACAAACTATACAGTTCATTTAAGGATATGGCGCCACATAGTAATCTTGATATTTCAAATCTTTTTTTCTTTTGAACAGAAATATAAGATAAGAATTCAATAACAGATAAATAAACACGCAACTAGAAAAGAAAACATTTATATGTGTTGTATATCTAGACTTAATCAAATATTTCTATTCTTAAATTTTCAATTTACGCATTCAATATTTTTGAGTATTAACACAAAAAGTCAAATATATCATATAAAAAATAATACACATACAGCTAGCTAATAGCGATTGTTGTATCCAAATAAAAGCTATATATTAATATAATTAACGAAAAGGAATGAACTCAAAGCCACCTAATAGTAAACGAATACTCGACAAATTTAAAAGCTATATAAAAATTCCACAGAAAAAGAACGTTGTATCAAATTTGGATATGCAACTTTTCACTAAATTATTGAAATACGTTACTTGGAACCAAAAAAATTCAAATACGTTACTACATTAATGATAATTGAAAAGTTTGGTGTATAGAGTATTATTCTATCTCTTTGTGAAATGAATGTAATCATCAGGATGAGGGCATCAGTGTGCAGGCATGAGGCATGGGGCCTTAATTGACGATGTTCATGTAGTACTTCGGTGGGGGCATTAATGGCTGGTGTGGACCAGAATAACGACATTCTGGATAGATATTTACATGTCAGGTTAAGTTGCCACCAATTATTCTGGGTATCCCGGTAAATTTGACACGGTCAACGATCAAGGTCCAGATAATGAGGTTGGGCCCAAGTAACAGATTTTGGCCCAATACGGACCACATTTAGGTCACTTACCTCACTCTATAAATACTAACATTAATGTACCCTGCAAGATACGTAAGATATATTATCAGAGATATAAACCCTAATACACTCACTGACTTGAGCGTCGGAGTACTTGCAGGAGCACATCACTGCCACCAGAGCTCTGGACCAGGAACCCATCATATTGTCCTTTTACAGATCAAGGAGACCACTCTGCTCGTCCTACATACTCGTCCCGTTAGATCACAACAATGCCATAACTCACGCATAATATTTTTTTATCAGTAAAAAATAGAGCATGGGCCATTAAGCCCAACCCAGCTCTTACAAAACAGGGCCAAAAGGTCATGGAATTGAAATAGGTCCTGAGATTCTTAGCCTTGCAGGGTCAAAAGGTCATAGGGCCAGGGCTAAAGTTAGGACTATATCAGGACCAAATTTTTCATATATACAATCTATCATGTGGATTGGGGCTAGAGTCAAGGTCAAATCAAGATCAAAAAATAAAAAATAAATATACAAATTATATATATATTAAAACTGTTGCTCGAAAAATAAAACGGAAGATAACATTCGTCTTAACATAACTTTATATTAAATGATCTTACGCCAAAGTTGAGGTTTTAGGTTTTAATTTTTTTAAAAATAAAATTAGTTGGTGAATCTAATTGCAAGCAATAAATTAAAAGAGAATATATATATTTACATATAGCATATGGAAACAAATGGTTTCAGGTTTGAATTTATATATTTATACTTTCGTCTACTTCTTCTACTTCACTAATTAATATCTTTATCAAAATTGCTACTAAATAATTTCTTAAACAACGCCTTGGTATCTTAAAAATTCTAAGCTTGAATGAATGATGTAGAGGAAAAGCTTTTGAATTTATGAATAATTCTAACCTTGTTTATCAATACATCTTACACTTAATTATAATTTAAAAATTAAATTATTTTGATATAATAGAAAATGTACTTAAGGTGGAGTATCAATTAATAGTAAAAGTACATCAGACGTTTTGGTCCACCAACACACCAAAACTTATTATTTTCAACTTGTCAAAATTTAAAATTTAACGTTTCAGGGCCAATCCCGTTTTTGGCCCAGCCCTAAATAATTAAGGACTAAGTTGTCAGAACCAATTTTACTTTTATAAAAGTAAGGACTGACCCCATTGGACAAAATATAAGGCCGGGTTGAGCTAACCCCAGGGCCAAGTCCCATTTTGACAACACTAGTAAAAAAAAATTACAACCTCATCAAAAGAGTTGAGGTCAAATAATTTAATGCTAAAGCTTTATATTTAAAATTTAAATTAGAAAAATGCTAGTGTTTTAAGAGCATTAATTAGCTGCTCTGAGACCAATGTGCGTCTATGGGAAACCCACGAGCCACCGTAAGCCACCATTGAACACAGCACATTGTTGCCCCATGTCAATGAGTGGATTACCTATAATAATAGGTCATTGTCCTATTAGAGGAGGAAGAGCATGGATAGTACAAAAGATAAGATGATCATTCTAGTTATAGTAAAGTTAAAAACTAATTCATACATTTTAAAAAGTCATAAACTAAAATATTTTGTGATTACAAAATAAAGAACTAAAATAGTCCATAACTATTTTTTTACCTTATGTAATTTTTAAGATTTTTTTTTGGGATTGAATAAAAATGGCTTTACATAGTTAAAGTTTGAATAATGTAAGAGTTAAAAAAAATATCTTAGGTGACTTCGAGTGTTCGCAATTGTCCTTGAAATTTTTGAGAGTTCACGTATATTCTAGAGGTTGTAATTTGTTATGCATTTTGAATCTTTTTTATAGTTTACTAATAATAATAACATTAAGAACAGGGGCGGAGTCTAGTGTTATAATGGAGCCTTTGGCTCCTATTGAGATTTTTTTTTATTAGTATGTATATATAACTTTTTATAATGTCCCTCCTAAAAATTTTTATAATGGCTCCCCATTGAAAGTTTTTTTTTGGGTGTGTGCCAAACGTATTTTATAACAAAAACTAATACCTCCAAGAATGTAAAGATCATCAAAATTACTATAATAACATAGATGTGTTTTATATTTTGAAAGATAATATATAATAATATAATATATAATAGCATAAACATATGACTAAAATATCTTTAGAAGATGTGCTTCAGATTTAGAAAATATTATATAATAATATAATATATAATAGTAATATATAAGAGCAAAAACATGCCTAAAATAACTTTTGATGATATGTTTCAGATTTGAAAATTATTATCTAATAATATAATATATTATTATTGTTAAAACTTACTCAAGAAGTTAGTTGTTTCACAATTTTCATTTTATCTCTCAAAATTTCTACTTGATATTATTTTCTGTTCTCTAAAACCTCGGAGCATACTAACATAATGCGCTTGTAAATCATCGCTCCTTACTCGATATCTACGCCTTGGTCAGTCAGTGAGTTTTGATTACTCTCATAATTTCTTAATTTGTTTATCGCTTTGAAGTTTCAACATTACAACAATATTGCACATTTGTCTCTTTATTGACTGTAAGTTTTGCAATTTTAATATTTTTTAGTTGTAACTTGTAAAGTTTATTTTTGTTTAATTTTTTCTTGTCTTATGTTATTGTTTGATGAACTAATAAAGTGTTGTGTATTATTATTAATTAATAACTTGCTAATATTAGTAATGTATTGCGTCTTTCTCATGTTAATTTTTTTTTTGTAGTTACCACTCAGGTGACTAAAACTAGATTGTAATTTTTCAATAATAATGTATTTTATCTATTGTAGCTATGAGTAAACTGAAAACAATTGATAAATTTTTAAATGGAATACAATTGACGAATTTTTGCAAATAGCTTAACTATTTATATTGAAAAAGAAATTGCTGGTTGTTTCACCACTGAATCACTTATAGATGAATTCGAATCTAGGAAGTATCATCAGGTTCAATTTTCTTACGTAAAAATTATAAGTTTTTCATCCTTATTTTCAATTTTTACCTCTATTTTATGTTTTATATAAGTATTAATTATCATAAACTATTTTAATTATTAACTAGTTTTAATATGTTAATTTTATAAATAAATTTAATTTAAATGTTTGGAACCCCCAAACAAAAATGAGTTAGCTCCGCCCTTGATTATGAAGGCTAAATTGAACTTTTTTAGAAAACACATAAACTAATAAGATGAATTTTTAATGGCAAATATAATGATCTATTTAAATTGTTTAAAATTCTACAAGCCACCACGATCTAAAGTTAATGATATTAATAGTAAATTAATATTAGACACTAAAATAAATAACAAATTTCAATTTCAAAATAAACGTATTAAGTGAAGTACCTTCACAAACTTAGGGGATTGTTTGATGCAAGAGTTAATTTTAGCTATTTTTTTATAAAACATTTTCTTGGATAAAAGATACACACTTTTTAGTGCATGTTTAGATTGACAGTGGTAGAATTGATTTTGAGCATGATTGATTGTGTTTAATGATTCTAAGAAAAATTAATTTTGAGCATAATTGATTTACGTTTGAAAAACAAAGATTAGAAAATTGACTATAAGAGAGAATTATATTTGATACTCTAGTTAAAACCTATGTTTTATAGTGTAAATATGATCCATAATTGATTATGAAGAAGTAAAAGCAAGAAAAAATTGTTTATCACAAAACCTAGGGTTTTGTATATAGAATAAAAGCCAAATGTACATTTGGGTTCTATATCTCTTATGTGCATTTCATTTCGGTCCTTTATTTTTTTTCGGTTACATTTTGGTCTTGTATCTCTTATAAACGTTTCATTTTGGTCCAGTCCGTCAACTTCGTCACCCCCGTTAACATGATCGACCTAATAAGAATATAGTCAAATTACGCCATGTATGTTCAAACCCCAAAAAACCATAATATGCACATGAACCCTAATAATAACATAGTCATAACCAGGTGACGGAGTTGACGAACTGGACCAAGATGAAACTTTTATAAGAGATACAGGACAAAAATGTAATCCAAAAAAGATATATGACCAAAATGAAATGCGCATAAGAGATACATGGATACATTTGGTCTAGAATAAATTATGACCTAAAACTGCCGAATATAATTTTTTGGTCAAAACCAATTCTGATTCTAAGACAAACCATGGTTTTGGTAGTGAATAAGTTAAACCAAACATGCACTTACGGTGAAAATGGAAAAATATTCTCGGATTCTTACTTGTGTCTTATTTCAAACATGAGTAAGTTATAATTATAAATAACTTTCTCTGAAACAAAAAAAAAAATTCCAAATTTTCATTAAAGAAATATGTAGTATATTTCTCATTAAAAAAATTTGGCCAAATTAGTAATTACGTCCTCAAACTTATTTTTTTATTTCAATGTCGTCCTCTAATTATTAAACATTTCATTTAGTCTTTTAATTTTTCAGCGTCTAACAAATCCATCTTTTCGTTAGTTTCGTCTAACACAGTTAGAGACTTAGACCTCGTTACTGTTAATTGTCATCTCCTTCCTCACTGCACTATTCATTATCTTCTTCTTCTCCCTGCCCTTTGTCGCGTCCTCTCCGATGACAATCCGGCAAGCCTAGGCCATCATCGTATAAGAATAATTTTGAAAACATAGGGAGAAAAAAACACAAGAATGTGATAAATGATGTTGTTGCTCCTTTTCTCCTTTCACCAAATTTTCATTTGTGGTAGTGCTTTGGGTGTGAGAAATAAGAATAAGAAGAAGACATGTTGGATTCTATTTTACTCTCCCTCGCCTTCCTATTTCGAATTTTGATTTGGGGATATGGGTGGGTGAATCGATGTATTCGCTTGAATGTTGCCGAATAAGTTGTTGAAGAGGTCGAGGTGCTAGAGGGGGATTTGAATTCTCTCTAGTAGGATGTCCTTCCAGCATTCTTCCAGTCACATCTCAGCTGTTCATTTTACTTACTTTTCATTTCACCATTCCTCAGTCAACGCACATCAATAAATCAACGGTTTAGATGCGTGCTTGATGAATCCAGTGCTGTAGACAATCTGTGTGGGCATCTAGGAGAGAGTATTGGAGATGGATCCGATAAAGTTGTTTTCGAAGAAATTATTCGCTGGAATGACATATAATATCGTCGCTAACGGTGTTATGCTACATTAATGAGAATGACTAACTTGTTAGACGAAAAAAAATTAAAGGACGAAAATGATTTTATTAGTTAATGACAAAATCGTAAGTATCACAAAAATAAATTAGAATACCCTATTACTAATTTGGAAAAAGAAATCTTTCATTAATTTTTCTCTTTCTCAATTCAATTTTCAAATTCCTTTTCATTTTCTTTTCATCGATCCAAAGCCGCCATAACTTGTGAAACCCGGGAAACAGGTTTTGTTTTTGGTCTAAGGAAACAGGTTTTTAGGTTTTACTGTTTCAGTAGTCTCAGCTGCGGTGCAGTCATCGGAGTTCGCAGAGATATTTTGATGGCGAAGGAGTTGTTGACCCTTGAAAATGGCACAACCTGCACATCCTGGAACTACTCTGGTTCCAGACTCGCTGCTGGTTCCGCCGATGGCACGCTTTCAATCTTCGATTCCCGCGATTCCTCTGCTTCTTCCTCCCTCCGCTATACTTTCAAATTTAGGGTTCGTATCTTTCAATGTGCGTCTTTTCTGATTTCCCCTAAATCCCAAACAATCACGTGTTTTTGAAATGTTCCAACGTTTATTGAATATTTGGATTGCATTTCCTTTTGCTTTTTCTTAGTGCGATATAATTCCTCTTGCTCTGTTTGAAACATGCAATTTGGACTAGACTCATTTACCAGTGACAGTGAGAATAGTGAAATTATACATTATATATGTGTAGTTTGCCATAAATTATGAAGGAACCAAACTCATGGAATAGTTTTTGTTCATTTTAATAGTCTCAACTGTTATCCACTAATCCTTTTCTTGTTGATTTTTTCATTCTATGTGCTTATTTTTCCCTGGAACTGTGAAGGTTCATGAAGGTAACATCGTGAAGATTGTTTGGGTTCCGCCAGAGTATGGTGATGCAGTTGCATGCATTTTTGCAGATGGAATTGTATCACTGTGTGAGGAGGTTGCAGAAGGTATTGTTGGTTGGTTTTTTTTGCTATAGTTGAAAATGTTTCTTCTTATGATCAACACTCGTTTTCTAGAATTTAGGAAAAAGGTGCATGCCAGCTATTTAAATGTTGGAAAAAGGTCCTGGCTCTGTGATACTATTGTTGGTGGAATGTGGAATGCTATGCTTTCGTTTCGCGGGGTTGTGTTATATTTTATTTACTTATTGCTTATTTTCAAATTTCACAATTTTAACTGCTCTGAGTTTTTCATTTTTAAGTTATTTCTAAAGGAGTTTTATTCAGTCAATGCTGAACCCTCCCCCCTCTTCCCTCTTATTTATTTCTTTGGTATTCTTTTAGTAGATTCACAGTCGCTTCAGTGGAAGATTTGCAAAAGCTTTGGAAGCAGTTCAAGCAAAGTCCTTGATGTTCAATTTGGAATCTCTTTGTCTAGTTTGAAAATGGTTAGTTTTATGTTTATTATTAACGATTTCATTAATATTGGTTCTGAAGCTGTAATTTTGAAATCTAAATTTCAAATAGCCATTAGTAATTATTGTTATCAGTTTAACGAATGCAGTTTAACATTTTATCCATTTCCTTGATTGCACTCTGTGTGTATGCTTTTTGTGTGAATACTGTAAGAATTTGTGAAGTTAATATACTAATTATTTTCCCTTTTTTATTTGCTATTTTATGAAAATTAAAGGTTGCTGCTTATTCAGATGGTCACGTGAGAGTCTTTGAGCTTTTGGATCCCTTGGAACTAAGAAATTGGCAGCTTCAGGTGAAAGTAGCTTGTTACCTGTTGGTTGTTTATATATCATTATATCCTTTCCGAGTCATTTTATATGATAGTGATACTAAATATTCTTATCATAAGAATACCAACTTAGTATTTTATTTTGGGTTTTTTTTTTTTTTTTTTTCATGTTAGGCTGAATTTCAAAATGTTATTGAGTCAGTATCTGCATTTGGGAAGGCTTTGTGCCTCTCTGCATCCATATCTTGGAATCCACAAAAAGGTGGAAGTCAGGAATCCAGCTTCCTTGTAGGTTTTAATTCAAATACATCAGAGCTTAATTCTTCAAAGGTAATAACTCAAGTTTACAGTTTTTCTCTGCCATTTCTTTTTTTATTTCATCTGCATTATCTAAACTTTTCCATGTTACGAGTATTGCATTCTAGAATTGTCTCTCCAACTCCATGTCTCTGAACTGTGCATAACCTTACAAATGCTACAAGCGGTAGAAGTAGGGTATCTTAATGGCAGAATAAAGTTTTTACCTCTCTATTCATTTGGCGGGTGAGTTGGGGGAGGGGACCTACGTCTCTGACGCGTGATATGTTTTATCCGCAGGTATGGGAATTTGACCAGGCTCATCAAAGATGGCTTCCAGTGGCAGAATTGGCACTGCCTGAGGACAAGGGTGATCAGGTTCATGCTGTTGCATGGGCGCCAAATATTGGCAGGTAAATGTTTGCAAAGTCAAAGATTTATGTCAATTACCTTTATCAATCTGGACTTCCTCATATCGCATTGCTTGAACCAAAATGCTGTATTACTTCTGATACATCCCTGGTTTATGTCAACTAATGTGAGGAAGTATGTGCTACTGAGCTGAGGTTATAGTTTTGCCTACCACCATTGGTATGATTTTCTTGTAGACCGTATGAGATCATTGCGATAGCAACTCACAAGGGACTTGCAATATGGCACCTTGGATTGAACCCTGATCATGATGGAAGACTCCCATTGGAGAGAGTTGCACTGCTGTCAGGTCATGGAGGCATGGTATAATATGGACTTTGGATTTTGGATTTGACTCCATTTTTATATGCTCGCTTCATTTAGAGATGATAGGGGTGTTTGAACATAGTTTCTGGTGGATTATATGATAGTGTTACTTACCGGATGTCATCCATTGAATTTTGATTAGGTGTGGCAAATGGAGTGGGATATGAGTGGGATGACGTTAGCTACTACAGGTCACGATGGAATGGTCCGATTATGGCAGTCTAATCTAAATGGCACCTGGCATCAGCAGGCTGCATTTCAACCCACGTCTTAGCCACTCGTTTCCTGTTATACCCAGTGCTGTTGAGAAGGTTAAAAGATCTCAATCGGTTTTCAGTGATCTGATATCTAATTATCATACAATTTGTTGTAAGTAGTATAAGCTGGGTTTTCTCTCTCTGTTTCACTTTTATTAGTTTTATATTTTTCAGCTTTAATTATAGAACAGGATGACCTGTAATCTGTTGTTTTGGTGGACAAGATTCGCGTGCTGCATGAAAGCAATGATGATGCAGATGGCTTTCCCGTTCACTCGAGTAGCATTCCTATTTCCGCTTGTATAATTCATCCCCTCATTTTCTGGCAGCATGTTAAGATGAAGATTTTCCTTAATGCTATATTGAAAAAATGTTACTGTACTTTATCAAATGGGAGCTATCAGTGTTAAGGATAGAACTAAACTTTTAGTTCTATCCTTTACAATCAGTTTATATTTACTGTCCGTTTGCGGTGTCCTCCAGTGAAAAAACCGGTCACAGCATTTTTAATTGGAGTCTGACCTATGAGATTTTGCCCCCAAAGACAATCTTAGCGGTTTGTTGGCACTCACTGTTGTGATATAATTTGAAAATATTGAGATAGAATCTTACTATGTTTGGAGTTGTTAAATTTGAACAAAAGTAGCATTTGATGAAAAATGTATGGAATAGAGTAGTAATGCATGGAAGATGTTACTGAAACTTTTTTACTCGCTGTGTCATTGTTCAAGCAGCTCATACCTCGTACTCCGGAGGAATTCTATCTTGGCACCTTTTATTTTGCTAGCATCATATGCACCACACTAATATATAGGAGTAATATATAATATCCGATTGCACACATAAAATGAAAGTTAATTTTTAAGCTTGCTTCTGAGAATTGATTTGAGGAAAATCAAAAGCAATAAATAGTTGTATCTCACCAAAATATGTTTTTCTATCCAGAATTAATTATAAGTGAATTCAAATTATAGTTTGGGGTTGATAAAAGTCAATTCAAATATGTACTTAATTTTTGTTTTGTTGATTTTTTAAACTAGTGAAAATTAACTTTAGAGTGAGCGGATGATGTGCAAAGTAATATGCCTTTTCTTTTTAGTAAAGATGAATTGTCATGTACTTTCCCAGCTTGGGCATAGTTTAGAATCGAAACGTGTTATGGGGTGTGTGTCTCTGCCCATTAAGCACTAATTTTTTTTATTTTTATTTTTTTGTTTGTAAACAACTTTGCATTAAACTTGAATGGTGTCAATTTCATCCTCCCTGTATCTATTGACTTGGTGGATGTTATTTGCGTCACACTTTGTGGCGCTTCTTTTTAATATTTTGAAAAATGTTGTTATTGACCTCTTCGAAAAACGAGATCCGGAATAATTCTGGAGCATATTATCTGGTAACAACTCGATGCACATTATCTGAACAAATTTAGAGTGCATTATCCAGAATAAACTATATCATTAAAATGAGCAAAACGCCGCTCTTTTCGTAATTTTTCACACTTTTTTATTATTTCTTTCACTTCCCATTATTTCTCTACAACTTGACAATCTTTATCAATTTAACCTTATTTCATAATAACCTAACTAATTTTCATACTCAAATCAACCTAACTGATTATTTATATTCAATTGTTTTCATTTACAGCTCAACATTTTTTCTCTACAACCTAACCAATTTTCATACTCAGAAATTTTGTTAAAGTTTGATTCATACACTCATTCTTTATATTATTTATCTACTTTATAAAAAAGGGGTGTATGATTTAGGTTAAGTGGTAGAGAAAAATATACTCTTTTAGACTTCAGTTTTGAATTATCCACCATTGGTATTAAGTACTAACATGTTATTCTACGGTTACGTAGTTTTATCAATTGAGATTGGAATGTTGCACTTCGTCATATTTTCAGAGAGCAATTTAGGAGCTGATGCTTTGGCTTATAGGGGTGTTTAGAATGGGATCTCGAGTCGTATTTGGAAATCACCACCTACCCATCGTCGTAGTTGATTCTTGTTTTATGCTCTGAGTTTGTTTAGTTGTTTTTTTTTATAACTACAGATTTTTTCACCTTTAGATGAGACTAATCCCATTCGCGTTCCGTAGCTGGCGCTGGCCCTGGAGATTTGGTATAGATAGTTTGTTTAGTTGTTTTATTTCTTTGTTTTCTTTGATGTTGTATAAAAAAAAGACTTCAGTTTGGATTATAATATATAGGGGATATATCTTATGAGAGGAGTACTTTTTATATGAGAGTGAGAGGAGTTCTTCTCAGCCCTTGGATCTAAATTAATGGCTAAGATTTGAAGTTTCTTAAAAAATTCATGTGATCTCATTTGCAGGATAAACTTATTGTCTTCTTCTCTCATTCACGCTCAAAGGGGCCCAAACAGACGTCTCTCATTCATGCTAATTCTGGCTGCGCAATCGACCAACAGTGGATCATTGGTGCTTAACATGGCAGTGGCTCGGATGTGTTTGGTGCGGCGGGGAACGTGACGGTGTGCGCTAGCGTTCTGTGCGATGTAACGTGACGGTGTTCACTGAAACTCACATCACGGTTCCGTTAAAATAACTAAGCAACTCCCAACAAAGGGTTCATATCCTTAAAGGTGCGTGGTTTGTGGATCTATTGTAGTGAAAAGATTACGAGAAATTGGGATCAACAAAGGGCATTAGGTCACAGAAGCTGGAGGAACTTGGTCAAACAGTGAATAATGAACAAGAGTAAAGAAGGAACCACTGAATTTTGTTCTTTTATTTTTTCATTCAATTTTTTGATGCAATTTTTCGGTGGCTTTTGTGATGTAATTTTTACAAGAACACAATGTTATTGGAAGTAGGAACAAGTATATCTCATAATTTTTGCTTCATTTGAACTAAAGTGATACTATTCTGTATTTTAGTACTTGAATTTGCTGCAATTTCTTGTTCTCCTTTGCTTTTGTCTTGCATCTTTTGAGTTTGAGAACTGAGATGTAAGTATGTTGAATGAGTCTGTCACATTTTCTAAGTGATTTATTTAAATATTTGTTGGCTCATGGAACGTTGCTAACTAACCATACCAAAGCTTCTTAGGAATATCTGAAACCTTGTTGTGATCATTGTCAAAACACAAAGGAAACCATTTTTCATGTTTTGAGAGAAGTTGCTTGGTTTCTTTGATATGGTAGAATTTAGTTCAGTCTCAATATCAATTCAAGTATTTTAATTTGGACTTAAAGGAGTGGATAGTTTTTAATCTCTCTACTGTTGCATGTCACTTTTTAAATTTCAGTTGGAATTTTATTTTTTTGGTTCTAATACAATTCATATTTGATTTCACAATGGAGAAACAAGCAATGTCATGATCCTATTTTATGTATTCTGATTCTGCTACGATAGTTGAGGTTATAAACAACAAATGCAGAGATGTTGATGCTCTAATTTGCTCTAGTTTGAGGCTTGTTAATGCATTTCAAGCATATCTTTAGAGACACTTTACATCAGAGCTTCAAGTTTTAGAAATTAGATATTAGATTTTGATTTTGAAATGCAAGATAGATATGAAACTCATTACTCCAGCATGTCAACCTATAAAACTGATATTTGCAATGATCAAATCAATTAGTTGCTTGTATCATTCATTAAAATAAAATTATAAACAAAATGATAGATTACAAGAATCCAAGAATTAAAAATTAGTTGTCTACCATTTAGTTTAACATGCAAAACCAAATGAAATGTGTACTAAAGTAGCCAATCTTGTATGTTTAAAAATACCAGACTAATTATAGTAAATCTGATCTGATGCTATATAATTATAGGATACAACCTAATGCAAATACAAGGATGCTATTGCTACACTGTAACTTAATTACAATCAACTCAAGATAATTTTAACAACAAAAAATAACTATGTTCTTAAAAAATCAATGACATTATCCTTTCTACAAGGACATGGTAAAGTAAAGTGGCCACAGAAGCTCGTATACAATTTGAACAAAGGTGGCAGAAGATATGCTACACAACTGCAGAAAATGTTATAAAATTTGAATACTGTGCTCAATACTTTTGCAACGACCACAAAAATTGCTCAAAAAAATTGAAAACAAAATATGAAAAAACAAAATTCAGTGATTCCTTCTTGATATTTCTTTTGGTTCTTCACCTTCTCCACTTGACCCATCTTCCTCCCTCGTCTCTGACTTGAAGCCCCAGCAAACACGAACACAAGCAAGCACCTGTGAGCTTCCGTGGCGAGAAATGCCAGCAACGCCGCATCCCACCATCGCGCCAAACACCTGCGAGGCTCCATCGCGTCACGGACCAATGAGCCTCTGCCACGTCAACCACCGCTGTTGTAAGCATCAGCGACCCACTAATGGTCGCTTGTGCTGACAAAATCAGCGTGAAATCGGGAATGGGGGAGGTCTATTTTGGCCCCTTTCCTTGAGCATGAATAAGAGAGTAAAACAATAGTCTTTCTAATTTGGGATTGTAAATGAAATTAAGTGTGGAGGGGAAAACAAACGAGGGATTCGATTCCAGAGTGAACGAGAGAAGATGAGGGATTTCAAGCATGAATGAGAGAGAAGAAGACAGCAGGTTTCCCTGCGAATGAAATCACATTAGTTTTTTAAGAAACTTTTAATCTTACCCATTAATTTAGATCCAAGGGCTTAGCAGAACTCCTCTCACTCTCATATAAAAAGTACCCCTCATAAGATATATCCCATATATATATATATATGGGACGTATCTAGTGAGAGAACTCTAAACATGTGAGAACATGAGAACTATGAATCTTGACCATACAATTATGCATTTATGATGAGAGAAAAGATTTTAATGCATGATTGTATGATCAAGATTCATGGTTCTCATGTTCTCACATGTTTAGTGTTCTCACTAAATACGCCTCCTATATATATATATATAAATAATCTAATTCACATAATTAATCTTATTTAATCTTTTAAGCCCATTAAGAAGTTCATTTATTTTATTTTTTTTTAAACTACCTTTTATAAGTTAGTCTCATTCCACTTAAAATAACTATTAATAAATGAATAAGTGATTTGAGGGAAGGGTATAGCAAATATATTTTATCAAATGGAAGGAAGTTATTTTTTTTTATTTAAAACCATAGCAATATAAAAAAAATTGTTATAGGAGTATATAGAAATAGAGTAATACTAGAATTAAAAAAAATATTGTTCGTTAGTGCTCTTATGACATTTATTATTATTTCTTTTGGTTTATAATAAATGTTATGTTTGGTATTTTATTTTTTTAGTATATGTTATTTATTATTTTAAGGAGTGTAATAGTTGTTATGGTCTTTCTCGAAATGAGTTTTAAACTCTCCATAATACTCCCTCCGTTTCAAAATATAAGAACCTAGCCCTTTTTTCATTGTTCCATAATATAAGCACTTGCATAGAATACAATACAAATTTATTAAACTTTTTCAAATTTACCCCTTACTCATCCTTCCACTGCGAGTAAGTCTAACCAATGAGAACTTAAATAATTATTTCTTAGCTTGAATTTCTATAATGGAGTAATTAATAATCAGTTTAATGTTCCAAGATGATATCCTTAATTAGGATAAAGTGGATTTACATTTATTAAGGATAAACATGGAATAGGAAAACAATTTTTTTTAAAATCTATAAAATAACTACTTTTCTTAAACTGTGTGAAAAACGGCTAGGTTCTTATATTTTAAAACGGAGGGAGTATTTTTTATCTCTCATTGATTAACATTCAATTAAACATAAGGTTATAATTGATAAAAGTACAATAATATTACGTTGAAAATACAAGTGAGCACATAAATAAAAATAAGATTTTTTCCTCTATCTAGACAAATAAAAAAACGAAGGGTGTATTAATTATTATTTTTTCTCACTACTCGTCCAAAGCTTGAAAATTATATCTAAGTTTCATTTACTGTATTATCAATTTTCAAGAAGGGTATGATAAAAATTAACTACTCCGTGTATTTTAAAATTAAGGAAATTAAATATAAATTCTTAACCTTTGTGTCAAAATTAATACGTCACTTATTATGAACCAGGGGAGTAAAATATAATAACTACATCTCATTAAATATTTTGAGTTAATTAAAAAAATGCATTGAATAAATTTAAACTTATAAAAATTATAAATACTTTAAATTCCTATAAATTATTTCTACTTTAATAATATTAATTTCCTATAAAACATTTCTAATAACACTAATTAACATATTTTGTTAAATAAAATATGGCAAGGAAACAAATAAAGATAATGAAACAAAGAAGGGAAAATGAAAATGATGTGATTGCTATGAGGATGGCCGTGCCTCATAAAACATTCCGCTAGCTAGTGTTTGGTTTCACGTTGATTTCTTCTGTCAGAAAAAGCATGGCCGTGCCTCATAAGCCAGAATCTCTCTATTTCTTCTGCTTTACGACCCGGAATTCGACCCGCTATCAAATTCCACCTGTTCATCCAAAATGTGAACTTTTTATATATTAATAGCAAAACGAGAGTAATCTCCATAATCATAGTAATTGTTATAGTCAAAGAAAGAAGAAAGGCAATAGCCTCAGAATTAAGAGTAATATTCATTGAATTTGATTAAAAAAAATGACTATTATAATTATGAAAGTGAGTTTATATAACCACCATGAAGCTTCTATAATATACCAAACTAATCTAACTAACTACTAATTATATGAGTTAACTAAACTAGCCATTAGTTATTCTATTATATATAAAATTATTACTCTTAATTACTACTAAAATAATAATAATAATAATTTAGGAAGCTAAGTAGCTAACAATCGAAACCCACGCCACTTGCTGTGTTTTTTACAACTATGAACTTTTCTACTCATAGAATAAGGCTCTGTTTGGTAAAACTAGCTTATAACCTATAATTTATGACTTATAGCTTATAACTTGTAACTTATAGCTCATGACTTGTGACTTATAATTGAGTAAAGGTGTTTGATAAAATTAGCTTATTAAGTAGCTTATATTTGTTAAATGACATAAAAGGACAAGTAATAATTACATGTATTAAATTATTTGATAGAGTAAACATGTAATAATTGACTAGAGGGTAAAATAGAAAAGAATGATTGAAAGCTATTTTTGATAAGCTATAAGTTACTTGAAGTAGCTTGTCATAAGCTAGTTTATAGTTTATATAAGCTATAAGTTAGTTGTTATCAAACATCTCTACTTACTCATAAGCTATAAACTCCTAAATAAGCTACAAGTTAGTTGTGCCAAACACACACTAAGACTAATCTTATTTGTACTGTATGACTGACACTAAATCCAGAAATTTGACCTAAGTAGAATTTGAACACAAATGCTTTCATTACTTACAGTTGTAAAAGAGCATAATTTATTTATGAATATTGTTAAATAATATCTTAAGAAAACTAGATAAAATACAATAAATATATTTTATTTAATACTTAAAATTACTATGTATTAAGTGAACAGACAAACAATGATGTGATAAAAATAAAAGTGTAAAAGATAAGGGTTTAGAAATGTTGTCAGAGAAAATGAGTATGGTTATAATTAAAAATTAAGGAATAACGTCAATTTTTTTAATTGCACTTTTAGTTCTTACCTTTATGTTTTGTGTGAATTTAATTTTTTAATTTTTAGATGTTCAGTTTTAGTTTTTTCATTGCTAATTTTAATGAAAATCGTCATTGTTTCAAAAATTTCTGTCACTAGTTTAAGTAAAAACTATCGTTAATTTAAAAAATATTAATAAAAGGACTAAAATTGTACATTTTGCAAACTTGACGGACAAAACCACTCATTTAAAAGTCGGAAACTAAATTTGCATAAAATACAAAGTTGAGAGACTAAAAGTATAATTGAGACATTTTTTAATTAAGAAATATAATATAAATTTTAAAATTGTAGAAAATGATTTATACTAATAAGGCATATGTAATATAATTTAAAATTTTCAACCCCCATTCATGGATTTGTAAAAACATAATGGCTGGTAATTAAGTGGTAATTATACCCTTTTAACTGTTTGGCACATGCAATTAACATAATCCTAAATAGTTAAATATATTTTTTTTTCTCTAAATTTTAGTTTTCAAATTTTAAAAAGTATATTTTTAGTCTCTAAAGTATAGCAAAAGTTCGTTTTTGATTCTTCCGTTAAATTTTTACTAACTCCGTCAATAATTTTTTAACTTTTTAATAATTTAAATTTCTCAATTTTTTAAAATTAAAAAACAAAAACAAAAAACAGAAATCTTTATCCCCAATCCAGAAATTCATCTCCAACCCAGAAAACTCCATCCCCAACCCAAAAAACTCCATCCCCAACCCAGAAAACCCACCTCCAACCCAGAAACATTCATCCCCAAACCCAGAAAACTCCAACACCAACCCAGGAACCTTTATCCCCAAACCCAAAAAACTTCATCCCCAACCCAGAAAACCCAACTCCAACCCAGAAATCTTCATCTTCAAACCCAGAAAACTTGCCCCCAACCCAGAAAAATTCATCTCCAACCCAGAAACTCATCTCCATCCCACAACCATTCCCAAAACTCATAAACCCATCCAATAAAATCCATAAACCCATTTCAAATAGGAGAAAGCAAAGCAAAAATATAGGTAGAAGAAGAGCAAATCGAAAACCTAAATCCCAAATCAAAAATTCAAATCCTCAAATCAAAAACTCAAATGCGCAAATCATACAACCCCAACTCAAGAAGTAGAAGAGAAGGGTACCAATGGAAGCAGAAATCGATGAAGAGAAGAATAAGAAAAAGAAGAACCCCAAATCCCCAAATCAAAAACTAAAATTCGCAAATCATACAAAGCCAACTCAAGAAGCAAAAGATTGAGAACAATTTTAATGGAAACTTGATGGAAGAAAAACTTAACAGAGAGAGAAGAGATTCGATGGAGAGATTGAGAGAGGTGTTTAGGGTTTTATCTTTTTGGGTTTTTAATTTATTTGGAAGAAGAAGATGATGAATAGGAAGAAGAAGAAGGACAAGAACATAAGATGATGAAGAAGAAGAATGAAGAAGAGATTAACGAGAGAGAGAAGAGCATCGAAGGAAGGATCGAGAGAAATCTTTAGTTTTTTTTTTAAATTTAATTTAATTTCTTTTTTATTTTAGTAATTTAATTTATTTATTAAATTATTGAAAAATGTAACACGTGGCCTAGTAAGAATCTGACACGCGGTAGCCGTTTGCCACGTTAGCATAAAAGTTAACGGACATTAATGGAAGGACTGAAACAGAACAAGTCGAATAATTTAGGGACCAAAAACGTACTTTTAAAAGTTTAGGGATTAAAAACAGATTCGAGTGAAAGTTTAAAAACCAAAAACATATTTAACCCAAAAATTATTTATGTTAATCCCATTTTTATATATTAATGATGCATATATAGGTCTAGAGATTTTTTTTAAAAGAAAGATGAAAGTTGATATAATATAAAAGAAACAAATAAGAAAAAATTGTCTCTATAGTTACTCTTTTTTCATAGCAAAATAGTATAATCGGGTATCGAACATCGTACCTACACATACATATTTCTATATACTCAACTACATGACTAAGACCAACAATTAATCTTTATTCACAACTCTTAATTAATGTTTTTTTTTTCTATGAATTAGTTGTTTAACAACCAACAAAATTAATTAGAGGCCGAATTATTTAGCGGGACGCTATACTAATGCTAATTTAGCGACCGTCAATCATGTTTTTTTTTTTGCTAAATCATTTAGACAATAAAGTTGTTGCAGTACGTACTGAGACTCATTCTGGGATCGAACATCAATCCTCACCAAACAACAAAGCAATAAATTATTATTTTTTAACGCAACAAATGCAAATTAATTAAGGAACTAATTTATTTCACAAGTTTAATTTCTATCATGCATTCTGAGAAACTAATTTATATATATGTAAGTAATAGAGGTTAGGTAGTGTATATATATCTACCAAACCAGACATTTATATATATATATATGGAACAACTTTCATTTTACAAAGTAATTTTTTTTTTAAAAAAGAAAACCCTTAAAAACTAGGGAAAAGAAAACTATTATTTTGTAAAGTAAACCTAAAGAAACACAGAATAATTTATTTTAAAACATTTCTAACAGAAATTGTCCGAGTTTGAACCTTGAGATGCCCAGATCATGAGGAAATTGAAATTCATGATCAATAATTAAGATTTTTTTTTTATGTTCAATAAAAGTAAATGAAGTTTAAAATTGAAGAACAAAATGCAGGGGATTATAATAAATTGAATTCAATTAAAAATATATTCACAAAAGAAATATATATGGTTAATTATAATTACCTATCCCCAACTAGCCCATACATTCTGTGAATTAGGTCTTCTTCTTGCTCGCTCATTTCTATGAATTCCCATTCATTACTGCTTACTTCTGCACCAAATAAATATTCGCGCGCAAAATTACACAAAATAGAAAAATCAATTAATAATTATAAATTCAAAAAATATATATACCACGATTAAAACTATATCTATTAATAAGAATATTGATGTAGTGACAGAGACATATTATGATTGAAAGAGAGAACTACGGTATAAATCTGAATAGAATTCTAGTTAGGAGAACAAATCTGTCTATGTTCAAAAGATCAGTCCCATACCCTAATAATAGAGTGAGAAGATACTCAAAAAAACATAAAAAATAAAGTATAATCTCTTGAATTTAAGACTTAGTTTATTTATGCCTCACAAATTAGTTTTCTACTTTTAAGAATATTCTGTAATTATCAATTTTAACTGATTTGAGACTTAACTCAACACATTAACACAATCAACAGAACTGAATAACACAATTCATGGAAATTGCAAACAGAAATTGATGAAAATGGTGGCAAATTAAAGGCAGAGAATAAAAACTGACCTCCAGAAATTGTACTTGTGGTTGATGAAGAGTTCTTTGCTTTATTTTTGGGACAACGCTTATCCATTTTTGTGGTTATGGAAATACAGAGCCAAAGGTTAGTGGATATATATATATATGAGAAAAATTTATACGTTATATTATTTTAAATTTATAACTCTGTCCTTGGCTTGGGTCAGTTCAGTCAAAATAATATTATATTGATGATGTTTAATATATAATATTTAATAATGTTATATATTAATTATTATTATTATTATATATAAATTTCTAGAGGATTTTGTCCATTGTGCACCAAGCGTTCCTCTGACTTTCTTTTAACATTCCATGATTTCAAGCATCAGTAGATTTCAGAGTCAACTTTTTAAGATTTTTCCATTTTCTAGAAACTAAATTGTTAGATCCACCAAATTTTAGAAAATATAGAGAAGAGATTCTTCACAAAAGTGCATGCACGTGTAAACATCAGGCAGTACAACAATTTTTTTGGTTATTTTTTTTTAGTTAAAAATTAAAATAAATGTGTTTTTATTCCCCCAACGAACAACTTAAATATATATTCTCTAATATATAAAATTTTATTGGTTTGTAATCACCGGTGAAATTTTGTCCTTAAAAAGAATTTATTATTGATTAGAATTACACTTCTTTGTTAATTATAAGGAACACAAACGAATAAAGTTTTATTAGGGACTAAAATTAAAATTTACTAATTTTTAAGAATAGAAACTATATCTGACCCTTTTTTATGTTATGGGAAATGGAAATATATATTAACTAATGAGATTCTTATGTTTTTTTTGGTAAAATGACATTTTGGTTCCTTAACTCTTTGCGCTAATTCGCTTTGGTTCCTTAATTTTTTTTTTTATTCATTTTGGTCCTTTAACTTTTATTTTGGATTCAATTTGGTCCCTATCGTTACTTCCGTCAAGTCATAATACAAGTGTCCAAATTGAACGGTAAGGATCAAATTGAACTCAAAATAAAAGTTAAAGGACCAAATTGAATCCAAAATAAAAGTTAAGAGACCAAAGTGAATTGACACAAAGAGTTAAGGGACCAAAAATGTCATTTTGCTTTTTTTTTTTTGTTTTATAGAAAAATAGTATAATTAAAGATCAAATTTTGTACCCATAAATATATGTCCTTATTCGATTATCGATTGAATTACATAACTGGAATAACGATATTCATATGTTTGTTTTTATGTGTATCTAACGTTCGTTCTTAAAATATAAAAAATAGCATTGTCCATGGTCATATGTACTCACTTATACAGGCTTTATACGGTGCACCACTATTAAATTAAATGATTATTATTTTTTTTAAAATTTTAAATAAAGAGAATTGTTGAGAAGGAACTAACTTTCCTAGGTTACCCCCTGAAATTTTGTAAGGAGAAGAGTGGTTAATTGGGTATGAGAGAGGGGTAAAAACGACAAATTAAGTAAATAATGACGACTGCTTGTTGTGGATACATCACAGGTATAGCCTAGGAAAGGTTGGTACATAAACACTCAATCTCACTTCATAAAAATTGACACTTACTTTTTAAAAAAAAAATTATTAAAAGTATTTTCAGGTGACAATAAAATACGGATTTACTTTAAAAAAGAGATTATCGGAATGAATATAATATTTTTTAAATATTTATATATTTATATAAAATTAAGATTTGATTTTTTTTAATTTACTTAAAGAACTTAATTATTTATTAAATTTATGAATATTAAAAATTATATTTTTTTTTGTCTTCTTCAATGGTATTTACCATAGAGAATAATAATTAATTTTCTCTTCGAAATTGAATCGTAATGAAGTAATTGTTGAATGATCATAAAATATTATTATATTTTTACTAACAAAAGATTGTTCGTGTATATTAGTTAAGTGACGAAGTGAATTATTTCCATGCCATACCTATGTGTTGTTACTTGTTAAGAGTTTCCTTTTACTAGCAGGTAGATATAACTCTTTTTTCACTAGCGTTTCTGGTCCATATGGTAATTGCCGAAGAGCGATATTATAGGATTCAGGTTCAAATGCCGGTGAGAGTGAAGCAAATGACATCAAGATATAACTTTTTTTTTTCAATAAATTAATGGATCAACCTATTTTAAAGTATTAAAAAATTGACTTTCCATTCATAAAGAATTGAATTATTAAATTTGAAAGATTGAACAACCAATTGTTGGTATATCGTTTTCAAATCTTGTTTAAAATTGTTTTTTTTTTTAAATTAAGACTTTTTAAAAATAAAACTATGAGGTTCAAGAAGAAAAAAAAAAAAAAAAATACCTAGATTGTGATACATTATACTATATGAAAAAGTTACTATTATTTCTACTTTAAAATATAAGCATTTTGAGTGTATTTTTCGTATTATAAACACTTATATAAAATATAACGTGTATTGTAACTTTATTCTTATTTATTAAAATAATTTACTATTAGTATGGTTAATTTTAAGATAATAAATTATATTTATCTAAGAATAAAATTGTATTCTATAGAAAAATTAATTTTTCAAAATTATATAATAATTATTATTTTTTAAATTGTGTAAAAAGTATCTAAGTGTTTATATACTTTAAAAAGAAGGTAGTATAACTGATTTTATTACATAGAAAGGCATTTGATTAGGTTGAATGGTTGCTTAACTAATTCTAGAAACTCTCTTTTAATTTTTTTGGGTAATTTAATTCTAGAAACTAACTCTTGTTGGTAGAAATAATGTGCATGTACGTTGCCATAGAAAGTGAGTTTGATGGTCCCTACTTAATTTTATAATTTTATTTATAAATAAATAAAAAAATAGATTCTAGAAAGCGTTGGCTTAGACTTGACTAATCAGTTATGAAGATTTTGTTAATATAATGCATAACGTTAAATCTAAGATATATGCACATAATTCAAATTAATAATCATATTATCTTCGTAATGACATTTGCATTAATACTATTCTTTCTATTTTTTTAACTGTCCAAAAAGAGAATTTTTTTATTCTTATTTATCTGTTAATTTATGTTTTTAAGTTAGTATTAATTATATTTTTATCTATTTTATATTTATGTTAAATTGGATACTAATTAATGCAATGCTTCACTAATAAAGCAATAACACAATAAAGATTGTAAATGGTAATATAGAAACTTTAAATTTATTTTAATAACGTGTTTTACCCTCGAGTGGACACATAAATAAAAACGGAGGGAGTATATGTTATTAGTCTTTGTAATAACATACTCCTTCCAGTCCTACTTATAAGTCAATTTTAACCGAATTTTTAAAACCAAGAAATAAGAGTTAAGTCATTAAATTTCCCTAAAAATATAATAGTTTTTCAATTATGCCCTTAATATAAATGCTTAAGATGTTAGAATATCTATCTTATTCTACTCCCTCTCTTCTTTAATAATTGAGTTATTGAAAATTGTAGAAGGGATAAAAGTGAAAAAAGTCAATTAATGAGTTAGTTTGTGACTTATAAAAAAGACCACAAATTTCTTCTAGAATGTGACTTATATATAGGACCGGAGGGAGTATGCATTAATACTATAGGCCCATTTGGTTTAGATTTTAGGAGTTGTAGAATGAGAAATGAAAAACATAAAAATCGAGGTAAATATTAATAATTGAAATTATTAATGTATAAAAACTGAGACCATCTAACAAAAATAAAAAACAAACTAACTCTATATCTTTTAATAATTTTTTAAAAAAGTTTTCATGTTATATTGAATAAGATTAAATATTGTTTTAGTCTTATTTACCGATAATCCATTTTGAATTCCTGAAACTTTAGAATTTTACTTTTTAGTCTTTGGAAACTGAAAAATTTATTTTTATTTTCTTCATACATTTTTTTAATTTGTTGATGTGACAAATAAATTTGCTGACAGGTACATCTACTATTTAATATATAATTTGTAGCTGAAATTTATTTTAAACATTTTATAAGTAGTTAATATCTTTCAAAATTAGCTATGAATTTTTATTTTGTTGCTAGCCTGTAGCAAATTAACTAAAAAAAATTAGACTTAAGCATTAAAGATTTTATAGGTATGCCACCACCAGCACGTGGCAGAAGGAGATTCATTGATGCTTTTGGAGCGTTTAACCAGTCAACTATTTGTAGACCTGGTACCATATTATGATAGTGGTCTAACCTTAGGATTGGAATACATTATTAGCCCCGTTTGTGGGAATGGTAAAACATTTTTTCCACCTTTCATCGTGAAAAATATCAAGAAAAGAAATTATAGTTAAGAAAACAATAGTTTAAAATGAGATTTTGAGGGGATCAAACAAAAGATGAACCCCTCAAGAATTACATCACTCATTTTAAGGATGAGGCTCTTAAAAATTTAAAACCCTACATGGTTATATATTTATTGACTAAGAAATTATATCTCCCCAATTTAGAAGACAAACATTTGATGAACAATAAGCACAAAACTATAGAGAAATTGAGGCAACATGCTAAATAAAAAGGACCATGATAGAGGAACAAGAGAATAATAATATTGATGAAGATATGAGTAACAATAATCGAAATAGATAAAATAGAAAAAAAAGTTTACTGGGGTTATTGTCACTCTTTTTTTATTCATTGCTACACATAATTATTTTTAATTTAAAAATATAGTTTTTAACCAATGAAATTAAATAATTAAATTTTACATATTATTAAATACTTAAATAGAAATGACAATAGACAAATAAAAAAAAGAGTGACAATAACTTCACTCAAAAATTTTCCTTTCGACAAGGCAACAACTATATTTCACCAATTAGTTGCAAAAAGTGAAAAGAAACCAAAGAAAAAAATAAAAATAAAAAAATGTGTAAGACCCACATAAGTAGGGGTGTCCATCGGTTCAGAACAACCCGATCAACATGATAAACCAACCCAACTACATTTATTTGGTTTGGTTTGGGTTATGCCATCAGATCAAATCCGAACCAATCCAATCAAATCATAATTCTATATGTTTGAGTATTGGATTATGATATCTAGAAATTCAATCTGATAATCCGTCAATTTTTTAAATTTTATTTAATTAATTTACTTTTTACATGGCTAAAACTAAGCTCATATTAGAGTTACATTATTTTAAATTTATCTTCGATTTTATTATTTATATTAGATAATGACTTTATCAGATTTGAATTTTGTATTTTATGAGTTGTATTTTGAATATTTAATTAGTATAGTGTTAAGTATTATTAATTATTTTATATAGTTGAAATGTAATAAAAATAAATTTTTGATTTTTTTTTGACAACGCGAGCAAAATAATGAACTATGAACTAAACTAAATCAATTCGTTTTAATACGAGTTGATTTAGTTTAAATTTTTAAATTTTTTATTGCTAGAACTCGAACCAAACAATTTTGATTAGTTTATATTTTCTTTTAACTAAATTCAAACCAACCAAACTCGCAAACATTTTGCATAGAAGAAAAGTTTCTTTCTCTAGATGACTAGAAAATGCATAAGAAAGTAAAAGTAACTCAATTTTTTTTTCTCTTTGCAGCAGGGGAAAATTTTAATTTCTTCATTTATTCGTTTCTCTAACAATTTTTTTTTGATAAGTCAAGAAATTTTGTTAAAAAGAGTACTGAATGTACTAGTTCAAAACATAGTTATTCTCTCTCTTCTTTTAATTTCTTTTTCTTTAATATTATTTTGGACTTAACTCACTCCTGAAATTTGTAGGAGGAGGATTGCCACACCACTTGTATATTTTATGGTGGCCCTCTTTCTAGTCGATGTGGGACTTGATTTTAACAAATATATTATTCTTTTTCTTTTTATTCCTATCATTCAAAATATGCACAAAATGTTGAAAAAAAAAACTATGCACAAAATAATAATAAAATGCTTCTTTTTTTTTTTTTTATGTTGATTGGTCTCTTGTTTTATATTTGGTTGATTTTGTGTGGGTGAACTTGACTTTTTTGAAAAATGCCTCTTTGATGGTTGTGTTTTTAATTTGGAGTATCTCTGATAATTTTTATTTAATTCAATTTGACTTATAAAAAAATTAAAATTATTTTTATATAATTACTATTCATATTTATAACTTACAAATTCAGTCAATTAATTTTTTAATTGAATAAAATGATAAATTGTATTATAAATAATAATTACACATTAATCATTACTAAAAAAATGTTTTATGAAAAAGGCACATGCTTTTTCACCATGGATGTAACCCCTGCAACCTACCTGGAGAATATTGGTAAAAAAAAACAAAAACAAAAAAGGTTGAGAAAAGTGTTATTATTACTGTGACAACTAATGCCTTGATAGATTGATTAGATTCTACATTTGACCAATTATTTTGACTGTGGAAAGCAAAACGGAGGCAGCTTTTGATGATAGTCAAAACAAAGTTACAATTAGTTAAAAAGGTTAAATATGTTTTTGGTCTCTAAACTATTCTGAAAATTTATTTTTGGTCCTTAAACTAAAAGATGTATATTTTTAGTTCCTAAACTATTCGATTTATCTATTTTTAGTCCCTTTGTTTCACTTCTATTAAGTTTTTGATGGTGTGGCTAATGGAGTTCACATTAGCATTGCTTACATGGATAAAAATGAGTGAATTTCTTGAATTACCCTTAATGTGTCCTAATTTTAGGGATTTGGGGAACTTAGGGTTTGTGTTATTTTGGTAATTTCACATTTCACATTAAAGGTAATTCAGGAAATTTACTCGTTTTTATCCATATAAACAACGTTGATATGGACTCCATTAACCACGTCATAAAAAACTTAACAAAAGTTAGACAGATGGACTAAAAGTAGACAAATCGAATAGTTTAGAGACTAAAAACATACTCTTTTTAGTTTAGGGATTAAAAGCAGATTTTCGGGATAGTTTAGGGACCAAAAACATATTTAATCCTGGTTAAAATTACACTTTTGATCATTCATCTCTTTATTCAGATTCAACTTAATTTTTTTTTTTTGATCAATTAGGTCTTCAATCTCTTAACATTTATACAAGTTAGTCTTCAATGTTAATTTTTCGTAAAAAACTAAAGAAAAACTGTTAAAGGCGTTAAAGTTTGACACATGTCCTATTTTAATTGGTTCATCAATAAAATATATATTTAAATTAAAAGAAATAGAATTTTAAAATTTAAAAATATAAAAAAAGAAAATTTAAACACTTCTTCTTCTCCATTATTGAATTTAGGCAATCAAATCAAAACATCATTTTAATCAACAAGCCAAAGCATTCGCATAATTTGCTACAGAATTCAACTGAAGAAATTAAAAAAGCTTGAACTTTTAACAATAAAAATCAAAACATAAAAATCTTACCTTTCAACAAGCTTAAAACATAAAAAAAGGAATAATTAAACAAAAGAAAAAAGCTTCTCTCACCCTTTGAAATTCCAAAGAGAAAAACAATTGGTACAAACATAAACACCTATTATTGAATTTAAGCAATCAAATCAAAATTAGCTTTGAATCATCAAACCAAATCAAAATTGGGGATAAAAACCCAAGGAAGAAGATCTAAGAAGCAGACAACGATTGAATGAAGGAGTTTTGTTTGTGTTAACGTTTGTGAGTGTAAGGTGTGGGGTTGTAGGTGGGAGGGCCTATTGCCTGCAATTGGGTGGGGTATGGATTTGGGGAAGAAGAAGTGTTAAGATTTTTTTTTTTAATTATAAAAAAATATTTTTTATTCAAAAATATATTTTATTATTATTTTATTGATAGACCAATAAAAATAGGGCATATCGTACTTTAACATCGTTAACGATATCCCGTTAATTTTTAACGGAAAATTACCGTTGAGGACTAACTTGAATCATTTTTAGCAAATAGAAGACAAAATTGAACGAAAAAAAAGATAAATGACAGAATCAAATCTAGGTCAAGAGATAGAAGACTAAAAATGTAATTTTGCCTTAAAATTATCAACTGAACAGAAGCTTCCACCTGGAGATTGGATAAGCTAGCTACCTTGGTTGGAACTTTCTAAACAGTGTGATTTAAGGTGCGTTTAAAAATTTTTATGGACAATTTATGAGAATAATTTATAAGTTTTATTAAAAAGGTATTTTTAGTTTTTTTTATAATATTTTTGAAATAGCTTATTAAAATAAATTATTTTTAATTTATTTATATAAATTTGATAATTTTTTTTTGTAAAGAAACTAATTTTTAATAAGAACTTATTGTAGTGTATAAGTGCTTTAAGTTGTATTTCTGAACGCATTTTAATGTTAAATTAATGCTTAGTAGGGACACTAGTGAGTGAAGGCGCTGAGTTCAACTCCTGTAAGTTATGTTTGGATTGATGGTGCAAAATGAAATCGAGCCTACGGAGCGAAATAATTTTTTCATTGCGTGCATTATTTAGATATGAGATAAAGCATGATATATTATAATTATTTTTTTAATATTATCTTTAATTTTATTTTAACTACCTCTTTGCAATTTTTTGGTCATAATAATGAATGATCGATGCAAACATACAACCCAGAGTGGATTTTTATGCATATGAAATAAGAAAAAAAGTTAAAACCTGATGGAGATTTGATTTACGGTTGATGATAAAAAAATTAGAATTTAATTGTAACTTTGATAATTAATTAGTGGAGGAGAGTGACAAAGAAACAAATAAGGCACCATAAAAAGGCAAAACTATCTTATAGAAAAATAAAATCAAGAATAAATATCACAACAAATAGAGATACAAAAGAGTGGGGAGAGAGATGTCGCAGATCTGTTGTTGCATTTGTTGAAACTCTCTTGTGTGTTGAGATTACCACATACTTTAATAATTATTCATTAAAATAAAAATATGATTCCATCTCATTCCTCCCAAATTGGGAAGAAACAAAAATAGGGAGAAGTGATGGAATGGAAGGGAGTAAGCTCCATCTAATACCATCCACTATATTTTCAATTTTTTTTAAGTGAACACATGATTCTTAATTTTTTTCTCTACCTTAATATTGGGATAGAAAAAATTTGAGATCACGTGATAATTTTACCAAAAATAGAAAGTTTGAGGTAATTTTAGAAAGGATAATTTTTCTTAAAAATATCTCATGTTTTCTAAAAATACTAGATACTTTACCTTTTTTTTTGTAAAGAGATCATAAGATTCTCAATTTTTTCTCCTACCTTAAAACCACCTAATTTTTAAGAGAGATTTTAAGGTGGGACGAAAAAAATTTGAGATCATGTCATCAATGGTCATTTTATCAAATATAGAAGTATGAGATATCTTTAGAAAGGGTAAATTTTTTTAGAAATATCTCATAGTTTTTAAAAATACCCCATATTTTCTATTTTAGGTAAAGTGATCACATGATTTTTCAAGTTTTTCCCCCCACCTTAAAACCACCGAATTTTTGTGGGTGGTTTTAAGTTGGGCCAGAAAATACTTTAGATCATGTGGTCACTTTTAAAAAATAGAAAATTTGAGATATTTTTAAAAATGGTATTTTTTTTAAAAATATCTCAAAGTTTCTAAAACTACCCCATTTTTTCCATTTTTTGTAAAGTGATCACGTGATTCTGAATTTTTTTCCCACCTTAAAACCCCGACAGTTTTAAGGTGGGACAAAACATATTTGAGATAAGTGGTCACTTTACCAAAAATGAAAAGTTGGAGGTATTTTTATAAAGGATTAATTTTCTTAGAAATATCTCATGCTTTCTAAAAATACCCCATATTTTCCATTTTTTGCAAAGTGATCACATGATTCTCAATTTTCCCCCCCACCTTAAAACCAGTTCAGAAAAAATTTGATATCATGTGATCACTTTACCAAAAATAGAACGTTTTAGTTATTTTTAGAAAGGATAATTTTTTTTAGAAATATCTAATGCTTTAAAAAAATACTCCATATTTTTCATTTTTTGTAAAGAGATCATATAATTCTCAATTTTTTCCTCTTACCTTAAAACCACCCAATTTTTAAGACTAATTTTATAGTGGGGCACATAAAATTTTAGATAATGTCGTCACTTTATCAAAAATAGAAGTATGAGGTGTTTCGAGTTTTTATGGGCGGTTTAAAGGTGGGCCAGAAATTATTTAAAATCATGTGGTCACTTTACCAAAAATGAAAAGTTTATGGTATTTTTAGAAAGGATTAATTTTTTTAGAAATATTTCATAGTTTATAAAAATACCCGATATATTCCATTTTTTGTAAAATAATCACGTGATTTTGAATTTTTTCCCACACCTTAAAACCACGTATTTTTTATAGGCGGTTTTAAGGTGGGGTAGAAAATATTTGAGATCATGTGGTCACTTTACAAAAAATGGAAAGTTTGAGGTATTTTTAGAAATGATAAATTTTCTTAGAAATAACTCATGCTTTCTAAAAATATCTCATATTTTCCATTTTTTGTAAAGTGATCACATGATTCTCAATTTTTCTCCTCACCTTAAAACCAGGGCAAAAAAAATTTGAGATCATGTGGATACTTTACCAAAAATAGAAAGTTTGAGGTATTTTTAGAAAGGATAAATTTTTTTATAAATATCTCATACTTTCTAAAAATACCCCATATTTTCCATTTTGTAACGTGATCACATGATTCTCAATTTTTTCCCAACCTTAAAACCAGGTCAGAAAAAATTTGAGATAATGTGGTCACTTTACCAAAAATAGAAAGTTTGATGGATTTTTAGAAAGGACAATTTTTCTTAAAAATATCTCACGCTTTTTAAAAATATCCCATATTTTTCTTTTTTTTGTAAAGAGATCACATGATCCTCAATTTTTTCTCCTACCTTAAAATGACCCAATTTTTAAGAGTAATTTTAAGGGTGGAGCAGAAAAAATTTGAAATCATGTGGTCACTTTATCAAAAATAGAAGTATGAGGAATTTATAGAAATGGTAATTTATTTTTTTTAGAAATATCTCATAGTTTGTATAAATATCTCATATTTTCCATTTTTTTGTAAAGTGATCACATGATTTTCATTTTTTTCCCCCCACCTTAAAACCTCCGAGTTTTTATGGGCGATTTAAAGGTGGGCTAGAAAATATTTGAGATATGCGGTCACTTTACCAAAAATAGAAAGTTTGAGGTATTTTTAGAAAGGGTAAATTTTTTTAGAAATATCTCATAGATTCTAAAAATACCCCATATTTTTCATTTTTTGTAAAGTGATCACATGGTTTTGAATTTTCTCCCCCACCTTAAAACCACTAAATTTTAATAGGAAATTTTAAGGTGGAGCAGAAAATATTTGACATCACGTGGTCACTAAACCAAAAACAGAAAGTATGAGTTATTTTTAGAAAGAGTACATTTTTTAGACATATTTCATACTTTCTAAAAATACCCCATATTTTTCATTTTGGTAAAGTGGTCAATTGCATGATTCTCAATTTTTTTTCTCCCAACTTAAAACCAGGGCAGAAAAATTTGAGATCACGTGGTTACTTTACCCAAAATAGAAAGTTTGAGTTATTTTTAGAAAACATAATTTTTCTTAGAAATATCTCATGCTTTCTAAAAATATCCCATTTTTTTTGTAAAGAGATTACATGATCCTCAATTTTTTCTCCAAACTTAAAACCACCCAATTTTTAAGAGTGGTTTTAAGGTAGGGTAAAAAATATTTGAAATCATGTGGTCACTGGTCACTAGGGGCAAAGCAAAGATTTTGGGAAAAAAGAGAAAAATAATTCCAAACATCTTACCATTTATTCTACCTTATAACACTAATTGCAAATTGCATCATTTAATATTTAAGGCTTGTCAAGTACTTCATTTAATATTTGGGGCCCCATATTTTTATGGGCCCGGTGCGGTTGGACATCTTGAACAGGTTCAAAACTACCCCTACTGGTCACTTTATCAAAAATATAAGTATGATGTATTTTTAAAAAAAAGTAAATTTTTTTAGAAATATCTCAGTTTCAAAAAATATCTCATTTTCCAACTCAAGCGGGTTAGAAATGTGGACACAAAAGAAAACCAAAATATCAAGACAAGAGAAAATTGATTACCAAGATGGAAATCATTGGTTTCAAGTGCGGAAGGGCTCAAACGCGGCGAGAATTCTGCCCTCTTTAATTTTTGTTGTTGTCCCCTGCATACATCACTCACATTAATACAATTATAGGAACAGGGAGATTTAGTGCGTGTTTGAGATTAGCTAATTTTACACAAATAACCACTTATTTTTGTAAGTTCTGTGAGATAATTTTTAAAAAATAAGTGATTATTTTAAAAACATGCACTAAAACCAAACGAAGAGATGAAAGCTTGAGTCCACAGGGGAGATAAAAGATGAAAAAATAATGAACTTCCCACTCAAGAAAGAGAAAAAAGTGATACAGTCACGTACCTAATGAACTCATATAGAGGTTTCACAAGCCACAGAAATGCAGAAATACTAGAAAAGTACAAGAAAAAGTAATCTGAACTCCTGGATGAGTCTCATGCATAAAAAACAACTTAATCACAACAGTTTTAAGAAACTTCCATTGAACTCTTAAAAACCGTGGATACTGCCCAACAACATACCTGTCAACAAAACGAATTGTAAGTTGTTAAAAAAGTGCAATATTTCAAAAGAAAAGCAAAGCGAAAAGGTACATGTAACCAATTCTTACATAATATTACTTGTAATAATAGGTTTGTTATATTTTTCCTTTGTGATTTCATATAGATTTAATAAAATCACAAATGACAATAACCAAAAATCTGTTTTCCTGTCACAGATCAAATATGATTAGCTATAAATAATATAAATAACAAATAAATATAGAATAAAATACCAAAAGTGATAAAATAATGAAACACAGGAAGTCAGATAATTTCATAATGTGCATAATTATACATTGATGCGAGATTTATGCACAAACTATATAGATACCTTCCATTACATTCTCGGCTTCCCATAACTATAAAAATAAAATTAAGACTAAAACAAATAGAAAAATGACTAGACTTGTCACACCCCACATTTACTTGTTCCCAAGTAAATAAAACTAAGACAAAAACAAAAAGAAATGACAAGTCACAAACAGCACACGAAATGAGGAAAATAAAGAAACACCAAAACCTCAAGTCAAGTTAAAGTTAATAACAACCTAAAATCTACTGCGCAGAAATAAAAAGAAAAAAAAAAGATGAAAGAAAAAGGAAAATTACTCCCCTATTATCATTGGTGAATAAAACTTCCATGTTAATATTTTGGACCATTTAATTTTCTTTAAAAGAAATAACACTCACCTAGTCCTTGCTTGTATAACTTCCCCCAAGGCTTTGCATAGCATCTATTGTGGTATTTGCTTCCCTGATGAGCCTTCTTCAAACAACCCAAGTTCACCTCTCACTTTTGTCTGTCTTTCCGTCTCCAAAAACAACCTTTATGCACTCCTATTTAAGCACATTAACTTACTAAGCCGTTACAAAATTGTGATATTCATATCGTTACACCTAGGCATGGAAACCGTCACGCCTAGTTGGCCAAAGAAATCCAACTCAAATGATATTAAAACATAGAGCAAACTCAAAAACACTTCTGCCCAAAAAAATCAATATTGAACATTCATTAAATAAACATACAAGTCATATTCTTTCCATTCTAACAAACAGAGCAAACTTAAAAAACAAAGCATGGACATTTCTTGGATAGCATAAATTGATCCATCACTTGGTTCATAATACACAAGTGATTTTCCACCCTTCAAAGAACACAATTGACAGCTTCAGTAACGTAAACAAGTGATTGCCAAACATAATTATCCTTAATACATAAATTATGTTCCTTAATTCCCAACTACCATAAGCAAAAGACCTTTGTTTCTCACCTGGTGCTAGAACAGGGTTCACTATCTTAACATATAAATAAAACATGTCAATACCTACTTCTACACTGTTTCAATTTGTGAATCAAAGCACCATCATCACTAATCGACATTCATTTTTAATCTGGGACTAAGCCTTCCATGAGCACAGTCACTTTGCAATCCAACCCCAACTCCTCAAATACCTTCGATTCAAGGTCCAATGAAGCAAAATTGGTTTGGGTCAAAGTGGTCATGATGGCGTTGCACGAAAATGAATAACCTATCCATATCAACCAGAGTTAACTAGAGTTAGCTCATGTTACAGAAAGTGAGCGGAGTGCAATTTTTAATACACTTTGGGGTTAGATGCTATTTATGCAAACCTCAAAGGGTCTCATTGCATTTTACTAAAAGAAAAAGGAAAACTACTCCCCTATGGTGAATTATATGTCCTTGTTAAAATTTTTGAGATACCATCAGCAGTGTCTTCTAGAAATCTAGAAATCCGCTGCTCCATATCGTCAGCTGCAAAGTCACCAATTCACTCAAGTGACAAAAAACTAAAATAAATCAATCAATAAAAAAACTAATAAGTAAAATATAAAACACAAAATGCAAATAAAAAAAACTTAGAACTAGCTCAACTAAAGTTAAGAAAATACCCGCTATTTCTCGTGTTTAACCACGGTTTTCTCTAAACCGTAGGAGATGCAAGTCATAAAATCTATTTATAACTATTTATAAACAATAAATTCTTCAGCATAGTTACGTTCCCTTTTGATCGGTGTTCGAACCAAATCAGATAATCAAGCAAGAGCATAGTTCAAGCATTGAGTAAATCAAAAATCAAACATTAGAATTTATCATAATCCTCAAAAAGCTAGTTAAATAAATCAAAAGCAGATCCAACCACAAGTCCACAACAAATGAGTGAAGGAGGCCCAGCAATCAAAATTAAATTAAAATGGTTCTAACCTGAAATGAAGATTTGATACAAATTAGTCCACCATTAAACTATCAACTACTATGATGAAGATATATCTAAAAATTAAAGTTGGGTAACTGAAAGAGAGCAATCAAATAGGGGAAAAGAAGTGCAACTTCATCAACATATAACAACTCCAAACATTGTAAAGAATAATAATTAATCCATAAAATGGTAGTGATCATCACAATGAAGTGCAACAGTATGGCAGAAGTGAAATATTTTTACAAAGATAAATTAAAGTGTGTGGTGGAAATTAAACCCTGCAACTTTAGGTCATGTGAAGATTAAACCCAACTGTTCCACCATGCACTTGGCATGGCGGATCTGGCCTCCTATCTGGTCTCCAGTGCGGTGGTTGGATATCTTTGGCCACTCACCTGGCGGTGAGGGGATACCTGCAAGCACTCCGACGATCAAGTCAGTTGTGTATCACAAGCAAGAATTCTCAGAACTAGAGTTATGATAAGCGTATCGAATGAAGACTAATTACATGTATTTATAGGGTAAACAGGGTCACCAAAGTCAAACCTGTCATTGTCATACTTCCGTGAATTGCGGCGGTAGGTGCGGATCCGTAACGGTCCTCACGTGGGGGTGATGTCCCCTAAGCCTTATGTCGGATGCCCATGTCATGGGTACACGACATGGGACCGACGGCTTGGGCCACCCACGTGAGGCCTGCACGTGTCCTTCCCGCGGGCTAGGTCCATAACAGTTGCCCCCAAGTCTTTGGTATGCCGTTGACTTACGACTTTGACCTATCCCGGTGACATAAAGTCCTTCCAAGTCGTTGCTGTTTCGAATTTTGTTTGTCAGTTAGGCTTTGGCACGTGTCTCTGTGGCATTGGCCCTGATCCTTCGTGGGCCGCGCCCATCATCGTTTAGTGACGTCAGGCCTGTGCGCATTAATTGCACCCCACGCCGTCACTTCTTCTTCACGTTTCATCTCCCCTTTCTCTCTCTATAAGTACTCCCTTTCTTAACCTCTTCCCTGCTCTTAAGTTTTTCTCTGCATAAAAGCTTTTTTCTTGCTTTTCTTGCTGTCAACTCCATCTTGCTGTCTTCCAGCTCTCCTTGGTCCTTTTTGCTTCACCATTTCCAGGTACCTTCTTCATTCCCTATTCGCTTTTTCTGTGTTTTTTTTCTTTTTTGATCTTCTAAGGAATGTCTACTCCTAAGAGGCCTACTAACTTTCCCCCCAAAGAAAGCCTTTCTGGGGAAGTTGGTTATTTCATTGGTTCCCCTTCTAGGCCTGAACCGTGACAGTAGTGATCATCACATTCCCACTCCCCCTTCAGTTTCTGGTTCTGATTCTGACCAAGAACCTTTATTTGAAGCCTTTGGGGAGATCACTCCTGGAAATCCCCAATTCATCACCTTCTCAAGGGCTCCATTTTCTGAATCTGTTGCCCCCGTACCCTTAAGGAATGGAATGGGTAAGTATGATTATGATGAGTCATCTGAGGATAGTGACAATACTGTAACGTCCATCTTGCATCCTCTTGCCCCCTTGTTAATTTGTTCTTCGCCTGAAACTTCTAGTTTTAATTCTTCTAATAATTCATCTAAATCTTCTGATTCAAATTCTTCTGACCCTCTTTTTGTCCCTCCTATTTTTGTTGTAGAACCGATGTCGGCTTCGCCTTCCATGTCGGGTTCCGAGTCGCCTTCGACTTCAGCCCCTGCCCAAGCCGTCAGCAAGCCTTCCAAGAGTAGGGCTTTAGAACGCCGCCAATAGAAAATCCACAACTGGTACGGTCCTCCAAAAGAAGCCGCCAAGATTGAGGTCCCTAAGAAGCTTAGGGGTATACGGGACGTACGGAGAATGTACTGGATTCACCATGATATTCTCCAGGTCCCATTTGGACTTAACACGACATTGAAATTCCATGTCGTTGATGTGGAATTTCGAGATGCGATGCACTTTCCCGGGACGACCCCAAAAGACGATGTCCCTCCTGGTCCCGTCACCGGCCGAGCGTGTGGATCCCAATGAAAGGATCGGGTCCCGCCCTTGCCAAGGTGCACCCGACTTTCTAATGGTTTATGACTGCTTTTTTCGGCTCATTCACCTACGCTTCCCCTTCACAAGTTTTCAGATTGAGATCCTCAACCGACTTGAGGTAGCGCCATTACAAGTTCACCCCAACGCTTGGGGTTTTATCAATGCTTTCGAGATTTTCTGTTGGGCCAATAGTTGGGAGTGCTCCAGCAACTTATTCTTGTACCTCTTTGCCCCCTACCACCTTTCCGACTTCGGGTTCATCTCCTTCCGCCAACGAAAAGACCACTTCTTCTTCCAACTCCTGGAAGATTCTTTTCCCCCTTTTAAGGATTCGTATTTTAAGGTACTATACACGGGGGAAGAGTTTCCATTCTGGACTGGTCCCACCAGCTCTCCATTGTTTCCGTTATACTGGTCCTATGACCACTATCTCCGAGAAACAAAGTCTTTCATTGCCGAAGAGGCCTCCTTGTTGGATTTTGATCACGCTGTGATCGCTGGGCTCCGGCAATTCACCGGAAAGCACGGGCTCATCAGATGCAAAGTCGTGATTCAAGGCCTCTGTGTCAGCCGGGCTGATACAATGGGTAAAATCATCTTAGACAATTTCATTATTGCCTTTTAAAGTACTTGTCGCTTTGTTTTTCATTCCTGCTTATGTTATTAACCCTGCTATTGTTTTTCTTTCCAGCTGCCATCATGTCGGGATATGCCCAGTTGATGAAAAAGACTGGCGGCATGACAAAGAAAGGAAAGAAGAAGGAAAGTCCCACCCAAAACCTGTTGCGTGAGCTTTCCATGGACCACGGGGTTCAAACCCCCGAAGCATCCCTAGGTCCAAACGCAACTACTGAGGATGTCGTGGCTACTTCGCCTGAAGTTCAGGCCGCGAAGAAAAGGAAACTTATCCTCTGGGATCGCCAGAAGTCCCCCGCCCCTGCTTCCCAAGAGCTGGAGACAACTCATGCTGCTTCTCACAACGAGATATCCATCTCGGATGATGAAGAAGTTGAAACGGTTGGAGAAGCTCTTCACCGAAAGAGAGGTTGGTGTTTAGCATATTTTATTCTCTGTATGACGTTACCCATTCGAAATTATACTGGGCTTTGACATTGTTATCATTTGTTTCTTTTATTCCATGTAGGAGGTGCTCCTGCAATCCCTGCCACGGGATCGTCTTCTTCCTCCCAATGGGAATGCTTCCAAGCCCCCATTGTTTCATTTCATCATGGGAAGTTCTTCAGGGATCTCCCCCGCTTTGTGCTGAAGGTATTCTTCCTTTCCTTCACACCACATGATTCTCTTTTCTTTTCCTTCTGAATTTGTACACGAGATTAATGTCGCTACCTATTTTGTAGGCCAATGTCGGGGAAGCCCTTGGTTGGATGTCTCGCCAATCAGCTCTTCTGAAACATTTTCATGAGGAGTTGGAGAAGCCCAATCCCGTGGCCGACATGGAGAAAAAATTGCAGGCCACTAAGGCTGCGGCGGAGAAGCAGATCCAAGCTCTTTCCAAAGAGCGGGATATATTGAAGGCTTCTCAGGCTGAGCTCAAGACCATTTAGGACTTTCAAATCTTTTCCTTAGGCCATTTAGGACCACTTTGTTTGCGGCTTCAGCCTGACCATTTGTTTGGGGATGCTCTACACTTGAACAGTGATGTCGGATTTGCAATCCTTGGAGGAGATCCTTGAATGGGCTTCCAGTGAATTGAGTCCCGTTATCAGTAACGATCACCGCTGGGATTCCAAAGCGACATATAATTGTTTTGAAGGTGAAAGACTCCACTCTTGTTGACGTAATAGTTGCGAGAGGTTCAGCTTTGACCCATTTCGTAAAATAGTCCACTGCGACTAAGAGATGTTTCAGCTGTCCCGTGGCTTTGTGAAAAGGCCCCAGGATGTCCATTCCCCAAGTGTGGAATGGCCAAGGCGCGGATAGAGTGTGTAGCTCTTCCGGCGGAATATGAGGGATGGTGGCATGTCGTTGGCATTGCTCACACTTTTTGATATGATTGGTAGCATCCTCTTGCATAATTGGCCAGAAATAACCTGCTCTCAACGCCTTCCTAGCTAAAGATTTAGCCCCGATATGGTGTCCGCAACTCCCTTCATGGATCTCGGCCAGCACATACCCGACCTCTTCTGGGCCAATGCATTTCAGAAGCGGAATTGAGACTCCCTTCCTGAACAGGTGGCCTTCCATCATAGTGAACCTCGTTGCTTTTTTAATAATCTTCTACGACTCTTTATCCTCCTCAGGAGTGATCCCCCTCTCAATATAATCTATCAAGGGGGTCCTCCAGTCTGCCTCCTGCACTTGCAAGGTCAAACTAGGATAGGGGATTACCTCTTCCACCAGAGTGGTAGTTTGAAGTCTTCTTTGTGCTGGCGAGTTTCGAAAGGAGGTCAGCTCTCGCATTCTCTTCTCTAGGTATATGTCAGATTTCAAATTTAGAGAACCCCACTAGAGCATCTCGTACCTTGGCGAGATATTTCTGCATGATGGGCTCTTTGGCTTGGTACTCTCCCTTAATCTAGGACACTACCAACTTTGAATCTGAGCAGATAGTTATCGCGTTTGCCCCTAATTCCTTGGCCATCCGTATTCCCGCAAGGCAGGCTTCATATTCTGCGTGATTGTTAGATGTCGGGAAATCAAATCTTAGTGAATACTCCACTACCAATCCTTCTGAGTTTTCCAGTATCACCCCGACGCCGCATCCCTTAATGTTCGAGGAGCCATCAACATATATCATCCATTCCCCGGGATGGTTCTCTCCGAGATGTGTCATTTCGGCAAGGACCTGTGCTTTAATCACTAGTCGTAGTTCATACGATATGTCATACTGAGTTAATTCAATCGCCCAAGACATCATCCTTCTTGCCAAGTCTGGCTTGTGTAAGATTTGTCGTATCGGCTGATTAGTCCTGACTAGGACGGGTAACATTAGAAATATGGGCGTAACCTCCTCGAAGCCACCAATAACGCGAAAGCTACTTTTTCAAGTCGTTGATAATTCAACTCAGCTCCCTGCAAGACTTTAGAAACAAAGTAGATTGGGAACTGATCTTTACTTCTCTTATAAGTACGCCACTCACGGCCTCATCAGCCACCGCGAGGTAGAGTCTCAAGGTGTCACCCGCCATCGGCTTTGTTAAGACAGGGGGAGATGCCAGGGAGGCTTTAAGCTCTTGGAACGCGACTTCACACTCTTGCGTCCATTCAAACGAGTCATGTTTCTTTAAGGCTTTAAATATGCGAAGGCAACGCTTTGCCGAGATTGGGAGGAAGTGAGATAAGGCTGCGACCCTCCCCGTCTTTGACCGTCCTAGGGCTGGTCATGTCGAGAATTGTCTGACATTTATCCGGGTTTGCTTCAATGCCACGATTGGTGAGCATAAATCCCTAAAACTTGCTAGCTTCCACACCAAACGTGCATTTCAGAGGATTAAGTCGTAAATTGAATTGCCGTAGACGTTGAAAAACAGATTCCAGGTCTTTCGACGGATCCTGATCATCTTTTGTTTTGACGATCATATCGTCGATATAGACTTCAACTTCTCTGCCTCTCATCTCGGCAAAGACTTTGTCCATCATCCTTTGATATGTCGCTCCTGCATTTTTCAAACCGAAGGGCATCACATTATAACAAAATACCCCGAGATCAGTGATAAAGGCAGTCTTATCCTGATCTTCGGGAGCCATGGGAATTTGGTTATAGCCAGAATAAGCATCCAAAAAGAAAAGATATTTATAACCCGCTGAGTTGTCTACCAACTTATCGATGCAAGGCAGCGGAAAAGGATCCTTCGAGCAAGCTTTGTTAAGATCTGTGTAATCTGTACACATTATCCACTTTCCATTGGCCTTTTTACCATCACGACATTGGATAGCCATTCAGAATACTGTACCTCGCAGATGAATCTCGCGTTTAATAACTCGTCGACCTGTTTTTCAATAGCTGTCGTCCGCTCTTGCCCCATTCTCCTCTTTTTCTGGGCCACTGGTTTGGCTCCTTCCTTTATCGCAAGCCGGTCACAGCAGAACTCGGGATCTACGTCTGGCATGTCCGAGGCGACCCATGCAAAAATATCCTTATTATCCTGTAAAACTTTGATCATATTTTTCATAATATTAATGGGTAAGTTTTTCCCGACCTTGACTACCTGATCAGGCTGGCTCCCGAGTCGTATTTCCACTGAGTCCCCTTCAGGTTCAGCCGTTCGTGTTGTAACTCCCCTCTCGGATCTAGGTCCGTCATCATTATAGCATCATCTCGCCTAACGAGCTTCTGTTTTCCTTTAGTTTCTTTCTTCTGTGCCTCCTTTATTTTTTCCTGTTCTGCACTGGCATAGTTTTCGTTATTTTAAGACTTTCTAAATAATAAAGTTGTGCTTCAGGGCCTTTCCCTCGGATAGTGACGATGTCGCCCCTGTCTCCAGGGAATTTCATCGCCATGTGCAAGGTTGAGACAACCGCTCCCAAAGCATTCAGAGTTGGTCGGCCTATAATGGCGTTACACGCTGAGGGGCACTCTACAACGAGGAACTTCACCTCTACTGACCTGCTTCTGTCACGGCCTGCAAAAGTTACCTTCAATTTTACATAGTCCTTGGGGGAAATAGTATCCCCTGTAAAGCCTATCAGATTCCCTTTGTGGGGGATCAGATGTTTATCTGTTAGGCCCAACTTCTGGAACAAGTCCCAAAACATTATGTTGGCTGAGCTCCCTTGATCAACAAATAACCTTTTTACTTCATACCCCGCCATCTTAGCCATGATAACCAGGGGGGCATTGGACCCGGCTCCATATATAGGTAGGTCGTCTTCGGTGAATGCCAAAGTAACTCTTTTCATGACCTTCACAGCCATGTAGTGATCTTCTATGTCGTGAGACCGTTTTCTCGACGACTCTGACAGTTCCCCCTGATCGAGACCTCCAGCAATCACGTTGATGACCCCTTTCAAAGTCGCTTCTTCATGTCGCTGCGGACTCCTGGATCGGGATCTCCGTCGTTCATCCCGCCCAGTGTCCTGGTTCCTTGTACCGGGTTCACGTCTTCCGGGTGATGACGGGCTCCTTCCACGGGATGTTCCTTCATCATTTTTCTGAACAAAATGTCTTAATTTTCCCTGTCGTATCAGCTTCTCGATGACGTCTTTAAGGTGGATGCATTCATTAGTGTGATGCCCGTGGTCTTTATGGTACAAACAAAATTTGTCCTTATTTTTTGCTTGTGACCTCATTGGTGGAGGCCTGTCTTTCAGCTCGGAGTACATGATCTCCTTATAGATACGAGAAGGCGGCATGGTTAACGGTGCATAAGTTGAGTAAGCACCCCTGGGTGGTCTCCCGCCCTTATCATACGTTTTTTCATTCTCCTTGGGTCTCCCGCCATAAGAATTTTTCTGTTTGTTTTCTTTTCTCTTTCCTGCTTCGCGGCTTGATTATCTGCCTTATTGTTTCGAACTCATTCTTCTATCTGGATCCACTTTTCAGCCCGCTTTTTCAGCTCCTCCATTGTTTTGGGCTTTTCTCCCGCTAAATCCTTGGCGAAGCCTCCTGGCTTTAGCCCCTGCCTAAGAAAATACAACATCATATTAGGGGCGACATCTTGTACCTCGAGGGATTCCGCGTTAAAGCGGATGATGAAGTCCCTCAATGGCTCGTCTGATCTCTGCTTTATCCTCTCGAGATGGTGCTCGGTTTTGAATTGTTGTTTGCTGCTTGTAAAGTTTGAAACAAACTTATCCTTTAATGCCTTCCATCCCGCGATGGATCCCACTGGTAATGATAAGAACCATCGTCGGGCTGCAGCTTTTAAGGTCAACGGGAATGCACGACATATGACGGGCTCCTTGGCCCATTGGAAGACCATCGTCTGTTGGAAGATCTCCACATGATCTTGAGGATCAGTTGTCCTGTCATACGGATCGATCTGAACGGCGAACTTTAAGTTGGCCGGTATGTCAAAGTTCATGATTGTCGGGATAAAGGGGTTATGACACCCTTCAATTCCTACGTCGTTTTTAGCCACCTGATCCATGTCGGGCGGCTGGGGTGGGGCGATCGCGGGGTTGGTGCGCGGGATCTGCGGTCCCACCATGGAGACCTGCCTCTCCATTTGGGGATTTTGCCCCTCTTGCTGATTCTCATGTCGTTGAGGGAGTTGCTAGCCCATCCCGAAGTTGACCAGAATTGCTTAAAATTCCTCTTATTGCTTCTTCCAAGCTTGTCGTTCCCTATTCATCCTCTTAATTTCTTCGACCTGCTTTCGAATCATCTCTTTCAAGTCGAGCATGCTGTCCTCAATCGTTGTCGCAGGACCAACAGGCCTGGCCTCTTCTTGTTGTCGTGGAGAAGGCCCGTTAGCAGAGGGCTGTTCTCCAGGGGCTCTTCCGGCGTTGGTCGATGCTCCCCTAGCTGCTTGATTCTTTCTCCTAGTGTTCACCATGTCACTACAATCATATTTTCGGTTAGCATGAGTTAGTTCCTGTTTGCCTGCAAGCACAAGAGGTTTTCTTGCTATACACTCATGCATGATCGTTAATGAAACAGGATTTAAGAGGACGATGAAGAAATTGCGTATTCATACAGGAATCTATTCACAGTTATTGCAGAAAAAATCAAAGAATGCAATTATCCGATCAACTAATTGGTGAAAAGTCACAATTCACCTATTGATCGGCTAGAAATGGCTTTTGCACCGATTAATTGACCGGAATTCACCTTGATAATCAGCAAAAATAGATACGCGAGGAGAAAGAGGTTGAGTTCTTGACTCCGATGGTGTTCTTCCTGCAAAATTACTAGAAAAACCAGATAAAAGAGGAAAAAGAGATGAGTTACGATCGGAGAAGAACAATTCTTTCCCACAGATAGCGCCAATGTTCCACCATGCACTTGGCATGGCGGATCTGGCCTCCTATCTGGTCTCCGGTACGGTGGTTGGATATCTCCGGCCACTCACCTGGCGATGAGAGGGTACCTGCAAACACTCCGACGATCAAGTCAGTTGTGTATCACAAGCAGGAATTCTCAGATCTAGAGTTATGATAAGCGTACTGAATGAAGACTAATCACATGTATTTATAGGTTAAACAGAGTCACCAAAGTCAAATCTGTCACTGTCATACTTCCGTAAACATGAGGTAGTAAATGGTTTTTATATTTCCAAGACATCAATTGTATTTAACTTTAATTATTACGTAACATGAGGTAATAGGATTATTTTTAGGAGGATATAGTAATGCTCATGCTAGCATATACTTTATTCAATCCAAAAACAAAAGTGAACAGAATCCGAAGGAAATGCTATCACTTAGGTTGGTTTCTATATTTGAACCAAGCAAAGGAACACACTTCATTGATTACAACTTGGATTTCTTAAAGAAGTAGGTACTAGTAATAAAATTCAAATGAAATTGCAAATGAAATCATGAGTGTTGACAAGCCATACCTCAGCAGGGTCCTATAACGCCTTGAACAAAATATACCATCGTAACAACATCATTATTTGGGGATAAATCTACCCCAAACAACGTGATGCTGCTCATGGGATATCTGTTCTTTCTAGGAGCAGTTCTACTTGCAGAGGAAGCCTCAAGATATAAAGATATAAAGGATACGTGAATATCCAGCTTTGTTAAACACTAACTCATAACAACCTCAAGAGAAAGGATGAGTTTGGGTAACATAAAACTTCTCCCCTCACAAAACATAAGGGTACACTCCTAAACTAGTCTGATCCAAATTGTATTCAACATTTGAAGCTAGAGGGACACACTAGAAGTATGAAGAAATATGAAGTATCTTTTTTTTCCATTGGGAGAGAAATGGAGCACATAGTATAAAACACACTAATATTCATGAAATCATATATTAGGTGCACTCACGGTGGTACATCAACATCCCTAAAAATTTAATTGGTGAAGAGTAAAAAAAAAAAAATACAAAATATCAAACCACAAGGGTTTTCTGCACAAACCGTCAAGAGGTTAGGAGGAGGTAACACCTAAAGAACTATCAATATTCATTCAGAATGAATCTTCCATCCTGCGATTCTATATAAAGTTGCCTTCAAGAATCTCTTACAAATGACTCAATATTATCACCCTCGATTAGTAACTGAATAATCTACACTCACCCAATGGACGAGGCATTATCCCTGGCCAGCCAAAACTCTGAAATCAGGAACCTTTGCCAATTCAGTCCCAATAAAAAAATATTGGGAATAGGGGGAAAACTAAGAGTAAAAAGCTGCATCACTTCTCAAAGCAAGTATATGGTAACTGATTGACTCAAGGAGCCTGTGAATCAAGTTAAAATGCACATGGTATTCCTACCAACTTCCACGCATTTTTTTAGCTTATCTACAAGTCTACCATTTCATCTTGCAACTCGCTTGGGGCAATTAGCCCAGGAATAGAAAGCATTCTTTGTCATTCTCTCTCCCTCTCAGCCGCGGCCTCTTCAGCATAGAGATCTCTGTTATCCTGAGAAGGCAATTGACAAGCCTCAGAATTGACAGAAATGAAAGGTAAATGCATAACAAAAACTGTCAATGTTATGCTACACTGTACGATGCAGGCAGAGGAGCAAGTTAAATAAACAATTTACCGTGTGAAAACCAAGCAAATGAAAAAACAAAACAAATCAACAATTTTACCATGTGCTAGCAAATGTTAATCCAAACAGTTATCATGTAATCATTTAATAGCAGTCCGCAATCTTCAACTTTTTATATTGGTCAAAGGAGACCCGGAATTTAGCACAGGAAAATGCAAGAAGCAAAATTACACAAAGCATTACCTGAGCTGAAAACTCCTTTGATTGTATAAGAAAATCTCGTATGTGAGATGTTGATAACACATATAAGCATAACTCATGTATGAGTTGAAATTCACCGCAAACAAGCAAGTATATTTCTTAGCAATATATAAAACATCATAAAAAGCAAATATAGAAAAAATGTCATCCAATTACTTAACACACAACTAGGAAAACCATGTACGATGAGGGTAAGCAATATCCAAGTAGCACATTCACATTCCACACACACAACCAGTTTGTAAGTAACTTAGAACATCCATGTAAGTTCCACAAGGGAAAATGTTATGGTAAATTTTACAACCAACAAATTTCTAGTAAAAAATATCTCCATTTTAGAAACATAAGTAGTCAAGCCAATAAGTGGTTACCAACAAGTTGAACATTAATTTTTTTCTAAACTATTTGTATCAATAATACCGGTAGGTAGTTTTCAAACTTAGTCACAACTCAAACGGAATCATTTCTTGACAAACTTTTTTCAATGGGAACAAAGCAAGCATGAAACATGAAGAACTCATATAATTCCTAAGTAACAACCAAGATAATCATATGAATCAAGCTTCATCACAATTCCAATCAATTCCAAGATATGACAATTTCAAATGAGAATAGTAAATCAAACCACAACTCCTCACAAGGACAAGTGTTTGCACTCTACCACTCAAGTGTTTCGGGTTAGTGTTTCACTCATGACCACCACTTGAGGCACACTACCATAGGCTTGCTAGTATTCTACGATCTCCACCACTAAATATGCATGCTAGAGCAAATCAAAGGTCTTTAATAAGGTTGTAATGGGGCTAAGGTATGGGTAGGATAAAGAAAAAGTGAACTAGCTAAAAATCCAAGAAATTAAGAGAACATTGATGGAAAATAGAAGAGTTCTAAATTAAATTATATGAAGATTTATATATTGAAGATGGAAGAGTAAAAAATGTGTAGAAACCAACAAAATTACAAACTCACAAACTAGAATTGCAATGCTCATTTTCTCTTGTTTTCTTTTTTTGTTGACCAATTTTTTCTCTTTTTTTCTTTTTCTTCACTTCAACATTTCTCTTTTTCATTGTTTTGCTTTTTTCTTTTTGTTTTTGCTATTTCTTTCTTTTCCTCATTTCTTCATTTTTTTTCTTCAACATTTCTCTTTTGCATCTCTAAAATTGAAAATAATATGCAAGCCTATATAACCAATGTATATACAACCTAGCTACATTTTCCACCCCAAACATAAAATAAAAATTTTGTATGTCCACGAACAATCCCTATATGCAACCAAAAACTTAATTTAGAACTCTTCATCAAAATCAATGTTATCATAGTTTCTAAGATTAGGTATACATGGTTTTTTACTTTAGGCTTGTAATGAGCTCAAATAACCAAAGAATAAGGAAATTAAGGCTCAAGGGGCTAAACAAGGGATAAAAATGTAGGGAAGGCTTTTTTTTTGGCAAAAGTAGCTAAGTGAAAAAAAACATGTCTTTATCACTTTTATTCAAGCACACAAAAATGCAATCTCAATCAAGAACAAAAGCAAGTTCTAGAGTATGACATCAAGAAGTGGCAATCACACATGAAAGAATGTAGGAGGCTTTAATCTCACCGGTTATAAGTTGCAACTTTCATTACTATCTCATTTTTCATTGCCAAACCTAGGTTTATCTTGAAATTGTAATTTAACATGTTCATTTCTACCAAGGACATACAAAGAAATCATATGATTCAAAATGTTCAATTTCACTAAGTCCCAATGGAAAACGAATATCAAGAATAGATCAATTAGAGATGAGCCTAACACAATGTCTCCACTAATCATAACAAGCAAATATTGAAATGTTAAGTATACGCACAATTCAATCCATTCAAGCACAAATTCAAAATTTACCACTCCTTGTTAGCTCAAACAAAAGTATACGAAAATATAGTAGCATTAAGGATATGATACATGCAAATTATAGTGCAAGAATTACCGTGTTTTAAGAGATTAGAAATCTCCCTGAAATCATGGAATTTTGTGCATATGTCCAAGAGCAAGATGCATCCAATGTGAGCTGCAGCTGTTGTGAACAAACCAAGGATGGTTCAAAATGTTGACACCTGTATTAACAATAAGTTTCTTGAATTTGTAGTAGCAAAATTTGCATTGTACAACATTTCTAATAAGAAAAAAAAAAAAACAGCATATAAGGAACTTGTACACACGAGTAACGGAAAAAATTAATAAATTTTAAAACTTCTAAGATATATACGTCAGAAGTTAGAATGGCATACCCCTCCACCCAGGAAAGCATTAATTTGAATTGGCCCTAAGGTAGTTCCATGAACTGCAGATTGTATCTGTTTGTATCTTTGTGCAGCTGCATCCACTGGATCCTTTATAGCCATTGTTTCTGACATCAAATACTTAGAAGATATCATAACTCACAATTCTTACAAGAGTGCAGAGCTGCAAAATAAACCAAACTTCAATTTAAATTCCATCTTCAATGGTTAGTGATCAAGAAATAAAAGAATTAAGACACATAGGGTAGAGCACAAAGTGGGAAGAAAAAAGGAGGTTCTCAGGAAAGAAAGCCTCACATGGAACTAAAGGATAAAGCAGCCTAACATCCGATACTTTTGTCTGAAACAATTTTTGGCAGGTCTTAAACCTCATCAATCTAGTTTATTTTAGGAGTAATCAAACCAAAATAAAAATTGTGATTGTAGAAGGGAATCTAATTGCCCAATTTTTAGTTTATCTTTATCTCTTTCCTTTTATTTTGTTCGGGATGTTACAGGACCAAGAATCGAATGAAATACCCCTCACTCTCACAAGAGTACATAGTATGAAAAATAAGATATTAAAGATGTAAGTGAGAAAACAAACCTCAAATAGCAAACTTCAGGGGTAAGGTAAGGGTCCTTCCTTGCTCTAAAACGCTAAATATCATAGAACATAAGGGATATGTAAAAGAGAAAAATAATAGATCAGAGTTCTTCACTATAACCCATCTATTATGAGAAATTCATGAGAACCCAGAATAAACCAAGAACCATAAAACAACATTTTTTTAATTTGTTTCAACAGATACTCAGAATTAGACACCAATAATTGTAGAAATCATGAACTGACTACCCAAACATAAATTCCACAAAACCCACAAGTCCCACACTACAAAAATAGAAAGTTTTGAAAGCCACAAGGAGAACCCAGAAGAAAAGACATCGAGAGTTACAAATCATAGGCCAAAAATGAAAATCTGGGTCTCAAAGTTTCTTAAATAGTCAAAATCAGATGAAGAAAAAAAAAACCTAGAAGAACGGTGCATTGAAAAAGAGGGGATCACATCCGAGAAAAGATGAAGTAGCTGACTAAACTAACCACAATCATGTTCACGGTGGCCAGAAATGCGTCGAAGGCTCTGCTGAGAGCAATGGCGTTGTCACTGAAGAATGCTTCGCCGAAGAGTGTGGCGTTTTCTGAAGGCAAGAAAGGGAGAGAGAGAAAGGGAAAGTTGAGGTTGGAAAGAAATGGAAATTGACCCACAAGAATGGTTAAGAGTGACAACGGATAGTTTTGAGAATCATTTTTATGATTCACCTATTTTTTTTTTCCATCCTGCTTTAAAAGTCGGTTACCTCTGCCAAAAATGAGTTTATTTGCTATTAATACATTGTTGCATTGCAATCAAGAAATTACATTAAAAATATTTACCTTTTATTAATAATTTTCACTTTAGTCTCTATTTATTAAGAATTTTCAATTTAATTCTTAACTTTTATAAAATTATTTTTTAGTCCTTTTTTATTTAAATTAGTCTAACTTTCTAAAAATTTATTTACACTAGTATTCGACTTAAATTTGTATAAAAATAAAAACACTTTAGCTTTGCAAGGGAATGAAGTGAAATGAACTACCGAGTCATGTAGTAAAGTGAAACACTTTTAAAAATAGAAACTAATATGAAATTATTTTATAAATTTAGGGACCGAATTGATAATTTATTCGATTAAGAATATATGAAACTTGCATTTGATTAGTCCAAACTAAGTAGTATTTTCTTTTTTCCTTTTTTATTTTATGTTCCTATTTAGTAATATGTTAAAGGAAGTATTAATTACATTTTTATTTATTATTCTCTCTGTTCCAATTTATATGTACACTTTAGAGTAAAATACAGTTAATAATTATTCTAGTTTTCATCAACAAAATTTTTAAAGTCTTTAGATTACCATTTATCTCTCTTTGTGGTATTAGCGGGAAGCACACGTGCAGGTCTCACGTGGGCGGCCCAAGCCGTCGGTCCCATGCCGTGTATCCACGACATAAGGCACAGGGGACATCACCCCCACGCGAGGACCGTTACAGATCCGTAATTACCGCCGCAATTCACAGAATTGAGACAGTGACATGTTTGACTTTGGTGACCTTTGTTTACCCTATAAATACATGTGACTAGTCTTTATTCGGTACGTTTTTCATAACTCTACATCTGAGAATTCCTGCTTAAGACACACAACTGACTTGATCGTCGGAGTGCTTGCAGGTACCCCCCTCACCACCAGGTGAGTAGCCGAAGAGATCCAACCGCCGTACCGGAGACAAGATTGGAGGCCGAATCTGCCATGCCAAACGCATGGTGGAACATTGGCGCCGTCTGTGGGGAAGAATTGTTCTTCTCCGATCGTAACTTATCTCTTATTTCCTCCTTTATCTGGTAATTTTGCAGGAAGAACACCACCGAAATCAAGAACTTAATCTCTCTCTCCTCGCATATCCATTTTTGCTGGTTATCAAGGTGAATTCCAGTCAATTAATCAGTGCAAAGCCATTTCTAGCCGATTAATCGGTGAATTGTGACTTTTCACCGATTGGTTGATCGGATAATTGCATTATTTGAATTTTTCTATAATAACTGCGCATATATTCCTATACGAATATGTAATTTCTTGATCATCCTCCTAAATCCCGTTTCATTAACGATCCTGCATGAGTGTGTGGCAAGAAAATCTCTTGTGCTCGTAGGCAAACAAGAACTAACCCATGCTAACTGAAAATGTGGTTGTAGCGACATGGTGAACACCAGGAGAAAGAATCAAGGAGCTAGGGGAGCATCGGCCAACGCCGGAGGAGCCCCTGGAGAACAGCCCTCTGCTAACGGGCCTTCTCCACGACAACAACAAGAAGAGGTTAGGCCTGCTGGTCCGGCGATGTCCGAACATAGGATGACAACGATTGAAGACGGCATGCTCGACCTCAAAGAGATGATTCGAAAGCAGGCCGAAGAAATTAAGAGGATGAATAGGGAACGAGAAGCTTGGAAGAAGCAACAAGAGGAATTTCAAGCAATTCTGGTCAACCTTGGGATGGGCCAGCAACTCCCTCAACGACATGAGAATCAGCAAGAGGGGCAAAATCCCCAAATGGAGAGGCAGGTCTCCATGGTTGGTCCACAGATCCCGCACACCAACCCAGCGATCGCCCAGCCCCAGCTGCCCGACTTGGATCAGGTGGCGGAAAACGACATAGGTATTGAAGGGTGTCATAACCCCTTCACCCTGGCAATCATGAACTTTGACATGCCGGCCAACTTCAAGTTCGCCGTTCAGATCGACCCGTATGATGGGACGACTGATCCTTAAGATCATGTGGAGATCTTCCAGCAGACGATGGTCTTCCAGGGGGCCAAGGAGCCCGTTATATGTCGAGCATTCCCTTTGACCTTGAAAGCTGCGGCCCGGAGATGGTTCTCATCGTTACCGGCGGGATCCATCGCGGGATGGAAAGCATTAAAGGATAAGTTCGTGTCAAATTTTACAAGCAGCAAACAACAATTCAAAACCGAGCACCATCTCGAGAGGATAAAGTAGAGATCAGACGAGCCATTGAGGGATTTCATCATCCGCTTTAACGCGGAATCTCTCGAGGTACGCGATGTCGCCCTGAACATGATGTTGTATTTCCTTAGGCAGGGGCTAAAGCCAGGAGGCTTCGCCAAGGATTTAGCCGGAGAAAAGCCCAAAACAATGGAGGAGTTGAAAAAGCGGGCTGAGAAGTGGATCCAGATAGAAGAATGGGTTCGAAATAATAAGGCAGATAATCAAGCCGCTAAACAGGAAAGAGAAAAGAGAGATAGACAGAAAAATTCTTATGGCGGGAGACCCAAGGAAAATGACAAAACGTATGATAAGGGCGGGAGACCACCCAGGGGCACTTACTCAACTTATGCCCCGTTAACCATGCCGCCATCTCGTATCTATAAGGAGATCATGTATTCTGAGCTAAAAGATAGGCCTCCTCCAATGAGATCACAAGCAAAAAATAAGGACAAGTTTTGTCTGTATCATAAAGACCACGGGCACCACACTAATGAATGCATTCACCTTAAAGACGCCATCGAGAAGTTGATACGATATGGAAAGTTGAGACAATTTGTTCAGAAAAATGATGAAGGAACATCCCGTGGAAGGAGCCCGTCATCACCCAGAAGACGTGAACATGGTGCAAGGAACCGGAACATTGGGCGGGATGAACGACGAAGATCTCGGTCCAGAAGTCCACAGCAACATGAAGAAGCGGCTTCGAAAGGGGTCATCAACGTGATTGCTGGAGGTCTCGATCAGGGGGAACTACCAGAGTCATCGAGAAAACGATCCCAGGACATAGAAGATCATTGCATGGCTGTGAAGGCCATGAAAAGAATTACTTTGGCATTCACCGAAGACGACCTGCCTACAAATGGAGTCGGGTCCAATGCCCCCTTGGTTATCATGGCTAAGATGGCGGGGTATGAAGTAAAAAGGTTATTCGTTGATCAAGGGAGCTCAGCCGACGTTATGTTTTGGGACCTATTTCAGAAATTGGGCCTAACAGATAAAGACCTAATCCCCCACAAGGGAAATTTGATAGGCTTTACAGGGGATACTATTTCCCCCAAGGGCTATGTAAAATTGAAGGTAACTTTTGCAGGTCGTGACGGAAGCAGATCAGTAGAGGTGAAGTTCTTCGTCGTAGAATGCCCCTCAGCCTATAACGCCATTATAGGCAGACCAACTCTGAATGCTTTGGGAGCGGTTGTCTCAACTTTGCACATGGCGATGAAATTCCCTGGTGACAGGGGCGGCATCGTCACTATCCGAGGGAAAGGCCCCGAGGCACAACTTTATTATTTAGAAAGTCTTAAAATAACGAAAACTATGCCAGTGCAGGAACAGGAAAAAGTAAAGGAGACACAGAAGAAAGAAACTAAAGGAAAACAGAAGCTCGTTAGGCGAGATGATGCCATAATGATGACGGACCTGGATCCAAGAGGGGAGTTGCAACACGAACGGCCTGAACCTGAAGGTGATTCTGTGGAAACACAACTCAGGAGTCAACCTGATCAGGTAGTCAAGGTTGGGAAAAACTTACCCATTAATATTATGAAAAATATGATCAAAGTTTTGCAAGATAATAAGGATATTTTTGCATGGGTCGCCTCAGACATGCCGGGTGTAGATCCCGAGTTCTATTGTCACCGAATCGCGATAAAGGAAGGAGCTAGGCCAGTGGCCTAGAAAAAGAGGAGAATGGGCCAAGAGCGAACAACAGCTATTGAAAAGCAGATTGACGAGTTATTAAACGCGGGATTCATCCGCGAGGTACAGTATTCTGACTGGCTATCCAATGTCGTGATGGTAAAAAAGGCCAATGGAAAGTGGAGAATGTGTAAAGATTACACAGACCTTAACAAAGCTTGCCCGAAGGACCCTTTTCCGCTGCCCTGAATAGATAAGTTGGTCGACAACTCAGCGGGTTATAAATATCTTTCTTTTCTGGATGCTTATTCTGGTTATAATCAAATCCCCATGGCTCCCGAAGATCAAGATAAGAGTGCCTTTATCACTAATCTCGGGGTATTTTGTTATAATGTGATGCCCTTTGGTTTGAAGAATGCAGGAGCGACATACCAAAGGATGATGGACAAAGTCTTTGCCGAGATGAGAGGCAGAGAGGTCGAAGTCTACATCGACGATATGATCGTCAAAACAAAAGATGATCAAGATCCATCGAAAGACCTGGAATCTGTTTTTCAACGTTTACGGCAATTCAATTTACGACTTAACCCTCTGAAATGCACATTTGGTGTGGAAGCTGGCAAGTTTCTGGGATTTATGCTCACAAATCACGGCATTGAAGCAAACCCGGATGAATGTCGGGCAATTCTCGACATGTCCAGCCCTAGAACGGTCAAGGACGTGCAACAACTTACGGGGAGGGTCGCAGCCTTGTCTCGTTTCCTTCCAATCTCGGCAAAGCGTTGCCTTCCCATGTTTAAGGCCTTGAAGAAGCAAGACTCATTTAAATGGACGCAAGAATGTGAAGTCGCGTTCCAAGAGCTCAAAGCCTCCCTGGCATATCCCCCTGTCTTAACAAAGCCGATGGCGGGGAACACCTTGATACTCTACCTCGCGGTGGCTGACGAGGCCGTGAGTGGCGTACTAATAATAGAAGAAGGTAAAGATCAGTTCCCAATCTACTTTGTTTCTAAAGTCTTGTAGGGAGCTGAGTTGAATTATCAGCGACTTGAAAAAGTAGCTTTCGCATTACTGGTGGCTTCGAGGAAGTTACGCCCATATTTCCAATGCTACCCCGTCCTAGTCAAGACCAATCAACCGATACGACAAATCTTACACAAACCAGACTTGGCAGGAAGGATGATGTCTTGGGCGATTGAGTTAACTCAATATGATATATTGTATGAACCACGGCTAGCGATTAAAGCACAAGTCCTCACCGACTTCCTTGCCGAAATGACACATCTCGGAGACAACCATCCCGGGGAATGGACAATATATGTCGATGGCTCCTCGAACATCAAGGGATGTGGCACTGGAGTGATACTGGAAAACTCGGACGGATTGGCAGTGGAGTATTCATTAAGATTTGACTTCCCGACATCTAACAATCAGGCAGAATATGAAGCCTACCTTGCAGGAATACGGATGGCCAAGGAATTAGGAGCAAACGCGATAACTATCTGTTTAGATTCAAAGTTGGTGGTGTCCCAGATTAAGGGAGAATACCAAGCAAAAGAGCCCATCATGCAGAAATATCTCGCCAAAGTACGAGATGCTCTAGTGGGATTCTCTAAATTTGAAATCCAACATATACCTAGAAAAGAGAATGCAAGAGCTGATCTCCTTTCGAAACTCGCCAGCACGAAGAAGACTTCAAACTACCACTCCGTGGTGGAAGAGGTAATCCCCTATCCTAGCTTGACCTTGCAGGTGCAGGAAGCAGACTGGAAGACCCCTTTGATAGATTATATTGAGAGAGGGATCACTCCTGAGGACGATAAAGAGTCGCAGAGGATTATTAAAAAAGCAACGAGGTTCACAATGGTTGAAGGCCACCTGTTCAGGAAGGGAGTCTCGATCCCACTTCTAAAATGCATTGGCTCAGAGGAGGTCGGGTATGTGCTGGCCGAGATCCATGAAGGAAGTTGTGGGCACCATATCGGGGCTAAATCTTTAGCCAGGAAGGCGTTGAGAGCGGGTTACTTCTGGCCAACTATGCAAGAGGATGCTATTAATCACATTAAAAAATGTGAGCAATGCCAACGACATGCCAACATCCCTCATATCCCGCCAGAAGAGCTGCACACGCTATCCGCACCATGGTCATTCCACACTTGGGGAATGAACATCTTGGGACCTTTTCATAAAGCCACGGGACAGTTGAAACATCTCTTAGTTGCAGTAGACTATTTTGACGAAATGGATCGAAGTTGAACCCCTCGCAACCATTACGTCTGCAAGAGTGGAGTCCTTCACCTTCAAAACAATTATATGCCGCTTTGGAATCCCAGCGGCGATCGTTACTAATAACGGGACTTAATTCACTGGAAGCCCATTCAAGGATCTCCTCCAAGGGTTGCAAATCTAACATCATTGTTCAAGTGTAGAGCATCCCTAAACAAATGGTCAGGCTGAAGCCGCAAATAAAGTGATCCTAAATGGCCTAAGGAAACGATTTAAAAGCGCCAAAGGAGCCTGGACAGATAATCTTTATCAGGTATTATGGAGTTACAGAACCACCTCGCAAACTACAACAGGAGAAACTCCTTTCCGGCTTGTATATGGAACTGATGCAGTAATCCCGGTTGAAATCGGTGTACCATCTTGGAGAGTCATGTATACCCCGCCAAATAATGACGCACTCTTAAGAGAAGAACTTTACTTTGTAGACGAAGTCCGGGAGTTGGCTCGACTAATTGAGATGTCGAGGAAACAACGAGTTGCTCAACGATACAATGCTAAGGTCATGAAACGCGAATTCATAATAGACGGCCTTGTTCTTAGAAGGGCCAGTATAGGGCTGAGGAATGCAAAAGATGGAAAGCTCGCAGCTAATTGGGAAGGCCCATATCGGGTGATCAAAAGTACTAGAAAAGGTGCATATGCCTTGGAGACTCTGCAAGGAAAAGAATTGCCTAGAACTTTCAATGTCGCGGATCTGAGAAAGTATTACAGCTAGAAAGTACCCGACTTGTTTACGCTTAAATTTGATTGTATTTTAGTCTTAATGTACAATTTCTGTAAGGGGTACTCTTTTTCCTTCTCGGGTTTTTTTCCTAAGGAGGGTTTTACCTTGAAGGTTTTAATGGGGCCCCAAGTTTTGTAACCCTACGACATATGAAATAAAAACAGATATTTGTCAAAGTTTAAGATTTCAGTTGTAGATATACAATTACCACGACTCATCAGGCGTATAAAAGGATAAAAAAATCCTAACAAGGCGACATGCACCAACAAGATAGGCCACAGGCCTTGAAGTACTTCACCAGGATCCAAGATCCCACTAAGGTGACCCGCCCAAAATAGGCCACTGGCCTTGAAGTACTTCACTAGGATCTAAGATCCCACTAAGGCGACCCGCCCAAAATAGGCCACTGGCCTTGAAGTAATCTAAGATCCCACTAAGGTGACCCGCCCAAAATAGGCCACTGGCCTTGAAGTACTTCACCAGGATCTAAGATCCCACTAAGGCGACCCGCCCAAAATAGGCCACTGGCCTTGAAGTACTTCATCAGGATCAAGGATCCCACTAGGGCGACACGCCCCAAATAGGCCGTTGGCCTTGAAGTACTTCTTCAGGATCAAGGATCACAATAGGGCGACATGCCCTAGATAGGCCATTGGCCTTGAAATATTCCACCGAAATCAAAGATCCCAGCAAAGGCGGCATACACCTATGATCTGGTTATGAAAATCAATTATGGTAAGAAGTTAAAGTTCAAATAAATCAGAAGCATAAAGCTCAAGTTACGACTTCCAAAAGTCACAATATGTGGAAATTTAATGTTGAAAATGTTAAGTTAAAAGTTGCGATATAAAGTCGTTATGAATATAAACGAACAGAGTGATGTCATTAAAAGTAAAGTATTACAAAAAGAGGGCTGAATAACAGGCCAGTAAATTGTTCATTACAGCAAAAAGTAAATCTAATTATTACAAACAAGAGCTTCAACGCTAGCAGGCGCGACATTATCATCTTCAGCTGCCCGGGGCGACATTGAGTAATCAGCAAAGGGGTCGAAGGACTCCAACTCTGGATCATTCAGGTCGACTAGAGTGGGCGGATCATTGTCATAATCCACCAGCTGACCACCTTCCACCCCGTGTAGTGGATGGACCCCTTTATAGGAAAGTACCAATCCTGGGTTAAGAAATTCCACTTACTTAAGGCAACTGGTGAAGGCCATGTACGCTCCGTTTGAGACCACATGACTTTGCTCCTGGACCTCAGCCTTCAGTTTGTCGTTAGCAACCTCTAAAGCCGCCTTGTCTTTCTGCAATTGATCTCGAACCCGGGATAGCAGCTTGGCTTCCTCCGACAAAGAAGCTACTTGCTCCAAAGCCTTGGCAAGAGAGACTTGTGCTTCCTTCTTCTCATCAGAAAGTTTAACACTTTCTAACTTTAGCTGGTCGAATTGGGAAGCAGCTGTGGCAATCTCGTTCTTCAGCTCGACCTGAGAAGCTTTCAGTATGTCCCGCTCATTGATAAGAGCTTGAATTTGCTTCTCAACCGCAACTTTGGTGGCTTGTAGCTTCTTTTCCAAGTCAGCCACCGGATTAGGCTTCTCTAACTCTTCATGAAAGTACTTCAGCAGAGCAGACTGACGGGACATCCAGCCAAGCGCTTCCCCGACATTGGCCTGCGAGATGAAAAACGACATTAACGAAGTGTACAAACGCAACAGAAGATAGAAAAGTGAAGTATGTGACATAAAGGAAGGAAAAAATACCTTCAGTGCAGAACGAGGCAGCTCCTTAAAGAATTCCCTATGATGAAACGAAACAATGGGGGCTTGAAAGCCTTCCCATTGAGAGGAAGATGATGATCCCGTAGCAGGCGGGGCAGGGGCAGCTACTACAGAAGTGGAAATCAGGAAGGGACATCAGCATAAAAGATCAATAGAATTTCAGAATTTAACAAGTTTTGAAGACATTAGTTAACTAACCTCTTTTCCGTATTAGGGCGACTCCAACTGTCTCCGCTTCTTCATCATCCGAGATAGATATCTCGTTGTGAGGAGCAGATTGGATTGCCTCCGACTCCTGGACAGTAGGGACAGGGGACTTCTGGCGGTTGCGGAGGATGGGCTTCCTCTTTTTTGCCGCCTGAACTTCGGGCGACATCGCACCAACGTCAGTAGAGGTCGCAGATGGACCCTGGGACATTTCAGGAGGTTGAACCCTATGATCAGTGGTCAACTCCCGGACCAAGTTCTGGGCTGGGGACTCCTTCTTTCCTTTCTTAGTCATGCCCCTGGTCTTCTTCATCAATTGAGCGTATCCCGTCATGATAGCACCTGAAAACAAAGCCAACATAACAGTTAAAAAATTATAACCCGTGAAGTAAGCAAATGACAAGAGCATAATGGCGACTTTACTCAAGGTGTCGGCGCGACTAACACAGCGTTCCCGGATGATATCTTTGCACTTTACAAGACCATGTCGTTTGTTAAACTCACGAAAACTAGCAATGATGGCTAGTTCGGAGTCAAGCAACGAGGCCTGGTCAGTAACATAGGTCTCAGCCCCACGCAGATAGTGTTCGTAAGACCAATAAAGAGGAAATAGGGGAGACCCATCTGGACCCATCCAGAAGGGATACTCCTCCCCGACATACGACACCTTGAAATAAACGTCCTTGAAGGGGGGGAAGGAGTCGTCATAAAGCTTGAAGAAGGCATGGTCTTTCCTCTGACGGAACGATATGAAGCTGAAGTCGACGAGGTGATAAGGCATGAAAAGATAAAGGAAAAGGTTGCTGGAGATCTCTCAGTTGTTGGCCCAGCAGAATATCTCAAACGCATTTATAAATCCCCAAGTGTTCGGGTGGAGTTGAGAAGGCGCCACCTCAAGTCGGTTGAGTATCTCGACTTGAAAGTTGGAGAAGGGGAAACACAGACGAATGTCGTGGAAGAAACACTTGTACAACATCATGTAATCGGCCCCTCCTCTTCGAGGGCAGGATCCAATACGCTCATTGGGATCAACACGCTCGACCTTATATAATGTAATTGGACCAGAGGGAACCTCTTCTGCAGGCGTGGCTCCAGGGAAGTGCATGGCCTCCCTAAATTCAACTTCCGCGACATGGAATTTCAGGGTGGAGTAAGCCCGGAAGAAACTTGGAGGATGTCGTGGTCAATCCAGAACATCCTCCTCACCTCCCGGATACCTTGTAGTCTTTTGGGGACTTCAATTCTCGCAGCCTTCTTAGACGGGCCGTACCATTCATCGATTGTTTTACGACGACGTGTAAGGGCCTTGGAAGGTTTTCAGACGACTCGGATGGAGCTGAAGTCAAGGGTGACTCTGAACCCGACATAGGAGACGAAGCCGACATCGGTTCTACAATGGAAACAGGAGGAACAAAAAGAGGGTCAGAAGAGCGTGAATCAGAAGATTTAGTAGAATTATCAGAAACATTAAAACTAGAAGTTTCAGACGAAGAACAAATTAACAAGGGGACAAGAGGATGTAAGATGGACGTTACAGTATTGTCACTATCCTCAGATGACTCATCATAATCATATTTACCCATTCCATACCTTAAGGGTTTGGGGGCAACAGATTCAGAAAATGGAGCCCCAGAGAAGGGGATGAGTTGGGGATTTCCAAGAGTGATCTCCCCAAAGGCTTCAAATAAAGGTTATTGGTCAGAATCAGAACCAGAAACTGAAGGGGGAGTGGGAATGTGATGATCACTGCCATCGCATGGTTCAGGCCCAAATGGGGAACCAATGAAGTAACCTACTTCCCCATAAAGGCTTTCTTTTGGGGGAAAGTTAGTAGGCCTCTTGGGAGTAGACATTTCCTAGGAGGATCAACAATAAAAGGAAGGAAAACACACAGAAAAAGCGATTAGGAAATGAAGAAGATACCTGAAAATGGTGTAGCGAAAAAGGACCAAGGAAAGCTGGAAGACAGCAAGATGGAGCTGATAGCAAGAAAAGCAAGAAGAAAGCTTTGATGCAGAGAAAAACTTGAAAGGCAGGGAAGAATTTTAGGTTAAGAAATGGAGTACTTATAGAGAAAAGAAGGGGAGATGAAACGTGAAGAAGAAGTGACGGCGTGGGGTGTAATTAATGCGCACAAGTCTGACGTCACTAAAATGATGATGGGCGCGGCCCACGAAGAGTCAGGACCAATACCACAAAGACACGTGCCAAGGTCTAAACTGACAAACAGGAGTCGAAACAGCAGCGACTTAGGAGGATAATATGATACCAGGTCGGATCAAAGTCATAAGTCAACGACATGCTGAACGACATACCGAAGACTTGGGGGCAACTGTTATGGACCTAACCCGCGGGAAGCACACGTGCAGGTCTCACGTGGGCGGCCCAAGCCGTCTGTCCCATGCCGTGTATCAACGACATAGGGACACGACATAAGGCACAAGGGACATCACCCCCACGTGAGGACCGTTACAAATCCGTAACTACCGCCGCAATTCACGGAACTGAGACAGTGACAGGTTTGACTTTGGTGACCTTTGTTTACCCTATAAATACATGTGACTAGTCTTCATTCGGTACGTTTTTCATAACTCTACATCTGAGAATTCCTGCTTAAGACACACAACTAACTTGATCGTTAGAGTGCTTGCAGGTACCCCCCTCACCACCAGGTGAGTGGCCGGAGAGATCCAACCGCCGTACCGGAGACCAGATTGGAGGCCGAATCCGCCATGCCAAACGCATGGTGGAACAAGTTTAATAGTGAAGCATTAATTAGTACCCAATTAAACATAAGGGTACACTCCTAATAAATAAAAGTGTAATTAATACTAATTTGAAAATATAAGTGAATAGATAAATATGAACATAATTTTTTTTTTCTATTTGAACACATAAAAGGAACGAAGAGAGTATACCATTATCATAAATTGGAATATTAGTTAATGTTATCTTATTAAACTAATAAAACAATGAGAGATAGTTGTTTTGAGTCAAATTAGATAGTCAATCCTTTTCTATTTTGGTACTTAATTTGACTATTTAAGTCAGACTCACTATCTTTGGAGTTGTAGTAAGTTAAACTGTATTTTGGAGCTTAGGCTCTCGGTAGCAAACATATGTATAAGTATATGCGTGTATGCTAACTACCTAGACTATATAATTTGAAAGTTAAGTAATGTGATAAATTCCGCTGAATGCTTTGAGTTAAAAAAAAAAAAAAACTTAAAAATAGGTGTTACCTTTATGGTATCAGAGCAGTTTGATTCATTGGACTGTGGTACTTGAATTGAACTTGAACGATTAGAGTCCAGAGATATAAGCCCAGTCTTGATTGTTGTGGTTTCTGTGTACTGTACTCTTATATTGAGCCTAATCAATTCAATGTGGGTGTTATGTATGCAGGAAAAATGGCGGACAGACCCGCAAATTCGTAGAGGCAAATAGCTCAACCCCTGAACTAGTTGCTACAAAATCAGGGCAGGGAGAATCGATATAGGACATTTCGTGTGCATGATCCTCCTACTTTCACTGGTGGTAGAGGCCTGGATAAGCAAAATGGAAAAAATCTTCAGGGTTATACAATACACTGATGCAGAAAAGGTGACCTTGGCTGCATATAAGTTTAATGGTGAAGCAACCCAATGGTGGTTGGGATACAGAGAGAATATTGAAGCTAATCAGGTACAACGGACTTGGGTAGGGTTTAGGACATTGCTTCTGGACAAATACTTCATGAGTACCCTCCGGGACCAGAAAGAAGTTGAATTTCTCTCCTTGCAGCAGAGAGATATGTCCGTGGCAGAGTACATGGCTATGTTTGAGAGCTTGGCCAGATTCTCCAACAATCTACAGAATCAGGCTGATGAGGTTTGGAAGTGCAAGAGATTTGAATAAGGATTGCAACTAGAGTTGAGGAACCTGGTGACTGTACACAAAATCCGGGACTACCAGCAACTAATCGAGGCATGCCAACTTACTGAGCAATCCCTAGTAGCAGTATTGGCCAAGAAGCAAGCTAGTTGAAGAGAAAAGGAATGAAGACAACTTTGGGAGTTCCAAAGGTAAAGGCAAAGACAGAAAAGGAAAACAGATGGCTACCTCTACCGATCGTTCCACTCCTAAGTGCAAGACTTGTGGGAACTATCACAGGGGTAAATGCTACAAAAGCAAGAGGTTATGCTTTATATGTTAGAAGCCAGGACATCATAGTTGGTAGTGTCTAGATAAAGATAAGAGGAAAGACGATCAAGAAAAGAATCCGGTGCGAGGGAGGGTGTATACTCTTGATGCTGAGGAAGTCGACAAAGCAAAAAGTTTAGTACAAGGTATGAGTCTCATTTACAATCAACCGGTGCATATTCTTTTTTATTCGGGTGCTACACATTCCTTCATTTCCCTTGAGTGTGCAAAACGAATACACTTGCCAGTTAGAGAACTCAGTTACGAGCTCATGGTCTCCACTCCTTCTGAGGGGAAACTTAATACTCACCCTGTGTATCTGAAGTATCAAGATAAGACCTTTTGTCTTGATTTATATTGTCTTCCGATGAAAGGATTGGAAATCATCTTGGGTATGGATTGGCTGCATTCTCACAAAGTTACCATTGGTTGTGCCAATAAAACCATCCATGTACCAGATCGAGGATATGAGGTATACTTTTCTCACCATCCCACTTTTGATGAAGACTATATAGCTGAATTTCATGATGAGCCCATATTCATATTTTTGTGTTTAGAGGTTTCCAAGTATGTTCCTAACATCAACTCTATACTAGTTGTTCGAGATTATCTTGAAGTATTTCCTAATGATGTTGACTCATTGCCACCCAAGCCGGAGGCTAAATTTTCCATTGAACTAATTCTGGGGGCTAGACCGGTGTCAAGCTCCTTATACAATGGCATATGCAGAAATGGCGGAAGTCAAGAAGCAAGTTGAGGATTTGTCACAAAAACAATTCATACGTCCAAGTGTCTCACTGTGAGGAGCTCCAGTACTTCTAGTTAAGAAGAAAGATGGGAAACTTAGGCTATGCGTGGATTACCGTCAGGTGAATAAGCTTACAATAAAGAATAGATACCCTCTTCCACGAATAGATGACTTACTGGATCAATTGGGAGGATCTTAAGTGTTTTCCAAGATCGACTTGCGTTCAAGGATATCATCAAATCCAAATTAAACAAGAAGATATTCCAAAAACAGCTTTTCAGACCCGTTTTGGCCATTATGAATATTTGGTTGTACTTTTTAGGTTAACGAATGCTCCTGCGGTTTTCGTGGACTACGTGAACCATATCACTCTTATTTGGAAAAATTTGTGGTAGTCTTCATTGATAACATCCTAATTTACTCCAAGACTACTGAAGAGCATGAAGAACATTTGAGGTTGGTGCTAGAAATCCTCTAGGAGAAACAATTGTTTGCCAAACTAGTGAAATGCGATTTCTAGCTGGAGGAGGTCCAATTCTTGGGGCATGTCATTAACAAAGATGGAGTAGCACTGAACCCAAGTAAAGTGGAGGCAATGTTGAAATGGGAGTGCCTAACCAATGTTGCAGAGATTCATAGTTTCCTTGGTTTAGCTGGTGACTACCGAAGATTTATCAAGGGATTCTCTCAAATTGCCATTCCCTTAATGAATTTGACTCGCAAGGGAGTCCCATTTGTGTGGGATGCTAAATGTGAAGAAAGTTTTCAGTCCTTGAAAGAGAAATTAACAACTGTGCCGGTGTTAGTAATACATAACCTGACATATAATTTTCAAATATATTGTGATGCGTCCAAACAAGGTTTGAGATGTGTTCTTATGCAAGAAGGACTGGTATTTGCCTATACTTCCTGTCAGCTTATGCCTCATGAGGTTAATTACCCGACTCATGACTTGGAACTAGATGCGGTTGTGTTTGCATTGAGAGTTTGGAGGCACTATCTGTACAGTGTCACATTCGAAGTGTTTAGTAACCACAAAAGCCTCAAATACCTGTTAAATCAGAGGGAGCTGAATATGAGGCAAAGGAAGTGGATGGAGTTTCTAAAGGACTATGACTTCGAGCTGAAGTATCACCCGAGAAAGGCCAACGTAGTTGCTGATGCACTGAGTAGAAAATCCTTACATGCTTCAACCATGATGATCCATCAAATGGCGCTTCTGGAGAAATTTAGTGATTTGAAGCTGGACGTGGCATGTCACCGTGCTAGCTTATCTGTGAGCAAGGTTGATGTGAAGAACTTACTTATGGAGCAAATAAGAACTGCACAAGAACTTGATTCAGAGATACAAGAGTTGAAGAACCAACCGGAATTCTCCATTTCTGATGATGGAGTGCTCAAATTCCGAGACAGGGTGTATTCCCAACGATAAAAGTATCAAATAACTGGTACTAGGAGAAAACCACAGTAGTAAGTACTCTATTAATCCGAGGGCGACAAAGATGTATCAAGATATGAAAAAATTATTTTGGTGGCCGGGGAATGAAAAGGGAAATTGCTGAGTTTGTCTCTAAGTGCTTTACCTTCCAAAAGGTAGAAGTGAAACATCAAAGACCTTTCGTACCACTTCAACCATTAGATATTCCGGAATGGAAGTGAAAATCAATCGCCATGGACTTCATAATTGGATTTCCAAGGACTCCGATGGAATATGATTCCATTTGGGTCATAATAGACAGGTTAACTAAGTCCGCACACTTCCTACCTATCAAGATCAACTATTGTGTGGAGAAGTATGCTAAGGTTTATATTCAGGAGGTGGTCATACTGCACGGAGCACCGATTAGCATTGTATCAGACCGGGATCCTAAGTCCACTTTCGATTCTGGAGAGCTTTGCAAAAGGCTTTTGGGACTCGATTACATTTAAGTAAATCTCATCATCCTCAAATTGATGGACAGTCAGAGAGGAAGATATGCTTCGAGCCTGTACATTAGAAGAAGGGGGAGATTGGGGGTAGATTCTTACCCTTGGTAGAATTTTCTTACAATAATAGCTACCATTCAAGCATCAAAATTGCACCATTCGAGGCTTTTTAATAAACCAAAACATATTATTACAAAGAGTATAAGAAATACTCAAGATATAATACAAAGAAATCGTGAAGGTAAGCCAAGGAATAACAAGGTTAAATAATCATGACAAAGAAAAGAAACAACACAAAGACTAGGAGACAACAATTCATCATAAGAAAGCACATACACTCGGCAGACAAAGAAATACCAACTCGTAAACCAATTAATGAGCCAGACAATACATTGGATTTAGGAACTAATTCGTCATTGAGTTGGTGAAGCGTGTCGAAGAAACTTTAATCCACGGCATAGAACGGACCTTAATCATCTCCAACACTTGTTGGGAGTTCTAAGGTTCATTCTTGAAGACAACAAGTTTTCGAGATAACCAGATGACCCAAATAACCGAAAACCAAAGTAGTCGCCTCTTCTTTGAAAAGCGGATAATGTCTCAGAATTATAAATATTGATGTCTAGGATCATTATAGATTACCAAAATGTAAGACCAAATACCAAATCAAAGTAACCCTGTCACATTTAAGAAACAAATGTGTAGTCGACTCTAGCACAATATTTCACAAGCAACAATTGACATCCACAAGTTGCACACCTCTTCTTGCCAAATTCACCTTACAAGGGACATGATCTAGAAGATATTGCTAAGGGAATGAAGAAAATTTAAGCGGGACTTTTGATTTTCAGATCGAAAGCAACAGCTTGCACATAGGAGCTCAAGAATGGTATGCATGCTCAAGAATGGTATGCATATTTGACAAGATAAGAACCAGACTCCGACGGCCGCCACTGCCAAACGTCACTGATATCATGTTGCAAGGTAAAAGACTCGATTTCTAGCAAAATATTAGCAAACAAATCTTGTTCCCAAACCCGACAACTCTCTCCTCCACGCCCAATCTCAAACCCAAGTTATTATATATAATTATTGCATGTTCTTTCGAGTTATTTAACAAATATAAGCTAGTTTATAAGTTTATTTTACTAAACACCTCCATATAACTATAAGCCATAAGTTATAAACTATAAGTAGTAAACTATAAATCATTTTTTTTATCGGCCAAACACACACACCACACTACACTATTCCTAAATCTACCCCACCGGCGATTGAACTCGTTTCCTTGAGCTCCTAGAGCTCCTCCTTATGTCACATGAGCTACAAGTTCTCGGCCATAAACTATAAATCATAAATCATAAATTATAAGCAATAAAATAACGTAGAAATAATTAATAAAATTAACTTATGAATGAAGTGAATCCAAAAATTGAAGAATAACTTAAAAAACTTATCTTGGCTCATCTTCTACATCAATTTCTTAACAAGAAATGTAAGCACCGTAAAATAACCTTTTTGCAGTAGAAAGGAGCTGCATATAACAATGAATAGGTTTAAATATATTTTAGTGTGTATAATCTACATTTATTTAGATTTTAGTCCATATATTTTAAAATATAGATTTTAGTCTCCATATTTCATTCAATGTAAGTTTTAGTCTTAATGTTCCGTTAATAAAAGTATATTTTAAATTAAAGTATATGGACTAAAGCCCACTCATGAGTTTAAAGTATATGAACCAAAACCTAAATGAATTCCAAGTATGAAAATGAAAATCAAAATTTTAAACCAAAATTTTAGTTTGTATATTGGTTTAAAATGTTGGTTTTAGTCATTGTAGATTTATTTAATTTCCTTATAGAAATATTTATTTTAAGGTAAGTAATAATATTTTCAAGAATGTGATGAGAATGCAATGTTTCCATGTCTGTCAAGTTTTGAAAAAATATACCTGAATATCATATATATTCTCAAGAATGTTTTTTTAATGTGTTTTTCATGATTTATATTTCCTTGGTAAAATGTGGTAAATTACTTTTCTATTGATATATAGATAATTATTTTCTATTTTACAGTGTAACTTCCATGACTTTTTTTAATTTTAATAAATATTCTTATCGATATCAATTTTTAACTAAATATTTTTTTTAATTTACCTATGAATAACATTATTGGGTGCAATATTCTTGAGAATGTGATTTCCAAAAATAATATTACCCACTTTAAAACAAACATCTCCTAAAAAATTAGTCCTTGCTGTTATGACGACAAGGTAATAGCAGGCTTATGAATTAATTTTTTAACAAAATAAAAGTGTGAGAATTAAAATCAAACTTTCTAAACTACTTCCTCTGTCTTATAATATAAGCTCCAACTATCAAATTTTGGTATTTCATATTATAAGTCCTTACACAAAATACAATAAGCATTTGTTAATTTCTTCCAAATTTACCTCTATTTATTAAAAGAACTATGACTAGTCTTTTATTTCCCAAGTTTATTGGTAAATTGGATAATTAATTGAAGCTTGCACGGTGACCAATGAAGTAACTCAACTCTTCGGTGCTCCAACTATAGAAAAAGCAATAGGAAAAATGTACTCACAGGCAAGAGTTGTGAACCAATAACGCTAATTAGGGGTTAGAACATTTAATTAGGGGTAAACTTGGAAGAAGGTAATATTTTTTCCTAAAATTTACGAAATAACTAATTTTCTTAAACTGTGTGAAAAGGTGATTGTGATTTATATTATGGGACAGAAGAAGTATAAAATTTAAAATCCAAATGAGTGTGTATAGTGTATGGATAAAAATGTATTTAAACCTAATTAATAAAATGTAAAACAGGAAGAAATTAAAGGAATGTCAAACAGGAATCGAATTTAATTTGCATTAACGCACACGTGATTAAAGATAAGGTTGAGACAATTGAGAGTAATTGCTTTATATATTCTTTGTTATTGTCCTTCAAGAGTTGCAAAGAGCCAAAGCTTACAGGAATATTTAATTTATTTAGGACTTAGGTTGAAATTAAATGAGTATTGATCCTCTCCATTTCTAAAATGACATGTAATATTTGATATTTTAATTTTATTATTTTGTACTAAAGATAAATTTTATTATTTCTAATGATAAAATGACATGTAAATTTTATTTTCCTTGGGATTGTTTACTTTGCATTCTCATTTTCTGTTTTTATTTGCTGTTTTTATGAGTAATTACAATATAAAACTATCACTTTGTTATCATTTTATTTTCTATTTTTGGAAATTTGTATAGAAAGCTTTGAAAACTACCAAAACAAGTATAATATATTTTTAATGTTTTAAAAAATCTTTCTATCTCTTCGTGCAAACTTAACACAAATAAACTACTTTTTAGTCTTTTCCCTCCCTTTCTTTGAACAAAACACACATTATTGGAGATAACGATAATATTATATTGAGTAGTTACATTTTCTATTTTATAACTACCTTCCGAAAGTTACAGTAGTTACATTTTTGTTCTTTTATAAATGCTTATTCAATTAGCACTTTTAATTAAAGTTGATTAATGGAGAATTCAATGAAGAGTTTTCCTCTCTTAACTACTAATATACATAAAATAAAAATAAAAATACAAAATAAATAAGCCCTAAGATCCTCTCAATTTTCAAATGAGAATAGAGAAATCCTCTCTTAGTTAGAAAAAGGTTTAATTAATATTTTAATATATCAACTTTAAACTTAAATGGTTACAAGATGAGAGAATAATGTTTCAATCAAGTAAGAGACGAAGTTTAAGGAGGTCACGACTCTCAATATAAAATAAAAATGTCTATGAGTATTCATTATAGCATCTAAAAATTAGTAAGATGTTAATTTTTAATGCCTTCTACTTATAAAAGTAATCGAATGTGTTCTCCTGAGCTATATTTTCTCAAATGCCGTATTATTAAATACATGAAATAATGGTCATTGATTCATTGAAAATAAAAAGTTATAAATATATTATAGAGAAACTATAACCAAATTAAGCAACTAACTTTATATTTAAATATCTAATATAATCTATTTGAATTCTATCTTAGTTTTGTTGTCAATGAGTAAACATAACTATACATATATACAACTATAACTAGTATAACAAGATGTGGAGTGTTACTTTAAATGGTAACTCCATAATTTGAAGTCCTATGAACACATTTTGTCATTAAAAAAATAAAATAGTACAATAAGATAAGATGACAACTTCAAGACGAAACTAAATTCATACACTACTAAAAAAAAGTTATTTAGCTATTAAGTAAACAGTTGTTAAACTTGTTTATTTGTTACTAAGTATGTTATTAGCGATCGAATCAGAGAATAATTAGCAATAAAATTAGCTAACAATGAACATTCTTATTTATTTAATTGTTATTGGTGATGTTATAATTAATTATTTCACTCATGAGACATTTGTCTTGACCCATTGTTAGTGTTTAAGATATTTTGATTTTTTTTTCTTTTGTAATACAATATTTGGATTTTGCTGTCACTTAAACATGTCTAATTTTGTGGTGAATTAGATTTTGAGAGAAAAAAAGGAGATCTTATCTTGCCACTAAATTTGCAAGTGCCAAGATATGTAGACCCCATAATAAAGTCAACGACTTCCAATTTTTTAAATAGCATCTTTTTTTCTATTTTATTTACTATAAAAAGGGCTAAAACTTGAAGGAATAAGCAAGTCAAATAAGAAAGCCTTCTCTCCTGGACCAAACTCAATGCCTTCACAATGCAATATTAGAGTTTATTTTAGTTTATGTTTTTCTTTTCTTTTTCTATTCTGTTTTTCATTTTTTTTAGAATTTAAAAAATAAAAATTAGAGATGACAAAAAACAAAGTTATTTTCATTTGTTTTAATGAAACCATAAATCAAAAAGACTCTTGGAGTGATTGGGGAATGTAAGATCGATTTTGAGAAACTTAAGACTTATTTGATTTAATTTTGTTTTTTAGTAGTTTTTTAGATTTTACTCTAAAATGGTTTTCATGAACTGATTTGAAAAAAAGAAAAATAGGTTTAAGCACAAATCTTGTATGTAAATTAAGAAAATTAAAAATTAAAATTTGTTGTCTAGTACACTAAACAAGTTGTGGCCTGTTTGTGTTAACTTTAAATTTGGTCAAAATCACTTTTGATCAAAGTTAAAGATATTTACTTTTATTAGATCATGTCGGTTTTGTCTATTAATAATTTTGACCATTAATTTTTGTCTCAACTTGTATGTTTTTCATTTTTCATTTTATTAAAATTTAAACTAAACAGATTATTCGTCAATGAAAAAAAAAAAGCAGAGCAATAATAGCCCTGACTAGTTCGTCCTTTAATTTTTTTTCAATTTTTCTTTTTGGGTAATAATCTCAACTTTAATTTCATTGAGATGTGATATTTGATATCTAGCTACTTGTAATTAAATTCCCTGTATTTTTTGGAGGCAACAATGGATGAAAGGATGTTACTTTTAGAATGCCAACTACTTGCATTGTAGCATTCATTGCTCACTCTCCCTCAAGGGCTTCGGAAAAGTGCTTCCTCATAAGAAGTAATTTTGTCCGAAATTCTTGTAAGGAGAGTGGATAATTTTTGTTACGTCTTATTTTACTTTTGAGATTTAATAATTATTATTAATGTCACACTTATTTTTAGGTACATTGCATGTGATTTTTTTTTTCAGGTTTAATTGTCTCTTGGAATTTTATTTCCAGTAATTATAGGTATTAAGTTTGAAAATTCACTATGTCTAAAATGTATTACTGAATTTTAGGTTCTCATCTAAATGAGAACTGGATAAAATCCGATAGTTATAAGTGAATAATATAAAAAAAAAATAGTAAGTCTAAAAGTATACTATTAAATTTTAAATTCCAATTTTAATCGAAGTTTATGTTTCCGTCAAAACCAAAATTTTAAATCCGGCTATAATTAAATAAAACATGAGAATATAATTTTAACCATAATTTAAAACTATGTGGTATTGAAATTAAACTCATAGTAATAAGTAAAAAGTTCGAAAAAATCACTCGGCGTGTCATGCACCCAAGGTGTAGATGTGACGTCAATAATGCCCACCTTGAGGTACTACTTATATATGTTCTTTTTTTTTTTTTTTGTTTAATTTTGGTTTTTTCCTTTGATAAGTTAATTTGCTGAAGCATTTTTCTTTTTTTTTTTATCACAGGAAAAAAAAGTTTCACATTGAAATTATTTAAGGATGAATTTATTTTTATTGTTACTCTTATTGATTATTTTAATCATACTTCTAATTTGATTTTATTGATAAAAGATTATATTTTGAATTAAAATAATATATTTAAAAAGGAGTTAAGATAGAGTCACCTGAAACAGGTTTTATTAAAGAGGCAATGTTTTTATGAAGGTTCAATTCTGTTCGGATAAAATTTCTCTCCGAATTCTAAACAAGTGAATTTGGTGTTTCTATGTTTGATGGATTGATCTTTTATCTTTAGAAAGTGTTTGGTATAAGAGTGAGTTTTAACTACTTTTTTAATTAAGTGAAAATGAAAAAATATTCTTAGAAAAGTTATTTAAACCTTTTATAAACATAGATAAATTATAATTTTAAGTGAATTTTTCATAAATGAAAAAAAAAAATCCAATTCTAAACGCCCCCTTAATGGTGGTGAGAGGGATTCACACTATCTAACTTTGGAAGTCTCACAATCCCTTTATATATAAAAATTATAGATCTATATATTAAAAAGGATGGTGTGACTCCCAATAAAGATAGTGTTAATCCCTTCCACCCTTAATGATTTCTCACATTCACAAATTCTGACCTGGCCCATACAGACAGTTTTCCTTTGTTATAATTTTCGGCCAGTACTTTTGGCACCACACTTTATTCTCACGGCACCACACGTCTTATTTTTTTTTCCAAAAATGCCCTTCACTCGGATTTTTAAAATCCGAGCGAATAACCACACTTACCAATACAAATATCCGGATTTTCCAAATGGATTTTAAAAATTTGAGTGTATTCAGATTTTAAAATTTGTATTTTTAAAATCCGAATACACTCAGATTTTTAAAATCCGAGTTCTACCTGATAGCGATGAAGGTCACGCTGAAATGGAAACAAAGAAAATGGAGAGTGAAAGAATATTAGAACTCACCTAATAATAAATGGAATACTCCAAATATAACACAATTTCAACCAAGATTTGTAATGTAAAGTGAAATGAGTGCGATTGTGCTATACTAGGTGAATTTCCCAATCTTTGATTTCGGATTTTTAAAATCCGAGTGAGTTCGAATTTTTAAAATCCGAATGAGTTCAGATTTTTAAAAAGTGTGAGGGATTGACACCACATAATTTTAGAAATTTCACCATCTCTTTACATATAAAAATTATGAATTTGTATACTAAAAATGATAATACCTTTCTAATAAGGGTGGTCTCAATCCCTTCTACCTTTTTAAAATCCGAATGAGTTCAATCAAAATGTCAAATTGGGTGCTAGGCCCATCAGAACAAAATGCCATTCACGAGAAAGAAAAAAGAGCCAGAAAAAAAAATGTCCTTATTTGTTTTTATAAAAAAAGAAGAAGAAGAAGGGAGTAGACCACATCACATATCCAAAAAAATGGTTTTGCTTATAAAAAAAATATATTATTAACTTTGAAGTATTATTAGTCAAAGTGTTTTTAAGAGGAATGTATTATTAACTTCGAAGTTTCGAACTCAATATACGTAATTTTTAAAACTTCAAAATTGAAGTCAATTTTTGAGTAAGATCTTGTACTATATACCCTTGAAGAATGGAGTTTTACGAAGAAAAAAAAAATTAAAAATTATTTTTTGAATTACTTAAATTAGTCGAAGTTATTTTTTTTAGAGAAATGTATTATTAAATTTGAAGCATCGAGTTCAATTTTCTTCATTTTGAGTATTTTTAAAATTGAGATCAATTTTGTAAGAGATCATATACAACACTTAAAAAATAGGGTGTTTACAAAGAAAAAAAATGAAAACACATTTTTTAAATTACCTAAATTATTCCTTTTTTTTTCAGAGAAATTTATTATTATCTTTGAAGTTTTGAACTCAATTTACAAATTTTCTAATATTTTTAAAATGGAACTCATTTTTTTTGAGAAATCTTATACTATACATTTAAAGAATAGGACATTTTTCAAAAAAAAAAATGAAAACACATTTTTTAAATTATTGAAATTATTTGAGTTTTTTTGAGAGCAATGTATTTTTAATTTTGAAGTTTTGAGCACACTTTGCATAATTGTTTTCTATTTTTAATATTGCAACAACTTTTTAAGAGATCAAGTACCATAAATTTGAGAATAGGGTGTTTTTCGAAGAAAAAAAATTTGAAAACACGTTTTTTAAATTACTTAAATTATTTGAGTTTTATTGGAGAGCAATGTATTAATAAATTTTAAGTTTTGAGCTCAATTAAAATAATTTTTAAATTGAAACAATTTAATAAGAGATCATGTACTATACACTTGAAGAATAAGGTTTTTTTCAAAAAAAAATGGAAAGGCTATTTTAAAATTACTTCAATTATTCAAAGTATTTTTGAGAGCAATGTATTATTTACTTTAAAGTTTTGAACTTAATATACATAAATTTTTAACTTTTTAAAAATTGAGCTCAATTTTTTTAGAGAGATCATGTACTCTACACTCGAAGAATGATGTGTTTTTCATAAAAAAAATAGAAAACACGTTTTTTAAATTACTTAAAATATTTGATATTTTTTTGAGAGAAATGTATTATTAATTTTGAATTTTTTAGGTCAATTTACATAAATTTAATATTTTTGAAATCGAGCTCAATTATTTGAGAGATTGTGTACCATCAGTTAAAAAACATGATGTTTTTGATAAAAAAAATTGAAAATGCATTTTTTTGAATTTTTAAATTATTTGGGAGCAATGTATTATTAAGTTTGAAGTTTCGAGGTCAATTTACATCATTTTGAGTATTTTTAAAATCAAGATCAATTTTTTAAGAGATCATATACTATACACTTGAAAAATATGATATTTTTCGAAGGCATTTTTTAAATTACTTAAATTATTCTATTTGTTTTTAGAGAAATCTATTATTATCTTTGGAGTTTCAAACTCAATTTACAAAATTTCTAATATTTTTAAAATGAAGCTCAATTTTATGAGAAATTGTGGTCTATACATTTGAAGAATAGGGCATTTTTCTAAAAAAATAAAAACACAATCTTTAAGTTATTTAAATTTTTCAAAGTTTTTTTAGAGCAATGTATTATTAACTTTGAAGTTTTGGGCTCACTTTACATAGTTTTTTGTATTTTTAACATTACAACAATTTTTTTAGAGTGCAAGTATTATACTTGAATAGGGTGTTTTTCTAAGAAAAATAATTGAAAATGAGTTTTTCAAATTGCTTAAATTATTTGTGCTTTTAGGAGAGCAATGTATTAATAACTTTAAAGTTTTGAGCTCAGTTTATATAATTTTTATAATCTTTAAAATTGAAATAATTTAATAAGAGATCACGTACTCTACACCTAAAGAATGAGGTGTTTTTCGAAAATAAAATGAAAAGGCTTTTTTTAAATTATTTAAATTAGTTGAAGTTATTTTGAGAGTAATATATTAGTAACTTTGAAATTTTGAACTTAATATAAATAATTTTTAATATTTTTAAATTTGAGCTCAATTTTTGAGATAGATCGTGTATTATTAACATTGAAGAATGAAGTGTTTTTCGGAAAAAAAATGAATTTTTTAAATTACTTAAATTATTTAATTTTTTTGGTATAATGTATTATTAATTTTGAAGTTTTGAGCTCAATTTACATAATTTATATTTTTAAAATCAAGCTCATTTTTTTGAAAGATAGTGTACCATCACTTGAAAAATGTGATGTTTTTCATAAAAATATGAAAATGCGTTTTTTGAATTACTTAAATTATTTGAAATTTTTTCGAGAGAAATTTTTATTAACTTTGAAGTTCGGAGCTCAATTTACCTAATTTTGAGTATTTTTAAAATTGAGATCAATTTTTAACCGATCATATACTATACATTTGAAGAATAGGGTGTTTTCATGAAAAAATAAAAATAATTTTTTAAAATTATGTAAATTATTCTATTTTTTTTTGAGAAATGTATTATTACCTTTGAAGTTTCAAATGCAATTTAAAAATTCCTAATATTTTAAAAATGGAGCACAATTGTTTTTGAGAAATTATGTAATATACTTGAAGAATATGACATTTTTCGAAAAAGAATGGAAACACATTTTTTTAAATTACTTTAATTATTAAAAGTGTTTTAAGAGCAGTGTATTATTAACTTTGAAGTTCCGAGATCACTTTATATTATTTTTTAACATTGTAACAATTTTTTAAGAGATCAAGTACTATAAACTTGAACAATAGAGTATTTTTCGAAGAAAAAAAAATTGAAAATGTATTTTTCAAATTACTTAAATTGTTTGATTTTTTTTGGAGAGAAATGAATTAATAACCTTGAAGTTTTGAGCTCAATTTACATAATTTTTAAAAAAAATTAAATTGAAACAATTTAATAAGAGATTGTGTACGGTACATTTGAAGAAAATGATGTTTTTTGAAAAAAATGAAAAGGCTCCTCTTGAATTACTTCAATTAGTATTTTTGAGAGCAACGTATTATTAACTTTGAAGTTATAAACTCAATATACATAACTTTAAACATTTTTAAAATCGAGCACAATTTTTTAGAGTGATCGTGTACTATACACTTTAAGAATGTGGTGTTTTTCGAAAAAAATGTATTTTTAAATTACTTAAATTATTCGATGTGTTTTTTTAGAGCAATGTATTATTAATTTTGAAGTTTCAAACTCAATTTACATATTTTTAGTATTTTTAAAATCGAGCTCAATTATTAGAGAGATTGTGTACCATCACTCGAAGAATAGGATGTTTTTAGTAAAAAAAAATGAAAATCCATTTTTTGATTACTTGAATTATTCAAAGTTTTTTTGAGAGCAATGTATTATTATCTTTGAATTTTCGAGATTAATTTATATACTATTTAACATTTTCAAAAAGCTTAATTTTTTAAGGGATGGTGTAACACTTGAAGTATAAGGTGTTTTTCGAAGAAAAAATGGAAATACGTTTTTAAAATTACTTGAATTTTTTCTGAGAGTAATGTATTATTTGCTTTTAAGTTTTGAGCTCAACTTATATTATTTTGTAATATATTTACAATCAAGCTCAATATTTTAAGAGATCGTGTACTATACATCACACTTGAAGAATAAGGTGTTTAAAAAAAACAATGAAAATACTTTTTTTAAATTACTTAAATAATTCAAATTTTTTTAAGTTTTTTTGTAATTGACTCAAATTATTCAGAGATCATGTATTATACACTAAAAGAATATGGTATTATTCAAAGAAAAAAATGAAAATACTTCTTTTTTAAATTATTTAAATTATTCAAAATATTTTGAGAGCAATGAATTATTGAGTTTGAAGTTTTGAGCTCGATTAAAATAAGAGATTGTATACTATACACTTGAAGAATAGAGTGTTTTTTGAAGAAAAATGAAAATATGTTTTTTAAATTACTTTTATTAATAGTTTTTTTTAGAGCAATGTGTAATATCCCACAAATTCCCAAATAGGAATTAGTGATTCTTTAGAAGAAATTGGGAATTTTAGGGATTTATAGCAATTCTACAAATGAAAGGAGAATGACTGAAGAGAAAATTTTTAAAAGTTAAAAGAAGGGTTCATTTGCAAACTTAGAAGATACCAAAATTTGACAAAGACTCTCCCTTCTTCCTCCTCAAGTCCACGCCACTCTCTAACTCTCATCCCACTCCATTTCTCATTTTCTTCTTCCATTCTCAAGCTCTCCTAGGGTTTGGTCTTCAAGCCCCCAAATCAAGAGAGTTTCTTCATCAATCTTGTTCCTTGGAAGCTTAGAGAAGCCATTGAAGTGCTTAGGTAAGCCATGTACCTTCTCTCGCTCTCATTCTTAGCCAAACCCCATTTTGGGATAATTCCCCAACTCAAATTTCTAACATGCAAGCTTGAAATTGAGTCTTAATGGGTGCTAATAGCTTGCATTTGTGAATGTTAGAGAGTTTCAAGTTGTTTGAGGGAAGTTAGAGTTCTTGGGTTCATTTGGAGAAGACAAGGGTTTTGGAGCTCAAGTTGAAAAGACAACCTCACTATACCCCAATTTAGACTAATTAGAGAATATAAATTGGTAGGAGGTGTGGTCTTGCTCTAGTGTTGAAAATGTGATAGAAATAGCCTTAGATTTATTGTAATAGGTGATTTGGGTTTTGACACTTGTGTCTTGATTTTGAGATATGATGAGTTATAGTTGTACTTTGAAACTTGTAAATTAAATGAACTGATTTGATGCATGTGGTTCGATTTAGAAGTATTAGAGGAATGTGTGGCAATATGTGAAATTGGATGAAACTGTTGATTTGGAACCTTGATTTGATGATGAAATTGTGTTATTTACCCTGGAAATGAGTTAAATGAGGTGTGTTTAGGTGTAGAATGGTTTTTGGATGGAAAAATAGATAATTTTCGTGAAACAGGGAGGTTGATTCTGTATCAAATTCGCGGCCGCGAATCTAGTCAATGAGCATCTGAGGTTTTCTGTATAAAATTCGTGATGGCGAGTTTCATTCGCGGCAGCGAATTTGACCTGGAAGTTTCTGTGCCAAATTCGCGGTAGCGAATTTGTTTGCGGCAGCGAATATGGCCTATGAGGTTTTGTGTCAAATTCGCAGTAGCGAATTTTCTCGCGACCGCGAATCTGAACCTAAATAGGGACCTGATTTCCCACCTCCAAATGACAAAACACCCTCAATTAAGCTATTTCTAGGATTAAAACCAATGTAAATAAGCTTATAGGACTTAGTGACATGCCTTAAGGTTAGGAAATGGTATGGCAAACTCTTTGATTTTTAAATTGTGAAATTTCCACATGACAAATGACAATGATGTATGATGAATGATGAATGTTGAATGCATGATGTTATTTGACGTGAAATGAATATGAAATCTAAAGACAAGTTTAAGCTTCCCCCATCAACGAATGTTGAGTAAGCGGGTTGATTCCCATCGGTTACACACCGGGTAAGTGGACAAGCATGAAAAGATTTAGAATGTAGGGTCTCCTAATGAACGGGGTAAGATGGCCTGAACTAGTAGTTGCCCGGTGATCGGGAAGATGACCCGAAAGAAAGGACTATCCCGTTGAATGGGTAAGATAGTCCTGGGCTATCTCAGTGATTGGGGTAAGATAGCCCGACAGTTGATCACAGTAGGGACGTTTGCCGTGGTCCCATGATTGAGCTCAAGCGCGCGTTACTGCCATGCGCCTAGGGAGGAGTCTTGTGCATGAGGCTTCCGTAAAAGACTAAAGAAAAGAAATGAATTAAGTATGATAATGAAAGATCATGGCATGCATACATTTATACTTGTCATTACATGCATTGAGTGTGAATATGTTGCATTGGATTGATTGTGTGTGATAGGAACCAAGAGGTGTTTTTCTAGTTAGACTGGATGTAATATGATATAAAAGTATTTTCAAAATGCCAGGGGTTACTCAGTTATATGTTTATATATAACTGACGGTTACCATATTGTAGGAGACTCAGAGGACGAAGACTTTAGCGCTTGAAGGCCTATTTCCTTAGCTATGTAGTATTTTGAATGTTCTGATGTATTTTGGGTAGCCAGTTATCCTTTGTAGTACGTTAGATGGCTACCGTTAGTGGACATAATATCTCTGGGTTGTATATATAACTTAATAGTAAGAAACTTATGTATTTTGTTAGGGTATATAATAGCCCTCCCTAATACTAAGTAGTGTATGTACTCATATATGAGAGTTACCTTTGGTAGTTACTTCTTATCAAATATTTTGAAAAAAAAAAACTTAGCCTTAAATTCCATTAGGTGTTACATAATGTATTATTAACTTTGAATATTTGTGCCTAAGTTACATAATTTTTATAATCAAGCTCAACTTTTTAAAATATCATTTACCATACACTTGAAAAATAGTGTTTTTCGAAAAAAAAATGAAAACACATTTTTTAGATTACTTAAATTATTCAAAGTTTTTTTAGAGCAATCCATTATTAACTTCTAAGTTTCGAACACTGTTTACATAATTTTTAATATTTTTAAAATCGAGTTCAATTTTTTAAGAGATCATATACTATACACTTAAAGAATATGACATTTATCGAAGAATAAAAAATGAAAATTATTTTTTAAATTATGTAAATTATTTAAAATTTGTTTGAAAGCAATTTATTTTTGAATTTGAAGTTTTGAGCTTAATTTAGATATTTTTCTTTTTTAAAAATCAGCTCAAATTTTCAAGAGATCGTGTATTATATACACTATAGTATTTTTTGAAAAAAATGAAAACACATTTTTCAAATTACTTAAATTAGTGAAGTTTTTTTAGAGCATTTTTTTTAAGTTTGAATTTTGAGCTCAATTATATAATTTTAAGTATTTTTAAAATCAAGCTCAATTTACATAATTTTAAGTATTTTTAAAATATTAGTCAATTTTTTAAGAGATCATATATTATATACACTTTAATTATTTGAAGTATTTTAAAGAGCAATGTAATATTATTTTGAAGTTTTGAGCTCAATTTATTTATTTTTTTAAATATTTTTAAAATTGCTCATTTATTTTAGAGATTGTGTACTATCTCCTAGAAGATTGGGGTATTCTTGAAAAAAAAAAATATTTTTTAATTACCTAAATTATTCAAAGTTTTTTTGAAAACATTACATTATTAACTTTTAAATTGCAAGCTAAATTTAAATAATTTTTAGTATTTTTATAATTGGGCTCAATTTTTTTATGAGATTATGTGCTATACACCTAAAGAATAGGATATTTTTTTTTAAAAAAATGAAAACATATTTTTTAAATTAATTAAATTATTTCAAAATTTTTTAGTGCAATGTAATATTAAATTTAAAGTTTTGAGCTCAATTTAAATATTTTTTAATATTTTTAAAATCGAGCTCAATTTTTTAAGAAATCGTGTATTATCCACTAGTAGGTAAGGGTATTTTTTTGAAAACAAAATGAAAATATATTTTTAAAATTACCTAAATTATTCAAAGTTTCTGAGAGCAATATATTATTGAATTTGAATTTTCAAACTCAATTTACATATTTTTTTATATTTTTAAAATTGAGCTCAATTTTTTTAAGAATTCATGTGTTATTCAATTTTTTTTTTGAAATAAGTTTATTATTAACTTTGATGTTTCAATCTCAATTTACATAATTTTTAGTATTTTTAAAATCGAGCTCAATTTTTTAAGTGATCGTGTATTATATTACTTGAAAATAGAGTGTTTTTTGAAAAAAAAAATGAAAACATGTTTTTCAACTTAATTAAATTATTCAAAGTGTTTTTGATAGAAATTTATAATTAACTTTGAAATTTTGATCTCAATTTACATAGTTTTTAATTATTTTTAAAATCTAGCTCAATTTTTGTAACATCCCAAAAATCAAGCACTTTCTAAATCATATGTCTAAAGAAATTCCATCTAAACTAAAATCCCTTTTTACAAATTAAGGAAATGGGAAGGAGGGACTTGTTTGCAAAAACTAAAAAGTTGCAAAATTGCAAAACCTTCACTTTCCTCCTCTTCTTCTCCCATGCATGAACCATCTCATTCTTCCCTTCCACTTCTCTCTCGAAGCTCATGAGAGCTCCACCTTCTCTCTAAAATTCGCAAGCTTCCAAACTCACAATGCAACATGCAACCCATCAATCTTCATCTAAGTAGCTATACCTCTCTTCCTCTACTTGTGATTTCTTCCAAGGACACCTCCAAGGCTGAAACCATGATTCTAAGAAGGTAAAGAAATCTGATTTCTTGTTCTTCAAATGATGCATGTTGATTTTTGGCTCAAATCCTCACTAATTTTCGCTTCATCATCACATGCAAAGCCTAAAGCATCATCCTTGAAGTGATTGAGCCTCTCTTGGAGTCGAAGGCAACAAGAAAGCCTAGTTCCTTTATTAATTTTGTGCTTCCTCTCAGGTATGGGGTAGATGATTCTCCAATTTAAGTTAGATAAATTTGTGATTTGAAGCATGTTTCTCTAAATAGTGAAAGGAATCTCTGGTTCTGTTCTGATCTGTCCAAATCCGCGAGTTTGCATGAAAAATTAGGGTTCGTTGATGACCAAATTTGTCTTCGTACTCTTCATAAAAGTTGTAGGAAATATTGTTATCTTTCAAATGGCTTTGGTTTCATCCAATTTGGATACCTAAAACTCAATTTATGATCCAAACACCGAGACAGTGTCAAGGTTTATGGGCTAGGTTTATCTAAATGTACCTTTCTGTTCGAGGAACCATTTTGACAATTAAAATTTTAGAACTAGGTTTCGATGTCTTCATAAAAGGGTTAGGAAATCTTGTATCTTCAATATGCTTCTGACTTCATATCAATCCTTGGTCCATAGCTCAAGATATGCCCTGATTATTGAAGTAGTAACCAAGGTAGAACAGCTTCAGGTCCAGAATTTGTATTTCATCTTTATCTATAATTTTAACCTTCTAAAACTTTGATTCTGCCTTCAGACCCTTCATAAAAGTTATAGAGAATTTTATTATCTTTGAAATGGTACTAGTGTCATGTTAATCCAATAATCACAGCCCAATTTATGGTCAAAGGAATAAAGTAGGTTCACAAATTCAGCTTTTGTCATGTAGTCAACTTACAACTAGAAATTCACCCTCTAGATTTTGGATTTGAAACATGACCCCTTCATATGAATTGTAAATAAATGTGCTAGGTTTCATCTCCAATTGGTTTCACCAACATATTGTATCCGAAACTCTAGATATGGCAAGTTGATGAAGCTGCGTCAGGATTTGGAAGCATGGAATTTCAAGTTGAGGTAACCCATTCAAAACCCCAAATTAGACCCTTAGAGAGTAGGTTGTACATGTGGCTAGGATATTGCAACTTGATTTGTTAGATTGTATGATAATGGGTTGAATGTGAATGTTAGTATGTTTGAAAAATCTAATAAATGTTGTGTCTTGCTTGTGTGGTATGATGTGAATGCAGGTTGAATAATCCTTGTTTGGAAATGAACTTGGGTGATTTGGTTGAGATGTGTATGAGAATCATAGATGCCTTGTCTCTTGTAAATTGGAATCTTGGAATAGGTATGATGATGTGTGCATGTTAAGTCGTTTCAAATTGTGTTAAAATATGGTCTTCAATTGGGATGTAATTGATTTGAAAATTTGATGAAAATGTGAGTTTCCTTCAGTAACTTGGCTGCAAATTTAAAACCATTGTTCATGATATTTTTCCATTTTGGTCTTCATAATTGTTGTAGATAATCCTCTTAGCTTTCAAATTCTTTTGGTTTCACTCTATTTGGAGGTCTACAACTCTAGTTATGGCCAAATTACTGAGACAAGACTTGTATTGAAATATTTGTTCTGTTAAGTGTACATTCCTGTTAAAGATGGCTATTTTTGACAATCAAATATTTAGAACTGGGTTTTGTGTTCTTCAAAAGAGTTGTAGATAAGCCTCTTCGCTTTCAAATGCTTTTGGTTTCACTCAATTTGGAGGTCTACAACTCAAGTTATGACCAAAATACCAACAGGGTGTGTTGCTGAGGAAAATGGTTCTGTGCTGAATTCGCAGCAGCGAAAATTTTCCCTGCAGCGAATTTTTAGCTAAACTTTCTGTTTCAATTTCACGGCAGCGAGATTTTTAGCAGCGGCTAAAATGACCCAGAACAGGACCCTTTGTTTTCACTTCCCGAATGCAACATACCCTTCAAATAGCTTATTTCTAGGGTAGTAATGATTAAATTAGGTTATAATGTCTTGAAAAACCATAAATACGATCATGAAAATGTATTGATGAATGTTGAATGAAAATGCATGATAACTTGTAAAATGAAATTAAATGATTATGATAAGTATAGTGTTATGAAAAGTGCTTTAATGAATGATTAATGAAATTGTAATGTCATGAATGATGAATGATGAATGTTGAATGTAAATGATATGAGTTGAATGTGAAATGCATGATAATGTTTGATGTAAAATGAAAATGAAACTTAAAGACAAGTTTAAGCTTTCCTCCTCCAACGGATGTTGAGTAAGTGGGTTGAGTTCCACCAGTTACACACCGGGTAAGCGGACAAGCATAAAAAGATTGAGAATGTAGGGTCTCCCAATGAACGAGGTAATATGGCCTGTACTAGTAGGGTTGCCCTATGACTGGGCAAATGATCCGAAAGAAAGGACTATTCCAATGTAAGGAAGTCCTGGGCTATTCCCAATGAACATGGTCAAGATAGCCCGACAGTTGATCACGGTAGGGACGCTTGCCATGGTCCATAATTCAGCTCAAATGCGCGTTGCTGCCATGAGCCTAGGGAGAAGTCTTTTGCACAAGGCTTTCGTAAAAGACTAAAGAAAAGAAATGAAATATGTTGCATTGGATTAAATTGTGTGCTAGGTATTATATGGGGTGTTTTCCAGTTAGACTGGCTGCGATATGATATAAAAATGTTTTCAAAGTGCCGGGGGTTACTCAGTTATATGTTTACATATAAATAACGGTTACCATATCGCAGGTATCAGAAGATTGTGAAGTGAAAGCCATAGATGAGATGAGTTGTGGGCTTTTCTTAGGTATAGCCACACATGGTGAACCTAAGTCTCAAGTTTATATATTAATTTGTTCAGCTGTATAGGAATTCGTATAAATTTAAAGGGTTGTAATTATTATTATTATTATTATTATTATTATTATTATTATTATTATTATTATTATTATTATAATTATTAATTGTTGTATATTAGAATTTAGCTTCCACTAATGTTTTGGAAAAAAAAACGGACTCAAAAATTAAGGTGTTACATTTATGGTATCATAGCAGTTTGATCCATCGGACTGTGATGATAATGAGTCAATAGCCAGCTGAACAGTTAATATTTTGAACATATCTATTAGGCCTGTCATAAGCTTCGAAGGAACATGCAGCTAATATTTAGTCTGATCAATTAAATATTAGTGCATGAGAGTATAAGTTATGACTACTAATGGATAGGAACGACCCTTAAAGGGATTGCTCTTCTTTTTGTATCTCCCATGAAAAATAGGATGAGACATTGGGATACAGGTGTACCGGTGTTTGTGGTTGTAAGATATTGAGTCAGGCCAGTTCAGTACCTTAGTCACAACATTGACGCATTTGTAACCAATGGATTCAAATCACTAGCCTAGAATGGATATCAATTAAAATACGTTTTAAGGATCGATGTGGCTAGCCTTTTACAGTTGGTAGTGGAATGAGTGTGAAGATTATACGGAGTTGGATTTTTCAAAGCCTAATTATCCCCGAGTAGGTATAGTGATTATGATCGTATGTGAGGGCCTTTGGTAAGAAAGCCAATGGACAGAAAGGACTTAGGAAATTTGGTAGTTGTAATCTTGCGGTAGCAAGTAAGGGAGTTATATATTTCCTAGTTGAATTCGTGTTAGGGAGATGTACGCAAGAAACTATGGGTTAAGTATAGAAATAGACCACGTCACGAAAGCATGAGGAACTCCATCACATTTTTCTTTCGTTTGTTTCCTTGGGACTTAAATTCCTTAAACTCCATTTTTCTAGGTCCGTGGAAAAAAACTATTCATCGCAATTTCAATCTTTAAGTGATACCTCCCACTCAGATTCTAAATCAATTCCCATTAAGAGCTACTTAGAAAAATCTAGATAGTTTCAATTTTTATGATCGGGCTTCGTTTTAAAAATTAGTAATGACACTATAAATTACCAGTGCTATTTGGTTGGGATTCAAGCTAAAGGTATACTCAGCCTTACTCTAAGAACCTCGATTGGGATATCTCGTAGAGTCACAGAAAATCTCTTGGCGTACTACGTTCGTATTGTAATCATTAGCCTTAACGATTCCACGCAAATAAATCCTTAACCTTATCGTGATGATTTCCGGTTCGAGTTAGACTTATTCCAATTAATTTAACGAGTTTTAACGTTGTCATAGGTCGCATTCTAAGAGTCTTATGGTGCGCTCTTTGTACTCAAAGAATCCAAATCAGTAGATCAGAGAAAATACTGAGTCAAGATGTACTTTGATGTTCGATTAGAATATTTCGTGAAGTTCAACTAGAAGTTGGAAAGGGAACATCGTTATCTCTTTATACAAGACCTGAAGTCCAAATTCTTTTGACGTTTGGATCTCTCTAAGTTCTTATCCTTTCAGACTGTCTCTGATAAATCTCTATTCTCAACCTCAGGCTCCATGAACCTTAATCCTATCAGTTATCCCTTGCTTGGATCCATTTTTCTTTGGATTACAGATGAGACATTTTCTTTTCTTACAGAAACTAATACTAATTATCACGAGAAGTCCAAACAAACCCTTTTAGTCTCCCTATGACAGTTCAAGTATCATTACAAAAGGGAGTGAACACGTCTTCCAACCTCCTCAACGCCACCAAAATTATAAGTCCTTTCACCATCGAGAAGAAATGTGTTCGCTAAGATTTGCCTATAAATTACTTGAACCTATGTTGAAGTCTAGTTTTATCGTTGTTAAATAATTATTGACCTAATGTCATACTCCCCCTCCATTCAGGACCCTTCAGTCAGATCACCATACCCGTAGATCCTCTATAATCATTTTTGAAGCCACAAGCTAATTAATGAAGCATTCAATTGGTAGTCTCTAAGAATTGACCAAGAAATTAATTTGAGTTAACCTCAAATTTGAAACTCAGTCCTTAGTCATGATATTACTTTTTTGACTAAAATTCATCTCATTTCAGCACTAGTCATGATTACCACATTTTCATTGTGGGCTCGATGATCCAAGTCCAATCAATCTTCATTGAGAACATTGAATTGTTTCATGTTAAATCTTGAATTATTATTCATTCAATTTTAATTCAAGTGTAAGTTAACGCTGAAATCCTTCTAGTCCCAATTAAGTTGACCTGTAAACCTTTCCACTTCACTTCAAACCGTACCCGAAGAGACTTGTAAACCAAACAAGAAAGAGTAACTACTGTGTAGCCTCGAAACATATCTACCCTAACCTACTGGCTATTGGCTATTCCTTGAGATTAATCTAAGTTATTATGTGCAACTTATCTGAACAAATCACATTATATCCATTCAAAAAGCGTTAATTGTGTTTCAGAGCCAGTTAGTCGTCAGAAATCAGAGTTGCGCAGCAAAACCACGGAGGAACTTTTAATGCTTCCTTGTGAAACCTTATCACCCACGAGGTTTCATACTCAATTTCGTTTTCGAATCAAGCACTAGGTACGGACCTTAGCTTATCGATTCCAACCTTTTTGTGAATAGGACCTCACAAAGTATCGCAGCTACGAGCCTAATTCTCAATCTTAAACGTTTGCTTCCACCAAATCCTAAATGAGCTTCTTAATTACACGGACAATTCAAAGATTTGTCATTCCGCTCGTCAATCTAAATGAGAAACACTCTGCCACTGCTAATAGACCATTCTTTGAAAAACTACCCTGAGTTGTTTCTTAAGTACCAATTGAACCTGACCCACTAATCATATATTACCCTGACACCGAATGTGGAATAGACATACTCCCAAATTAATTCCATTAACTTAGAAATTCTTCGAATTCGAAAATTAGGACAAAGGAATGTTCTCTTTATATGACAGAAATTCCTTAGATGTTCCTCTCCAAACAACATGTGTGCTTGAGAGAGATTTCGCTTCAACACAATAATAGCATTTAGAATCCGAAGGAGATGCCATGTTTTCTTAACTCTCCCAATGAAACACGGTCCCTAATGTTATCACTCACATTGTCAGCTCAAATTTTCTGCTACAGTTCTAGATTCCTTTGAGGAGTAAAATTCAAGCCAAGTTAATTCCCCAATGAGCAAATTCATCGACTCAAACAGCTTCAAAGACTCGTACAAGCACTAGTTTCATTGCACGAGTGAATTCGAATTGTGAGGACACAATTCTTTTAAGGTGGGAAGTATTGTAACATCCCAAAAATAAAGCACTTTCTAAATCATATGTCTAAAGAAATTCCATCTAAACTAAAGCCCCTTTTTACAAATTAAGGAAATGGGAAGGAGAGACTTGTTTGCAAAAACTATAAAGTTGCAAAATTGCAAAACCTTCACTTTCCTCCTCTTCTTCTCCCATGCATGATCCATCTCATTCTTCCCTTCCACTTCTCTCACTAAGCTCATGAGAGCTCCACCTTCTCTCTAGAATTCCCAAGCTTCCAAACTCATAATGCAACATGCAACCCATCAATCTTATTCTAAGTAGCTAGACCTCTCTTCCTCTACTTGTGATTTCTTCCAAGGACACCTCCAAGGCTGAAACCATGATTCTAAGAAGGTAAAGAAATCTGATTTCTTGTTCTTCAAATGTTTCATGTTGAGTTTTGGCTCAAATCCTCACTAATTTTCCCTTGATCATCACATGCAAAGTCTAAAGCATCATCCTTGAAGTGATTGAGCCTCTCTTGGAGTCAAGGGCAACAAGAAAGCCTAATTCCTTTGTTAATTCCGTGCTTCCTCTCAGGTATGGGGTAGATGATTCTCCAATTTAAATTAGATAAATTTGTTATTTGAAGCATGTTTCTCTAAATAGTGAAAGGAATCTCTGGTTCTGTTCTGATCTGTCCAAATCCGCGAGTTTGCATGAAAATTTAGGATTCAAAGATGACCAAATTTGTCTTCGTACTAGTCATAAAAGTTGTAGGAAATCTTGTTAGCTTTCAAATGGCTTTGGTTTCACCCCATTTGGATACCTACAACTCAATTTATGATCCAAACACTGAGACTCTGTCAAGGTTTATGGGCTAGGTTTGTCTAAATGTACCTTTCTGTTCGAGGAACCATTTTGACAATTAATATTTTAGAAATAGGTTTTGATGTCTTCATCAAAGCTGTAGGAAATCCTTGTATCTTCAATATGCTTCTGACTTCATATCAATCCGTGGTCCATAGCTCAAGATATGGCCTGATTACTGAAGTAGTAACCAAGTTAGAACAACTTCAAGTCCAGAATTTGTATTTCATCTTTATCTATAATTTTAACTTCCTAACACTTTGATTCTGCCTTTGAGCCCTTCATAAAAGTTATAGAGTCTAAGAGAAAGTTATGAATATGATTTTGTGGAATCAATTCTCATTATTGAAACTGAGAGCAAAGCTCCATTTATATACAAACTAGTAACCAACTTCTAACTTATTAGTCTATTTATTAATTGCACTAATACCCCCCCCCTCAAGCTGATGGCTGAAACACATCAAGCATGCCCAGTTTGGACACAAAACGTGAAAAGGGTAATGGTGCTAAGGCCTTAGTGAAACCATTTGCAATCTGCGCTTGGGAAGGAACAGGTAGCAACCGCATAAGGCCTTGACGACACTTCTCCCGGACAATGTGACAATCGATCTCCAAGTGTTTAGTTCGTTCGTGGAATATGGGATTAGCAGTGATATACAGGGCACTTTGATTGTCACAAAATAACACTGATTCATGGGACGCAATGAGGTGTAGATCAGTCAAGATGTAGGACAGCCATTGGAGTTCACATGTTGCTGAAGCTAGGGACCGATACTCTGCCTCTGATGATGATTTGGAAACCGTAGCTTGCTTCTTAGCTCGCCAGCACACAAGTGAAGATCCTAAGAAGAAGCAATATCCAGAAATAGAAAGACGCATATCTGGGAAACCTCCCCAATCCGCGTCACTGTACCCCATAATACGTATCTCAGCAGAATGAGGAAAGAATATTCCCTTACTGGGAGCAACTTTAAAGTATCGAAGAACACGCATTGCTGCCTGATAATGCATGCGGGTAGGGTGAGCCATAAATTGGCTTAATTGCTCGGTAGCAAAGGCAATGTCAGGCCACGTAGTCGTGAGATACAAAAGTCTGCCCATAATACGACGATAACTTGCAGGATCTGAATATGGAGGACCATCATCTTGATGCAAACGAAAATGATGATCGGATGGAGTTTTAACAGGCTTGCAATTCTGCATATCAGCATCTTTTAACAAACGTAAGCAGAATTGTCTTTGACAAAGGGAGATACCCTTCGCTGAGTGAGCTGCCTCCAGTCCCAAAAAATACTTAAGCACCCCCAAATTCTTGATGCCAAAAGCAGCATGTAGAGTAGACTTCAATGAATCAAACTCTGCCATGGAATTCCCAACAAGAATGATATCGTCAACATATATCAACAAAGTTGTAAATGAAGTTCCACTTACTTTGGTAAACAAGGTATAGTCACCATGAGCCTATACATAACCAAGAGTAAGTAGCAGGGAAGACAGTTTTTCGAACCACTTTCGAGATGCTTGCTTTAGACAGTATAATGACTTATGCAATTTTCAAAACTTGCCCAAAGGAACATTAGGGATGCCCGGTGGAACTTGCATATACACATCCTCACAAAAGGTTGCCATGAAGAAAAGCGTTGTTCACATCCAATTGGTGAACAAGCCAATTCTTAGATGAGCCAATTGCTAAGAGCAACCTGACTGTTGTGAGCTTGGCTACGGGAGAAAACGTGTCAAAATAGTCCACACCTTCTACTTGATTGTATCCCTTTTCCACTAATCGCGCTTTGAAACGCTCTACGGTCCCATCTGAATTCATCTTGACCTTATAAACCCATTTTGACCCAATAGGAATGACCTCGGTAGGTAGATCTACTATGGACCAAGTCCTATTTGCTTCCAGTGCTGAGAGTTCAAGCTGCATAGCCTGTACCCACTATGGATCCTGAGAGGCCTCTTGGTAAGTCTTTGGTTCTGTGTGATTAGAAATAGCCAGAGTGAAAGTTTTGTGAGCTGCAGATAGGTTGTCATAAGAAACTGTTGCTACAATTGGATGTTTAGTAGTGTGTTTAGGCAGATTAGTGCAGTGGTAATCTTGCAAACGAATTGGAATCTGTGTCGTTCTGGTTGATCTGCGAGGTAGTTCCACGAAAGTTGGAGGCATAGCTTCTGTAATAGATTTCTCTATGTCTGTTGAGGTAGTTTGAGGCTGAGAAGAAGATGGAGAAGTGACAGAACTATCAGCAACATCATGTTCTGTTGGTGCATCAGAACTAACAGCAGGGAGCTCATCACTAGAAGCTGATCCTGGTGTTAAGATATAGGCCCAATCACGAGATGAATCTGATGCATAAGGGAATATTGTTTCATGGAACTTCACGTGCCTAGAAACAGAAATGGAACCATCATGTACATCATACCCTGCATATCCTTTCATTCCTGGTATGTAACCAAGAAAAGCACATTTCTGGGTCCGTGAATCAAATTTCTTCCGCTATGCATTATGTGTGGAAATGTAACATAGTGAACCAAAGACTTTAAGCATAGTATAATCAGGGAGTTTCCCAAATAACAATTCATAAGGTACTTTGTTATCAAGAACCGGTGTAGGCACACGATTAATGATATAAACAGCATAGCATATAGCGTAATTCCAAAGCTTCTTAGGCAGCTTGGACTGCATGAGTAGAGCTCGAGCAACACTCAATATATGTTGATGTTTTTGCTCTACACGCCCATTTTGTTGGGGTGTTTCAACACAACTTCTTTGGTGTTCAATTCCTTTTAGTCCCAAGTAATCATCAATGTTAAATTCTGTTCCATTATCGCTGCGTATGGTTTTAATCACTGCATCAAAGTGTCGTTCAGAAATGGCAATAAATTTCTTTATGCAGTCAGGCACTTGTGCTTTGGATTTCAACATAATTAAACACCCAAGTAAAATGATTGAAATCATCCACGATTTTCAAGAAAAATCTGTGATTATGTATTGAAGTAACACCAAATGGGCCCCAAATATCTAAATGTAGCAAATCAAAACACTTCTCAGACTTAGAACTACTAATAGAAAATGGTACATGCTTTTGTCTAGCAAAGTGGCAAATATCACATACTTTTCTTATTCACTACTAAGTCTGGAATCAAATGCTTGAGAGAACCCATTCTGGAACTGGAGACGTGTCCAGACCGAAAGTGCCATAAAGCCTTCTCAGGTATGCTTGACATGGTCACAGCTGCAGCTGCTGCAACACTGCTACTCACTCCTTTATTCTGCATTCGCAAGTAATAAATCTTGTCCAGCAGCTAACCCAAACCAATCATCTGTAAATGTGAATCTTGGATACAAAATTTCTTGTCAGTGAAATGGAAGCTACACTGTGCCATGTGTGTGAGTTTGGATACTGAAATCAGATTGAAACTGAATTGAGGCAAGAATAATACATCCCTCAGCACTAGAACATTTGTCAATTTTATAGTTCCTTTGTATTCAGCTACCACAACATCTTCATTAGGCAATCTCACATGTATAGGACTTATACGTCTCTGATCAGTGAATAACTCAAGAGAACAACAGATTTGATCTGTTGCTCCTGAGTCCAAGATCCACAATATATCATCACAGGTTTTAGTCATCATTAAGAAACTACCTGAACTTTCAGCATTCCTCATAGCAGATGTGTCAATGGTTTGGATTTGATTAGCAGTAGCATGAGAGGTGGAATTCTGAGCACTAGTCCTTCGCAAGAGAGCAAATAGGCTTTTATACTCCTCCTTTGTGAAGGCAGGTGCTTCATCTTTGCTTGTATCATCATCACTATCAACTTCATTCTGATTTTCATGACTCATATTGACCGTGTTTGCAATTGTGCCACTTTTCTGTTGAGAATCTGATGGATAACCATACTTCTTGTAACATACATCTTCAGTGTGTCCTTGACGTTGACAATAAACACAATATCTGTCTTTGTAAGTTTTTCCAGATGCAGCATAAGGTGCCTTCCCTTTGTTGAAAGGCTTCTTAGAATTTGACATATTCACAAACACTTGAGTATTTTCATCAGGAATCAGGCCATTCTGCCTTTCATATTGCAGGATCAGTGAGAAAACACGATTCAAAGGAGGTAAGAACTCCTTCACCAGTATCTGTGATCTGATAACGCTATAATCATCGTTCAATCCTTGTAAAAATCTGATGATATAGTCTTGTTCACGAGTATTCTTAATATCCAACAGTGCAGGGCAAACACACTTTAATCTATAAGGACACTGCAGAATCTGTGAAAATTAGCAGAGAAAAATGTTGATGCAGAACATACTGCTTCTGCAATCCTTCATGACAGAGCAGGAGCAGAAAAACCCTTAGGGTGTTCATTTTATTGATTTAACAAAAAGAATACATGAGATTCACTCACTATTCAGCCTCTAGCTATCTATATATATAAAAAAGAAAAAGAAAAGAACAAACAGAACAGAAAAGCAGAGAGCTATAACAGAAGAACAGAAAAATAGATAAGACCTAACATATCAGGACTAAAAACCAAAAAATAAAAAGATCCTAAGTGGCCAAAAGGTGACTGAATATAAAACATACAAATTACAGAGAAGGACCTATGTTAACATCCCCCCGTAAGCATGGATTGTAGATATCTTTCAATCCAAGCTTAGCCTTCAACTTGTAAAAAGCAGCAGCACTAAGAGGTTTGGTCAGGAGGTCAACAGTTTGTTCCTTAGTCTGAATGGGCATGAGGTGGACAACGCCTTCTTCAACTTTGTCTCGGACGATATGACAGTCCATATCTATATGTTTGGTTCTTTCGTGAAAAACGTGATTATTTGCAATGTGAATAACAGAGTCGTTATCACAAAAGATCACAGCCGAAGACCTATGTGGTATGCAGAAAGCTTTAAGTAAATTCTTCAACCATTGGGCTTCACAAGTGGCATTCGCCAAAGCACGATACTCGGCTTCACAAGAACTACGCAAGACAGATTTCTGCTTCTTGCTTTTCCATGAGATCAAGCTTGTCCCTAGGTAGAAGCAGTGTGCAGAGATAGATCTCCTTGTGTCTTTGTAGGTTCCCCAATCAGAATCAGAATATCCCAACAGTTTCAGAGTGGAGTTGGCAGGGAAGATAAACCTTCACCTGGGTTATTTTTCAAATATTTGAGTACTCTATAAGCAGCAGCTTGAGGTGATGCAGTAGGAGCAGCTAGGAACTGACTAAGTCTTCCAACAGCGTATGAAATGTCAGGTCGTGTGTTGGTTAAGTAAATCAACCTGCCAATAAGTCTCCTATAGCTAGTTATATCAAGAAGGATATTGATGCTGTCATGAATAAGGTGCTGACCAACTTCCATAGGTGTATCTTTAGGCTGAGCTGCTAGCATGCCAGTTTCCTACAAAAGATCCAGACAATATTTGTGCTGATTTATAGTTATACCTGTGTTGTTCCTTGCAATTTCCAAGCCAAGGAAAAATTTGAGTTCTCCAAGGTCCTTTATGCTGAAGTGCTGGTTCAACAAGATTTTGATCTCTTGTATTTGGGTAAGGTCATCACCTGCAACTATAAGATCATCAACATAGACAAGAATAGCAATGAAGGAAGACTTACCTTGTCTTGTGAAAAGGCTGTAATCAGCTTTCGATCTTTTGAAGCCAAGGCTTAGAAGGGTAGTTGTGAGTTTCTCATTCCACTGTCAACTTGATTGTTTGAGGCCATATAGTGATTTATTCAGCTTGCAAACCATGCCAGGTTCAGGTAGATCAAGGCCTTGAGGAGCTGTCATGTAAACTTCTTCATGAAGATTGCCATGCAAGAATGCTGTGTTGACATCAAGCCGATGTATGTGCCAGCCTTTGATAAATGCAATAGCCCGAAGCATTTTGACAGTGGTCATCTTCACCACAGGACTGAAAGTCTCCATGTAGTCCAAGCCATGAGTCTGAGTGTATCCTTTTGCTACAAGCCTTGCCTTGTATTTGTCAAGTTCTCCATTGGCTTTAAGCTTGGTCTTGAACAACCATCTACATCCTACGGCTTTCTTTCCTTTTGGTAAATGGCATAAGGTCCAAGTATTGTTAGTTAAGAAATCATTTAATTCTTCAGCTATAGCCTGCAGCCAACAAGTATTTTTGATAGCTTCTAGGGTCAGCTTGTTTGTTAATAGCCATAACAATATTTTTATAAGAAGAAGATAAATTACAGTAAGAGAGATGATTAGATATGGGATACTTTACATTGGAGCACTTTGTGTTGGTATCTTGTGATATTAGAGAACAATAGTAATCACTCAAGTGTGTAGGTGGCCGAGTTAGTCTTGTGGATCTCCTAAGAGTCACTGTCTCATTATCACACTGAGTGGGATGAGAAGAGCCATAGTGATGAGAAGCATCAGTGTCTGTTGATGTATCAGTGTTACTGCTAGGAATGTCAGCAGTTTGTGGAAGGCAGGTAGGGTGTTGGCTGAAACCAAAGCAATCATAAAGAATAGGACAGACAGCAGAGGGGGAATTGGTGTAGGAAGAGTTGACCTGTTCTCTGGTTTCCTGCATATGCTTATATGGAAAAGTATGCTAAAAAAATTGTGCATCTCTTGTTAGGAAAACTTCATGATTGTGTAGATCATAGGCAAGAAAGCCATTGGTAGCAAACTTGTATCCAAGGTAGACACACCTTCTAGCTCTAGAATCCAATTTACTTCTATTACGAGTAAGAGTGCAAGCATACATCAAGCAACCAAAAACTCTCAAAGATGTGAAGTCAGGTTTACCTTTATATAACAACTCATAAGGGGACAAGTTTTTCAGTTTGACAGAAGGTAATCTATTGATTAAGAAAACATCATAAGCAATAGCATAGGACCAAAAAACCTTTGGGATAGCAGATTGGAACATGAGGGCTCTGCACATGGAAGGGATAGAAAATTGGAGATTATGACACACATGGTCAATGGCACCAATGTCCATAATCCACAATTGGCACTTACCAAGAGAGTTCATAAAACAGATTATACCCGAAGAAGATGCATTGACATTGGAATTAGAAGTCATGTTGTTAGCAAGATGCTGCTGAGATGTAGTCTGCTGTAAAAGAGCCAGTAAAGCCTTATGTTGCTCAACAGTGAAAGTGATAGAATGAGAAGTGTTGTCCTCAGATGGAGCATTATCCGCAGCAACAGAACCTGTTTCAACATGATCTTGAATGCAATTGTTAATGGTATTTCTTTCTTAAACGTATGAGGAGGGTAACCATATTTTTTATAACAAACATCTTCAGTATGGCCCTGCTTCTGACAGAATGTGCAGTGCTTGATCTGGCCCTTGCCATAATTGGACTTATATGAATTAGACTTGGAGTACTGATTTGGTTTCCCTCGCCCCTGTGACTTGTTATTAGATTGAACCAAATTTAAATTGCTTATCATCCGTGTATCATCAAGGGAGGTCTGCATTTGTCGTTCCTGTTGAACAAGCAAGGAAAAGATGCGATCTACATTAGGTAATGGTTCTAGCATCATGATATTAGACCTTACCGCAGAAAATTGATCGTTGAGACCACGGAGGAGAAGAATTATGTAATCAGAGTCGCGATATTGTTAAATGGTGGACATCAAATCACCGCTGCAAGGGGTAATGCATTTACAATGAGGTAAGGGGCGAAAATTGTCGAGTTCTTGCCATAAAGACTGCATATGTGTGAAGTAGGCAGTAACACTCAGTTCACCCTGACGGAAACTGTATAGAGATTCTTGCAATTCAGAGATGCGAATGAGATCTCCCTGCTGATACCTTTTCTTCAGATTCTGCCATACATCTAAGGCACTCTCCATCCACAATATACTGTTCATAATAGGAGGCTCTAGGATGTGAACAATCCAAGAAAGAACTATGGTGTTGCAACGATCCCAAGAAGCAAATTTACCATCATCATCAGCGGGGCGACGCAGAGACCCATCTACGAAACCTACCTTGTTCTTGCTGCGAAGAGCGCGTAACATAGCGCGAGACCATTGGTGATAATTATCACCCTTGAACACGATGGGCACAAGAACGGTGGCGGGACTCTCGTGAGGATGAAGGAAGAGGGGGTCGTTGATGTCCATGGCAGCGACAGGCGGCGGCGGAGCAGCGGCAACCATCAAGATTGAAGAGAGCTGGGAGCAATAGCGCGTGCGGAAACCACCTTTCCAAGAGGGGCTCTTAGTACCATGTGAAAAATAGCAGAGAAAAATGTTGATGTAGAACATACTGCTTCTGCAATCCTTCATGACAAAGCAGCAAGAAGGAGCAGAAAAACCCTTAGGGTGTTCATTTTATTGATTTAACAAAAAGAATACATGAGATTCGCTCACCATTCAGCCTCTAGCTATATATATATATATATATATATATATATATATATATATATATAAAAGAAAAAGAAAAGAAGAAACAGAACAGAAAAACAGAAAGCTATAACAGAAGAACAGAAAAACAGATGAGACCTAACATATTAGGACTAAAAAGCAAAAAATAAAAAGATCCTAAGTGGCCAAAGGTGACTGAATATAAAACATACAAATTACAGAGAAGGACCTATGTTAACCGAATCGGTCTATAATTTTCGAGTTCTTCCCAAAGATTTTTCAATTTTGTAAAATAGTCAATCACAGAAGATGAACCTTGTTTATGTGAAAAGATTTCCTGCTGCAACTCTGCAATTCGGATCAAATCTACTTGTGCGAACCTCTCTCGAAGTTCACTCCAGACTTCGTATGCGGTGTCCAAGCAACTGACGCTATCAGCAATAGAAGGGGAGACGGAGCTCAGAATCCACGAGTGAACCAGATTGTTACACCGCATCCATGCTTTGAAAAGAGGATCAAATTCATCCGGCATCTCGATACTACCATCAACGAACTCATACTTATTCTTCAAAATCAAGGAGCGTTTCATTCTCCCCACCCAGCTATGGTAATTACGACCGTTAAGTGGAACAACAACAAGGCTCGAATTCGGATTTTCATTCGGATGCACATAGTATGTGCTCGATTGATACGAAGGATCAAGAGGATCAGTTTGGAAAGAACAGTTTGAAGAAGAGGAATTGGGGTTCAGTTCTGCAAAGGTGTTGTGGTTGCAATTTGCTGAATTGTGCGAAGTAGAGGAATTGCCTTTAGCCATTGTTTGCCCAGCAGAGCTCCAAGATGGAGCTATGATACCATCTAAGAGAAAGTTATGAATATGATTTTGTGGAATCAATTCTCATTATTGAAACTGAGAGCAAAGCTCCATTTATATACAACAAGAAGAAAAGACGGGAAAAAGGAAACAGCTGAGCTAACAGACTAACAAACTAGTAACCAACTTCTAACTTATTAGTCTATTTATTAATTTCACTAATATAGAGAATTTTATTATCTTTGAAATGGCACTAGTGTCATGTTAATCCAATAACCACGGCCCAATTTATGGTCAAAGGAATGAAGTAGGTTCACAAATTTAGCTTTTGTCATGTAGTCAACTTACAACTAGAAATTCACTCTCTACATGTTGGATTTGGAACATGACTCCTTCATATGAATTGTAAATAAATGTGCTAGGTTTCATCTCCAATTGGTTTCACCAAGTATCCGAAACTCTAGATATGGCAAGTTGATGAAGCTGGATTTGGAAGCATGGAATTTCAAGTTGTGGTAACCCATTCAAAACCCCAAATTAGACCCTTAGAGAGTAGGTTATACACGTGGCTAGGATATTGCAACTTGATTTGTTAGATTGTATGATAATGGGTTGAATGTGAATGTTAGTATGTTTGAAAAATCTAATAAATGTTGTGCCTTGCTTGTGTGGTATGATGTGAATGCATGTTGAATCCTTTTTGGAAATGAACTTGGGTGATTTGGTTGAGATGTGTATGAGAATCATAGATGCCTTGTCTGTTGTAAATTGGAATCTTAGAATAGGTATGATGATGTGTGCATGTTAAGTCGTTTCAAATTGTGTTAAAATATGGTCTTGAATTGGGATGTAATTGATTTGAAATTTTGATGAAAATTTGAGTTTCCTTCAGTAACTTGTGTTCATGGTATTTTGCCATTTTGGTCTTCATAAGAGTTGTAGATAGTCCTCTTAGCTTTCAAATTCTTTTGGTTTCACTCTATTTGAAGGTCTATAACTCTAGTTATGGCCAAATTACTGAGACAGGACTTGTATTGAAATATTTGTTCTGTTAAGTGTACATCCCTGTTAAAGATGGCTATTTTTGACAATCAAATATTTAGAACTGGGTTTTGTGTTCTTCACAAGAGTTGTAGATAAGTCTCTTAACTTTCAAATTATTTTGGTTGAACTCAATTTGGAGGTCTACAACTCAAGTTATGGCCAAAATACCAACAGAGTGCGTTGCTGAGGAAAATGTTTCTATGCTGAATTCGCAGTAGCGAAAATTTTTGCTGCAGCGAATTTTTAGCTGAACTTTCTGTGTCAATTTCGCGGCTGCGAGATTTTTAGCAGTGGCGAAAATGACCCAGAACAGGACCCTTTTTTTCACTTCCCGAATGCAATATACCATTCAAGTAGCTTATTTCTAGGGTAGTAATGATTAAATTAGATTATAATGTCTTGAGAAACCATAAATATGATCATGAAAATGTATTGATGAATGTGGAATGAAAATGCATGATAACTTGTAAAATGAAATTAAATGATTATGATAAGTAGTGTTATGACATGGATAACAAGTGCGTTAATGAATGATTAATGAAATTGTAATGTTATGAATGGTGAATGTTGAATGTAAATGATATGAGTTGAATGTGAAATGCATGATAATGTTTGATGTGAAATGAAAATGAAACTTAAAGACAAGTTTAAGCTTTCCCCCTTTAACGGATGTTGAGTAAGTGGGTTGAGTTCCACCGGTTACACACCGGGTAAGCGGACAAACATGAAAAGATTGAGAATGTAGGGTCTCCCAATGAACAGGGTAAGATGGCCTGAACTAGTAGGGTTGTCCTATGACTAGGCAGATGACTCGAAAGAAAGGACTATTCTAATGAACGGGTAAGGAAGTCCTGGGCTATTCCCAATGAACGGGGTCAAGATAGTCCGGCAGTTGATCACAATAGGGACGCTTTCCGTGGTCCATGATTGAGCTTAAATGCGCGTTGCTGCCATGCGCCTAAGGAGAAGTCTTGTGCATGAGGCTTCCGTAAAAGACTAAAGAAAAAAAATGAAACAAGTATGATAATGAAAGACCATGGCATGCATACATTCATAGTTATCATTGCTTGCATTATATTTGAATATGTTGCATTGGATTAAATTGTGTGCTAGGTATTATATGGGGTGTTTTCTAGTTAGACTGGCTGCGATATGGTATAAAAATTTTTTCAAAGTGCCAGGGGTTACTCAGTTATATAAATATATAACTGACGGTTACCATATCGCATGTATCAGAAGATTGTGAAGCGAAAGCCACAGATGAGATGAGTTGTGGGCTTTTCTTAGGTATAGCCACACATGGTGAACCTAAGTCTCAAGTTCATATATTAATTTGTTAAGCTGTATAAGAATTCATATAAATTGAAATGATTGTAATTATTATTATTATTGTTATTATTAATTGTTGTATATTAGAATTTAGTTTCCACTAATGTTTTGGAAAAAAAAAACGGACTCAAAAATTAAGATGTTACACTTTTTTAAGAGATTGTGCACTATATATTTAAAGAATAGCATGTTTTTTGAAGAAAAAAAATGAAAAACGTGTTTTTTAATCCACTTAAATTATTTGAAGTTTTTTTGAGAGTAATGTATTATTAATTTTGAAGTTTTGAGCTCAATTTACAAATTTTTTAATATTTCTTATATCGAGCATAATTTTTTATAGATCGTGTACTATCCACTAGAAGAATAGGGTGTTTTTTTTTAAAAAAAAAACTTGTTTTATAAGTTACTTAAATTATTCAAAAAAAATTTGAGTGCAATATATTATTAAATTTGAAGTTTTGAACTTAATTTACATGATTTTTAATATTTTTAAAATTGAGCTCAATTTTTTAGAGAGATCGTGTACTATATACACTTAATGAATGAGGTGTTTTTCGAAAAAAAAAAAGAAACACATTTTTTAAATTACTTAAATTTTTTGAAGTTTTTTTAGAGCAATATATTATTAACTTTGAAGATTCGAATTCAATTTACATTATTTTTATTATTTTTATAATCGAGCTCAATATTTTAAGAGATCATGTAGTATATACTTGAAGAATATGGTGTTTTTCGAAGAAAAAAAAATGAAAACACATTTTGAGCTCAATTTATTTATATTTGTGTTTTTTAATATCTAGCTTTATTTTTAAAGAGATTGTGTACTATATATACTTGAAAAATGGAGTATTTTTTGAAAAAAATTAAAAACACATTTTTAAAATTAATTAAATTATTCAATTTTTTTTTAAAGATAAATATATTATTAATTTTGAAGTTTCAAACTCAGTTTAAAGAATTTTTAATATTTTAAATCAAGCTCAATTTTTTGAGAGACCGTGTACTATACAGAGAAGAATAGGGTCATTTTATGAAAAGAAAATGAAAATAAATTTTATAAATTACTTAAATTATTCAGTTTTTTTTAGCAAAATTTATTATTAACTTTGAAGTTTTGAAATCAATGTACTTATTTTTCATTTTTTTAAAAATCAAGCTTATTTTTTTAAGAGATCGTGTACTATATACACTTAAAGAATATGATATTTTTTTAAAAAAATGAAATTGCATTTTTTAAATTACATTAATTATTCAAAGTTTTATTTAAAGTTATTTATTATTAACTTCGAAGTTTCGAGCTCAATTTTTTTTTAAAGTTATTTTTTATTAACTTTGAAGTTATTTAACTATTATTCAAAGATTTAAATAGTTTTTTAATAATTGACCTAAACTTTATAAGAGATTGTGTACTGTCTGTATCATGAAGAATAAGATGTATCAAAAAAAGTTGTGGAGATGTATAAAAAAAAAAAAGAAGAATAATAAAGTGTTTTTTGAAGACAAAAATGAAAACACATTTTTTCAATTACTTAAATTATTTGAATTTTTTTAGAGAAAAGAATTATTTAATTTGAAATTTTGATCTAAATTTACATTTTTTTTTTTGGTCTTTTTATAATCAAGCTCAATATTTTAAGACATCATGTACTATACACTAGAAGAATATGGTGTCTTTCGAAGAAAAAAATTAAAATGTGTTTTTAAAATTACTTAAATTATTCAAAGTTTTTTTAGAGTAATGTATTATTAACTTTAAAGTTTTGAACACAATTGACATATTTTTTTAGTATTTTTATAATTTAGCTAAATATTTTAAGACATTATGTACTATACACTTGAAGATTAGAGTGTTTTTTGAAGAAAAAATGAAAACACGTTTTTTAAATTACTTAAATTATTAATTTTTTTTGAGGGTAGTGTATTTTTAAATTTGAAGATTTGAGCTGTATTTACATAATTTTTATAATCCAGCGCAATTTTTTAATAGATCATTTACTATACACTTGAAAAATATGGTGTTTTTCAAAGAAAAAATGAAAATGCATATTTAAAATTAAGTAAATTATTTGAAATTTTTTTTGAAGCAATTTATTTTTAACTTTGAATTTTTGAGCTCAATTTATGTATTTTTTATTTTTTTAAAACTTAGCTCAATTTTTTTAACAGATCATATATTATATACACTTGAAGAATATTGTGTTTCTCGAAAAAAATGAAAATATGTTTTTTAAATTAATTAAATATTCAAAGTTTTTTTTAGAGCAATGTATTATTAACTTTGAAGCTTTGAGCTGAATTTACTTATTTATTAATATTTTTAAAATCGAGTTCAATTTTTTTAGAGATTGTGTACTATCCACTAGCATAATAGTGTGTTTTTCAAAAAAAAAAAAATAACGCATTTCTTAAGTTACTTCAATTATTTGAAGCTATTTTTAGAGTAATGTATTATACACTATGAATTTTCGAACTCAATTTATATAATTTTTAATATTTTAAAATAAAGCTCTATTTTTTAGAGAGATCATGTAATATATATTTGAAAATTGGGGTGTTTTTCGAAAAACAAAGGAAAACACATTTTTAAATTACTTAAATTATTTGAAGTTTTTGTTGAAAATAATGGATTATTAACTTTGAAATTTTGAGATCAATTTACATAATTTTAAGTATTTTTATAATCAATATAATTTTTTAAGAGATCATGTATTATATACACTTGAAAATAGAGTGTTTTTTGGAAAAAAAAATTAAAACATGTTTTTTTAAGTTAATTAAATTATTCAACATTTTTTGAGAGAAATTTATCATTAACTTTGAGGTTTTGAGCTCAATTTAGGAATTTTTTTATATATTTAAAATCAAACTCAATTTTTTAAGATATGATATTTTTTGGAATAAAATAAAAACGCATTTTTAAAATTATTTAAATTATTCAAAAAATTGTTTGATATAATACCTAATTGAATTACGACTGTTATATATATATATATATATAAAACAAGCGGAACCTAAAATTTTCTTTACAATAATTAATAATAATTACAACCCTTTCAACTTATACGGATTTCTATACAGCTGAACAAATTAATATTTGAATATAAAGCTTAGGTTCACCACCTATGGTTATACCTAAGGAAATCCTACAACTAGTTTCATATGTTGCCTGTGCTTCACAGTCTTCTGAGACCGTCAGTTATATATAAAACATATAACCGAGTAACCCCTAATCTAACTAAAAACATTTTAAATAAGTATTGCAGCCAGTCTAACTGGAAAGCACCACATTTAAATGTCTATCACACAATCAGCCCAATACAACATACTCAAACATAATGCATGCAATGACAACTATGAATGTATGCATGCTATGATCTTTCTTTAAGATACTTATTTCATTTCTTTTCTTTAGTCTTTTACAGGAGCCTCGTGCACTTGACTCCTCCCTAGGCGCATGGCAGCAACACGCAATTGGGCTCAAACTAGGGCCACGATAAGCGTCCCTACCGTGATCAAAACTGACAAGCTATCTTGACCCCATTCACTGAGATAGTCCAGGACTATCTTAACTCTAGTCACTAGGATAGTCCTTTATTTCGAGCCATCTTCCAGGTCACCGGGCAACCCTACTAGTTCATGCCATCTTACCCCAATCATTGGGAGACCCTACATTTTCATTCATTTTTCATGCTTGTCCACTTACGCGGTATGCAACCGGTGGGACTCAACCCACTTACTCAACATCCGTTGATGGGGAAAGCTTTTCATCTTTTTATTTGGTTATTCATTACACATTCTCATGAATATCCACTCAATCAATAGCAAAGTCATTCATATCATGCATTTTGATTCCATTCTAAGTCATAGAAATGGTTTAGGATGATTATAAATACCATAAATCACTTAATCATTTCATTACCAATCTTTTTTGTGCCTTAGAATAAAGCCCCTGCTGTTTTTCATCCAAAAATGTATCATGTGGTAGTTTACAATAACTTGAGTTGTAGACCTCCAAATTGGGTGAAATCATGGGAAAATAAAAGATAATGAAATTATCTACAACTTTTGTTCATAACCAAAGATCTGAATCAATTTATGTCTAGTAGATAATTTCACTTAATGCACCTACCCATGATAAAAACCCAAATCTGGTAGCTCTCAGTATTTTGTTCATACCAACTTCATCTAATTCATCATAAATCACTCAAGAATCAATTCACAAACATGACCAAAGTCTAATTTCATCAATTTCACATCATCATCAAGATCATTCTCATTGCAAACAATATCATAAGCATTCCATTTCAACACAGAAATGCCTAATACTTCCACCATACACACAATCATACATTCATCAAATCACATACATAGAAATCATCATTACATTCATTAAATTCTCATGAAATGACTCATTTTTACCAATTGACTCAATCTAGTGGGTTTTGGGACATTAGGGTTACCTCAAGTTGAAGTTTCATGCCTCCAATCCTAACACAACTTCATCAACTTGCGATATCTAGATTTGTAGATACAATATGTTGGTGAGACCAATTGGAGATGAAACCTAACACATTTATTTACAATTCATATGAAGGAGTCATGTTTCGAATCCAACATTTAGAGGGTGAATTTCTGGTTTTAAGTTGACTACATGATAGAAGCTGAATTTATGAACCTACTTCATTCTTTTGACCATAACTTGGGGTATGATTTTTGGATTGACATAAAACTAGTGGAATTTCAAAGATAATAAAATTATCTACAAATTTTATGAGGGTCTCAAAGGCAGAATCAAAATTTTCAAAGGTCAAAACTATAGATAAAGATGCACTATTAATTTTGGACCTGAAGTTGCTCTAGCCTGGGTTACTACTTTAGTAATGAGAGCATATCTTGAGCTATGGACCATGGATTGGTATGAAGTCAGAGACATATTGAATATAAAAGTATTTTCTAAAATTTTGATGAAGACATCTAAACTTAGTTCTAAAAATATAATTGTCAAAATGGTTCCTTGAACAGAAAGGTACACTTAAACAAACCTAGCCTAAAAACATTAACTCTGTCTCAGTATTTGGGTCATAACTAGAGTTGTAGGTACCCAAATGGAGTGAAACCCAAGCCATTTGAAAGATAACAAGATTTCATACAACTTATATGAAGAGTGAGAAGACAAATTCGGTCATCTATGAATCCTAATGTTGCATGCAAACTCACAGATTTTTTGAGATCAGAACATAAACTAGAATCCTAACTTAACTCACACCAAAGTGCTTTCGACTCCGAAATTCCTAGCTTTTGGACCTAGAATTCTTTCAAGTTTCTAACATGCAGAATCAATATACTAGATTAAAGATGGAGATAAGGTTACCATGTGTTTTTCTTTCAAACTTGCCTTCTAATTCTTGAGCTTCCTTCTCCATGGGTTCATGATCTTCACTTCATCCTCATCTTTTCTTCCATAGTTTTCTTCAGCCCCAGCCCTTCATAAGAACCTCAAATGAAAGAGAAGACGAGGGTGATGAATAATTTCTAGTTGCATGTGGAGATTAGAGTGTCTTTGAGATGGAATTCTTAGAGAGAAGGAGAGACGGGAGTGTGGGTTGTAAGTGTGAGATGGAAACTTAGAAGTGGAAAAATGGAGAGAATGAGGATGAGAGAGAGAGTGGCGTGACTTTTTGACAAGAGAGAGGGGGTGAGGTGTATTATGTGGTGGAGTTGGGTGTAGAGTAATTTTTCAAAAATTGCATCTATGCCCCTTAAGTTCCCCAATTTACAAAGTAAACCCCAAGGGCTAAAATGAAAGTCTTTTAACATATGTTTTAGAGAATGTGTGGCTTTGGGGATGTTATATTTGAGAGCAATAGATTATTAAATTTGAAGATTCAAATGAAATTTACAAAATTTTTAATATTTTTAAAATCAAGCTTAATTTTTGAGAGAGATTATGTACTATACACTTGAAGGATTGATTTTTTTTTTTGGAAAAAAAAAGAATAAGAATTTTTTAAATTACTTAAATTATTCGAAGTTTTATTTGAGAGAAATGTATTATTAACTTTGAAGTTTTGATCTCAATTTATGTAACTTTTAGTATTTTTATAATAGAGTTAAATATTTTAAGATATTGTCCATTATATACTTGAAGAATACACTGTTTTTTAAAGAAAAATGAAAACAAGTTTTTCAAAATACTTCCATTATTAAACTTTGGAGTTTTGAGCTCAATTTATATAATTGTTAGTGTTTTTATAATCGAGCTCAATTTTTTAAGAGATCTTTTGCTATACACTTGAAGAATAGGACGTTTTTCGAAGAAAAAAATAAAAATGCCTTTTTTATATTAAATAAACTATTCAAAGTGTTTTTAGAGCAATGTATTATTAACTTTAAAGTTTTGAATTCCATTTACATAATTTTTAATATTTTTAAAATCAAGCTCAATTTTTTAAGAAATCATATATTATACACTTGAAGAATAGGGTGTTTTTTGAAGAAAAAAATAATTTGTTTTTTCTAAATTATGTAAATTATTTGAAATTTTTTTGAAAGTAATTTATTTTTAACTTTGAATTTTTGAGCTCTATTTACATACTTTTTAGTTTTTTTTCTTCTAATATTAGGTCTATTTACATATAGTGTTTTTCGAAAAAAAAAATGTTAACACATTTTTTTAATTACATAAATTATTCAAAGTTTTTTCTCAGAGTAATTTATTATTAAGTTTGAAATTTCAAGCTCAATTTACATAATTTTTTAGTATTTTTAAAATTGAGCTCAATCTTTAAAGAGTTCGTGTATTATATTACTTGAAGAATATGATACTTTTCAAAAAAAAAAAACAAGTTTTTTAAATTACTTAAATTATTCGAAGTTTTTTTGAGAGCGATGTATTATTAACTTTGAAGATTTAAGCTCAATTCACTTGTTTTTTAATATTTTTAAAATTGAGCTAAATTTTTGTAGCGATCATGTACAATCTACTAGAAGAATAGGGAGTTTTTGAAAAGAAAACCATTTTTTAAATTACTTAAATTATTCAAAGTTTTTTTAGAGCAATGTATTATTTTATCTTTAAAGTTTCGAACTCTATTTACATAGTTTTTTATATTTTTAAAATCAATCTCAATTTTTAAAGAGATCATGTACTTTGAAGTATTATTAACTTTGAAGTTTTGAACTCAATTTACATAAGTTTTAATGTTTTTAAAATCGAGTTTAATTTTTTAGAGAGATCATGTACTATACAATCGAAGAATGAGGTGTTTTCGGAAAAAAAAAACACATTTTTAATTTACATATATATATATATATATATATATATATATATATTATATAAAATCAATCTCAATTGTTTAAGAGATAGTATAATATATACCACACTTGAAATATAGGGTGTTTTTCGAAGAAAAAAAACTAAAAATAAGTTTTTTAAATTTCTTAAATTATACGAAGTTTTTTGAGAGCAATGTATTATTAAATTTGAAGTTTAGAGCTCAATTTATGTAATGTTTAATATTTTTATAATAGATTTAAATTTTTTAAGACATTGTGTACTATACACTTGAAGAATAGAATGTTTTTTTGAAGAAAAAAAGAATGAAAACACTTTTTTTAATTTACTTAAATTATTCAAAGTTTTTTGGAGAGCAATTTATCAGTAACTTTGAAGTTTTAATCTCAATTTACTTATTTTTTAGTATCAAACTCAATTTTTTAAGAGATTGTGTACTATATACACTTGAAGAATAGTGTGCTTTTCGAAAAAAATATGAAAACACGCTTTTAAAAATACATAAATTATTCAAATTTTTTTAAGAGCAATTTATTATTAAATTTAAACTGTCAAGCTCAATTTACATATTTTTGATATTTTTAAAATGGAGTTCAATACTTTAAGATATCGCCTACTATCCTCTAGAAGAATATGGTGTTTTTCGAAAAAAATATTGCATTTTTTAAAATCACTTAAATTATTCAAAGTTTTTTTTAGAGAAATGTATTATTAACTTTGATGTTTTTATTTCAATTAAATTAATTTTTAGGGCTGTGATGAGTTGATAATCAGCTGAACGATTGATATTCTGAACATATCTATTGGGCATTTTATAAGCTTCGAAGGAACATGCAACTAATATTTGGTCTGATCAATTGAGTATTGGTGCATAAGAGTAAAAGTTATGACTGCTAATAGATAGGAGTGATCTTTAAAGTATTGTTCTTATATTAGAAACTTTCATTGAAAGTAGAATGAGTCATTGGGATATAGATGTACCAGTGTTTGTGAATATTGAGCCTGGCCAGTTCAATACCTTAGTCATGGCAGTGATGCATCTATAGCCGATGGATTAAAGTCACTAGCCTAGACTAAATACCAAGTAGAATATGTTTAGGATGAATTTGGTAAGCCCTGTAAATATATATAGTGGGAAATTAGTGTAACGTTTATACGGAGTTGGAATTCTCAAAGTTAAAGTATTCCCGAATTGAGGAAGCCAAGAGGCACGAAGGACTTAGAGAGTTGGGTAATCTCACAACGACAAGTAAAGGGGGGGGGGGATATGTGTATTCTTAGTTGGATTCATGTTAAGAAGATATTCTCGATGGAAATTGGTTAAGTGTAGGAATAGAACATGTCGTTAAAGCATGAAGAATTTCATCCCAGTTTCTTTCATTTAGGTTTCTCTAGGACTTAAATTCCTTAAAACTTTAGTTTCTCTTGGTAATTGACAAACTATCCACGTAAATCCTAGAAATCAAATTCTTTCAAAAATTCACCAATCCTAAATTCGAGTCGATGTTGTTACTGAAGAACCTTTACTACTAATTCCATACTATTATGTTTTCTTGAAGGATTTAAGCATAAACTCTAATTGGACGGTCATGTATTCTTAGAAAGGCTCGATGACTCATTTCTTATAGTGATTGAATTGATACACTATCATGTAATCATATCTTATAGTAACCCTTTTCCATTTTCATAATGATAGCATAACATCGTATCGAGAAATTTGTTCTACCACAAGCTTCTTCTAGATAGAATTAAAAGGTGTCGTTAGGTTCAAGATTTAGAAATTCTTTCTGCTTGAGGATTTATTAAGTTAGTTTTGTGGACTTAATCTTAGAAAGATTCATGTCCCACATCCTATTCTATCATCAACTTTGAAATCAATTCTTTTAAGACACTCTGTTCATGTAATCTTGGTCTAAAACTAATTATGGGATTTAGATAGTGTTTTACACAAAATGACTTTAGAGATAAGTCTTTCTTTCCTTAAGTTAATCGTGAAAGTTTTAGTATTCAGTTTTCTCAAGTTTTAACAATATTTTAAACCAGTCCCTTAGACACTTTTATACAAAGATCTGGAAAGACCATAAGATGAAGATGAGTTCAATTTTGGATACCATCTCAATCTACTCAGATTACCCTCAACGATCTCTTCTAAAATATTATTTTCACTCTTAAACATGCACTCAGACCTCTCCACGTGAAGATTTGTAAATAGTTTATTCGACTTTTAAAATGCCTTACAAGCACACTATAGGAGCCATGAAATATTTTCTCTATTTTCAAAGAATATACCTAACCCTTATTAGTTCTTTTGAATATATCTCCAGGATGCAAATATTAAAATTCCACTCGAATTGTTTCGTTTTCCTTAGTATGAACCCCTTTTGATTCGAGGGACAATTTAGTTATTGGAATCTTTCTATGTAAATCATTACAAGAGACGACTACTAGTGAAACTACAACTCTCGAAACCACATTGTGGAACTTTCTGGCAGGCTCGGTAGACGAACATGCTCCAAAGCCTAGCTCCTAGTTACTTATATTAACTTCTCTAGTTAGTCCAAAACACAAAAATTTCTGAATTCTTCAATTCTAATCATCTTAAAATCTCCAAAATCTGGTTGACAAGAACCGTATAAGATTTGGGTCGTAAGTAAATTAGAGTTACCCTACAGGAATATAAGCATATTCAACCTCATATTCCCATCCAATTCCAAGAAGCCCAAATTTTTCCAAGGTTAAATCACGCTTGCAACTTACCTAAGCATGCTACACCTATTGCTTCTTTAAGAACATACATGTCAAGGCTAAGACGATATTAAGCTTATTTCATTCCACGGTTTGGAACTTTACTCCATGTGATTCCAAATTTTTTAAATTTTGAGGTTCTAAACTAGTACAAGAAATTATTTCAAAACCTTAGTACAATGTCACTGTTAAAAATTTCTTGGGTAATCTAAGCTCATAAAACCATTTTGATGGTTATCAAATTATCCTTCTTAGTATTCAAGTTTCAAATCTTAGATCTAAGTTACTTTGAAAAACGATTTAACTAGAGCAGCCCAACGATAGCATTAGAGGAACTCTCTAAAATCTTTCATTCGAATCTTTCCAAAGTTCGAGCCCATATAAGTTTTTATCTATACGGTTTATTGCTAAAGGATTACCATTGATCATTAAGAGAATCCCTCTCCTTGGTTCCAATATCTATGAAGGCTATACAACTCCAAATACTTCTATCAATTCTCTGAATTCAAGCTTTTAGGTAATATTCCTCAGAAATTCCTAGAGACTTGAACAAACTCTAGTTTTCATATACTCTCAGATTTCGACTAAACACCCGACTACTTTGTAAATTCATTAATTGTATTTATTCGGAGCATAAGCTAAAAATAATTTTGGGATTCACCATTAATTCTCTAAATTAAATCCTTGTAAGGTTACGAGAATTTTCTTAACGTAATACTCCATCATTATAGTCATCAACTATAATTTTCCCACTAAAATACATATATGAACACTCAAATCATTTCTCAATTTTTCTCCCACCCGAGTTCTGACCTAAGTAAAAGAAATAACGAACCCTTTTCATGTAACCGTTATTTTCGTCATTAGTGATAAGATCACAAACTAATAATGAGAGCAACGTGCGAAACGCATTCTAGTCCACTCTAGATTGATTTAAAGTGTTACCCTAAAAGAGGAATAAGAAGACACTTTAATCCAAGTAGTCTTTCACTGCACGTCTAAGAACCCTATGTTTTTTTTGCAATCAATGTCATCCTGCCTTCCAACAAAGACATAACATGATATACCGATTAGAACTCAGAACCAACTTGTGCTCAAAAGATCAAGAATTGTAAATTTTAACCCTATTCCAAAACTAGTGTCTTAGTAGACCACCTAAAACTTTCTAAGTATCGGGAAGGGAGAAAGTTAAGTCGAGACATTAATGTGTCTCTTATTTTATCAAGTATAATTTACAAACTACTAATGACCACCTAGAGATATTTCCTCCCAAATTCAAGTTTTCACGAGTTTGGAAGTTAACACTTATGTCAACTTCATAAGTTCTTTTTCACTAAGTCTATAGAATCCTAGGAAATTATCATATAAATAAAGAAATATTTTCTGCTTGTTTTTTAAATATGAAACAAAATAGCCAGATTTGTATTCTCAACAAAAAATTTTAAGTATCAATTTTTAAATTTAACATTTTTAGTAACTACTATTTTCAAAAATTAAAGTGTTACAGAGCTCAATTTTTTGAGAAATCGTGTACTATACTCTGGAAGAATAGGGTATATTTCGAGAGAGAAAATGAAATCGCGATTTTGAAATTACTTCATTTATTAGAAGATTTTTAAGAATAATGTGTTATTAACTTTGAAGATTAAAGCTTAATTTAAATAATTTTAATATTTTTAAAATTAGAACAATTAAACAAGAGATCGTGTACAATACAGTCAAAGAATAGGACATTTTTCAAAATAGAATGAAAAAACATTTTTTTAAATTACTTTAACTATTCAAAGTTGTTTTAGAGTAATGTATTATAAACTTTGAAGTTTTGAACTCACTTTACGTAATTTTTTATATTTTTAACATTGTAACAATTTTTTAAGAGATCAAGTCCTATACACTTGAAGAATAGGGTGTTTTTTGAAGAAAAACGAATTGGAAACGTGTTATTCAAGTTACTTAAATTATTTGAGTTTATTGGAGAGAAATGTATTATTAACTTTGAAGTTTTGAGGTCAATTTTCATAGTTTTTTAAAAAATTTAAATTGAAACAATTTAATAAGAGATTGTGTCGTATACACTTGAAGAAAATAGTGTTTTTCGAGAAATAAAATGAAAAGGCTCTTTTTAAATTGCTTCAATTATTCAAAGTATTTTTTAGAATAACGTATTATTAACTTTGAAGTTTCGAATTCAACATACATAATTTTTGACTTTTTTAAAATTGAGCACAATTTTTTAGAGAGATTGTATACACTATAAGAATGAGGTGTTTTACAAAAAAGAAAAAGAAAATACATTTTTTAAAATACTTAAATTATTCGATAGTTTTTTGAGAGTAGTGTATTATTAATTATGAAGTTTCGAGCTCAACTTATATAATTTTAATATTTTTAAAATTAAGCTCAATTATTTGAGAGATTGTGTACCATCACTTGAAGAATAGAATGTTTTTGGTAAAATAATGAAAATACGTTTTTTGAATTACTTAAATTATTTAAAGTTTTTTTTAGTGCAATGTATTATTAACTTTGAAGATTCGAACTCAATTTACCTAATTTTGAGTATTTATAAAATCTACCTCAATTTTTTAATTGATCATGTACTATACAATTGAATAATAGGGTGTTTTTCGAGAAAAAAAAATGAAATCATGTTTTTTGAAATTACTTAATTTATTAAAAGTTTTTTTTGAAAGTAATGTATTATTAAATTTGAAGATTTGAGCAATTTTTTAAGAGATCATATGCTAGAAGAATAGAGTTTTTTTTGAAGAAAAAAATTGAAAACACATTTTTCAAATTACTTAAATTATTTAACCATTTTAGAGAGCAATGTATTAATAAATTTGAAGTTTGGAGCTCAATTTAGATAATTTTTATAATTTTAAAAATTGAAACAATTTAATAAGAAATGGTGTACTATGCACTAGAAGAATAATGTGTTTTTCAAAAAAAAATGAAAAGGACTTTTTAAATTATTAAATTAACTAGTAAGTTTTTTTGAGGACAGTGTATTATTAACTATGAAGTTTTGAATTCAATATATATAATTTTTAATATTTTTAAAATCGAACTCAACTTTTGAGAGAGATCGTGTAGTATACACTTGAACAATGGAGTGTTCCTCGAAAAAAAAAACTTATTTTTTAAATTACTAAAAACTATTTACTATTATTAGTGCAATGTATTATGAATTTTAAAGTTTTGAGCTCAATTTGTAGAATTTTATATTTTTAAAATCGTGCACAATTTTTTGAGAGATCATGTACTATCACTTGAAGCGCAAGATCTTTTTCGTAAAAAGAATGAAAATGCGTTTTTTGAATTACTTAAATTATTCAAAGTTTTCTTTGAGATAAATGTGTTATTAACTTTGAAGTTTCGAGCTCAATTATCTAAATTTTGAGTATTTTTAAAATTGAGTGCAATTTTCTAAGAGATCATATTCAATACACGGGGTATTTTTCGAAGAAAAAAATAAAAATGCATTTTTTAAATTACAAAATTATTCGATATTTTTTAAGATAAATGTATTATTATCTTTAAAGTTTCAAACTCACTTTGCAAAATTTATAATATTTTTAAAATGGAGTTCATTTTTTTTGAGAAATTATATACTATAAACTTGAATAATAGGGTATATTTCAAGAAAAAAATGAAATCACATTTTTGAAATCACTTAATTTTTTCGAAGTTTTTTTGAGAGCAATGAATTGTTAAGTTTAAAGATTTGAGCTTAACTTACATAATTTTTAATATTTTTAACATTGTAACAAATTTTTAAGAGATCAAGTACTATACACTGGAAGAATAAGGTGTTTTGCAAAGAAAAAAATTGAAAGTACATTTCTATAAATTGCTTAAATAATTTGAGCTTTTTGGAGAGTAATGTATTAATAACTTTAAAGTTTTGACATCAGTTTACATAATTTTTAAAATTGGAACAATTTAATAAGAGATTGTGTACTAAACACTTGAAAAGTTTTTATTTTTTATATTAAGGTTCCATCACAAAACCAATTGGCAATATGAGGAGTAGCCTAATAGGTATTTAAACCACACCACGAAGAGTGAGACAGGCGATGTGGGACTTATATCCAACACCCCTCCTCCAGGAGAGCCTGCTAGAACAGGCGAGCCTACCGAGCCAGGCGAAGGGTATCGGAGACCCATACAAACCGGGAGTCTGGCAGAACAGACTAAGCGTTGGGTTGTGACTTTGATACCATGTTAAGGATCCATCACAAAACCAATTGGCAATATGAGGAGTAGCCCAACAGGTATTTAAACCGCACCACGAAGAGTGAGGCAGACGCTGTGTGACTTATTTCCAACATTTTAAATTACTTAAATTAGTCGAAGTGATTTTGAGAGCAATGTATTATTAACTTTGAAGTTTTAAACTCAATATATATATATATATATATATATATATATATATATATTTTAATCTTTTTAAAATCGAGCTCAATATTTTAGAGAAATAGCGTACTATACATTTGAAGAATGAGGTATTTTTGAAAAAAAAGAAACCTATTGTTTAAATTACTTAAATTATTTGATTTTTTAGTGCAATGTATTATTAATTTTCAAGTTTTAAGCTCAATTTAGGTAATTCTATAGTTTTAAAATCGAGCTCATTATTTTGAGAGATCATGTACCATCACTTGAAGTATAGGATTTTTTCGTAAAAAAAATGAAAATATATTTTTTGAATTACTATAATTATTCAAAGTTTTTTTTATAGAAATGTATAATTAAATTTGAACTTTGGAGCTCAATTTACCTAATTTTGAGTTTTTTTTTAAAATTGAGTTTAATTTTTTAAGAGATCAAGTGCTATACACTTGAAGAATATGATGTTTTTCAAAGAAAAAAATGAAAACACATTTTTAAATTACCTAAATTATTCTAATTTTTTTAGAGAAATGTATTATTATCTTTGAAGTTTAACTTTATTTACAATATTCATAATATTTTTAAAATGGAGCTCAATTTTTTGAGAAATCGTATACACTTGAAGAATAGGTTATATTCCGAGAAAAAAAATGAAATCACGTATTTGATACTACTTATTTAATTCAAAAAAATTTGAAAGCAATGTATTATTTACTTTGAAGTTTTTGGCTCAACTTACATAATTTTTAATAATTTTCAAATCAAGCTCAATTTTTTGAGAGATCGTGTATTATACACTTGAAGAATATGATGTTTTAAGAAAATAATGAAAACACATTTTTAAAATTACTTAAGTTGTATACACTTTAGAATAGGGTAGTGTTTTTTGAGAAAAAAATGAAATCTAATTTTTTGAATAACTTAATTTATTTGAAGTTTTTTCAGAGTAATGTATTATTAACTTTAAAATTTCGAGCTCAATTTCCATATTTCTTAGTTTTTTTCTAAATCGATCTCAATTTGTTAAGAGATTGTGCATTATACACTTGAAGAATATGGTGTTTTTTGAAGTAAAATGAAAACATGTTTTTTTAAATTACTTAAATATATTCAAAGTATTTCTTAGAACAATGTGATTTTAACTTCGAAATTTCGAGATCAATTTTAATAATTTTTAGTATTTTTATATTCTACCTCACTTTCTTAAGAGGTCGTGTACTATAAACTTGCAGAATAGATTGTTTTTCGAAAAAAAAATGAAAAACACTTTTTAAAATTATTTTAATTATTAAAATGAAAATTTGTTTTTTATCTGTCTTTAATTATTCAAAGTTTTTAGAGCAATGTATTATTAACTTTGAAGTTTTAAGCCGAATTTACATAATTTTTAATATTTTCAAATTGAGCTCAATTTTTTGAGAGAACGTATATTATACAGAATATGATGTTTTTAGAAAATAAATAAAAAATATTTTTTAAATTACTTAAATTACTTGAAATTTTTTGAGAGCAATGTATTATTAATTTTGTAGTTTCGAGCTCACTATACATAATTTTTAAAATTTTTAAAATCGAGCTCAAATTTTGAGAGAGGTCGTGTACTATAGACTTGAAGAATGATGTGTTTTTCAAAAAAAAAAAAAAAAGAAAAGGAGTTTTAAATTATTTGATTTCTAGAGCGATATATTATTAATTTTGATGTTTCAAGCTCAATTTACGTAATTTTATTTTTTACAAATTGAGCTCAATTTTTTAAGAGATTGTGTACAAGTGATATGATGTTTTCCGTAAAAGAATGAAAATGCATTTTTTGAATTACTTAAATTATTTGAAGTTCTTTTGAGATAAATGTATTATAAACTTTGAAGTTTTGAGCTGAATTTACCAAATTTTGAGTATTTTTAAAAAATGAGATTATTTTTTTAAGAGATCATATATTATATTATACATTTGAAGAATATGGTATTTTTTGTAGAAAAAATTAAAACGCATTTTTTAATTTACCTAAATTATTCACATTTTTTTTAGAGAAATGTATTATTATCTTTGAAGTTTTGAACTCAATTTACTTCATTTCTAATATTTTTAAAATGGACCTCAATTTTTTGAGAAATCGTGTACTATCCACAAGAAGAATAAGGTGTTTTCCGAATTTTTTTTAGAGCAATGCTTTATTATTTTCAAAGTTTCAAACACAATTGACATATTTTTTAATTTTTTTAAAATCTAGCTCAATTTTTAAAGAGATCATGTACGATACTTTAAGAATATGGTAATTTTTGAAAGAAAATAAAATGCATTTTTTGAATTACTTAAATTATTCAGTTTTTTTAGAGCAATGTAATATTAACTTTGAATTCGAACTCAGTTTACATAATTTTTAATATTCTTAAAATGAAGATCAAATGTTGAGAGAGGTCGTGTACACTTGAAGAATGAGGTGTTTCTAAAAAAATATGTTTTTTAAGTTACTTAAATTATTCAATGTTTTTCTGAGAATAATATATTATTAACTTTGAAATTTAGCGCTCAATTCACATAATTTTTAGTATTTTTATAATAGAGCTAAATAATTTAAGAGATTGTGTACAATAAACTTAAAGAATATGGTGTTTTTTGAAGTAAAATAAAAACATACTTTTTATATTACTTAAATATATTCAAAGTTTTCTTGAGAGTTATGTAATATGTTTTGAGCTCAATTTTAATAATTTTTAGTATTTTTATAATCGAGCTCACTTTTTCCAGAGATCATGTATAATAAACTTGAAGAATAGAGTATTTTTTTGAAGAAAAAAATGAAAACGTGTTTTTAAAATTACTTTAATTATGAAAATGAAAATGTGTATTTTGTCTGACTTTGATTATTCAAAGTTTTTTTAAAGAAATTTATTATTAACTTCTAAGTTTCAAGCTCAATTTACATAATTTTTAATATATTTATAACCAAACTCAATTTTTTCAGAGATCGTGTAATATACACTACAATTGAAGAAAAGGGTGTTCTTGAAAAAGAAATCAAAATGCATTTTTTAAATTACTTAAATTATTCGTATTTTTTTATAGCAATGTGATATTAACTTTGAAGTTTTGAACTCAATTTACATATTTTTAATATTTTTAAAATTGAGCTCAATTTTTTAAAAGATAGTGTACTATACACTTAAAGAATAAAGTGTTTTTTGAAAAAGAAATGAAACCATTTTTTTATATGACTTAAATTATTCAAAGTTTTTTTTAGAGCAATGTATTATTATCTTTGAAGTTTCAAACTCTATTTACATAATTTTTAATATTTTTAAAATCGAGCTCGGTTTTATTCGAGATCATGTTTCATGAAAAAAAATAGAAAACCCATTTTTTAAAATATCTAAATGATTCAAAGTTTTTTAGAGCAATTTATTTTTAACTTTGAAGTTTTGAGCATAATTTATATATTTTTTAGTTTTATTAAAATTGAGCTCAATTTTTTAAGACACCATGTACTATCACTTGAAGAATATGGTGTTTTTTGAAAAAAAAATGAAAATCCATTTTATAAATTACATCAATTATTTGTAGTGTTTTTTTAGAGCAATATATTATTAAATTTGATGTTTTGAACTAAATTTACATAATTTTTTATAATTTTAAATTCAAGCTCAATTTTTTAGGAGATCATGTACTATTATACTTAAAGAATAGGGTGTTTATCGAAAAAATAAATAAAAACTTGTTTTTTAAATTACCTCAATTATTCAAAGATATTTTTAGAGAAATTTAATATTATATTTGAAGTTTTGAACTTAATTTTCATAAATTAATATTTTTAAAATCGAGCTTACATTTTTTAGAGATCTTATACACTTGAAGAATAAGGTGTTTTACGAAAAAATAAAAGCTTGTTTTTTTATATTACTTAAATTATTAAAAGTTCTTTTTAGAGAAATTTATTATTATATTTGAAGTTTTAAACTTAATTTACATAATTTTTAATATTTCTAAAATTGAGATCAAATTTTTGAGAGATCTTGCCCTACACATTTGAAGAATAAGCTATTTTTCAAAAAATAAATAAAAACTTGTCTTTCTATTTTTCAAAGTTTGTTTAGGGAAATGTATTATTATCTTTGAAGTTTTGAACTTAATTTACATAATTTTTAATATTTTTAACATCAAGCTCAAATTTTTAGAGAGATCATGTACTATACACTTGAAAATAGAGTGTTTTTTTTTTAAAAAAAATGAAAAAGAGTTTTTTAAATTACTTCAATTATTTGTAAATTTTTGAGAGCAGCAATATATTATTTACTTTAAATTTTCGAGCTTAATTTATATAATTTTTTGTGTTTTTAAAATCTAGCCTAATTTTTTAAGAGATCGTGTACTATATACAATCAAAGAATATGATTTTTTTAAAAAAAATAAGAAAACATATTTTTTAAATAACTTAAATTATTTAATTTTTTTAGAGTAATGAAAACATATTTTTTAAATAACTTAAATTATTTAATTTTTTTAGAGTAATGTATTATATACATTGAAATCGTATTTTTGAAATTACTTAATTTATTCGAAGTTATTTTGAGAGCAATGTATTATTAACTTTGAAGATTTGTGCTTAGTTTACAAAATTTTTAATATTTTTAACATTGCAAAAAATTTTCATAGATCAAATACTATTGAAGAATTGGGTGTTTTTCGAAGAAAAAAATTGGAAACGTGTTTTTTCAAATTACTTGAATTATTTGAGTTTATTGGAGAGAAATGTATTAATAACTTTGAAGTTTTGAGCTCAATTTATATAATTTTTTAAAATTATTAAATTGAAACATTTTAATAAGAGATCGTGTACTATACACTTGAAGAAAATGTTGTTTTTTGAAAAAAAATAAAAAAATGCTTTCTAAATTACTTCAATTTTTCAAAGTATTTATGAGAGCAATGTATTATTAACTTTGAAGTTTCCAATTCAACATACATAATTTTTAACTTTTTTAAAATTGAGCACAATTTTTGAGAGAGCTCATGTCCTATACACTTTAAGAATCGGGTGTTTTTCGAAAAAGAATAGAAAATTCCTTTTTTTAAAATACTTACATTATTTGATTTTTTTTTTAGAGTAGTGTATTATTGATTTTGAAGTTTTGAGCTCAATTTACAAAATTTTAATATTTTTAAAATTGAGCTCAATTATTTGAGAGATTGTGTACCATCACTTGAAGAATAGGATGTTTTTGGTAAAAGATGAAAATGCATTTTTTGAATTACTTAAAATATTCGAAGTTTTTTTTAGAGCAATGTATTATTAACTTTGAAGTTTCGAGCTCAATTTATCTAATTTTGAGTATTTATAATATCTAGCTCTATTTTTTAAAAGATCGTCTACTATACACCTGAATAATAGCATATATTTCGAGAAAAAATGAAATCAGGTTTTTGAAATTACTTAATTTATTCAAATTTTTTTGAGAGCAATGTATTATTAACTTTGAAGATTTGAGCAATTTCTTAAGAGATTATATGCTACACACTTGAAGAATCGGGTGTTTTGCGAAGAAAAAAAATTGAAAACACATTTTTCAAATTACTGAAATTATTTGACCTTTTTAGAGAGCAATGTTTTTATAACTTTGAAGTTTGGAGCTCAATTTACATAATTTTTATAATTTTTAAAATTGAAACAATTTAATGACAGATTATGTACTCTACACTTGAAGAATAAGGTGTTTTTCAAAAAATGAAATGAAAAGGATTTTTTTAAATTACTTAAATTAATTATTCGAAGTTTTTTTAAGAGAAATCTATTATTAACTTTGAAGTTTTGAATTCAACATATATGATTTTTAAAGAAAACTCATTTTTTAAATTACATAAATTATTTATTTTTTAGTGCAATGTATTATTAATTTTGAAGTTTTGAGCTCAATTTACATAATTTCACATTTTAAAATCGTGCTCAATTTTTTGAGAGATCACGTACCATCACTTGAAGTATAGGATGCTTTTCATAAAAATAAAAATAAAAAAAAATGTGTTTTTTGAATTACTTAAATTATTCAAAGTTTTTTTTTGAGCGAAATGTATTATTAACTTTGAAGTTTCGAGCTCAATTTACCTAATTTTGAGTATTTTTAAAATTGAGTTCAATTTTTTAAGAGATCATATAATATACACTTGAAGAATAGGGTATCTTTCGAAGAAAAAGATAAAAAGGCCTTTTTTAAATTACCTAAATTATTCTATGTTTTATTTTGGTAAATGTATTATTATCTTTAAATTTTCAAATTCAATTTACAAAATTTCTATTTTTTTAAAACGGATTTCATTTTTTTGAGAAATCGTGTACTTTACACTTAATAATAGGGTATATTTCGAGAAAAAAAATGAAATTGTGTTTTTGAAATTACTTAATTTATTCAAAAAAGAATTGAGAGCAATGTATTATTAACATTGAAGATTTGAGCTTAATTTATATAATTTTTAATATTTTTAACATTGCAACAAATTTTTAAGAGATCAAGTACTATACACTTGAAGAATAGTGTAACACATTAATTTTCGAGTCCGTTTTTTTTTCTCAAAACACTAACGGAAGCTAAATTCTAATTTACAACAATTAATAATAATAATTACTAACCTTTCAATTTATACGGATTCCTATACAGCTGAACAAATTAATATATGAACTTGAGACTTAGGTTCACCATGTGTGACTATACCTAAGAAAAGCCCACAATTCGTCCTATCTGTGACTTTCGCTTCATAATCTTCTGATATCTGCGATATGGTAACCGTCAGTTATATGCAAAACATATAACTGAGTAACCCTCGGCATTTTGAAAACATTTTGTTACCATATCGCAGCCAGTCTAACTGGAAAACACCCCATTTAAATTCCTAACACACAATCAATTCAATGCAACAATTTCATATCATAATGCATGCTATGACAATTATGGATGTATGCATGTCATGATCTTTCATTAAGATACTTAGTTCTTTTCTTTTCTTGAGTCTTTTATGGAAACCTCATGCACTAGACTTCCCCTAGCGCGTGGCAGTAACGCGAGGTTCAATTCAAAACTAGGACCACGACAATCATCCCTACCGTCATCAAACTGACTGCCGGGCTATCTTGGCCCCACATCAATGGGATAGCTGATGAGGACATGGCAAGGAGCAAGGCCAAGGACCCTCTAGAAGGACTTGGAAGGCCTATGACTAGGGCAAAGACAAAAAAGGCTAAGGAGGTTTTACAACAAGTTTTGACCATGCTTTTCGAGTATAGGCCCAAGACTCAAGTAAAGAAGCCTTTGGTTATTAATTATTCCATGGTCCTAGAGGATTAGGGCACCCATATTTTCTAGGAGATCTTTATATTTTAAATATTAAATAAAAGGCCCAAGTTGTAAATAAGTGGTTGAAAATTTGTTTGCTAATTGCACCACTTATGGGGGCTGTTTTTTTTTAATTTAATTTTAGTAAGAATAAGGGCCCATTTTGAAGAGCTATTCTCAGCCAAAATAAGCCAAGAAATTGCGCATGGACAAGGGGAATTTTAGCACATGGAAAATTTGGACGGTGGCATTTTGCACATGATTTTTGACCCATTATGGCCGCCCATGCTTCAGCCTTGAATGACCAAAATTTAAATTTTTCCCATGTGTTTTTCTTGTTTTTTAGGCTTAGATAATTCCTATGTAGTTAACTCCTAGGCAACTTTGTAATCAATTGTGCACATAGAAATTATCCTATATATATGCGCCATTTTGGAGGAATAAAGCAAAAGATTTTGTGTGAAAAATTACTAAATTTGAGAGTGTGATTCTCTTGCAAAGCTCTAGAGTGATTCTTGAGCATAGGTTTCTCCAAAGGTGTCCTACACTGTTGAGGTTACCTACCCTAGGGAGAGTTATTCTTCCTACCCTCTTCTATCTAATTTCTACTTTTCTAATATCACTAAATCAACCAAACTCAGCCCATACACCTAGTTCTATGCGACATCCTTTACCATCTTCCTTTCTTGAAATTAACTAAAGTTAAACCTTAAGCCACCTAAAACCAGATCTGGGCCATCTTCATCCTCATTCCAGCCCCATAATCTACTCATACTTAGCCTAAATAACCATTATACAACCCCATCCTAACCCTTGAGCAAGTACCCTTAGCCTATTCTTTCCATACCTCCCTTTTTAGCCTTAACCGTAAAAGCTGTCCACAAATAAATTGCCTTCAAGAAATTCAAAATTAAACTTCAAAATTGAGTTAGCTAGCCCTAGAAAGATCCTATAATAATCATTGTCTCATAAGGTTCTCATCATTTGGTATCAGAGTTTTGGCTCTAGGTGCTAGATTGATTGTACGGCAAAATACGGTAACATCTTTCTTTTATTGTTTGCCTTTATTTTTACCTTTAAAATTCATGTTCTTCTCATCATAGGCTGAACCATTGCAAAAGTTAAGCCTTTGTACTTGTTTAAAAAAAAATCGTATTTAAAAAAAAAAACAACAACAAAAAAAAATATTGTACTGTTCAGTAGCGTAACAAAAAAAAAATTGGCTGAATGGTTCTAGCATTCTTAGAACATTGAATCACCCATTGGAAAGGTAAAGTATTGGCTAAAGAAAGATTGTTGCTAAATTTTGTCTCAAACGTTCATTTTGAAACAAAATTGGTGGCAATTGTTTGTTTTGAGCCTTATTTCTTTTCTTAACCATAAGCCTTTATCCTTATCAAAAGTGGTGGGATTTCCTTGAGTTACCTTGGCTTAAGAATTGTTTTTAGAACTTTTGAAGAGGATTGCATCGTGAGAACATTAGAGAGTTTAAACACGAGTGTGGTAAGGAAAGTGTGAAACATGAGTGTGGTGAGGAAAATTTTATTGTTATTTCTAACAATTTTGTGCAAGTATGGCAGATTGGCTTCCTAATAGTTTTGCAGAACTCTCACAACAAATTGCGGCTTTTTCACAAGATCTTGAAAGGAAAATGAAATTGCAACAAGATGAGTTCCATGAACGTTTAGACCAATTGGAGGAGCATCTTCCACCACAAAGAGAAGCAAGGAGAAATAGAGGAGATCTTGGAGAAGTGCCAAGACCAAACCGAATTGAAGGAGTAAAACTCACAATTCCTCCTTTTAGAGGAAAAAGTGATCTGGAGGCATACTTGGAGTGGGAGCTCAAAATTGAACATGTCTTCTTATGTCACACCTATGAGGAGGCTCAAAAGGTTAAACTTGCCGTCGCGGAGTTCTCGGACTATGCCCTTGTATGGTGGAACAAATTACAAAAGGAGAGAGCCCGAAATGATGAACCTTTGGTGGACACTTGGGGGGAAATGAAAAGAATCATGAGAAAGTGTTATGTGCCATCTAGCTATGCTAGAGACTTGAAATATAGACTCCAAAAACTCACCCAAGGCGACAAGGGTGTGGAGGAATATTTCAAGGAGATGGAGATGCTCTTGACACAAGCCAATATAGAAGAAGATCCGGAGGTAACTATGATTCGTTTTCTTAATGGTTTGACTAACGAAATTCGTGATATTGTTGAATTACAAGAATACATAGAGATGGAGGATTTGCTTCACAAAGCCATTCAAGTGGAGCAACAATTGAAAAGGAAGGGAGTAGCCAAAAGAAGTACCACTAACTTTGGCAATTCTAATTGGAAGGACAAAGGAAAAGGCGTGGCGACCTCTAGTGCACCACCACCACCACAAAAAAATCCATCAAGGCCACAAGATCAATCTTCTAAAAGGAGTCGCGACGTGAAGTGTTTTCGGTGCCATGGTTTAGGACACTATGCTTATGAGTACCCTAACAAGAAAGCCATGATCCTTAGAAATGGAGATTATGAAAGTGAGTCCAAAAATGAAATAGAGGAAGTTCACGATGATATTGATGAGGAAGTACCGGATGGAAATTTGTTGATGATTAGAAGGTTACTTGGTAGCCAACAAAAGTCGAGAGCCAAAGAGAAAACATCTTCCACACTAGATGTTTGATCAATGGTAATCTTTGTATGGTGATCATTGATGGAGGGAGTTGTACTAATGTTGCTAGTGAAAGACTAGTGACTAAATTGAATTTGGATACAATTCCACATCCTAGGCCATATAGACTTCAATGGCTTAGTGAAGATGGGGAGGTGGAAGTGAGGAAGCAAGTGGAGTTGAAAATTTCAATTGGGAGATACAATGACAAAGTCCTCTGTGATGTTGTCCCCATGGAGGCAAGTCACTTACTTTTGGGAAGGCCATGGCAATTTGACAAAAAAGCTAAACATGATGGCTTCACCAACAAAATTTCTTTCATGCACCAAGAAAAAAAGATTGTGCTCAAACCTTTGAGTCCACAAGAAGTGAGTGAGGATCAAAAAAAATTGAAAGAGAAAATTTTGCAAGAAAAAAGAGAGAGTGCGACACAAAAAGAAAGAGAAAAAGAGAGAGAAAAATTCGAGAGAATAAAAAGTGAGGAGAAAAAGAAAAGAAGTGAAACACTTTGATGAAAGGGAGACTTTGTTTATTACTAAAAGTGAGATCAAAAGGGTGTTTTTATCAAAACAGCCCTTGTATTTGTTGATTTGCGAAAATGACGTTTTGAATGCTAACATTTTTAATTTAATTTTAGTAAGAATAAGGACCCATTTGAAGAGCTATTGTCAGCCAAAATAAGCCAAGAAATTGCGCATGGACAAGGGGAATTTCAGCACATGGAAAATTTGGACGGTAGCTTTGGACGGTGGCATTTTGCACATGATTTTTGACCCATTATGGCTGCCCATGCTTCAACCTTGGATGACCAAAATTTAAATTTTTCCCATGTGTCTTTCTTGTTTTTTAGGCTTAGATAATTCCTATGTAGTTAACTCCTAGGCAACTTTGTAATCAATTGTACACATAGAAATTATCCTATATATATGCGCCATTTTGGAGGAATAAAGCAGAAGATTTTGTGTGAAAAATTACTAAATTTGAGAGTGTGATTCTCTTGCAAAGCTCTAGAGTGATTCTTGAGCATATGTTTCTCCAAAGGTGTCTTACACTGTTGAGGTTACATACCCTAGGGAGAGTGATTCTTCCTACCCTCTTCTATCTAATTTCTACTTTTCTAATATCACTAAATCAACCAAACTCAGCCCATACACCTAGTTCTATGTGCCATCCTTTACCATCTTCCTTTCTTGAAATTAACTAAAGTTAAACCTTAAGCCACCTAAAACCAGATCTGCGTCATCTTCATCCTCATTCCAGCCCCATAATCTACTCATACTTAGCCTAAATAACCATTATACAACCCCATCCTAACCCTTGAGCAAGTACCCTTAGCCTATTCTTTCCATATCTCCCTTTTTAGCCTTAACCGTAAAAGCTGTCCACAAATAAATTGCCTTCAAGAAATTCGAAATTAAACTTCAAAATTGAGTTATCTAGCCCTAGAAAGATCCTATAATAATCCTCGTCTCATAAGGTTCTCATCAATAGCTCAGGACTATCTTAACCCCACATCAATGGGATAGTCCTTTCTTTCGGGCCACCTTCCCGGTCACCGGGCAACCCTACTAGTTCAGGTCATCTTACCCCGTTCATCGGGAGACCCTACATCTCAATCTTTTCAAGCTTGTCCACTTACTCGATGTCTAACCGGTGGGAATCAACCCACTTACTCAACATTCATTGAAGGGGAAAGCTTAAGTTTGTCTTTAAATTTCATTTTTGTAACACCTTAATTTTTGAGTCTGTTTTTTTTTTCAACACACTAACGGAAGCTAAATTCTAATTTACAACCATTAATAATAATAATAATTACAACCCTTTCAATTTATACGGATTCCTATACAGCTGAACAAATTAATATATGAACTTGAGACTTAGGTTCACCATGTGTGACTATACCTAAGAAAAGCCCACAACTCGTCATATCTGTGGCTTTCGCTTCATAATCTTCTGATACCTGCGATATGGTAACCGTCAGTTATATGCAAAACATATAACTGAGTAACCCCCGGCGTTTTGAAAACAATTTTATACCATATCACAGCCCGTCTAACTGGAAAACACCCCATTTAAATTCCTAACACACAATCAATTCAATGCAACAATTTCATACATAATGCATGCTATGACAATTCCAAACACCCCATGATCTTTCATTAACATACTTAGTTCTTTTCTTGAGTCTTTTATGGAAGCCTCGTGCACTAGACTTCCCCTAGCGCGTGGCAGTAACGCGAGGTTGAGCTCAAAACTAGAACCACGGCAAGCGTCCCTACCATGATCAAACTGGTTGCCGGGCTATCTTGACCCCACATCAATGGGATAGTCCTTTCTTTTGGGTCATCTTCCCGATCACCGGGCAACCCTACTAGTTCAGGTTATCTTACCCCGTTCATTGGGAGACCCTACATTCTCAATCTTTTCATGCTTGTCCACTTACCCGATGTCTGACCGGTGGGAATCAACCCACTTACTCAACATCCGTTGATGGGGAAAGCTTAAACTTGTCTTTAAATTTGTTTTTCATTTCACATAAAATATTTTCATGCATTTCACATTCAATTCATATCATTTGCATACATCATTCATCACTTATGACATTAAGATTTCACTAATCATTAATTAAATCACTTTCCATCTATGTCATAACACTATACTTATGATAATCATTTCATTTCATTTTGTTTGATTATGTTCATATAGGAATAAAGCATGGAGAAGTGTTGATTTTAGAGGATTGGACTTGAATAACGAAGAAAAGAATAAAGAAAGTTGAAGAAAAGATGTAAAACCACTTAGAAGTTGTCAAACACAATCTTGTGCGTTCAGCCCAGGAAGGTGTGCGCACCTTAATTCCACCTGGAGTTGCTGCCCAATCTTGTGCGCACAGCCCAAGAAGATGTGCACACACCTGTTCATATTTGTGTCATAACTTGAGTTGTAGACCTCCAAATTGAGTGAAACCAAAAGCATTTGAAATCTAAGAGGATGCTCTACAATGCTTATGAAGACCACAAAACGTAGTTCTAAAATTTTAATTGTCAAAAACAGTCATCTTTGATAGGGATGTGCAATCAACAAAACAGATACTTTCATATAGACCAAGTCTTAGTAATTTGGTCATAACTAGAGTTGTAAACCTCCAAATTGAGTGAAACCAAAAGCATTTGAAAGCTAAGAGGGTGCTCTACAACTGTTATGAAGACCACGAAGTCAAATTCCAATTAAAACCAATTCAAAAATCCAGTTCAAATTGTTCCAAAACAAGGGAAAATGGTCTTGATCAACTTTTCACAAATTTCAATCCTCCCTTCCATGTCAATTCCTCAAAATCATATTAAATTCATCTAATTCAATATAAATCACTCAAATATCAATTCACAAGGATTACCAAAGTCCAATTTCATCAAATTCACATTATCATCAAGATCATTTCACATTCACAATCCAATATCCAAACAAAGAATCAACGTAAATGCATCAACCCCACACATATAGAACCAATTCAACCAATATCAACCTCACACTTCAAGAACACAAGAAACATGTCATGTTAATTTAACACCAATATGCATACAAGCTAAATCCATGTCATCTAACCAAGTCAAGTCCAAAACCTAACATCATAAAACCTCAAATTCCTAATTTCCCTAATTAGAGTTTTAAGTTTGGGGTTTAGTGGGGTTACCTTAGAATTGGAGCTCTAAACTCAATCTCTAAATTTTACCGTGGAAGATTCTAAACCGGTAGAATTGGAGTTCCCAACGCGTAGATCATTTTCTTCAACTACTCCGGCGGCAACCGAAGGCCAGAAGGCCACCATGCAAGCACTCAAAGTGGTGGCCACCACTACTTTCTCCTGTCTCTCTCGCCACCCTTTTTCCTCATTTCTTTCAAGTTTTGTTTATTGTGTTGTTATGTGTGTTTATGTCAATGAGAGTGAAATAAGTGAGGGTATAGTGGTTAGGTGAGGGAGAGTGCATGGTAGGAGCGTAGTCCTTAGTTTTAATTTATTAAAAATTGCATCTAGATCCTTGTCTTTATAAAATTTAATAAAAGTTCAACTTAACAAAATTTGAATAAATAAAACCACAAGGACATAGTTACAACTTTCTAATTTTATATTTTAATCCCCTAACCCAACCTTGCTACATTTTTAAATCTCTAGTTATATTCATATCATAACCTAGTCCTTTTCCCTTAATCCTATATGCTTTATAATTTATTTTAGTTCCCTAAATTCCTTATTTCTTCTAAAATAGCCCCTTAGGAATGAGTTTGTGAATCTAAATAATTTGCTCTAGGAAATTAAAAATTTGGGATGTTACAATTTTCATTTCACATCAAATATTATCATGCATTTCACATTCAACTCATATCATTTACGTTCAACATTCATCATTCATCATTCATGACATTACAATTTCATTAATCATTAGTGAGAGCACTTGTCATCCATGTCATAACAATATACTTATCATAATCATTTAATTTCATTTTACAAGTTATCATGCATTTTCAGTCAACATCCATCAATACATTTTCATGATCCTTTTTATAGTTTTTCAAGACATTATAACCTAATTTAATCATTACTACCCTAGAAATAAGCTACTTGAAGAGTATATTGCATTTTGGAAGTGAAAACAAAGAGTCATGTTCTGGGTCATTTTCGCCGCCGCGAAATTGACACTGAAAGTTCAGCCAAAAATTCGTTGCCATGAATTCAGCACAGAACCATTTTTCACTGCAACGCATCCTGTTGGTATTTTGGCCATAACTTGAGTTTTAAACCTCCAAATTGAGTCCCTCAGGTCCTACTCCTTTTCCCAGGTGATCTCCGATGAGTCGATGTTTTCCCACAAAACCTTTACTAGCGGAATCACCTTGTTGCGCAAAGTCTTTTCCCCTCGGTCAAGGATTGCAACTGGCTTCACTTGATATGTGGTGGTTGACTTAAGAGGAATTTCATCCACATTCAAGACATGAGAGGGGTCGGGTATGTATTTCCTTAGTTGAGATACGTGGAACACGTCATGAAGGTTGGATAGATTGGGAGGTAATGCTAACTGGTATGTAATAGGTCCCACTCTCTTCAAAATCTGGAAGGGGCCAACAAAACGGGGTTGAAGTTTCTTGACTTTCATTGATCGTCCCACAGCCGTATAGGGTGCAACCTTTAAGAACACGTGATCACCCTCATCAAATTCTAAGGGCTTTATTTTCTTATCTGCATAATTCTTTTGCCGATCTTGGGCTATCTTCAGCCTTTCTTTGATGCGTCTAATATGATCAATCGTCTTGAACCAAGTCCGGTCCAAGATGAAGTTTTTCTCCAGTTTCATACCAACGAACAGGAGATCTGCACTTTCTACCATATAGAGCTTCAAAGGGTGTCATCTTGATGCTTGAATGGTAACTATTGTTGTATCCAAACTCAATTAGGGGAAAAAATCTACTCCAATCTCCCCCTTCTTCGAATATACAAGCCCGAATCATACCTTCAAGTGTCTGTATGGTCCTTTCAGACTGCCCATCTGTTTGGGGATGGTAAGCAGTGCTTAAATGCAATCGAGTACCAAATGCCTGTTGTAAGGCTCCCCAAAATCTTATGTAAACTTTGGATCCCTATCCGATATGATGCTAACTGGAGCGTCGTGCAAGCTAACAATCTCTTGGATGTACACCTTGGCATATCTCTCCACCCGATAATTTGACTTTACGGGCAAAACTTCTGTCAAACGCACATGTTATTGAGAGAATTGTTTAAAGAATTCCTATTACCTAAAGAAAGCATTCTTCGCATTGATTTCCAAATTGGATGATGTCTAACTTAAAGGAATCAATTTGGTAATAGGTCTATCTCATATTCGATGTCAGAGTAATATATGATTAGTGGATCAGGTTCAATTGGTACTTGACAACCAACTCAAGGTAGTTTTTCAAAGAATGGTCTAATAGTAGTGGCAGAGTGTTTCTCATTAAAAAAAAGATTGATGAGCAGAATGATGGATCTTTGAATTGTCCGTGAAACTAAAAACCTCATTTAGGTTTTGGTGGAAGCAGATGTTTAAGTTTGGGAATTACACTCGTAGCTGCGATACTTTGCGAGGTCCTAATCACAAAAGGTTGGAATCGATAAGTTAAGGTTCGTCCCTAGTGCTTGATTCGAAAACGAAATTGAGTATGAAACCTCGTGGGTGATAAGGTTTCACAAGGAAGCAATAAAAGTTCCTCCGTGATTCTGTTGCGCAACTCTGATTTCTGACAACTAACTGGCTCTGAAATACAATTAACACTTTTTGAATGGACATAATGTGATTTGTTCAGATAAGTTGCACTTGAATTAAAATTGAATGAATAATAATTCAAGATTTAACATGAAACAATTCAATGTTCTCAATGAAGATTGATTGGACTTGGATCGTCGAGCCCACAATGAAAATGTGGTAATCATGACTAGTGCTAAAATGAGATAAATTTCAGTCAGAAAAGTAATATCATGACTAAGGACTAAGTTTGAATTTTGAGGTTCCGGAACTCAAATTAATTTTTAGTCAAGTCTTAGAGACTACCAATCGAATACTTCATTAATTAGCTTGTGGCTTTAAAAATGATTACAGAGGATCTACGGGTATGGTGATCTGACTGAAGGGTCCTAAATGGACGGGGGGTATGACATTATGTCAATAATTATGTAACAACGATAAAACTGGACCTCAACCTGGGTTCAAGTAATTTATAGGCAAATCTTAGCGAACACGTTTCTTCTCGATGGTGAAAGGACTTATAATTTTGGTGGCGTTGAGGAGGTTGGAAGATGTGTTCACTCCCTTTTGCAATGATATTTGAACTGTCATAGGGAGACTAAAAGGATTTGTTGGGACTTCCCGTGATAATTAGTATTAGTTTGTGTAAGAAAAGAAAAATGTCTCATCTGCAATCCAAGGAAAAATGGATACAAGCAATTGATAACTGATGGGATTAAGGTTTATGGAGCCTGAGGCTGAGGCTGAGGATAGAAATTTATCAGAGACAGTATGAAAGGATAAGAACTTAGGGAGATCCAAACTTCAAAGGAATCTGGACTTCAGGTCTTGTATAAAAAGATAACGATGATCCCTTTCCAGCTTCTAGTTGAACTTCACGAAATAATCTAATCGAACATCAAAGTACATCTTGACTCAGTATTTTCTCTGATCTAGTGATTTGAATTCGTTGAGTAAAAAGAGTGCACCATAAGACTTATAGAACGCAACCTAGAACAACGTTGAAACTTGTAAAAATTATTGGAATAAGTTTAACTCGAACCAGAAATAATCACGATAAGGTTAAGGATTTATTTGTGTGGAACCGTCAAGGCTAATGATTACAATATGAACGTAGTACGCCAAGAGATTTTCCGTCAAGGCTTAAACTCGTCTTTAAATTTCATTTTCATTTCACATCAAGGATTATCATGCATTTCACATTCAACTCATATCATTTGCATTCCACATTCATCATTCATCACATGACAATTTCACAATTCAAATCAAGAGCTTACCCTATCATTTCTTAATCCTAAAGCATGTTACTAAGTCATATAAGCCTATTTCCTTACATTCCTATCATAAAACTAAGTTAAATAGGCTTATATGGCATTTTAGAAGCAAAAATAGGTCAAAAAGGTACAGGACACTGTCGCCCAGGCCACCATTCTGGCGCCTGGGCGCCAAAAACGTGTTACAAACTGTCAAGCAATAGAGTCCTGTCGCCCAGGCCACCATTCTGTCACCTGGGCACTGCGACTAGGTGCAAAACAGCTTTCTACAGGACTCTGGCGCCTGGGCGCCCATCCTAGCGCCTAGACGCCAGTCACAGGTACAACACTACCAATTTGAAGGGTTCTGGCACAGTTTGGTTTTTTATTCATAACATAAGTTGTATACCTCCGAATTGGGTGAAATCAGAGAAAAATGAAAGCTAACAAAATTATATACAACTTTCATTCAGAGATCAAGATCTAAATAGATTTTTTCTAGTAGATAACTTCTCTTGATTCCATCTTCCCATGTTAAAATCCCAATTTTGGCAGCTTTAAGTGTTTTGTCTATAACTCAAACTATACAAATTTGATTCTCATGAAATTGATGGCATTGGAAAGATAATAAAATTTTCTACAACTTTGTAGAAGGCCACGAAATCAGAATCTAATTGTAAGTAGGTCGAATATCCCTCCTAAACTATGTCAAAGTTCATGAAAACAAGGAATTAAGCTTTTGTTTACATCTTACCTTCACATTCAAAAGCAATTCCTTTAATTCCCATCTCAATTCCCCAAATCAAAATGACATCATGTTGAACCCAATTCATATACCCAAACATGCACCTTCTTTACCCACATTCAACTTCCAAAACAAAGAAACCAACTTACCAATACAATTTCCCTAGCTTCATATTTGATCATGCATATTTCAACCACTCATTCAAGAGACACAAAATCAAAGCATACACCCATTACTTCTCAATTCACTCTACCACATAATGTTACTTCAACAAGTAAAACTACCCCTATTTCAGTGTCATTACCACACATGGTCTACAAGCATCATGCTTTCAAACAACAAATCACATTGGTACTCATACACAATCAAAACAAGCCAAAATCACAATTTATCATACATTTTCACAATGGTTCAAAATCAAGCCACATGCATCAAAACCAAATAATCTAATTTAACAAGTCCAAACCTAACCTCATACCATTTATATTCCCTAATTAGTCTAATTTGGGGTTTAGTGGGGTTACCTTCTTCAAGCCGAGCTCCAAAAACCCTTGCTTCTTTAATGTCTCCAAGAGCCCTAATCTCACCCCAAATGACTTGTTGGCTCCTAATGTTCACAATGCAAGCTATTAGCATCTATGGGAACCCTTTTTCAAGCTTGCATGTTAGAAATGGGGGCTTGACCAAAAATGGAGAAATTGGTTTGCATGTCTTACCTATGTGCTTAATGGCTTCTCTAAATTGCAAATGCTTCACTCCAAGCTCCAAGTAGAAGAGATTGATGAAGAATGTGGCATGAAATTGGTGGCATTAGAAAGATAGAGAAGATGAGTCCAAGTGTGTGGGGGGGGGGGGGAGAGTGGGGCGAGAATGAGGGAGGAAGTGAGGGACTTGCATGTTCAATTAAAGAGAAGAATTACCTTCCTTATGGCTTGGTGATGATGATTTCATAAGGAAACATCATGGAATTGAGCTTCCATGGTGAGATTGATCAAGAAATTAGAAGAGGGTTTGAGGAGGGGATGAAGAACTAGAGAGAATGAGTATTGTGTTTGTATGGGCTGAAAATGAGAGGGGAAATGGGGGTTTGGGTATTTTATTCTATCAATTCTTCCCACTTTGCTTTAAGTCCTTCATTCTTAAGTTTATAATATTTAAATTTTAGTCCCTAAGTTCATCTAAGAACCTTTTAGAATTTATAAACAAGTCCTAGAGACTAAACTACAACTTCTTATTAAACACTTAACAAGTCAATTTGAGTCTAACGACTAAAATGGATACTTTCCTTCCTAATCCTATTTGCTTTCTACTATTTTAGTTTTCCTAATTAATTATCTCTTCTAAAATAGTCCCTTAAGAATGAGTTTGTGAATCTAAATAATTTGCTCTAGGAAATTAGAAATTTGGGATGTTACATTTTTAAAATCAAGCTCAATTTTTCATAGAGATTGCGTACTATATACTTGAAGAATGAGGTGTTTTCGAAAGAAAAAAAAAACTCAATTTTTAAATTACTAAAATTATTTGATTTTTTTAGTTCAATGTATTACTAATTTTGAAATTTTAAGCTCAATTTACATAATTCTATATTTTTAAAATCGAGCTCATTATTTTGAGAGATCATGTACCATCACTTGAAGTATAGGAGGTTTTTCGTAAAAAAAAAAAATGAAAATGCATTTTTTGAATTACTTAAATTATTCAAAGTTCTTTTTGAGTGAAATGTATAATTAATTTTTGAGTTTCGAGCTCAATTTACCTTATTTTGAGTATTTTTAAAATTGAGTTCAATTTTTTAAGAGATCAAAGTGCTATACACTTGAAAAACAGGATATTTCTCAAAGAAAAAAATGAAAATGCATTTTAAAATTACCTAAATTATTATATTTTTTTAGAGAAATATGTTATTATTCCTGCATGTCTAATAATAAACACATGGTGAGTGACAAAGTCAACACACTAAGCATAGCCAATAAGTAAGTTATCACACATACAACATAACAATTAATTAATAATATCGTTCAATCAAAATTTATTTTTCAGCTAATCAACCTGAATCTTTTCACTTGTGAGTTCATTCCCAACCGTTTATGTATCAGACTTGCTAAAGCTCATAGGCATCCCTCCTTTACACGGGAATATTTAGCTATTTTTCGTTAATAGTCCATATAATATCCGTCCATTCTTTCAATCTATTTAACAACCCAATGTACCCTCCAATAAATAATTTAATTTTTTATTATACTGTAACCAAGGTTACCGAAATTGGATTGGGAAATCAATGTTGTGAAATATACATATTGTCATTACCCAATTTCGACTTATGGTTGCGAAGAGGGTAATGAGATCCTAAGAAAGAAGGATCACTATACTTACCGATTAGGACTAGAGACAGGTGACGATTTGTGCTTCCATGCTTTCTTCTCGTGTGGCTTCATCTCCGACGACAACTCTCCTCTCTCTTGCACGCTCTCTCCCTCTTCCGTTCTCTCTCACACGCTCTCTCCCTCTTCTGTTCTCTCTCACTTTCTTGTGACGGCACACGTTAGAGTCTTACTCTTTACTATTATTTATATCCTTAGGTTTAACGTCATGTACTACTCACATCCCTTTACTAACTTATCTATTAACTAAATCTTATCTCTTATCATTAAACCTATATTTAATTCTAAATATCACTATCACCTAAATCTAATCTAAAAAATGATAAATACGAATTAAATTCAGATAATAATTAATCTAAGGTATTTTGAATCCCACTGCTCATTCATCTCTATCTGAAATTCTATTTATTTTTAGTATTTCAAATATTTTTTCTCCTCTATCCTTATCATATTTTTACTTATTTAATAAAAATATATCTTTTAAAAATACTAATTAATCTTAACAAATTGGATTCCTATTTACCAGTTAAAAACATAAAATTTAACATTACTATTGCTATCCGGAATTCCTAAAATTGGAGTGTTACATTTGAAATTATTTATTTTATTTAAAAAAATTTAGAGCAATGTATTATTTACCTTAAAGTTTTGAGCTCAATTTATATAATTTTTAATATTTTTCAAATCGAGCTCAATTTTTTGAGAAATTGTGTATTATTCACTTGAAGAATATGGTGTTTTAATAAAATAAATGAAAATATATTTTTTAAATTAATTAAATTATTTTAGTATTTTGGAGAGCAATGTATTAATAACTTTGAAGATTTAAGCTCAATTTACGTAATTTTTAAATTTGAAAAAAATTAATAAAAGATCGTGTAGAGAGATCGTGCCTTCTCCACTTGAAGAATATGGTGTTTGTCGAAAAAAAAATGAAAAGGCTTTTTTTTTAAAATTCTTAAATTAGTCGAAGTTATGTTGAGAGCAATGTATTATACAAAGATCGTGTACTATACACTTAACACTGATGTGTTTTTCAAAAAAAAAAAAACTTTTTTTAAATTACATAAATTATTTTTTTTTAGAGCAATGTATTATTAATTTTGAAGTTTTGAGCTTAATTTATATATTTTATTTTTTTAAACATCGAACTCCAATTTTTGAGAGATCGTGTGACTTAAAGAATAGGATGTTTTCCCAAAAAAAATGAAAATGTGTTTTTCGAATTACTTAAATTATTTAAAAAAAATTTTGAGAGAAATGTATTTTTAACTTTCAAGTTTTGAGCTCAATTTACCTAATTTTTAGTGTTTTTAAGATCAAGATCATTTTATTAAGAGATCATATACTATACATATAAAGAATAGGTTTTTTTTTAAGAAAAAAATGAAAATGCATTTTTTAAATTATCTAAATTATTCAAAAAAATTAGAGAAATTTATTATTATCTTTGAAGTTTTGAACTCAATTTACATAAATTCCGACATTTTAAAAATAAAGCTCAATTTTTTGAGAAATCGTGAACGATACAAGAAGAATAAGATGTTTTCGAATTTTTTTGAGCAATGTTTTATTCTTTTCAAAGTTTCAAACTCAATTGACATACTCCCTCTTGTCCTATTTATAAGATGTTTTCAACCGAATTACCCGGAAGGTTAGTTAACTTTATTGGTTTTCGAAAAAAATGTATGAGATGCCAATTTTATCCTTCATTGAATACTGTGTGGCCAATCAAAATTAAAAAATTAATATGGTCAAAGTATTTAATGAGGGTAAAAAAGAAAAGTGGCAATAAATGCTTTATAGAAACTACAAAATATCTTATAAAAAGGACCATCAAAATCTTCTAGATGGTGTCTTATAAAAAGGACCAGAGGGAGTTTTTTTTTTAAATTTTAAAAATCTAGCTCAAAATTTTTAGAGCAATGTACTATACACTTGAGGAATATGGTGTCTTTTAGAAAAAAAAAATTTAAAATTACTTAAATTATTCAAATTTTATTTTAGAGCAATGTATTATTAACTCTGAATTCGAACTCAATTTACACAATTATTAGTTTTTTAAAAATCCAGGTGAAATTTTGAGAGAGATCGTGTACTATACACTTGAAGAATGGGGCGTTTCTAAAAATATGTTTTTTTTTTAATTACTTAATTTATTCGATGTTTTTTCTGAGAAAATTATATTATTAACTTTTAAGTTTAGCGCTAAATTCACATATTTTTTAGTATTCTTACAATAGAGCTAAATAATTTAAGAGATTGGGTACTATATAATTGAAGAATATGGTGTTTTTGTAGTGAAATGAAAACATGTTTTTTAAATTACTTAAATATATTCACAGTTTTTTTAGAGCAATTTAATATTAACTTTGAAGTTTCGAGCTCACTTTTTTAAAAGATCGTGTACTATAAACTTGAAGAATAGAATGTCTTTTGAAGAAAAAATGAATACACATTTTTTAAATTACTTCAATTATTAAAATGGAAATGTGTTTTTTATCTGACTTTAATTAGTCAAAGTTTTTTTAAAGTAATGTATTATTAACTTTGAAGTTTCGACCCCAATTTACATAATTTTTAATATTTTCAAATCGAGCTCAATTAATTGAGAGATCGTATATTATACACTTAAAGAATATGGTATTTTTAGAAAATAAATGAAAACGCATTTTTTTAATTACTTAAATTATTTGAATTATTTTAGAGCAATGTATTACTATTAACTTTGAAGCTTCAAGCTCACTATACATACTTTTTTATATTTTTAAAATCGAGCTCAAATTTTGAGAGAGATCCTATACTATAGACTTGAAGAATGATGTGTTTTTTGAAAAAAAAAATAAGTAAAAGAGTGTTTTAAATTATTTGATTTTTTAGAGCAATATATAATTAATTTTGATGTTTCGAGCTCAATTTACATAATTAAGCTCAATTTTTTGAGATATCATGTACCATCACTTGAAGAATAGGATGTTTTCGGTAAAAAAATGAAAATGCGTTTTTTGAATTACTTAAATTATTCGAAGTTTTCTTTTAGAGAAATGTATTATAAACTTTGAAGTTTTGAGCTCAATTTACCTAATTTTGAGTCTTTTTAAAATCGAGATCACTTTTAAGAGATCATATACTATACACTTGAAGAATATGGTGTTTTTTGAAGAAAAAAATGAAAACGCATTTTTTAAGTTTCCTAAATTATTCAAAAAATATTTTAGAGAAATGTATTATTATCTTTGAAGTTTTGAACTCAATTTACATAATTTCTAATATTTTTAAAATGGGGCTCAATTTTTTGAGAAATCGTGTACTATCCACAAGAAGAATAAGGTTTTTCCGAATTCTTTTTACAACAATGTTTTATTATTTTGGAAATTTTAAACTTAATTGACAGATTTTTTAATTTTTAAAAAATCTAGCTCAATTTTTTAAGGGATCGTGTTATATACACTTGAAGAATATGGTATTTTCGAAAGAAAATAAAAAAAAAGTATTTTTTTTAAAATTACTTCAATTATTGAAAGTTTTTTTAGAGCAAGGTATTATTAACTTTGAATTCAAACTCAATTTACATAATTTTTAATATTTTTAAAATCAGATCAAATTTTGAGAGAGGTCGTATACTATAACTTGAAAAATGAGGTATTTCTAAAAAAATATATTTTTTGAATTACTTAAATTATTTTAAGAGATTGTGTACTATACATTATGATGTTTTTTGAAGTAAAATGAAAATATGTTTTTAAATTACTTAAATATATTCAAATTTTTTTAGGGCAATGTAATATTAACTTTGAAGTTTCGAAATCAATTTTAATAATTTTTAGAATTTTTATAATCGAGCTCACGTTTTTAAGAGATCAGTATAATAAAATTGAATTATAGAATTTTTTCGGAAAAAAAATGAAAATATGTTTTTTAAATTACTTTAATTATTAAAATAAAAATGTGTATCTTATCTGACTTTAATTATTCAAAGGTTTTTTTAGAGAAATTTATTATTAACTTTGAAGTTTCAAGCTCAATTTACATAATATTTAATATATTTATAATAAATCTCAACTCTTTAATATACACTATAATTGAATAATAGGGCGTTTTCGAAAAAGAAATGAAAACGTATTTTCTAAATTACGTATATTATTCGTATTTCTTTTATAGCAATGTTATATTAACTTTGAAATTTTGAACTCAATCTCATAATTTGTAATATTTTAAAATCGAGCTCAATTTTTTAAGGAATGATGTACTATACACTTAAAGAATAGGATGTTTTATGAAAAAGAAATGAAAACATTTTTTTATATGACTTAAACTATTTGATGTTTTCTCAGAGCAAAGTATTATTATCTTTAAAGCTTCGAACTCCATTTACATTATTTTTTATATTTTTAAAATCGAGCCCTGTTTTTTAGAGATCATGTACTATACACACTTGAACAATAGGGTATTTTTCAAGAAAAAAGAAATAGAAAATACATTTTTTAAAATATCTAAATGATTTAAAGTTTTTTAGAGCAACTTATTTTTAAATTTGAATTTTTTAGCACAGTTTACATATTTTTAGTTTTATTAAAATCAAGCTCAATTTTTTAAGAGACCATGTACTATAAAGTTGAAGAATATGGTGTTTTTCAGAAAAAAATGAAAATGCATTTTATAAATTACATCAATTATATGTAGTGTTTTTTTAGAGCAATCTACTATTAAATTTAAAGTTTTTAGCTCAATTTATGTAATTTTTAATATTTTCAAATTCAACTCAAATTTTTAGGAGATCGTGTACTATACACTAGAAGGATAGAGTGTTTTTCAAAAATAAATAATAATATTTTTTTTTAAATTACTTAAAGTATTCAGTTTTTTTAGAGAAATTTATTATAATATTTGAATTTTTGAACTTAATTTACATGATTTTTAATATTTTTAAAATTGAGCTTAGATTTTTTAGAGATCTTGTACTACACTTGAAGAATATGGTGCTTTACGAAAAAAATAAAAACTTGTTTTTTAAATTACTGAAATTATTCAAACTTTTTTTAAGATAATTTTATTATTATATTTGAAGTTTTGGACTTAATTAACATAATTTATTAATATTTTTAAAATTGAGCTCAAATTTTTTAGAGACTTGTACTACACACGGAAAGAATAGGGTATTTTTTGGGGGAAAAATTGTTTTTTAAAATAACTTAAATTATTCAAGTTTTTTTAGGGGAATATATTATTATCTTTGAAGTTTTAAACTTAATTTACATAATTTTTAATATTTTTTAAATCGAGTTGAAATGTTTTAGAGATCAGATACTATACACTTGAAGAAAAGAGTATTTTTAAAAAATAAAAAATGAGTTTTTTAAATTACTTCAATTATTTGTAATTTTTTTAAAGAAATGTATTATTGAATTTGTACTTTTGAGCTTAATTTATAAAATTTTTAGTGTTTTTAAAATCAAGCCTAATTTTATAAGAGATCGTGCATTACATACACTCGAAGAATGGGTGATTTTTTTTTGTTAAAAGAAAACACATTTTTTTAAATTACTTAGATTACTTGATTTTTTTAGAGTAATATATTATTTGATTTGAAGTTTCAAGCTCAAATTGCATATTTATACATATTTTTTTAAAATTAAGCTCAATATTTTAAGAAATCATGTACTATCCACTAGTGGAATAGAGCATGTATAAATAACTTTGAAGTTTTGAACTCGATTTAGTAATTTTAAAATCGAGCTCAATATTTTTAATATATCATGTACTATACACATGATAAATATAGGGTGTTTTTCGAAAAGAATGTATTTTTTAATTACTTAAATTATTTGAAGTTTCTTTTAAGAGAAATGTATTATTAATTTTGAAGTTTCAAACTCAATTTAATAATTTTAAAATCAAGCTCAATTTTTTGAGATATCATGTACTATAATACACTTGAAAATAAGGTGTTTTGTCCTCAGTTGGTGAGTGCGCAGGGACATGCGTGTATGGATACCAAATTTGATCACCGGTTGTATTACTTTTCTATAAACCAAAAACAAATAAGGTGCTTTTGGAAAAAAAATATGAAAATATTTTTTTTTAAATTACTTAAATTATTTTATGTCTTTTTTCATAGCAATGTATTATTAATTTTGAAGTTTCAAACTCATCTTAAATATTATTTAAAATTTTTAAAATCGAGATCAATTTTTTGTGAGATCGTGTACTAGCACTTGAAAAATGGGGGGTTTTATTGAAAAAGAAAATGTGCTTTTTAAATTCCTTAAATTATCCGAAGTTTTTCTGAGAGAAATGTATTATTAACTTTGAAGTTTTGAGCTCAATTTACATTATTTTTAGAATTTTTATAATTGAGTTCAATTTTTCAAGAGATCATATACTACACACTTAAAGAATAGGTTTTTTTAAAGAAAGAAATTTTGAAAATGCACTTTTAAATTACTTAAATTATTCAAAGTTTTTTTTAGAGCAAATTATTATTAAACTAAGAGTTTCAAGCTCAATTTACAAATTTGTTAGTTTTTTCAAAATCAAGTTCATTTTTCGAATAAATCATATACTATATACACATGAAGAATAGAGTGTTTTTCGAAAAAATAAAAATACGCTTTTTAAATTACTTAAACTATTCTAAGTTTTTTAGAGGAATTTATTATTCACTTTGATGTTTTGAGCTAAATTTACATAATTTTTAGTATTTTTATATTTAAGTTAAATTTTTTAAAAGGTAGTGAACTTGAAGAATAGGGTGTTTTTTCAAAAAAATAATGAAAATGAATTTTTTAAATCACTAAACTATTTGAAGCCTTCTTTAGAGCAATTTATTAATAACTTTGAAGTTTCGAGCTCAATTTAGATGATTTTCTGTATTTTTAAAATTGAGCTCAATTTTTTAAGAGATCATTTACTATATGATCTTAAATATTAGGGTGTTTTCCGATAAAAAATGAAAACACATTTTTTAAATTACTTAAACGATTCAAACTTTTTTTGAGAGCAATGTATTATTAAGTTTGAAGTTTTGAGCTCAATTTAAATATTTTTAAATACTTTTAAATTGAGCTCGATTTTTCAGAGATCGTATACTATCTACTAGAAAAATAGAGCAACTATTTTAAAAAAATAAAAACACGTTATTAAAACCACTTAAAATTATTCGAAGTTTTGTTTGGGAGTGGGAGTAGTGTATTATTAAATTTAAATTTTCGGACTCAATTTAATATTTTTTAAATCGATCTCAATTTTTGAAGAGATCGTGTACTAATAGGGTGTTTTTCAAAAAAAATTAAAATGAATTTTTTAAATTACTTAAATTATTTGAAGTTTTTTAGTGCAATGTATTAATAACTTTGAAGTTTTGAGCTCAATTTACACAATTTTTAAAAAATTAAATTAAAACAATTTAAGAAGAGATCATGAACTATACACTTGAATAAAATTATGTTTTACGAAAAAAAAATGAAAAGACTTTTTTAAATTATTTCAATTATTCAAAGTATTTTTTAAAGCGACGTAGTATTAACTTTGAAGTTTCAAACTTAATATACATAATTTTTAAAATTTTTAAAATTGAGCACAATTTTTTAGAGAAATCATGTACTATGCACTTTAAGATTTGGGTGTTTTTTTTTGGAAAAAATATACATTTTTTAAAATTTTAAAAATGATTCAAAGTTTGTTTTGAGAGCAATGTATTATTAACTTTGAATTTTCAAGCTCAATTTAAATATTTTTAAACATTTTTAAATTGAGCTCAATTTTTCCAGAGATCGTGTACATTTGAACAATAAGGTATTTTTTTAAAAAAAAATTTGTTTTTAACGTTGAAGTTTCAAGCTCAATTTACTTGATTTTTAATATTTTTAAAATTAAGCTCAAGTTTTTAAGAGATCATATAGTATATACACTTGAAGAAAATGATGTTTTTTGGAGAAAAAAAAATCAAAACACTTTTTTAAATTACTTAAATTATTCAAAAAAAATTTGAGAGCAATGTATTATTAAATTTGAAGTTTCGAGCTCAATTACATATTATTAAATATTTTTAAAATCAAGCTAAAGTTTTTTAAGAAAACGTGTACTATCCACTAGAAGTATACAATATTTTTCAAAAAAATAAAATAAAAACACATTTTTTATTACTTAAATTATTGGAAGTTTTTTAGACAGCAATGTAGTAATAACTTAAAAGTTTTCAACTTAATTTACATAATTTTTAATACTTTTAAAATCGAGATAAATTTTGAGACATCGTGTACTACACTTAAAGAATATGGTGTTTTACTAAAAAAATGGAAATATACTTTTTGATTTGCTTAAATAATTTGAAGTTTTTTAGAGCAATGTATTATTATATTTGAAGTATTGAGCTCAATTTACAAATAATTAAATATTTTTAAAATCGAACTAAAATTTTTTAAGAGATTGTGTACTATCCACTAGAAATATATATTATTTTTTGGAAAAAAAATAAGTTTTTATAATTACTTAAATTATTCAAATTTTTTTAGATAGCAATATATTAATAACTTTCAATTTTCAAACTTAATTTACATAATTTTTAATATTTTTAAAATAGAGCTAATTTTTTTAGAGATCGTGTACACACTTAAAAATATGGTGTTTACTTAAATTATTCAAAGTTTATTTTGAGAGAAAAGTATTATTAACTTTAAAGTTTTGATCTCAATTTACATATTATTAAATATTTTTAAAATTGAGGTCAAGTTTTTGAAGAGACCGTATACTATCCATTAGAAGAATACAATATTTTTTTGAAAAAATAAAAATTCACTTTTTAAATTAATTAAATTATTTGGTGTTTTTTAGACAGCAATGTATTAATAATTTTGAAGTTTAAAATTTAATTTAGATAATTTTTAATATTTTAAAATTGAGCTCAATTTTTTGAAAGATCATGAACTATACACTTAAAAATTGGGTGCTTTTCAAATAAACACAAAACACGTTTCTTAAATTACTTAAATTATTCAAAGTTTTTTTAAAGTAATGTATTAGAACCTTTGAAGTTTCGAGCTCAACTTACATAAATTTTTAGTATTTTTAAAATTGAACTGAATTTTTTTAAAGAGATAGTGTATTATATATACTTGAAGAATATGATGTGTATTGAAAAAAATATGAAACCACGGTTTTTAAATTACTTAAATTTGTCGAAGTTTTTTATAGCAATGTATTATTAAATTTCAAGTTTTAAGCTTAATTTACGTATTATTAAATATTTTTAAAATAGAGCTCAATTTTTTAAAGATAGTGTATTATCCACTAGAAGAATATAGCGTTTTTTGGATAAAAAATAATGTATACTTTTAAATTACATAATTATTCAAAGTTTTTTTGAGAGCAACATATCAGTAACTTTGAAGTTTCCAGCTTTATTTACATAATTTTTAGTTTTTATAAATTTGAACTCAAGTTTTTGATAGATTGTATAATATACACTCGAAGAATAGGGTATTTTCAAAAAAAATGAAAATACATTTTTTTAATTACTTAAGTTATTCAATATTTTTTTAGCACAATGTATTATTATCTTTGAAGTTTTTTACTCAATTTATCAAAATTTTTAATATTTTTAAAATTGAGATCAATATTTTTTATAAATCATGTACTATACACTTGAAGAAAATGGTATTTTTCAAAACCTAAAAACGTGTTTTTTAAATTATTTAAATTATTCAAAGTTTTTTTTAGAGCAATGTATTATTATCTTTGAAGTTTCAAACTCAATTAAATTTTTTAATATTTTTAAAATTGAGCTAAATTTTTTGGGAGATCATGTACTATAGACTTGAAGAATAGCGTGTATTTAAAAAAAATCAAAATGGATTTTTAAAATTTTTAAAATTATTCGAAGTTTTTTTAGAGCAATTTAATATTAACTTAGAAGTTTCGAGCTCAATTTTTAGAAGTTTTAAAATGAAACTCAACTTTTAAGAGATCGTGTACTATATACACTTGAAGAATATGGTGTTTTTCCAGAAAATTGAAAACATGTTTTTTAAGTTACTTAAATTATTCAAAGTTTATTTTAGAGCAATATATTATTAAGAGATTAATTGTTTAAGAGATGATGTACTGTACAATTTAAGAATAGAGTGTTTTTCAAAAGAAAAAACAAATAAAAACGCGTTTTATAAATTACTTAAATTATTCAAAAAATATTTGAGATCAAGGTATTATTAACTTTAAAGTTTCGGGCTCAATTTACATAATTTTTAATATATTTATAATGGAGCTTAATTTTTTAAGTGATCGTGTATTTAGTACTATACACTAAACTCTAAACTTGAAGAATATGGTGTTTTTGAAAAGAAAATGAAAATGTGTTTTTGAAATTACTTACATTCTTTGAAGTTTTTTAGAGCAAAAAGTTATATTACTTTGACGTTTTGAGCTTAATTTACATAATTTTTAATATTTTTAAAATCTAGCTCAATTTTTTAGAGGTCGTGTACAATACACTAGAAGAATAGGGTGGTTTTTTTTTTAAAAAAAAGTTTTTTTAAAATTACTTAAATTATTCGAAGTTTTTTTAGAGCAGTGTATTATTATCTTTGAAGTTTCGAACTCAATTTAAATTTTTAAATATTTTTTAAATTGAGCTAAATTTTTTGAGAAATCGTGTACTAGTTGAATAATAGTGTGTTTTTCAAAAAAAATAAAATCATAATGACTTTTTTAAATTACTTAAATTATTGAAAAAAACAATTTATTATTAACTTATAAGTTTCAAGCTCAATTTTTAAAATCTAAGCTCAATTTTTAAGAGATCGTGTACTATATACGCGTGAAGAATATGGTGTTTTTCGAGAAAAATTGCAAACACATTTTTTAAGTTACTTGAATTATTAGAAGTTTTTTTAGAGCAATATATTATTAAGTTTGAAGTTTCAAACTCAATTTACATGTTTTTAAATATTTTTAAAGTCAAACTCAACTTTTCAATAGATAGTGTATTATCCACCAGTAGAATAGAGTATTTTTTGAAAAAATAAAAATTTATTTTTTAAATTATGTAAATAATTCAAATTTTTATTAAGAATAATATATTAATAACTTTAAAGTTTTAAACTTAATTTACATAATTTTAATATTTTTAAAATCGAGTCAATTTATTAGGCATAGTTTGTCGTCTTGGGAACTCTGGTTTTGCTAGTTAAGAAGAAAGATTGAAGTGGTCACCAAGAGTTTAACTTTATTGTGTTTAAAGACTTATAGATTGATTTATTGTTTAATTATTTAATCCAACCCACAACATCATTCATTCGTATTACAATTCGTGACTTCCTGTGAAGCTTTTCTCATCTTTTATTTTATTTTTATTTTTTTTTCAACCCTTTGGCACCTTTTAGTATTTTCTATTTTTTTATAGGCTTTTATTTTTGGTGAACCTTTTTTTTTATAGGCTAAGTTGACAGTTTTTCTTTTTTTTCTTTGTCGGGATAGCCTTAATTTACTAAATCCACCCTTTTGTCGAGACTGCAATTTTTTTGGCACTAAATTTGAGGCCCAACTAAATTGTATGCTGGGCCCATTAGAACAAAAAGCCGTGCAAAAAAGGAGAAATGGGCCAGACAAAACTTCCTGATTTGTTTATTACTCCCCATTCCTTTTTAACTGCTTAATTGAAGAAAAAATATTTATTATTATGGTTTTGATTCAAATATTTGTTAAACTTCTTATAGTACCATTTTCTATATTCTTTATGCATTTATTTTATTAGTAGAGTAGTTGAACATTTATTAGTGCAAAGGGTAATGATAAAACAATAATTAATATTTTTTTAAAAATTGTAAATAGACATGTAAAGGTAAACAGAAATACAAATTTCATTTTAAAGTGAATTGATAAAAAAGAAGAAAGAAATATTTTAAAAGATAATAAAGAAGGGAGTAGACTACATCAACAAGTTTGACAAATTATACTATTTTTAAAAAAAATCAATGCATTAAATAAGTTAGTTACATTTTTCTTAATTCTAGTATATTTTTTTATAAAAGACCTTATAAATAGAGACAGAGATAATATAATTTTAAAAAACTCTACTACCTTAATATAATTCTATTTTTAATTAAATATAAACTCAACTATCTCTGATTCTCTACTAATATTAATTTATTTTAATAAATAAAGGTAAAATAAAAAATAATATATATTTATAATATTTTGTGTAGGCCTTTATAATATAAAATATTAGTAGTAATATATTAATTTAGAGATTTATACTATGAAATGGAGAGATTAAAAAGTATATAGTAGCTGATCAGCTCTTATCCCATTAAACAAAAAAAAAAAAATGTCGCTTTCTTGGAATCAATTTCGAAGATTTTGTCATAACGTGACAGAATCATTCTGCAGTGTGTTTATGAGACACCAGTTTTGTAAATTTGAATTTTGCGTTGAGCCTTAGATCAAGACTAGCATTACAACATGATTTTTAAATTAATACTCCCTCTGTTACTATTTAATTGGAGAGAAAAAAAAAACCTTGTTTTTATTTATTTGTCTATTTATATTATCAAACAATGAAAGATAAATGATATTATAAAAAGTTCAAATTTTATTTTGAAAAAAACTATAATAATTATTATATTTTTATGATTTTTTCTCTCCGAACAATTAAATAAGAACGGAAGGAGTACTCTTTTTAAAGAGTTTTTTTTAATCTGTGCAATATATTGTCCAAATTAAAAAAACTATATCTAAAATAAAGTTATTAAAAAAATTAAAAAATTAATATGATTGAGTTTGACAATCATATGCAATATTGTATAGATTAGAAAAATCTCTTTTATAAAAGCAAGTGATGGATACACATGAGTTCTAATTAATTTTCAAATTAATATTGGGAATTGAGTAACTTGTGTATGTCTTCCGAAATTTATGTCTGGTATTTTTTTATCAACCTCTCTTTGCTTAAGTTCCTTTAAGAAACTATGAAAAATTCCATCAAAACTATGCTTAGATTTATGTTTGAATCCTTTTAATTATGATTTGGAGTATATAAATTTTTTTTTCTATAATCACATGTTTTCCATCTTTAGGATGAGAGTCATAAGACTAATTCCGTTCGCGCTGACTCCCGAGAATTTGGCATAGGTGGGATTCGAACACGAGACCTCTTCCTGCATGAATTTAGTAGGACTTTACACCTAAACCAACCCTTATGGGTGGAGTATATAAATTGAGTTTTATTTGAAAATAACATATTTGGTAAAATAAAAAATAAAATCAAGGGTATTTTACAGTGACAACAAAGGATTAATTCCTTTTTGAGGCGAAAAAACACTAAAGTGAATATAATTTCTCCTAATAAATTTTTATTTATGCACACCCTCAAAATTTTAATCTCTGTCATCTACTTAAATAACCCGATTATTTATGAACAGTGTTGTGCTTTGTATTTAATTTTTTCTTTTTTTTACATGATTTTGGAATTTAAACAAAAGTGAAAATCAAAATAATTTTTAGGTTGGCTGGATCCAAAGCTTAATTTGCCAAATTATGAAACAAATTTGAGAGTTTGATTCGAATTATGATCCTCCCTATGGAAACCACTTTGTTGGCTGATAATACCACACAAAGAAACTACAGAAAAATGAAAATAAGCAAATGTTTTATAAGAACAGGCTAAATTAAACACACAGTACAATTATAACTAATTTGAACTAAACTGCAACAGAATTGTATTAAAATTTAAATTAAATACAGAGTAATTATGAATGGAAAACAACACTGTTTGTTGAGACAAGATGCTATATTAATAAGCAAAATTTATAAACTACATAGAAAACTCTCACCATAGCTGTCATAGGAACACACTCCAGTAGCCATGAGAAAAAAAAAACACCAAGGCCAAATTGACAGCCATAACATAACATTCTTACTAAAAAAAATAAAACCATAACAACTAAAATTCCATACATAACTATGAGACTCAACCATAATTAACACTATTTTTCATTTACAGTAACTATTAATTAATAATGTAAAAATAACAGTCTTGATGTTACTGAACTGTAATTACGATCTGATGCAGTTTTACTGACTGACGAAACCACCACACTTCTACATAGCCAGAACTTCCCAAATCAACTCGGGATCGAAGGATGGCATCCTCGCGAGGGAACATCCTTCGAACTCCTGTGGTTCTAGAGGAACCATAGCCGGAAATTCCGTTGAGACGGAGGCCGACGAATTCTCCCCCTTCCAAATTCCGTCCTCCGAAACACTCGGCGAGAACAACTCGTTAGCCCAAAAAGCCGACGGCGACAACGGCGGCGAATCCGAAGAACAAGACGGTGAGTTCGCCTTCTGCGTTTCCTCGCTCTGTTTTGCGTCGCTACCGGAATTAGCCTTAGCCTTCTTCTTCTTAGCAGCACTCTTTTTGGCCTTCTCCCTCTTCACCTTCTGACATATGGCTTGGATTTTCGCGTCCACGGCGGTTTTCAGAGCGTTCAGTCTTCCCGAATCTGCGAACCCCAGATTGCTGGGGTCCTTCAGGTTCGGGAAATTCAGACGCGCGTATTCTCCTCGGAGCTTATACGCGGCGCGATCGTAGGCGTAAGCCGCCGCTTCGGCCGTGTCATAAGTTCCGAGCCAAACCCTCATCCTGTTCTGAGGGAGACGAATTTCCGCAACCCATTTTCCCCAATGTCTCTGTCTCACTCCCCTGTAAAGCTTCTTCTTACAAGTGTTAGCAAAAGGGGTTAAACTCAAAGAACTCGAGTAAGAAGAGTTTAGCGACGGATTAGCGACGGAATTAGGGACGAAAGGAGAATTTCCTCTGCTTTCTTGGTAGAATTTCTGAAGAATATCTCTTTGACGGAGGTAGACAGAAGAACCCAGAGGTTCAAAAGCAGAAGAGTTAAAGCCAAAAGGTTCAAAGTAATCAAAAACAGAGTTAGTTTTGGAAACGTTTGATTGAGAGCAATGAGAGAAAATAGAGTCAAGTGTGTTTGTTCCACTTGATAATATGAGATTTGATAAGGAAGACCCAATTTCAGAACTTTCTCGGAGATCAAGCTGTGAATTTCTTTCTTGCATTTTTGCAAAATTAAACCGAAAAGGAGAAGCTTTTAGAAGAAAAATAAAAAGAGTGTAATGGAATTAGGAAGAAGGTCAGTAAAAAATTTGGTCCCTCTTCCAAACGAAATGATCCTGAAAAAACTTGAGGATCAACAAAATAAGAAGAAGAAGAGGATTTGGGTAATGGATTTTGGATTATGATTATTATTATTATTAATTTGGAAACAGTATATGCTAGAAAGTGTTAGCATAGGTTGGGATGTATTTATAGGTAGAAGAAGAAGAAAAGGTTTCCCGACAGATTTTTCCATATCATACAGCTGCAAAATAAGAATCCCCGTTCACAACTGCAACTTCTCAATTTGTTTTTGTGACCTGGCCTCTCTTATGAAATGACCAAAATACCCTCAATGATGATCAAATGCAATGACCTTTTTTATAGGAAAATGTTAAACAGCACCCTAAAGGCACTTGTTGAGATTACAAAAGTAGAAATATTTCATTAGAATTGGTGGTATTTATTGTTTTGAAAGTTGAAATCCTACTTAAATGTTACCGATCGCAATAAAACATTTTTACTTTTGTATTATTAACAAGTGCATTGGGACACTGTTTAGCAAAACCTTTTTTTTTATACTAGGGTACGCTGAAAACTAATCTTTTTGAGACGTAAAAGTAATTGAAGTTAACTTTTTTTAGACCATGTTTAAAAAATTCAACTATCATCAGGTCAATTAGAGAATAACGCTTTAAAAAAAAGCTGTTTAATTGAAAACACATGCACCCAACCAAGCAAGCTCTAATGTATGTATCACAAATGTAATTTATGGATGGAATTAAAATTGCATAATAAGAATGCAAGTTTGCCTAATTTGTCTTAAGTTTGAAACACAAGGTTGTGAATTGTGTTGGGCATGTATTATGTATGTATCTAGAAGTAAAGTGGCAAAAGTCAAAACCCCAATAAATTTGGAGGGGGAGGAAGCACCATTGTGACTAACCAGAATCTTAAATGAAATGAAAGCCAGAAAGAATTTCACATGAGATAATAAGCAAAAAGAATTCAGATAAAAATAAGAAGAAAGTTATTACTATCATTATTATTGAATTAATTAATTAATTAATTAGGGTTGAGATTAATTTGACTTAGAAGGTGGTCCATAAGGGGTGGGGTTCATATGGATGACCTTTGCAATACATCATCATCAAAAAGGGAACAGCCTACTTTTGCAATTTATTGCAACGTTATGGTAAGTCTAATGAGAACGTGAAGGCAATAGAGAAAGAAAATTAAAGATAAAGATACTAGTGTCACAGGACATCACATATCATTCTCAAAAAGAAAAATTATAATAACCAACAAAATCTGACATTAGATAGTTAAGTTATTTGAGTATATTGATTGGGTTTAAATTTTGATTTGTACATAAAAAATGTCTTATTAAAAAAGATTGTATTTATGTCTGTGATTTTTTTATTTCGTAATAAATAAGTCTTTAATTATTGACTGATAAATGGGCAATAGCTCACATGGTCATCCACCAAGCTTTTAAGACTTGAGAGTTGGAGATCGGAGTTAGTTTAGGATGGATGTGTGTTTAGGGTTTAGCAATGAGTGCATGTATATTTCTCAACAAAAAAAGTCTTCAATTATCGATTGAGGATACACGTAATGTTAAGAAAGAAATGAAAAATTGTAAGTATACATGCCAACAAAAATTATAAATGTACATGTCAATAAACTCGAGTATAATTAATAGATAGTTGAAATATTTAAGCAAACTAACACATATTTGAATTTTGACCATACGCATAAACAATATTTTATAGACAAAATTCACTTAAGTGATTTCTACGTCTGCAAAAATTAATTTTTAACCATATATCTACAGTGTACGTCTAAAAAACTTTACAGACTCATTTTAAAATATAATAGGATGTAAAAAGAGAAATAAAAAAAATATTAAATGTAATATATAAGAAAAAAATAAATTTTCTTTTTTAAAAAAGTCGTTTTCACCTTTAGAAATTTAAAACCACGCGTCTCCTACACCAACGGATTATGCAGGCTTCACTGCCACTTATATTTTTGGCTTATAATGAAGTGATAATTCTATACCTATTAGGCTCTAGTTGAGACTTGAGAGGGAAAAAAGAGAGACCAAAAGTGAGTAATGTGATGAAAAAATAGAGATAAGAAAAATAAGGTATAAAATTGATGTAAGATCTATGAGATACGAGAATATAATAATTATTTTTTTTTTGTATTTTTAGTTTTTATAGTTTGTTAATTATTTAATTTTCGTTCACATAGTTTTAATGGAGCAATTTTAGTCTCTAGAATTCATCATTAAGGGTTTTAAGTATTGCACTCGGCACTTCACTCAAATTTAAACAAAAATTACACTTCACCCCATATATTGAATGGCGGTTAACTAGGGTGAAAATATTCTAATAGAATAATATTTGTTTTGTATTATGGTTAACTTTTTCATTTTTATTTTTTATCTTATGCAAACTCATCTTATCCCTCTCAGCATCTGTGATGAAGCGGATAGGTTGTGCCAGAACTTCATATGGGAATCTTCCAATGAGCACAAGAAGTGTCACCTTATCTTTTGGGATACCATCTACTCTCCCAAAAATAGTGGTGGTCTCGGTTTCAGAAAGCTCAGAGATGTGAATTTGGTTTCCATGATGAAGCTTGGTTGGAGGCTCATCACGAACCCAGACTCCCTTTGGGTGAAGGTTCTTTGGCAAAAATATATTACTTCCGGTCCTAAATATAAGACACTTTGGAGGACAATTTTTGGTCCTATATATAAGACCTCTTATTTATTTCAAGAAGCAATTATTAGTTTTTTTCTTGTCTACCCTTGTAATAAATAAAGGGATAGTGGTTACAATTAATGTATTTATTGAAAATTTTGACTTTAAACGAGGGTAAATTTGATATATTGTATTATTTTTTGATAAGACAAGATATTAAATAAGATTGTTAGTAGTTTTCTTAATCCGTGTGAATTGGTTAGAGGATCCTATATAAAGGACCAAAGGTAATAAATGTAGTGCTAACTCTGATCCTTATATTAGAAATGTTCAGAATGCCTCACCTACTTGGAGGGGTATTTGCAAAGCTTGGCCCTACATGATTAGCAATGTCAAGTGGAACATTGGGGACGGTCAAACTACGAAATTCTAGATTGATAAATGGGTTGCTAATGACACTCCAGAGGACATGTCTTCCTCCAAAGTCTCGCAAGAATTGTGTGGTCTTCCAATTGCTACTTATGCTCTCAATGATACTTGGAATTGGGGTCTTTTGAATCAGCACCTTGATCAGGATATCATTTCACTGATTGCGAGTTACCCGGTGCCTCATCCGTCTAAAGGCAAAGATTACCCTTCATGGTCTCTTAATAGCAATGGGAAGTTTTCTTTTAAATCTGCGTACAACTTTCTCTTTGACTATAAAGAAGACAACGATACTGATTACATCTTTAGCCAACTCTGGGATTGGGAGGGCCCTCAAAAAATTCGTACTTTCCTTTGGAAAGTCTCCCATGAACGACTCCTTACAAATATGGAGATGAAGAAGAGGCATCTTTCCGATGATGAGAACTACGACTATTGCCATGAAGCCCCAGAAACGGTAATGCATGTTCTTCGTGATTGCCCTCTTGCTCATAGTGTTTGGCCTTCTTTTGTTTTGCAGTAATCTTTGGCAGCTTTCTTCAGCCTTGGGATTCAGGGATGGTTGAAAGCTAATCTCAATGGTAGCATAAAGTCGTAAGAACCCAATTGGAGCTGTCTATTTGGCGTGGTTGCCTGGAAACTTTGAAAAGCTAAGAATGAGCGGATTTTTAAGTCTTCCACTCCTTCTCCTCAAGACATCATTTGTCGTTCAGTGGAGTATGTCATGTTGCGTCACTCTCAAAGTAGCCTCACTCAAAGGATCTTGAGAAGGTCCTCCAATTTAGAGACTCTCATTTCTTGGATTATCCCCAACACTGGTCTCCTAAAGCTCAACATTGATGGATCGGTTTTGAAGTCTCCTCCCGAAGCCTCTTATGGAGGAGTAATTTGTGATGATTATGGTAGATTTGTGTATGAGTTTGTGTGCAAAATTGATAGATGCTCGGCTATTAAAGTAGAACTTTGTGGGCTCCTTCAAGGACTCAAACTTATTAAGGCCCTCAATCTTCTTCGCATTGTGATTGAGATGGACTCAAAGGTTGCGATGCATCTTGCAAATATGGGATGTGATACTTCTCATAGTTGCTACCTCTTGTTCTAGATATTTGTGAGTTTGCTAAGATACTCAATATTGTAGTATTTATCACATGTTTAGAGAAGCAAACTGGAGTGCAGATCACCTTGCTAATAGTGCACATGACTTCAACCTAGGATTTCATCATATTGTATCTCTTTCTTCTAGTTTTGTTCCTTTTTTTAGAGAGGAGACTTATGGTATTGCTTTTCCTAGTCTTGTTGACTAGTTTTCTTGGACTTTAGTGTCCCTATGAATAACGGGAAAAAAATTGAAAATAGTATTAAATGTAAATGAGAATTTAAAATCATGATGAAAAAAAGTGGAAATGTTGCTAAAACAATCAAAGAAAGGAAAAAAAAAGAAAAAAAAGAGAACCCTGCTAAATCCCATTGGTAATTAATCTCAGCTCACATTCATGGGACTTAGTACAATCATGGATGCGTCCCCAAGTTTCTTGTTTGGTATTAGGAGTTTTTTAATCTGTGCAATATTTTTTTTTGTTATAAAATATAAGCAAAATTTTGGAAAGTCTTATATTATTTTTTATAAGCAAATGTAATTGTTTTAACCACATTAAATTAAATTATACCTAAAATGCGCTTATTTATTTCATTTCTTATTCCCTATAATTCATTAATTTGGCTAGGAGAGAGAAGAGATTTTCTACTTCCTTATAATAGTATTAAATTCCTGGTTGAAGGTTGAAACCAACACTAAAAAAGAAATTTAATAATTAGGGGTAAATTAGAAAATAAACATACTTTTTACTATTTCAACAAAATTGAATAAGTTTAACTAATTTTCTTAAGGTGTGTGCGGTAAGTATTTTTTGCTTATATTTTGTAACAGGTGGAGTATTGCAAAGGTTTAGAAACTAGATAGAAAAAAAAATACAATATTTATTATTAATCAAACTTCATCTCATTAAATTTTTGTTAATTTCAAATTAACTTTTTAGTTTTAATTTTTTAACCTGTGCAATATTGAACATGTTAAAAAAATCATTGGTATTAAGGGTACTTTTGGAACTTATTAGTAGCAAAATTGTGCATACTAGCTAGCACAATGCCAAGACAAATTTATTTTTCTTAATTAAACCACACAATAAGAGTCAAATTATGTGATTTAATTTGTTTATATATACTTAAGAATGAATATTAATATTAATATTAATATTTATTCATGGATAAGCATGAATACCGGATGAATAGAAGAAGCTTTATTTTATTTTTGTTGTTGACTTTCATATATAGCTGCCAGCAATAACAGGCAGCAACGTGTACTACGCCAAGTGCCAACTATGTTGAAATAGAAACATATCATTCAATGTGATATTGATCTCTATGCTTTTAAACTATATAGTGTCTTGATATATAGTTTCTTAAGGGTACTAGTTAAGGTTATTAGAATTAAAAAAATAATTATAATAGCACATTGTTCCGTCTTTCGGGAATACAAAAAACTATACATTCTAATATCTTTTTATTACATTTAGGTTCTTATATAGTGTCCTTAGGGCACTAAATATCATTTACGAATTATATATATATTTGCTGTCCAAGACATACATACATAACAAGTGAGAATTACTCAAAACTCCCTACATATTTTCCCTTAAAAAGAAAACAAATTAAACAATCATATAATTTAATTGAGCAAGTAGTTGTGAATTTAAGTAGGAAAACCACTTTGGGGGATTAATCTAGACATTATTGCACTAATTAGGGTATCAGAAACTTGATTCAAGTAGTACATGCTTAATTTACTTGTATAAGAGGTTTTTGGTTCGCGTCTTGCTTGATAAAAAAAAATCTCTACTAAGAGTTTTTTTTTATTAACAAAAGTTTGAACAGTAATGTTATTACTTAATATTTCACTCTTCAGTCACTAGACTAACATAATAAATACACTGAAAGAGCTCAAACACAATTATTTCTGGTGAATCGTACCACAAACAAAAAATTATTACTAATGGGTAGCAAGTATATGTGAAGTACTAATAATAATAATTAAGTTTTGAATATATATGCTGTTTGTGTCTGGTGAACTAGGTAATTAATACCAACATTAAGCATTATTATTGTATATATGAAAGTGGAAGTTGACCCACACGGAAATATAAATCATGAGATTTAATTAAAAATACTTTATACCCTAATAGTATAATGAGTGATGAAGTTGCAATGAAATTAAATGTTGAATAAAAGCTAAGAAGTTATTATGTTGATGAGTTAGTTACTACCATAAAGTAAAGACAGTATGGGACGCACATGCCGGACGGAGATTATTACCAATACCTTCCCTATAAATCTATCTCACTAGGGTTCACACCTTTTCTTTTTTTAGAAAAAAATAAAAAATAAAAAATTAGGTTGAGTGGCTATATGATGTCCAAGTCAAGAAGGAAAAAACCGACACTTACCCACTCAAATTCCTTGCAAAGATTTTAGACACTTTCTTTTTTTCTTTTTAATTTTTAAGCGAAAGAAATACTATTGATTGAATACACTAATCTTAATGAGATATGTGTACATTACATTTACTTTTTTTTTATTTAAATAATTATACATGCTTCTGCAGAAATATTAGAAACTATTACAAGTGACTTCCATTAGTGTTAAAAGGATGTTCCGATACTAATAAAACATGTGATTGTCTAATGTTACATTCTAAAATTATAGACGGGTGGGAAACCTACAAAGACTTTAACGCTCAAGTCAGTGACTATTTTGGGTTTTAGCAATAATATCAGATTAATTGCGTCTCTTATTATTATAATGTGTTGTATTTATAATGGAGTAATTAGGGTTTACAAATTGTATTTCGGACATCGTAGGCCTTGTTTCCAAATCTAGCTCAATCCCAATAAAAACTCTCATGTCGTGCTCGATATAGTCTTCATGGCCGATATATCTCTTAATATTCGTCCACGACACGAGAAATCCTTCTAATAGATGAAAATGCACTTAAACATAGTTTAAACTTATCTTGTTCGAGTATGCATGGTCAACACATTAGAATATTTTTCATTCTTTACAAGGTCTAATTGGGAATATAATACTAATTTAAAACCATATTAAAGTGATAAATGAAAGTGGGACTATTTTTTTAACACATGGGAGTTCTTAGTAATCATGAGAACAAGGAGGTATGAAATAGTATCTAATTTGTGGTTGAATTATTTGGAGCATTTAAAAAGGGCAACATAATATTATTTTCACTAGGAAATTTAAGGAAGTGAAATTAAAGATTTAGGTAAGTTAATGAGTCTTGATATACAATGTCCTTAGGACACTAATTAAAGTTACTGGAAGTAGAAAAATAATCATAAGAGCATATTGTTCTATCTTTCGGAAATACAAAAAATTACATATTTTAATTTTTTTTACTATATTTAGATTCTTAAATAATTCCCTTAGAGTACTAAATATCATTTACCTAAATTAATTAATTCAGATTAAAAGTTGGCAATGAATAAAAGTAAACGAATTAACTCTTTTCTCTGATAACGATTAGAGATCAAATCCAATCATTTTCTTAATTAGATCAATACTTAAAGGTTTAAAAAAATATGCACTTTAATCGTCTTTATTTAAAGCCTTGCATGATGTAGTCATATGTGTTTTTCATAATTAAATAAACTTTTTTTTAGAGAAATTGACTTATAAAAACCACGGATTGATTAGTTGGGGTTTGGAAAGAGAGAATTAAAGCATGTTTTGATTAAATTTTCAAAATTGATTCTGAACGTGATTAATTCTGTTAATTGATTATGAACAGAATTGATTCTGAGCAAAATTAAAAGTAATAAATAATTATTTCTCACCAAATTATAATTTTCTATCCAGAATTAATTCTGGTCTAAAGTTACTAAACATGATATTTTTTGTCAGAATTAATTAGAAGTGAATCTAAGTATCTGTTTGGATAGAAGTGGATCCACGTTAACGTAACGTGGATCCATTTCAACTACTTTTTGTTGCGTTTATTGGATCTGCCTCGACTTATGTGCTAAATTTATCTCAACAATTGATTTATCTATCTTAACGTGATTTGACGTGATCCGACGTCAATCCAAACACACACTAAATCATAGTTTGATTTTAGCAAAAACCAATCTAAACATGCCCTTAAAGAAACTAGAAATTTTTTTTACAATAAAATTTAATTAAAAGATAAACTTACCTCGTCTAAGATCCAAACATATTATAATCTTTAAAGATTAATTATAGTAACATTTACAAAATATTCATTAATAAAAAATAAATTCAACGAAATAAATCGTTAAACCCTAAACCTAACAAACAGGAATTCAAAGCATGAACCAATCAGACAAACCTTCATTATTGGCACTAGAGATTTTGTTTGGAACAGATGAGTCCTACATATTGATTGAATTGTTATTTAATTAATTTATGAAGAAGTGAGAAGGTGGAACAAGAATAGTACCAAACAAAACAGAACAATAAAATAAAATAAAATAAAGTGGGGACTATATCAATTAAATCAGCATTATATTATTAAAGACGTAAAGGTAACTTGGAAAAGGTATGGAGGGTAGGCCCTCTTTTTCAATTCTGAAGGACAATGCTCGTGAAATTAAATTAAAGTAAATATATCAATAAAATTGAATAAAAGTTATAAATAGTTAAATCCTTAAAATATTTTGATAAGAGTTTAAATTCTGATTATACGTATAAAACAATTTTATTAAAAAAAATTGTATTCATTTTATTTATTTCTTTACTACTATCGACTAAAAAATATTCATAAAATGAAAAAGAGAATTAAATGACATATACTAATTTCTCAGTAATGGAATCAGTACTTCCGAGGCCAAAAATCCAACTTCTCTGTTTTGAATTAATTTTTGTGTTATATATGCATGTGATCCCACCTAACAACTCTATTCACAGCAGTGAGATGATATATATAGTCAATGGAGAATCCTTCAACGTCTTTTTTTTATTTATAAATTTAATTTAATTTATAGATTTATTTATTTATTTACTGATTACTGATCAGATAGATAGATATATATGTCCATTGCCGTACGTGTGGTCTTTATAGCTTTAGGAGATCCACAGCTATGTTTCATGGCTTTCCATTCTTTTTTGTTTATAAAATTTTATTTGGTTGAATTTTAGTTTGGTAAAAATTACTTTAATTTAACTAAATTTATGTTTAGATATTTTTAATTAAAAATATATTTAACAAATTAATCAATATTTTTTGGATAAGAAAAAAAATACTTTTGTATATGTAAATATTTTTATTTCAAACTCCCTAAATGTAACTCATCAAACTTATTTCGAAGCAGGTTGAAAGTGAGTTGTGACAATTGAAACACAAAAATACATACAAATTAAAAATGAGTTAAGGTAACTAAAAAATCAAATACAATCTTAATCAAGACTGTGAGACTTAAAACTCTTCAAGTCGTAATAGTCTACTTAAATGGCTAAAATTAGTTAATAATCTCAACAATCTTATAATTTGGGCAGGGGCGGTTTTGGGTCTGTGCAATGTGCCCAACCGCACAGGGCCTATAAAAATTTGGGAACCAAAATATTAAGGGCTTGTTTGATAACTCTTTTTGAAAACAATTTTCTGTTTTTAAAACCAGAAAACTAAAAAACTCGTTTGACAATCGAGTTTTCAAAAAAAATTTTCGGGAACCGTTTTTGTTTTTAAGTATTTAAAAACTAAAATATGAAAACATCTAAAACATGTTTTGGTTTTCAGTTTTCAGTTTTTTGAATTTACACACAAACTTGTATTGAAAACTCCTCTCACTTTTTTTAAAAACTGTTTTACAATACAATTTTTAAAAACTAAAAGTTAAAACTGTTCCAAACAAGCCCTAAATGATGTATTTTACAAGCTTTAAATATTAAATGATGCATTTTACAATCAGTATTATAAGGTAGAATAAATGATAAGAGGATTGAACTTTTAACATCATCACCTGGTTCAATTCCTAGAATTGACATTTTAGAGTTTTATTTTTCTCTTTTCTCAGAATTGACGATTTTTCCAGCGAATTTTAAGTATTTTATTAGAATACTTTTTAATGTTTTAATTGATTTTAGAATGTAATTTACTTTATTAGAATACTTTTTAATGTTTTAATTAATTTTAGAATGTAATTTGACAATAAATTTTGTGTAGGCAAAAGTTTGTGAATAAAGGACCTTATTTTTTAAAAAAAATTGAAATAATAACTAGAGCCCTCAAAATGTTTGCTCCGCCCCTGAATTTGGGTTTAGGTCTAACTAACTCCCAAAAATTAATTTATAGAAAAAAATTATTATACCCTTATAAATTTAACAATGATCATATCGATAGTCGATGATGCGAGATTTCTAACCAACAATAGTAACCAAAACATACATTGAAGGAATACTCATTTGCTAAAAAATAAATAAAAAATAGAAGGGGGATTATGTAAATGCATATGGGAGTGTAAGGTGTGAAATGTAGGGGCATTATTGAAGCAGTAAACGCGTGGAGGAAGGTTTGAATTGAATTGGATTCTGAAAAAGGTGTATTTTGGCAGTATATGTGATTGATTTTGATTTGATTTATGAACACCTTTACACCTTTTTCATTTCCATCACTTTTCAATAAATGCTAATATTGGCACTATACGGAACAAACACTCCAACCCATTTCACACCGCCACGTGTCACCTTATCTTCACTTATCTTTACCCTCTACTTACCCTATCCATTTAAAAATAAATAAATAAATAAATTGCAATAGTCTTTTTATGTTTGGAAAAATTGCACTCTACGTCAAATTTTATCAAATTAGCATTTTACTTATTTCTTTAACCGTTGATTGTTTATCTAGCTGACGTTTCTATCTGTCACATCTACAAAAACGTCTATTTGTTAACACTTTAAAATTTATTTTTAAGACTGATGTAGCAAACTGACGAGGCAAAAACGTTAGTTAATTGCTATACTGCTAACGTTTCTGTCATGCCAGTTTATCACATATGCAAGTTCTGGACCCTCCATTAACATTAAAAATTATTTTTAATACTCATGTGATAGATTGACGGGCAAAAAATGCCAGTTAACTGACCAAAATTGGGTGGAGTGCTAATTTTGATAAAGTTTGGGGTGGAGTGCAATTTTCTCAAATCTCAAGGGGGTTATTGCAATTTATCCAAAAAAAATTGTCATTAAATAATACTACTCCAGTCCTAAATATAAGTTACAGAAGAATTCTTTAGTTCTAAATATAAGTCATTAACTAATTTATAATGGATAATTTTCACTTTTACCCTTTCTATAATTTTCAAAGATTCAATTAATAATAAAGAGAAAAAAATAGTGGAATAAGAGAGAAGAGTTATTAATTGAATAAAAACATTTATTAACACATTTATTTAAGGGTACATTTGGAAAAAAAAAATTTAGATAAATTTAATGATTTAACTCTCATTTCTTGATTATAGTAATTCGGCTAGAAGTGACTTATATTTAGAATCGGAGGAAGTATTCTAAAAGTACTTGTCATAGTTATTAGAATAAAAAAATTAAGCATAATTATATATTATTTTGTGTCTCAAAAAGTATTACCTTTATTTTAAAACTATAGTCATTTTAAGTTATTTCACACATATTAAGTGATGTTAATAAATTTTTAATATACGTGGACTAAGATGTCCAATTAGAAGCTAAAATAGTTGACAAAATAATTAAAAAGAGAAATGATAATTGGTGAATAAAGGAGGTGATGAGAAAAAAATATTAAAATATGCAATTTATTGCATCTTGGAATCCTAAAGTGACAATGATTTTGGAACAAGATTTTGAGTCTAAAGTGACTATAATTTTGGAATTGAGGGAGTATTAATTTAGTGATAACTTTCCTTCAAATTAATGACAAGTTTTAAATCGGTTACTAAAAATAATTAAGAAAAAATTATAGCAAATTAATAGTTTTTTATAATACCTTCTATCAGTAAATATTTTAGTTCATTCGTATACTAATTTGAAAGTATAGCAAATATTCTATCGTCTGTTTTTTTTTAAACAAAATGGATCAAAATCGCCCATTTGAAACTCAGGAAACTATAATCATTCAAAATGAAAATAATGAGACCAAAATTATAATTAAATTTTTTTTCCTTTTTTAGGAAAGGGAGGAAGAGAATTTTGCAATTAATTAGATTAGAACTTTATATATTTACCTAATATCTTTGTCTACAATTGATAAGCTATCTCTTTCATTTGGCATAAAAAATTGAAGGAAAAATGTAAAATAAACCAATTTTTTTTATAAAAATTCAAAAGTATACTAATTCGAATTTCTTTATTTAATTTTTGTTTGTTTCTTATAATGGATAAGGATGAATTTGATGTTTTAGTTTTTTTTTTTCATTCATTCCACCTTTCTTGCTAATCTAAAAAGATAAAATATGAAAAAGTATATCTTTTATTGAACTTATAGGATTTGTTCACACTAGTTTATACTCACTTTCTTAAAGGATTTTAGTGAGTCACAACTTTCTATAAAATATTTTATATTTTTTTTCTTATCCTTATTAAATAACTCAACTTATATCTACTTTTCACGTTATAAACTTAAATTTATTAATGTAATTTTATACGGACTCCGGTCCTATTTATAAGTCATTTTTAACCGAATTTCCAAAACTAAAAAATGGAAGTTAAATCATTAAGTTTGTCTTAAAATATAATAATTTTTTAACTATACCACTAATATAAATGTTTTAATAAATGCTTAAAATGTTAGAACATCTCTCTTATTCTACTCTCTCTCTTCTTTAATAGTTAAATTATTAAAAATTATAGAAGGGGTAAAAGTGGAAAAAATCAATTAATGAGTTAGTTTGTGACTTATAAAAAGGACCGCAAATTTCTTCTAGAATATGACTTATACATAGGACCGGAAAGAGTATTTGAATGATAAAATTGACATATCACATAGTTTTTTTACAACTAACTATATTTAACTACTTTTATTGGTATTAGTGATTCAGTTAAAAATGCTTAATAAATAGGACAAGAGAGAGTAATATTTTTTTACAAAGCAAATAGGTTTGACATTACGCTTCCTGAATCGTGATACACTTTATAACATGTTTGGTTTAGCTTATTTGTCACAAAAACTATGGTTTGCCTTGGAACATAATTGATTCCAGCTAAAAACTAGTGTTTGACAACTTTATATTATAATTGATTCTTGATACAAAATCTAGGTTTTGTGAGAAGTAACTTCTTGTTGCTTTTACTTCTTCATATTAATTATGCATAAAATTTACACTACAAAACTTAAGTTTGGCAAGAGTATCTAAACATCATTCTCTCTTAGAATTAAATTTTTTATCATAGTTCCCAAACGTAAATTAATTTTATCCATAATCAATTCAGCTTAAAATTAATTAACACAATTAATTATGTTCAAAATCAATTATATCACTGTGAATCCAAACATGCATTCAGTCTATGCCGTTGGTTTAAATTTTAGAGACTAAGAAATTAACGATATTAATTATAAACTTACAGCATGTATTAAAAATGTATTACGGAGCAAAAAAAAAATCAATGACCTATGTGCATCATAAAAATATTAAAGACTAATATGAACAAATTTTATAAGATTAAAGACTAATAATGTATCCCTTCAATCAAAGAAAATATTATGAATAAAGCCATTTAAAGGGTTTTTTTTTCTGTCCAATAAAAATAATTATGGTTGAAATTGAAACTAAAATTTAATGTAAACTATCTGAACTCTCACCGTTAGGGCAATTATAGTGGATAGAAAAAGTATATATGGAGTGTTTTGAATTAATTAATCCGTGGAGTGATTTTCTGCCGGTGGCAAAGAAAGCGGCGTCGTATTGAGAGTGACTCTGATTCAGATGTGAAGGAACAATTTCAAAGATGGGTTGGTGCCGGTGGGCCACTCAAACCAAGCCACGTAATCCAAACTCAAAACTCAAAACTTCAAACTGAAAAAGGGTTTACTCATAATCAATCTAGATAACAAATTAAAACAAAACAAAAAGAAAACAGGAGTAGTTCTTCAATTTGTAGCTATCATATAATTTACTCCATGACTGATTTTGTTCCTTACTTTATAATTCGTCATGCAGTTTAATCTCTACAGTTAATTCTTACTAACGACGTGATGACATGGCCAGTTAAGTGTTTACATGATCGTTAAGTGACAGTTAAGTATCCCATGTAGGATTAAAACAACGTCATTTTGGTAGACACAAATCATTCACTTTATCTCTCGTTTTAAAATTTAAAGTTGACTCCTAAATCAATTAATTTGTTGATTTAAATTTTTATATATTTGTCCCAATCATGTAACTCAGTTAATGAGTACATAGGAACATGCGTTTATGAATATCTCGGTTTAAATCATAGTTAACCTACTTTTTTATGAATCAATTTTAATTTTTTTTGACAAAATTTTAATTAAACTAAAACAATTTCATATCAGCTGATTTATGTATTCAGTAATAAATTGATGACAAAGAAAAGAAATTAATATTAGGAGAAGTTAGTAGTTTGGCATTGGATGAGTAAGGAGGGTCCATGATAGATGACGAGGTTTGGAGACATATAGTAGGTGGACTTGGTCACAGGACTCTAAGTACAAAATTTCTTGTTGCAATCTGGTTGATAGATGGCTTAGCTTATTAATTTCCTTACATCATTTATATATCTATGGAATATTAATATTCTTTTTTTTAATACAGGAATATTGATATTCTAATGACCAGTTCATTATGACTGTTTCTAACATATTTCTATTTAGTTATATTAATTATTTTTAAATTCAATTTCTCTATGGAATATTTATTAATATTCTAAACACAAGCTCATAATGAGTGTTTCTAACATACTACTTTTTTTTTTATCAGCAAATAAAATTTAACATTAAAATTGCATAAAAAGTGCCAAATTGTAATTATTAATGATTTTTATATAAATTCAATATCTTAATTTTAATGTTTCTATAATTTATTTATTTTTATTTTCTATCTAACCAACTAAACAAAGCATAAAAATCCGACTTTTTAGTGTGTTTTAGGTTGTTTTTTGCAGCAAACTAGCTGTTGTGATGGGTATTGTGAATTTATAAGGGCCTATTTAATTAGTTTGCATTTTATTTTATTTTATTTTGTCTTTCTATTGTTTTCTCTTTTTTGAAATTTATAAATGAGATACTCGAAATGCAGCAAACAAGAAAATATTGTTTTCTGTCAATTCTAATTTTTCATATACAAAATTCAAAAAAAAAAAAAACAAATTACAACAAAAAATAGAAAATACAAACTAAACAAAGGCTAATTTTTTTTGCTTTGTTTGGTTTTACATTGAGCAACATTGTGAATTTTCAACATCTAAAAATGATTTAGGTGAAATTAAGATGTGTGTGGCTTTTATGGTTTGGATAACTATTTTACATTACTATTTTTAGAAAAAGAAAATGTTTCCAAACATTCATTTCCTTTACTCTAAATTCAATTTTATCCAAAATTAATGTTACAACATAAAAATCTTTCGAGCTAGATTCTCAAATACATGTAATAAGTTCCAAATATATAAATGAACAATGTCACAATGCAACTCAAAATCTTAACGCATTAGGTGTAATATTCTTTTCACTTATAAACCCTTCACTTAGCTCTTAATCATCCAACGTGAGACTTCACTTCCCACTTCACGCTTGACTGTCAACAATTTTGTCTCTTCTCATTATTTTATTTACAATGAGGTCATTTTAAAATTTAGGATTTTGTGTTTTATTGAATTTGCACATTTGGCCCAAATCCACAAGCACCCAATTATTGTTCAATATTGTGGTTTATAAGTCATCCCAATATATTAATATATCGCTATATCATAACTTCTTATATGTCAAAAATTAAGTTTTCTTCTCTTTTAAGACCGGTATCATGATCCATAACAAAAACTCATACTATTAATTAGCTAGATACAATATATAGGAAGAATACTAATTAGCCAAAAATGATGTTTGAATGTTTCACATTTTCACTCTATAGTGTATAGTGTGAGTAACGCGAGTTGCTCATGGGATTAAAAATTGACCAAGCAAGGCATTATCTTCCACAATATACGACTCATTTATTGAATTAATACTAATAATAATTTCAAAACAGAATAGAAATTAAAAATGAAAGAAATTAAATAAAATAAAATAAATGAATTAAGGAGTAACGTGTGGCACTTGGCGGTTTGACCTTTGTCTTATATATACACCAATCATATCACTTGTCTTTCTTTCTACACTCTCAAGTCTCTCTCTCCAACCAATTTTTCTCTCTATTCTGACCAGGTCGGTTTGACAATTTTTTCAACTCTAATTATTTTCTAACGTTTTTCTTTTCATTTTCCATATTTCAATTATTCTTTTTTAAAAAAATTATCTTTTTTTTTTTAAATATTTCTTCTCACATTTTCACGATATAAAAAAGGTTTCTTTCGGTGTGACTATGTCTGTGATATGTGCGTCCATCATACTGTAACATCTTCCTTGGTTTTAATTTTTATTAGTTATTTTTAAAATGATAAAAATAGAAGTATTTCTAATTATAATACTGTATGGCATTTTAATTTGTTATTTATTTTTAAATACATACGAATAAGTAATTAAAGCAATATATTTACATTCATTAAAAAAAATTTATAAGCAAAAACATATTTTATTACCGGGAGTATAATATAAAATACAAATGATACTCAAATCTATTACAAAAGTTTGAATATCAAACAAAGAAAAACAACAATGAACTACAAATAAAAATTTTAAATAATACAAATAGAAGAATTAATAAATTAATTAGCTAATGAAAATAAATATCCAGCAACAGAGTTTGTAATTTATTTTCATGTATGCAGTTTCACAGAATCTAGCAACTCTTGTCTATTTACAATTCATTCATTGAAAATAAAACGATTATGATATAATCATATAGACCAAATTATACGTATTCATATTATTCCAAAAATCTGCACACGCTTTTTATTTACCTTCATTAATAAAGATAAAAAAAAAATATAACGAGGTTAATTGGAGCAAGTATGTGTTTGGTTTTATTAATGGATTTTTCATAAAACAAAAATAATATTATAATAAATTTTGACAATTTAATTCCCCACTCATCATAGAGATTATTTGGTAAATACATAAAAACATACGTGAATGAGTAATCTAAGTTCAATCTACAGTTGTATTAATTGTACATTCTTATAAACTTACAAAAACTATCAAGTAGAAATTAAAAAAAAAAGGCAAATAAATAAAAATGAGTAAATCCTCAAATTGGTCCTTAAAATTGTGAGTGTCATGCAGATTAGTTCATGAGATTTTAAAAATCTCAAAATAGTTCTGACTTTGTACAACGACATGTATTTTAGTCCTTTTACCTATTAAACGACATTAAAAAATTAAATAGAAAATGATTAAAATGAATGATTTTTTGCAAAGTCGGAGACTAATTTGAGATTTTCATAATTTCAAAAACTAATCTGCGTGACACCTACAATCTCAAGAACCAATTTGAGGCTTTACTCAAATAAAAATGCTACGGAGGAGGTACTTTGTTATCTTAAACAAAACCAGGTACAAAACAGAGGGAATGATAAGATGGAGACCTAGTCGACTCAAGTGCCTATTTAATACTATTAGGAATTAAAATGAAATGCAAATTATTTGTTTATTTTTTTTTAAGAAAAAAAAAAACCGATTTAGATAGATAACAACCACCAGTTTTTGGTGTACAATGGAAATAATGAAATTTTGACTTATGATTGTATGAAAATCATCCAAAATTTTCGCTGCTAATTCAACTCAGATGGTCTAATTATTTCACCAAACTTCTTATGGTGCATAAAATAATTTCATTAATTTCTCCCTTGAAAATGTGAGTGCTTAATTCTTTTTAATTTATTTTAATTAATTTAACTTATTATTGTTACGTCAATGAAACCTGAAATTGGGGAAAGCTGACTTTTGAATTTTGAAGCGTGAAGAAGCCATCACAAGGTATGGCCTACGCCCAACGCCGACATCACGTGGGTTGTTTTCTTCATCAATTATTTTTATTTATTTATTATTGGGGTATGCTAACATACACCCACCTGAAAGAGTGCATTAGCAAGCTACACCTTTTAAGTGTATTTTAAAAAATATAATTATAACTTGCTAACGCATTCCTATAAAACAATGGGGTGTACGTTAGCAAATTCCTCTTGCTAACGTACACTCACTTGTTTTATAGAAGGAATGCGTTAGCAAGTTACACCCTGTGAGTATATTTTAAAATTTCAAGTTATAACTCGTTAACGCACTCCTTCTCAAAAACAAGTAGACGTATGTTAGCAAACTTCTTATTTATTTATTTATTTTTATTCCTAAATAGTAGCAAATTTCGCCGGATAACGATTAAGACCCTCCTATTTCATCATAATTTTGCCAACTCAGCTATGAAAAATTATATTTATATATGATGATAATAAATACAACCATTAATTATTTATTTTTTAAATATTCCCTATTTGATTTAGGATTATTGGTGACATTCACCTATTAAAAAAAAATAATTTATTTGAATAATTCTAAATTTTTCTATTAAAAATCTTATGAATTTTCTTATTTACTAAACGAAGATTAGGTTATTTAGGTGTTTTACATTTTGAATATATCATATGTATATTTTATTTAATTCTTATTATAGCGAATGTAACAAAGTAGATGAGAAAATAAGTAAGAATTTATAGTCTTTAGCTTGTGTTTGAAAAAATAACTTAATTAATTACTTATACATGAGTTATTATAGAAAATGAATTTATTTATATATTGAATTATGAAATTTATTTGAATAAGATAACAACAACTTATTTTAATAAGCTATTTCAAAAAGCTTATGAAGACCCATAAATTATTTTTATAAGATGTGCATCAACTCTATCAAACACAATCTTACTCTTTTAAAATATGTTTTTTGGATTGATAAGCTAGATTACAAATATTAAGGTAATTGAGCCCTTATTGTTTGTTTTAGAGGTGTTTATACCCTATTCAACATAGTAACCCAATCGAACAAAACAAATATATTTGCATATCTACAAGGAGGAGACTCCTTGGGTGTAAGATGAACTGTTAGGATCAAGTGAGAGTTAAATTTATGATACTCCCTACTCCATTTCTATTTTAGTGTTTAAATTAATATTTTTATAATAATAATAAAAAATAAAATAAAATAATATAAAATTTAACTATTTATAATAAAGAGTATGGTACACCCAAACTTATTGGGTGTACTTTAAAATGACCCTCAAGTGAGTGACAATAAGAAAACTTCTCATTGGATGGAAAGAAGATATATTTATTCGATTGCACTTTTTTTTTTTTTTGGATAAACGGTCACTCCCGTTTGATGTTATTCATTTTATATTTGAAGGTAACCAAATATTGCATTTTTTTCTCAACATGGGTATTAAATATTTGACATTGGGATTCACATCATTCAACTTGGATTTGCCACTATCCTAATGTTATGGAAAGGACGTTATTACTGTCTCAATTCCAGATAGTAGCATTTGAAAATTTATCGGACACTAAAATCCGAAAATTGGATGGTATGTAACGTTTAGTTTCTTAAAGACCAAATTTTGAAAATTTCAAACAGGAGCATCCAGAATTAGAATGGTAGAGATATTGTTGTCATTAAGTTAAAATTTGGATATTTGTATCGAGAAAGAACAATTTGGTAAAAAAAAATTACTAAAATAACGTCAAACCCAACTTAAATGATATTTCTCCTTAGATATTTGATAGAGACTCAATTCAAAAATATGAAGTCAGCATATAGGCCTGGTATAATATGGGCCGTCATGTTACTGGCATGATAGCCAATCTTGTATGGATCGTATTGACCAAAAACAAAAATTCTACTATGGACCTTGGAAATAAATGGCTTTGTTGATCTTCGACCCAAAAATATGTTGTTTGTTGTAATTGGGATAAGGAAATGATTAGGCCAAAAAAAACTTAGAACTTACACCGACCTCCCATTAAAAAGATGGATGGAATTAGCACCATTCCTATTGGGAGTGACACCTTCCTTTTAGTATATAAATTTATAATTCTTACATATAAAAAAGATGATGTCACTCCCAATAAAAATGGTGCTAATCTCATCCTTCCATTAAAAATGTGTATAGAATACTCAAACTTACTTGTTTACAAAAATTTACTTATATTCTTTGAAGTTTATTGGTATGTTACAACATCTCATTTTAGGAGGTGTAATTTTCAAAGAAGAAAGAATAGGAAAATGATACGAGTAGGAGACTCTTAACGAGTAGAGAAACTATAGGTCTGGTTAATTTATATTTTCATTTACTATTTCATTTCGTGTTTATTTGAAATTTAAAAAGAAAATATTTAAAATAATTTTTTTTTTGTTTTCAACCTTTCTAATTTTTTCTATACAAATTTTAAACTTTGGAAAGGGCCCAACACAGAATTCTCATCAATCAACAATTCAAGAATTTTCATCAATCAACAAATTCAAGACTCCGATTGAAATAATCCTGAATCAACCCATCCCGCCAATCAGGATTTCTAAATGAAATAAGTATTAAAATAGTCCATGATTTTATTATCATGGTTCAAAATAATTTTTGACTTATAAAAATAAATAAGTGGTCTTTAATTTTATCTTACTCCTTAATCATTCAAAATAGTCCTTGCTATTATCACACACTAACAAAGTTATGATGTGACACATTAAATACTATAATAAAAACTCAAAATAATGTAAATAAAAGAAAATCAAACGTTTTAACCCATGAGAAGTCAAATAAATGGTCATTTCCCTTCATTTTCATTACGAAAAAACTAGAGCAGGAGGAATAAGCACCGAAGAAAATGATCCTTTTTTGAACTTCTTTATCAAAACACTTGATTTTTGTTCAATGATACAATGTCATTTTAAGTTTCTATCGTGACAATTAACATGTCATATCATGACTTTATTAATGTGTAATAACAATAATGACTATTTTAAATGACAGAAAGCAATATCAAAGACCATTTTGGGTATTCTTAAAAGTGAGAATCACTTTGAATGATAATATGACAAAATTATATAGACAATTTTAATAATTTATTCATTTTTAAATTCAATAATGTTATATCATCTTAAAAATCATTCTACTATCTCATAAAAGTTATATAAAATAATTGTGAAGTGATTACGAAATATAACTTCATTTTCACCGGCCAACATCGCACACATAGACAAAGTGTGCCATGGTGGTATTTTTTCAGGACACACCATATCTACAGATTCCCGTAAATAATTTATACAAAAATTAATTATGAAAATATGCTTAACAATGTACATAGTTTCAAAATTTTAGTAGAAGCTTTCGCCTTCCTCATTGATGCAAAAATTCTAAATCATTCTACCCTACCATCTCCTTGACGATATTCAAGCTAAATGCATCCTTTTTCATATTAATACACTCACATATCCTAAGCACACAAGATAGAAAAACTTTGCTGGATTAACAATCAGACAACAAAATCAAAATGAGAAAACCAGATTGTAAACACACTTCAAACTAGTTAATTAGGAGTTAAATGAAAAAGATCAATCAAGTTATTGTAGTAGTGTTCTTGAGCTGGATGACAATGACACTGATATTGTCTTTGCTTCCACGAGCCATGGCTAATTCTGCTAACAGAGCTGCTGCCTCTGTTGCGTCACTGATTATGGAGTCTTCTTTCAAGTTCTTCACCATTCTGCCATTGAGGCAGCTTCTTACAACCTCACACACAAATTTGTTGGATACTACATCCCATAGGCCGTCGCTCGCAATCACGATGAACTCATCGGAGTCTGTTCGCGCGTACACGGACGTCTCCGGTTGAGATATCACGAATGGCTTCATGCAGTGATCCCCTGCATCCACACATTCCCAAATCTTAAATTGATACTCTTCCACACTTTTTCAAAAGGAAATGCTCTTGTTCTCTTTGCATATTGTAAATATTGACTAGTTTTTTTTCAGAATTTTACGTAAGCCAATCATATTTTAAGCGCAATTTAGGCTATCTTCCCAAAATCGTTGCCTTCATGCCTCTTGCAATCTACAATTCCAGATTCTCAAGCTCTGAACGCAAACGGAGTTGCGTTCAATAAAACTAAGAGCATGTTTGTTTTAGCGGTGGGGTAACGTAAGGTTTTTTTATTTTGAGGTTTCTCAGTTTCAAAATTTCATAAACTCGTTGCTAACGACAAACCAAATATGCTATACACAATTAAACAAACATGCACTAAAAAGTTGAATTAGAAGCGAAGGTTAATCGTACCTATGGATCTGGAAGTAGCAAGTACTCCCAAAACGCGATTCCCATTCCAATTTATAACTCTTCCACCTGCTGCTTCTATCCTTTCTCTTTCATCCGGACGATCAGGCTGCATATATATTCAACAAAAAAATTTAAACAATATTAAAAAAAATAAACGAACAAACAAATCCGTGTTAATCTAAACTATTCACTAACTTTCTACACATGCAATTAAACACGTCGTAATCATCATCACCACCTTATGGTCACGTGAAAGCGGCACAGCTACACCGCCACGACACAACACCGCCCTCGAGTCTCCGCAATTCGCCACCACTATCTCCTCCTTCCCTACCACAACTACCGCCGCCGTCGAACCCACCGTGTTCCCCGCCGCGTCATCGTCGGCACAACCTCCACCGACTCCAATTTCCCGATCCATCTTCATGAAACACGAAGACATCACTTTACTCCAATCGAATCCCTTCTTATTCTCCGATCCTTCCTTCACTTCCTCCGCCAACAACACGTGCAACTTCTCACGGCACGCGTTCGCCACCGCCGTCCCGCCGTGACCGTCGTAAACCGCGAAGAAATCGTAACAACCACACGCGAAACTAGGAACAACCTTGACGGCGTCTTCCATCGCCCTCCGCCGTCCGATCACCGATATGTAACCGTGCGAGGCGGAGGCGGCGGAACTGATGCACTTCTCTTCTCCGGCTGCGGCGATGATGGATTCCATGACGGCGATCTCACACGGCCGTTTTCTCTTCCTTCGGTAACTGTCGAAACGCCGTTCGATTTGCTTGGATTTCGTGTCGGTGGTAGTAGTGGTACTCTCTATAGAATGCATCGTTCAATTCTGTTAATCCGTTAGAGTTTGTGAAACTGCTTCTGTTACCGTTACCGTTCACATGACGGTGGTTTAACGAAACCAGGGCGCGCCTGTTTGGTTCGTTCTCTTTTTTCTTTTTCCTCTTTTTTTTTTTTCGGTTTTGTGTTACGTTGTGGGAGGGAAATGAGTGTGGTTTGTGTTTTTGTATAGGAGAGTAGCGTGACACGAAGGAGGTTACACGCCGAGGTTGAACGCATTTCCGGAGAGGAATAGAATCTGAAGCGTACACGTGTGATTGGGACTTGGATTATCTCAGGAAAACGTGGACGGTTCGGATTGCTTTTCTTCATACGTGGCGCCCTATAGGAGAGTGTGAAGCTTTTGGCGGGCGTTTAGTAAGCGCGTGCGAATATTACTTTTAAATTTAAATTGGATGGATTGAATTGGATTCTCTCTCCGCTTTTTTTTAATACAAGTCCCGATAAAAATTGAATTGAATTATTTTTTAAAATAAACCGTAAGAAAAATTAGGAATATTTTTGTTTGTTTTTATTTAATATTTTTAAATTACACTATTGATAAAATACAATTAACTTAGAATTTTTCTGTGTAAATAATTATTTGAAAAAATCCTCAATAAATAATTTTGATTGTTGATATTTTTAAATAATTATTATAAAATAATATAACAAAGTGATCCGTAAGCTTTTGTTTGGCCCCATTTTTTTTTATTTTACCTTAAAAGCTATTGTTAATTGTTAAGTTAAAATTATGAATAAGAGTTTTTTAAAAAAATTAAAAATTATTTGATAATTTTATTACTTTTTAAATTTATAAGTTGTTTATAATTAAAAAGTTATTGTTTCGTAAAGTATTTTATACCGAACTCACTTACTACTTTTCATTATGAGTGCTCTGTTTTAGTACTCTCCTCCTCCGTTTCACAACGTTTTATCTCTTGGTCCAAGCCTTCTTGCAGGTTTATCAAGTTGGATGTTAATGTCAGTTTCTCTCATGCTTTCGAGTTTGGCAGTGTTGGTGGAATATCTTATGATGATAATGGTGACTGGTTATTCAGTTTCCAGACGAAGAAAAGAGCCTCTGACATTCTGTTCCTTCAGCTACTCTAAGCATTATATGGGGCAGGGGTTTTCGAAAAATTCACGTTGAATCAAATTCGTTGGAGGCAATTTGGTTGGTGCATCCTGCTGTATCATTTGAAACTCATGCTTATACTCCTCTAATATTAGATATTCGTTATCTCTTAACTAGACCTTGGTTTGTGGTCCTTTCTCATCAATGCAAAGAAGCGAATAAATGTGTGCTAATATGCTTGCTAAGGATGCTATTCACACGACAAAAGAGTTAACAATTCTTTAGAATTAGCCTCAGTTTGTCTCTTTAATCCTTTTAGCTAATAAGTCTAGAACTGCATTCCTATGAGGCTTCTAGTTATTTGTTTATTTTCTTTCATTTTTTGTAATTCCTTTATTTTTTTAAAAAAAGTATTTTATATACTTATAAGTTTTGTCAGAAAAATAGAAAAAAAGGTGAAATTTTTAAAAGAGGAGAAGCTCCTTTTTTTTAGCTTTTCCAAAAACTTTTATTACATGTTTTCATTCCACAAAAATAAGTTACTTATAAGTTTAAGAGATTTTAGCATAAAATTGTTTAACTCAACTTTTATTTTTAAGAAAAAAATAAATCCAAAAAAAAAATTAGATCATACGTTACTTAAATTTTGTTGTTGTCAGCCATTTTAATATATAACTTTATTAAAATTAATTTTTATTTATTAACTTTACAAAATGCTATTAAATTTAGTTTAATTAATGATTAAAATGACTAATTTTTACCTAAAATCTAGGATTATTATTATAACTAGTTTTTAAAAAGTCAATGTCTATTTTATAAGATTAAATAGAGAGTGTTGATATCAAATGATCAAAATCAAACGCTTTTAATAAAAAAACTTAATCAAAGAGAAAAAAAAATATGAGAGCAACCGGACACAATCTATAGTAGTTACTTTTTCATTTTTTAATTAATTTTTTTCATAAAAAAATGCTTAATCCTAACTGTTTAATGTTTATATTCTTTATCAATCTTAAAAAATAAAATTGTCTGATCATCAATATCAATTGATGAATAAATAATGGTAGAGTGTTTTCGCCTATTAAAAAGGTGCATGAACTACATTTTTTTTCTCACACTAATCTATATAATAATATAATAATATATTAAAAGAGAGCACTAAACTAGGAGATTGACACATTATATGTACTTTTTCATACCAAGTTGTCACATCAATTTTTTCACACACTTGACACAACTCAATCACACTACAATGTTTTCCTACAATTCACTCTCATTTTCCCTCTCACCACAATTAATCACTTCTTTAAATCTAATTCAACAATAAATTTAATTCAAAGATTTTTTTTAAAAAAATAATAGTTCAAATATTCTAAATTACATTTAAATACAATTTTAAAAAAATTAATTTTATTTTTTGAAATATATATATATTCCATTAAATTAATGATAATTTACATAATTAAAATTCTTAAATTTTTATTTTAAATTTGATTATAAATATTTTTTTTTCAAAAATTTAAGAGAAAGGTAATTAAATTATTTAATTAATAAAAGAAAATATTTTATATTCAATCAAACTAATTTTATATTAATTAATATTTAATATTTTAATAAATTTGAGTACAGTATTGATCATTAAATCATTTTTAAATATTATATTATTTTTATTTTTGTAATATAAATTAAAACTATTACAAATTTAAATTTTCAATCACGCTTTAACAAAAAAAATTATAATTTATTTATCACTATTTAATTTATTATAGGTATAAAAGTACTCTCTAATTTAGATTATATATGCAACTCTATATTGGCATCACTTTTTCTATATTTTATATTATTAAAAAAACTATTATTTAAAATCAAATTCATATGAAATACTATAACATTTAAGAACTCAATAATAACAAGATGATTATATTATCAAAGTTCGAGTTATCTGGCTATGACATATCTTTATTCTAAAAAATAATCAACATCCTATGTATTTTTCCATCCATCTTAATTATCTTAATATTATATAATTTTTTAAATAGTATCTAAAAATCAAAATATTTTATGTATTTACCTAAATTTGTTTTCTTTTTCAAATTAATATTTAGTTTAATAATTTTGAATAAAATATTATATGTTCTTTCTTAAATCTGTGCATCGCCCGGGTCACCTTCTAGTTTAGGGGGCGTTTGGTAGTGATAATGTTTTTTCATTCCCGGAAAACTCACTTAAAATCATAGCTTATCCATGTTTGATAGAAGGTTTAAATGACTTTCCCGGAAATGTTTTTTCATTCCCACCTGAGAAGGTGGGTATCACTTACCCAAGAAACACTTAGTTGAAAAAATAGCTAAAACTCACTCTTATACCAAACACGCCCTTAGATTGTTTTAAAATTGAACATTTGATCCCCAACTCACCCACATGCCAAAGCTACTTCGTCACATTTAGAACTTACAAGTTCCAATAATCACTTCATGAGTTACAGAATAATAAGCATTCGCTTCTCAAATCAAGCTTTTAACTCTGAGATCCACCTAAACCATTTCCAAATCAAACTTAAACTTGATCCATTCTCTTGAGATACTTCACAAAAACCAATTGCATAAACTTGAACTCTATTTTGTAGTAGTTATAAAAACTAAAAAGGGGTTTGGAGGTAAGGAGCAATTTTCAATTTTTATGTTTTGTTTTTTTGTAATAAATTTGCAGAACCGCAAAAAAATAAAAAAATTGAATGATACAAAAACAAAGCCTTCGCCGTTGTTGGCTTCAGTGTTGCCACTGCAGCGATGGAAGTTGTGCGGTTTAGCGGTGATTAAAAATTACTTGTTATTTTCTTAAACCTCATTTTGAAGAAGAAAAATAAAATGATGTCGTCTTATTACTCCATTGTTGTCGTTGGCTTAAACTACTTTAAAGGACTTAACAGCAAATAAATTACTTATTATTATAGGCTACCTTTGAAATGATTCAGTAGTTAACAAAGGGTGTCTTCTTTGGTGCATCACACATTTTATTTTTGTATTTTTAATTTTAGTCTCCGCTTAGATGTTAAGGTTCAAGCGACGCTCTATTTCTTTTTGCTACACCAAAACATATATTGATGTCCATAATAATGTCGATAGTTATATGAAAATGTTCGAACAAAGATTCTCCTAAAGTTCAAGTTCCAAACTGAACACTGATGTTTGAGAGAAAATGGACATTGATGTTTAATAATTGCATGAAAATATTCAAACGGTGATTAGTTTATGTTTCAAAATGGACAGTAGTGTCCAAGCGATAATGATCACTAATGTTTGTTTTAGACAAGTGTAATGAGCAAGAGCTTTGGGAATTCTATGTTATAAAATGGACAATAATAAAGTGTATAATGAATCATAATCAATAACTTGTATAGATCGCTAAAAGTCGTCAAGATTAATGTGAACACCTTTCAAAAGCTCGGGGACAACCCTACATTGAATATGTAAGAGATCACTAAAAAGTAGAGTTGTTCAAGGTTCTGGTTCACCCAAGAAACAACGAGAAAATGCTTTGATTTATTGAACTGAATCGATTTTGTTATCCCCGAACAATTTTTAAAAGGGTTTTGCTTTGGTTCAAATTGTTTTTTTCAAAATGCAAAAACTCAATTTTACCATACCCGATTCCTGTTCCGATCTGAACTGTTTTAAGTAATTAGAACCGGTTCCGAATTGATTATCAAAATTGGTTCTGATTTAGTTTTTATCAGGCAATTGACCTTTTAAGTAGTGTGATTCGGCTCGGTTAGTAATTTAATATGGTTCTTTAGTTTTTTTTTTCAGCCCTACATTGAATACGTAAGAGACCACTAAAAAGTAGAGTTGTTCAAGGTTCAGGTTCACCCAAGAACCAACGAGAAAATGTTTTGATTTATTGAACTGAATCGATTTTGTTATCCCGAAACAATTTTTAAAAGGGTTTCGTTTTGGTTCGAATCGTTTTTTTCAAAATGCAAAAACTCAATTTTACCATACCCGATTCCTGTTCCGATCTGAACTGTTTTAAGTAATCAGAACTGGTTCCGAATTGATTATCAAAATTGGTTCTGATTTAGTTTTTATCAAGCAATTGACCTTTTAAGTAGTGCGATTCGGCTCGGTTAATAATTTATTATGGTTCTTTAGTTTTTTTTTTATCAGCCCTACTAAAAAGGCTATTAATAGTTTGTGTAATAAAAATAATTTTGATAAGGATTTCCTAGTTGATAATGTGCAAGAAAAAGATTTGCTGGGACTGTATGTTAATCTCTGCTATGAGATACAGATTCTTTAAACAGGTGGAAGGGATTGAGACCACCCCTATTAGAAGTGGCACCATCCTTTTTAATATATAAATTCATAATTCTTATATATAAAGAGATGGTGGAATTTCTAAAATTAGGTGGTATGAATCCCTCCCACCCTTAAACACGAGCAGAAAAGAAAAAGATTCAAGTCTGAATCAGTGGGCTTCATCCACAGGTTAGTTTTTTTTTTTTGGGTCAAATCCACAGTTTAGTTTAAAAAATGAGAAAGATTCAAATCTGGATCGGTGGGCTACATACACAGTTTAGGTAGCATTCATAACTCCCATCACGTGTGTGTATGTACACCAAAAAATAAAAATAAAAAATCACGTGTGTGTATATTCTTAAATTCATTTATCAACATATATTCCTGATTTTCCAATATAAATTTATATTGATATCTTTTTTTATTATTTGATAATAGGGTCGGCTAAATATTTGGAAAAAAAAATAGGCCCCCAATTAATTATTTTATAAAAAATATTAAAATATATATTCAATTTTAAATATAAATAAATACTATTTCCGGTGCTAAATATAAGACCTCCTAACTAATTTACAAGGATTAAGAAAAAGTAGTTAAGTTGATTAAAATTATTAATTATGTCTATAGTTAATATTAGTTTTACCATATTGTCCTCTAATCAATTTATTGGATTAATTAATATTATCATTTTTACCAACTATCCACTTCATTAATTGGTTCGTCATTTAACTTTATTTTAATTAACATTAACAATAGTCATTATACTAATGTTTCACTTCTATAGTTGGCGGACTTTTTTAAAAGATAATTTATTTCCACTATTTGTTAGTGCCAATTTTGTTTTAAATGACAAATAGCAAGTCCAGCTTAATAAATTGAGAAGCTTATCATTTTCCCTTATTAAGCCATCACATCCTTATCAAGAAATATTGAAAGCCATGGATCCTCCGCTTAATTTTGATTTGAATATTCCTTGGTCTTGCTTGGATGATAATCAAAATGTTGCAAATGATGTCGTAGAGATGAACATAACTGTAAACTTTGAACAAGCTGCAAATTCAGAAGATGTGTTTAGCTTTGACTTAAACAATGCTTCAAATGTGGTTCCCTTTGCACCATATGAGGAAGAGAAAGAAAATGAAATAGAAGGGGACACTCATGAGACCCAGCCATCAAAGGAGTCGCAAAATACTACCCCCATTTACAATTGATATAGATTAGTACAAGTTCTGAGTTGCAACCAACAAGTATTTTTTTGAGAAAAGGCAAATTAATAGTGGATGATGAAAGCAGTAGCCGGCATTCTGACCAATAAAATATGGAGAGACAAATTTTCAGACTTTTTTTTTATTACATAAAGTAGTTAGGAGATAAGGGAATTTTGGCAAAAAATTAATTAATGATGAAAAAATTTAAGAGGGGATCTTATAAAAAGGACAAAAAAATTTTCTCCAAATGGTCCTATAAAAAGGACCAAAGGTAGTATCATTTAAAAGAAACTATACTAGTGCAAAAAAATATACTAATTGATTTATGTAATTGCATAATTAACTTGATTCTTTTCTTAACGTATATATTTAAAATGCCATATATAAAAAATTTGCTTCAGATATCCAAATATATTGAGTCGTCCTATAAGATAAATAGTTAGTTAAGGAATAGACCTCTCCTATCGAAAGCCAGAATATATCACAATTCTCGTAAACGAGTTAGTAGTACATAGAGTTTATAATCGTCCACTAACAAAGAATAAATTTAACGGAGTAAAACTTTAAACCCTAAACCTAACAAATATGAATCCGATCACCAACCACTTGATCTAACCCTTATTGACTAGAAGAGTCGTAAGTGCATACATCCATTTGAGTCATAAGTGCTAAGGGCAAAATTGCTTTTAATTGAAATTGTAAATCTGTTTTCATCTAATGTTTTAGAGATTTGTGTCACTGTAAATCCCATTTATTTATTTTACTTCAAAAATTGATTTCAATTGATATGTAAGTAAAATAAATGCACACTTAATTTTAAGAAGTTAATAAAAGTAAAACAGTCAAATTTGTCTATTTTCTTCAAATTGTTAATAGTTTTTAAAAATAATTTTACTGTTTTATTTTATAATTTTATATCTAAGAGCTTAAGTTTTTATAAATGGACACTTAGTTGGGCTTCATTTTGGCCATGAGATTTAATGTAAGGAAAAAAATTGTCTCGTGATTGTTTTTTGAATAAGGAAAAATTTTATTATCGAGTACAGGTAATACTCTTGAGAATAAAGGTTTATAAAAGGACCCTTGATAACAACAATACATGGAGAGGGAGAACCACCTTATGACACTCCTAAGAGCTAATAGGAAACCAACAATTCAGACGTCAAACAAAACTTTTTCCAACCCACCCAAACCGCCCAAAAAAGAAAAGAATCTAATCCTAGCTTATACAAGCCATAAGATTACATACCCAATTATGTCATAAGGATTGACACCACATAAATTGAAACTGCATCGTTCCATTTTTCATACTACTAATTTAGAATGCTTTTCCAAACAAAAAAAGGATGATACATTATATTAATTTGTGTAATGTAAATCTCAATTACCAAAGAGATATTAGCTCATTTGTAAACATTTGGTTATTCAATTTGGATGAGTGAATTGGAAAATTCGAGAGAATTAGTTTTATTTTGTTTAGGGTTTTGGTTAGAGGCTCTTTTTGCTTTTCGCCTATTATACTCTTTTGAGCCTTTTCCATCTATTTCTATTTGTCATTTTGGTTCTAATTTATTTTTATTTAATTTTTGTTGACTTTTGAACAGTGAATTTCATTAAAGTTAGATCTTTCAATTTAAGGGAGTATTGGTGTGTTTGGATTAGCTGTAATTAATTGTAAAAATAAGCTATAAAAAAAATTGATTGTCTGAGACATAATCGGTTTTTATTTGAATATATTTGAATATATTAGCTTTAAGTTGTGAAAAGTGATTTTTAAACTTTTTGAAATAATGTCCAATTTTTAGCTGAAGGATAAAAAGTTTTTTTCTTTTTTAAAAAAATAATCAAATTTTTTTTAAGTGCAAAATATAACTAACCAACGTATGTTTAGAAAAAATTTAATCCATGCTCGATAATAGTTTTTCTATCACTTTGGATGTTTTGTATGGCATGATATGGCAGGAATCATTGCTACATAATTAATTTTTAACAATATTTAAATGAAATATTGTCAAATTATTTAAAAATATTGTCTTTGCATGTTTACAATATTTTTTTTTTACTAATGTTATATATAGACTATGTTACTAAATTTAGCAACATTTTAAAAATGTTGTTAAATTATTAAAAAAATATTTTTTTTTCAATTTAGTCCTTTATATTTGATTTCGGTCTCAATTTGGTTATTTCATGTATCTACAATAAAATCTTAACAAATAAAAAAGCCCAAAAATATCATTTTGTGTTTGTTCAGGGCAAAAAAAACAAACATGAAAGACCAAAGTATAACTTAAGTGAAACATAAAGGACCAAATTAACAAACAAAAAAACATAAAAGATTAAATTGGGACAAAAATAAAGATAAAAGACCAAATTGAAAAAAAAAATCGTAAAGGACCAAAATAAAAATTTAAAAAGTGCTATTGCCTCCTAAAAATTCTCTTACTTATCCTCCTATTATCATATAAAATATAAAATTAAATACACTTTAAATATTGAAACCATAAAAAAACATTAAAAAAATTCTTTAACTAAGAGAATATATAAGAATATGGAGCACTGGAATTTAGAATTACTCAAATTTTCTTTTTGACGTACCAAAAAAGAAGAATTACTCAAATTTAGATAAAACATCAAAAACCATATGTGAAAAATGAAAATCCCGATTAGAAGAACAAACATTAAATCAGATCTTATATCTAAAACTTAGTTTTAAAATCTTACACCCAGAAAATGATAAACAAAAACAAAGAACATGAAGCAAAAAAATAAGAAGATGAGAAGAGAAGAAGAACAGGGCAACTCGCTTTGTTTCTGTAATCTGGGGCTTTGGCGATCCAGAAAATGCCGTCACCGGCGACGGTGGTGTCGGCGGTGGGAAAGAAGCGAAATCAACAATTAATTTTAAAATATTAGATCTAGAAAATGAAGAACAAAGATAAAGATAATGAAGCAACAAAAAAGACGGGAAGCAAGAAGAAGAACATGGGAACCCACTCCGTTTCTGTAGTCTAGGGCTTCGGCAGTGGGGAAGAAGCGAATCCCAAGGCAAAAATGAGAAAAGAGGTGCCCTGCCCTGGCCAGAGTGAGGGAGACAATGATGGTGTTTAAGCTGAAAAGAAGCATTATATTTGCAATGAAGAGGTTCGATGACGGCAGATGTTCAGCGTGAATGGGAAGGAGGATCGAAGTGAGAACAAGAAGCCTGAACGTGTATGCCGAAATCGGCGAAGAACCATGACCCGGATCCAAACTGGGTAGTTGGAGAAGCGCAAAAGTGGATTTCAAACCACAACCGCCAAACACTTTTGTGAACTGGGAAAGCGTAGAAGGGGAGAATTTTGGTAATAGTAACGAGGCAATAGTGTGAAGACGGAGTTGTGGAGAAATGAAGGTTGAAGAAAAGGAACCAGCGGATAGGGTCTTCGATTTAGGAATTTAGGGATTTATGGATTTTTTCCAGTCCCTATTGTAGTGTTAAGTTTATCAAGCCAAACTAGCTTTTGTGAATTGCATCGGTTCAATATTAATGGCTACCTGGGTCGGGATTTCTTTTAAAAAGAATTGGGTCTGATTCTTTTTTAATTATTAATATTATTAATTATTATTATTATTATTAATTATTAATGGACCACTCAAAATGTGACACGTGTACAAGTTTAACGTCGTTAAGCTTTCACCATTAAAATATAATAGTTTATTAACGCCAAGGGTAAACGTGGACCGATCAAGAGAGTTGAGGTATAGATTTGAATCAACAAAAAGTTTTGGTACTAATTTGCACTGACCCTTATAGTTTGGGTACTAAAACTGTAATTTAGTCAATTTGTTGTGTCTCTTACCTTATGTTTGGATGGAGAGAAATAGAGAGGAAAGAAATAAAATATAGAAGAAATTACGGATTATGATGTCATTTTTTTGTTTATTTGGAGAGAAATAGAGTGGAAATGTTGACTTGTAGAGAGAAAATTTAAAATTTTAATTTCCTCTCTATTTCCACTTTATTTTCCTCCTCTTTATTTCTCTCTTATTTTCTACTTCCAAACATAGGATTAGAGTGTGTTTGATTCAAATGAGGTGAGGAGAGAAAAGGAAAAATAATTTTTTTGAGTGTTTTTTGTTCAAATGAAAGGGAGGAGAGGAAAGAGAAAGTAGTGTTTTTATATTTGGTTGGAGGAAAATAAATAAATTTACTCATAAGCTATAAACTCCTAAATAAGCTATAAACAATAAGTTAGTTGTATTAAATACACTTTATTTGTTAATTTTATATTCCCTCTAAATCTCTCCACTTTTGGAGGGGAGCTCCAAAATTTTCCACCTTATATTTTAATTAAACCAAATACACTCCAAACATCAAAATCTCTTCCCTCCCGCAGCCCTCTTTTTTGCTCAAACCAAACAGACCCTTCAAAAAAAAATTAAGGATTATACTTAAATTTTAAAAGCTATTGCACTAAGGCTTCACATATGACTATTGTGCACTCTCAACATACAATCCGTATGAATCCGTACAATGGTGCACCATACTCCAGTAATAAACTGGTGCACCCTAAAATCAACAATGTATTCTTTATTTTGAAGTTATATTTTTAAAATTGTAATAATGTGTACTATACAGTTAAAGAATATGTTATTTTTTAATTTAAGAATGAAGACTTGCTTTTTTTTTCTATTACTTAAATTATTTTACTTTTTCTGACAATAATATATTATTCACTTTGAAATTTATAACTTAATTTACATAATTTTTTATATTTTTAAAATTGCAACAATTGGATCGTGTACTATATATACACTTGAAAAATAATGTGTTTTTCGAAAAAAAATAAAAACGCTTGCGAAATGTGTAAACACAAAATTTCATTGATTTATATGTGAACTAGAGTTTTAGTCATTTTTGTCCAATTAGATAAATAAAATGACCAATTTTAATGTAATGCATTCTAATATCATTTAGTGCCTCAAATGTTCTTTATTAAATATGTGGACACAATTTCAATATAATGAATGCCGAAGCCAATTGATGGAAATTTGAATGTTTTTTATTAGTTGCAAAATGTGTGAACAAAAAATTTCATACAAAAACTCCACCCAGAATATACGTGAACTCGAGTTCTAGCCCCTTTCTTTTCTAATTAGACAACTAGAATTCTCAATTTTAATATTATGCAATCAATTACCATTTAAGCGAAATTAGGATTTTAAATGTTCTTTATTAACTAAAAAAAATCTGGATACAAAATTTCATTCAAGAATTTCACCTGCATCTATGTGAAGTATAGTTCTAGCAATTTCCACCCTATTATATATTCTACAATGGCCAATTATAATATGATAAATCATGATGTCATGCAATTAAGGCCTCAAATGTTCTTAATTAATTACAAAATGTGTCAACAATAGATCTTAAGCGAAAATAAATATATTTATAAGTAAACAAAAGTTTATTTTTGCTCAATTAAACAACTAGAATGTCATATTTAAATATTATGCATCCTAATACCATTTAATAGAAATTAGGACTTCGAATATTGATTATCAGTTAAAAAATTGAAGCTCGAATGTTTTTACTAATTGCAAAATGGATGAACACAATTTCATGCAAGATTTTCACTTGTTTATATGTGAATCAAAATTTTTGTCATTTTTATATAATTAAACATCTAAAATGCCTAATTTTAATTAATGCATCATGATGCCAGTTAAGGAGAATTAGCCCTTAAAAAAGTATTTTTTAGTTTAAAAATGTAGACACAAAATTTAATGCGAAAATTATACGCATGAATATGTGAACTGAGATAAAAAGTATGTTCCTGATGTCAAATCGAGCAAATAATTTGTTTACACATTAAGGTAGTGTTTGGCCCAGCTTTTTTTTTGGCTTCTCTTCCTCTTATAAGGAAAAACTGAGCCAAACAGGATTTGTGCCAAACCTCTTAAATGGTTTTTTTTTCTCTGTACAAAATGCAAAAGCTAACTTTTAAGTCAGAAGCTAGAAATATGAGCTTTTCAACAAAAAGTTGGCTTATTCTGTGGACTCATCGTAATTATTACTCAAATATTCTAATTAACAAATCTTCAATATCTTTTTCTTCTCTCTTTGTAAAAATAGCAATTTACTAAAACCTTTAAAAAGTTTCCTTCTCATTTATCAATTATTTATTTTACTTTAATATTTATGAATTTTATTGTTATTTAAAAAATTTACATATTTAAAAAATTTTAATGTTAAATAATTATTTTGATAAATTTATATTGTGTTTAGTTTTTTTTTTAAAAATAAAATATTGAGTTTTATCAAAAAAATTATTTTTTATTGTAAATTTCATTTTAAAAATAATTATATTGATAATTTATTTTCTTATATCAAAGATATGCGACAATTAATGATAAATAACTTAAAAAAATTGACACAAATATTTTATCAAACAAATAACTTTTTACTTCTAAGTAGCTTACAAAGTATCAAATAATAAAATTGTCAAATAACTTTCAACTTTTTATTTAAAGCTCTTATTTACCGCTTTTACTTAAAAGCGTCTTATAAGCCAAAAATAAGCCAGGCCAAACGGAGCCTAATATCTTTTTTTAATTTTTGGGTAGGGAGAACTTTAGAAGAGAAAATAAACAATTTAGCGGTTAGAAACTTAAAGCGACAGGAGCAAACCTGCTATCTAAGGAAATACTATTAGTAGGAATTGAGACAAAAACTTTCTTATAGAGTATCCCAATAAAAAACTCTCACTTAAGTTCTAATTTTGTATCTTCTACGGTTGGGCATAATTTACGCATGGTATATTATATTCACTCTCTGAATAATCATATGTACAATAAACGGAAATAAATTATTCAACAGTAAACAGAAGTAAATACAAAAATGACGTTGAAAATAAATTATCCCCATTGCAATGACTCCCAAAGCATATCTCAAGCACTGGGTTTACTTGCACTCTTGTACATATCGTCGATAACATTCTGTCCAACAAAAAGAAACAATATATTGCAGTTAGTACTTTCACAATCCACAAATCCACAATCCAATTTCTGTCCCATAATTAAATTAAAAAACCTCAACATAGACGGGACGGGTCGAGTCAGGTTCCACTATATATTATTTTGTCAACCCAAACCGACCCAACCCAATTAGAATCGAGTTGGTTCTGACTGAGTATCGGATTTTCCCAGAACACATTGGGAAATTTTCAAACTAAGTTGGTTGAATGTCTACCCAATTGAATATTGTATACAGCAATTTGAATGTTTACCCGCATGGTATATTATATGCAAACTCTGCACAAGTCTTAGCTGTACAATTACGCATCTAAAAAGTCACAAACATTCAAATAGCTTTTAGGATATTCAATCCACGTTGAGGGTATCCTATTCCCAATCTGTTTGCACATAACAATGCATATATGCATGTGGCGACAACTAGATCATGCATGTGTGGTCAGCATTATAGCAAAGAAAACATCATGCTATTTAATATAGTCGTCAATAAACAAATTCAAGTTGCTTGCACCTATTTTCCGTTCTTTTATGTCCTCAAATTATAAAATGAAATATCTCTAGAAAGTTTTCTCTGAAAGTAAATATTCTCTCTCCCATTTGTTATTTTTTTTTTTAAATGCCGTCCATAAGAAAACCATTCTCCCGCTTGTAATACATGATTGTTTGTGTGCATATTACAGTGATATACAGCTATATTAGCTTTTTACCCTTTCCCACTTTTCACCAATGATATTAGGGCAACAAAATTCAGCCAAACACGATTGTAGTAGTTTCACCATTATACAACTATATGCCCATAATAGATAGGTAAAGATGACTTGTAGTCAATTAAATCGATATAATAGGTATTGATTGAGATTTGAGATTCCCCCACCTTTTTAGTTTATGCTTAGTAAAATGAAAAACATTAAGCAGAAAGGAAAACAGAACCGTCCATGAAAGCGATTCCACTTAAAGTACTTATTCTATTCAATGTGAAGCAAAATAGAGTCCTGAGAGTTCGCAACTCGTACCTGATAGAATTTAAGCAACTGAGGCCTCTTCTTCTTATATGTTGGAGTGATAAGGTCACGTTCCATGTCGAATGGAACTGGGTCAAGGTGAACTGCTTTTATAAACTCAAAACCTTTCAACTGCCAAAAATATATTCACCAAAGCTTCAGGAAATGTAAATACACAGAAATACGTGTATATACTACCGATGTTGAAAAAACCAAACATCCATCATGTAAATAATCCTTTAAAGTTTAAACACAATGATTTTGGTCCATCCAACCAATGATAATAGTATGGAAAATGATAAACAGTGCCCAAAGGGCACTAGTTAAGGTTACAAAAATAGTACTACCTCCGTTCCTTATTATAAGATCCTAAACAAAAAAATTAATGTTTCTTTTTATAAGATCCTAGCCAAAAAAATTAAAAGCATTTGTTATGTTTTTCCAATTTTGCCCTTATTTATTGGTATCAACTCATGTGAGTTCCCATAATTCATTTAATGTATGTGAGGGTAATACTGAAAAATTATTATAACATTTTAAAATTTCAATAGGTTTTTTGGTGTGAGTGCTTTTTTTAATCTATGTGATGTCCTTTTCAGGATCTTATAATAAGGAGGGAGTAATATTTTATTGAAAATCGTAGATTTTAATGTTTCGAAACTTAAAAACTACTTAATGAATGCTGTTTATAGTAACTTCAATCATTTAAAAAGGTGTATTTATTGCACCTTAACAAGTGCCCTTAGGGCACTGTTTAGCATAACCCTAATAGTATTAGTACATGAAATTTTCTTGACCATTGACATTTTCTTTTATTTAGAAAGTAAATATTGTGTGAATTGTGAATAATAGTGACCATTATAGAAACCCACCTTAGATTATTGTGAAATTTTATCAACAGGATATACAAACATGCTCCAAATATAACATACAAGACAATGACAAGAAATTTAAACTAAATATGACCTTATTTTGCTTTGCAGTCTTTGAGAGCTCTTCAAGTATGTAACTTTTTGCTCTAGGATCTTCACAAAGAGAATTAAAGTCCTTGGATATACCATTTTCTTCTGCCCAATGTTCAAGTGCTAGCTTGCTGGGGTTAACAACAGCAACAAGGAAGGACTCAAAACTGTTTCCATAAACCCAAATCTGAAACAGAAAAAAAAAAAAGTTTATATCAGCACGGAAGAGAACATTTTCAGCTCGTGAAATGAAGCTGAAATCAAATACTTTGTTTCTATCTGTGTACTGAACTAAACCTTTTGACATCAATCACCCATCTGGATGTTACAACAAATAATTGCAGAGCTAAATTCCACAAGAACAGTCTTGCCTTTAACTTGGATAAACAATAAACAATCATATTGAACTACAGAATGCGGAAATTATATGTAAGATATAGTAGATCAACAGGCACCACTACGTGTGCACATAGGAAGACTAAGGCCCACATACATGCATACAACCAGGTGGCTAAACTGAGAAGCTCTAAATAATTAAAGAATAACATTTCCAACAAGAAACACAAAAATGCCATTTGAATATGCTTAGGCCTGTAAGAAAAATATACAAACCGAAAAGTAAGAAGTATCTGCATAAATAGAAGCAAACTGAGGATCAGTCTGCTGTCTGCTTCATTATAAAGAAAAATATATCAAGCTGAGCCAAAAGATTAGTTGCTCAAGATGGGCCTCATTTCAAACATGCTATAGCCATAAATTCACAAAAAGCTAGGACATCAAAACCATTGTAAGGGTTCTCAGGACATACAGATTCAATAGAAGAAACTTGACCATAAACATTCTCCAGATTTTCGACAGCAACATATTCTCCCTGTGAAAGCTTAAATATATTCTTCTTCCGGTCAATGATTTTCATGCTTCCATTAGGTTGCCACTCTCCAATATCCCCTGTTGAATATTTCATTCATGATATTAAAAAAAAAAAAGAAGCCAATTTAAAAGAGTATTTTATAAATCTCAATCTTAGAAAACATAAATGAAATAACCTGTATGAAACCATCCATCAATCAGAACCTCTTTCGTGAGGTCTTCACGTTTATAGTACCCCGAAAACAAGGTATTTCCCTTCACACATATTTCTCCTCTTGGTGTGCTCGCAAGAGCATCATATCCCATTTCCGGAACAGATTCCAAACATACATCCACATTTGGAACAGGAGGGCCCACTGTTCCAAGCATATCCAGTTCATTTGGTAATGAAACAAAGGTTCCCGCACAGGTTTCAGTCAGACCTATTTCCATTTTGACAAATGCACATTAATCAAGGACATAGTCTAGTTACAGGGGCCATAGTAATAGCTACATTATCTTGCAAATATACACTGAAGTAGAGTGACAGTATTTCCGAACAACTTCAACATAGGTTTCATTTAGACATCACTAAGATATATATTTCGAGCAGTAAATACCAGAAGTAATACTAATTGCCACTGCTCTTAACAAATCAATCGAGGATCATTTCAGACCCAAATAACCACAACTTGAAATCCAAAATTAGACTCATCAAACAAGGTTTTGCGAACAAGTGCCTTGAGGGCATGGGTAAAGACCATTATATATATATTCAAATATTTTCCATTTCCAAAATACTAATGTTGTAAATGATTTTTATAGGTTGATAAAATAAATGCTGTACTTTCTATCTTAATTTCTTAAACCAGAACCCCAAGAATAAATGAAGATTGAAATGAATGAGTGTATCTATACATAAGCTTCAACTAACCTACTCAAGAAAATTTAAACCTATAATAAGAAATATGTGAAAGGTCCAGTACAAGTACAACTTCAAGAACAACAATTTCAACCTTTGATAATTTCGACCTCACATAATACGTTGACCATTTATAAAAGAGTTTGGTGTTTAAATTTTGTTTGTTTAAGTTCTTATTATTTTAGTTTTGATATTCATCAAAGAAACACATTTCAACTGCTTGAGGTCTTGGGAAATACTTGGCTGATGCAAAGAACACTAATTAGGGCTACTTATATGAAGCAGTGGTTGTCACACAAGCACTGCTACAGTATAATCTTTGTAAACAAACAACACAAAGTTCGACCCTAATGACGATGCAAAACTCAAGTAATTTTATACTTTCTGTTTCTGTTGATAATAGTACTATAGTAATCAGAATCAACTTAAATAAATACTTTTAGATACACATAAAGTAAATGAACTATAATAATACATGTTATTAACCTTTTGAAATAATAAACTTCAATGGCAATTTGACAATTTCAAAACAGGCTCAGCGTTGTTGTAAAGTGGGAACCCAAAAGTGATAGTAATTCTGTATAAATTTAAATTGGTAATAAATAATTTAGCTTAAAAGAATTTACTGGTTTAATATCAAACCAAGTAAAAAGACAAAGGGATAAAAATACGGGACCTTTTGGTTCAAATAGAATCTAGTTAGTTCTCAACCAACATTGTCTTGGGTTTTCTTTCAAAATAGTGTTACAGAACTAATTAAACAAGAATCAGTTACTCAAATTGTAGGTTATTATGAGAAACACACGATTTTAAAACAAGCCCCATTCAGCCTAATTTTCTTCTGGACTGTCAGTGATAAATACTTTTTCGAAAAAAACCTAAGATCTTTAAGTCCAAGAGGAACATGTTTCCTTTGTAAAAATAAAATAAAATTCACCAGTCATCATAAGTTGTCTGTATCACATGAAGATAGCATTATCCCTGGATTGAAATTTGCTTTTTTTTTTTAAATATAAAAAGTATATAAACCATTGTTAATAGAATAATTTAACGGAGGCACAATTAAAATGGAAGTATTTGTAATTTGTTTAATAGCATGTTTTTTAAAAAAGAAATGATGGCATGATGTTTGATTTTCAAAGTTGGAAAAAAAGCATACCATATCCTTGTAGGACATGAGAACAAGTCACCACCCGTAAGTAAGCTTCCACGTGCGGAGCTAGAGGTGCTGCTCCAGATAAAATAAGACGTACTCTACCCCCTAAACCTCGCTTTACCTGATCAAGTTGAAAAACCGTAATTAGTTAAAACAAAATAAATTGTGTCTATCATACAGAGGCAATAAGGAATTAAAATTTATAAATTTTACTACCTGATTAAACACAATTTTGTCAACGAGTGGAGATGCCTCATCATGCTTATGCCCTTTCTTCATGTTGTGCAACTTACTGTGACCAATTTCAAGAATTTAGAAAATTATGTATTTATATAAGAGTAAACCTTCACTTGAGTCCCTGAAAGATACAAGTGTTATCAAATAGGTCCTTGAAAGATCCTAATTCCTATCACCAAATAAGTCCCTAAAAAATCAGATGTGTTCGGGACCTATTTAGAGAAACTTCCATCTTTCAGGGACCCAAGTGAGGGTTTACTCTTTAAATTATTAGAAAACTTCAAATGCCTATAACAGACCCGCAATAACTTGGATTTGACAACCTAATAAACAAAAAATTAATACTAATCTTAATGAAAATTTACATGATTCAACATAAGAATACTCACAGATCCCTAATATCTTGAAGAGGATATAGGTGAGAACATGACAGTTCAATGCAGTTGTCATGATTATGCACAGTTGAATAACACAAGACTTACTATGAGTAAGCACAGTTGATTTTACAATAACAGAGGACTTACTATGAGTAAGCGCAGTTGAATAATGTCTTTTTCACAAAGCCCCCGGTAGAAATCTTTTGTGTCAACCCTGTGTAAGAAATGGAGGTTAACAGTCTTAATCCGTAATTTTCGTGCACCAATAGGGAAGGGCTTGCAGCTCAGGAAAATGCAAAATAAATTAAGAATCATTTCAATTCAAATATCAAGAAAATTATTTGCAGATTAGATATGTCCTCCTGAAATCAAAATTTGACCATCAACATAATATGATGTGAATTTGTGATGCTAGAAAATTCAAAAAAAATGTCAACAATCACAATTTACCTGAGTAAACTCTATCAAGCACACGGGGAACAGCGCAGAAAATAGTTGGTTTTAGCTCTCCAATGTCTTCGATTAACAATTTGACATCCTGCAGTCACGTGAGTGATGGTCATATTCCAAATCCAATGACCAACTAAATGCGAAGTTTTACTTTTTTAGAGGATAAAATCCAAAAAGAAGTTCATTATCGCATAAAATCTTCCATCAGAAATGATAAATTTAGCACAGATACACACCCCGCGCCAGAAACCTATTGAGGCACCATGCCATATGAATGTCTCTTCAATAACCCTATCAAAGATATGTGCAAGAGGAAGGTACGATATGTACACATCATTCTCATGCAACTGCAAAGAAGGAAAACAAAAGTTAGAATATGAGACGTAAAAGGGGAAGGGGGTGAGGGGGAGCTAAGCATTCAGTATCCTAAATCTGGACCATTCACATTAGATATATAATATCTGTAACTAAAATGACATTGAGTTGCATATGAGGAGTTCCCAGTAAGCTCATGTATTTATGAGTGAAATGCTAGCATTGTAGAAGAAAACTACTTACTTTTTCATTGACACACTCCAAAAATCGCTTAACACCAGCTAAGAGAGTAATGATACTCTCATTGGATATCAACACTCCCTTGGGGTCACCAGTAGTTCCGCTAGTATACATTATTGTACAGATGTCACTCCTTTTCTTCACAGGAAGATCAAAACTTTGATTTTGACCCTATGCAGATATAAACTTAAAAAATGAATTAGGAACTGAAACCACAAATTATCTATAAAATACGCAAGAGAGAAATCACTTCCCACTAGTCAAAACCAAAATGAGCTTTGGAAAAATAAATTTATGTATCTAATATCTTTATAAATTGACCTAACCAAACAATCCACAAGTTTCCATTTACAACATATCATCCCTGTTTTTTTTCATTTCCAAAATCATGCTTACTACATTACTAAAAGTTTTCCACATACGCCACTATTTACACCAATTTCAGGTGGATCGAGATACCGATACATTATTTGCTATGTAAGATAGTTGCAGACATCGACAATGAATAACCCACCACTTGTAAAAATTCATCCCATGAATATATTGCAAGTCCATACTTTTCAACTTCTTCCTTTTGTTCTGGGGTAACCTTTCCGAAGCTCACAATTGCTGTACAAATGCATAAAAAGTGATTCCTGCTATCTAATTCATATCCATTTAAGGAAAGACACAAGAGAATGAACAAAACGTACTCCTGAGATACTTTGTTGCATTTGGAAATGTCTTTAACAGCTGAAAAGTATAAAAATAGAAAATAAATGAGTCAGATTGACTGTAATGCAGAAAATTGCACCCAACTTTCCCATCCTTCCTAACATTAAACTGCTATAAAATGAGTAAATTCAAAAGGTCAACCTCAGGTATCTTCTTTTCTTCTGCAAATGCAATTGAAACCTCTGCATGGCATATGATAAATTCTACAGCCCCAGCACCTAAGTCATATGTAGGAGTGTGTTAGAAAAGTGTATACCAAAGTCCTTAGATGGCACATATTCTTGGCAACATGCAAAAAGAAAAGAAAACTTCTGATAACAGGTTATCAATATCTGTACAATTGGAGATTCTACCAGTAAAATGCGTAGTTTGATTCTGCATGGTAGAAAATTTCAAAAAAGTTATCATTGCTGTGCGAAAAGTTATCAAAATTTCAAGTAACAGGTTTCAGTATAAGCTTAGTGCTTACATAGTTATTCAAAAATAACTAACTTTATCCATAAATTTGGTAAATTTTCAGAAGGGTACAGCCTAGCGAATTTAACACTTGCATGAGTGTACCCCAGTGCGAGAAGGCTCCTCGTTTTACAAAGGTATGGGAGGAGAGTCATTTTATGTAGCCTTACCCTTGCTTATGCAAAGAGGCTATTTCCATATTCAAACCAGTGAGCGGTTCTGGTCACAAAGGAGTAACTATTACCATTGAACCAAGGCCCAACCTCGAACTTAACACTAACATGATTTTACCAAAAAGATTTGGTTTTGTTCATAAAACAGCAAAGTTTTCTTAGAAGTGTATATACTGGCGAGCTTATTTATTTGTCAGCAATAAAAAAAATCCAAATAGTCATTAAGTGTTGTCTCTTTTCACACAACATCAAAGCTTTTAGGATGATTGTTGTTTGATAGAATCAAATCTTGTGTACAATAGATTTAGAAAGCAAATTCTAATTGTAGTTGAGTAAAAACATCACCAAGGTACAGAAACATGCTAAAGAAGCTGTGCACATACCAAGGGTATCATATAAAGGAACACAATAAAGTCCATGAGCATTGCAAGCCTGCAATTATTTGGCAATATGTTAGAAACCATTGAGTGGAAGAAGCTAATTCAGAAGCATAATTTCTAGGTGACCACAGATGCACACAACCAGCATCTCCTTTAAATTCAAGGATGACTACCAAAGGTCAAGAACTACCAAGAAAACAATACAATAGGCACAAAAATAACAACAAATAAACAGCACAAATACAAGCAAACATCATCAATTCAACAAATAGCTACAGTAGAAATCTCTAACAAACACAGTACGCAGAAAATTTTGATAGAAAAAAGTTAAGTGTACCTCCATGCTCATAATCCATTCTGGACAGTTGGCGCCATAAATACCGCATTTTACACCCTGCAAAATAGGGACGTATGGAATAAGCTGAAGAAGATATTGCAGGAAATTATAATTTATAATTATTAGCCCAAAAAAAATATCGAAATCAAAGCAAGGATCCATCATGCATGTTGAAAAAGTGCTATTTGTCTCTCACTGCAAAAGCATGGTGTGGAAAAGGCGGAAAAGTAATAAAAAGTGGGTCAGGCCATGTAATTATTCCTATTAGTGGACAGGAGAAGGTGAAACAAACACAAGGATAGCTGACTTACTTCTCCATAACCGCAGCTGCGGATGGAATTCCCAACTTTCACCACCACGTCATATACTTCTTTGTAAGTTTGCCACTTGTAATTGCCAGGCTAAAAGAGTCATAATAAAAAAATGTGCATTGAAGTCAGCCAAAAGCCACATGTGGTCAAGCAACAGCAGGAAAATTTCCAAAACACTAGACATCAACAGTAAACAGGAGTTTACCTTCCCATCCACAATTTCCCGGCGACCAAGCATAGGATTTGTTGGATATTTCTCAACAGACATTCTGTAAAAGCAACAACATTCAGAACCAAAATAAGCAACAATTAATCAATCCAAGCCTTTTGAGTCAACAGAAAGCCAGATTGACACAGGTGATGGACTGAGTCCTAAACCAACAGAAAGCCAGATTGACACAAGTGCTCTTTAAGCTCATGAGAAGTTTAACAAAATCGATTCCAATGTTTGGATGAAAAAAAAAAAAAAATCTGAATAACAAGCTCTAATTGACGAAATGACTACTTCTACTGCCTCAAATAGAATGCTCGTATTAAAATCGATCTAACTCGAGAGTCTGATACAGATCAGAGAGCTTTGCTTGGCGAATTGCAATAATAATTCAAAAGCCAAAATAATAATAATAATAATAATAATAATAATAATAATAATAATAATAATAATAAAAGAAACGCATCCGATTCGTAGGTATTTAGCATAACAAAATACACTGATAGCGAACATGAAAACCAACGATCAGCAAAAGCTTGAGCTAAAAAGTGAATTCACTCAATCCAGAACAGCTTAATTCACGAAATGAAGTTAAGCGAATTGATCTGGACTCTGCACCGGAATTGAAAGAAGAAAGTAAAGCATAAAATCGAAGAGAGAGATTCTCACCGGAAAACATCCCAGCAGCTATCGAGACCAGGAACAGGAGGAGGAAATCCATCCTTGGCGAAGAGGCTGCGATACACGGGTCCTCTGGATGGCTTTCCTTCACCGACTTCCGTCGCTTTCTCGACCTCGACGATGAATCTCTTCGGCGCCGCCATAACTGAAAATACGAAGAACGAGTTTGAAGTTTGAACAAATTGGAACGGAGAATGGAGAAAGAGAGAGAATTTATGGTACGAATGAAAGAAAGTTGAGTACGGAATGTGGCGTATGAGAATTGAGGTATGAGAATTGAGGTGTTTGACTTTAACCTTTCGGTAGAAAATGTGAACTTTCCTCTTCACTTGTCGTCAGTCACTTCGCTTGCCACCACAAGACTTGTAAACGAATTAGGTTTGGATTGGTCAACAAATTCTGGAAAAATATATTTAGTGAGTAATAATTCTAACTTCTGGATATGCTTCAATTCATAACTGAAAAATTTTAAAAACTTTTATCTCTATCAATTTGCATTGGTTTTTTAATCTTGTCTCATCTGATTCATTCAAATACTTCAAATATGATAAAGTAATAAAAAAATATTTTTGCAAAAGTTAAAAGATTATTTTCCGAAAATATTAAAGATGTGTTTGAAAACGTAATTTAAGTAAATACTTATACAATAATTTTTTATTGAAAATATATTTAGTTATAGTCAAAATTATGAAATATATTTAAATAAGTTAAAAATAACTTATTTTAACAAAGTGTTATAAACTTATAAAAATAAGTTAAAAACATTTTACAGAGACTTATAAACTATTTTTATAAAATACATATAAACTCTTGAAAAAACACCTAAACTAAATTGAAAGATTACTCATTCAAAAATTCAGGTACATATTTATTCATTCACTCGCTGAAAAGAATAATCAAAAAATAGCATAAGACTTGTTTATAAACATACTAACATGAGACTATTGGATAGCAAATATCGTGAATAAAAGTAAGACACTACTCAAACGTGAGACATCAAAGATGCATGTGATTGCTTTGTTATGATTGTGTTGGAAATTTTAGAATAGCAATATCGATTTTTGACGAATCAGATATAAAAATTATCATATTTATTGATGATAGCTAACGAGACGAAATTAATATTGCTAACAACGGATAGCTTGTAATCTATATTTTATATTTATTTATTCGAATTTAATAATTTTGAATTATATTTTTTAAAATGAATACTTTTAATTATAATAAATGTTTTAGATTTATAATGCATATCATAAACTTATGGTATCTTATGTCTTATATGTTTTAAAGATAGATGTAACTAGATAAGAATCAAAAATTCAATTTTCAATTTTATGACTAAAATTTAGTTTTGAAAATAAATTCTGTTCAAATGGTTTTGGCTTTTCGTAACAATCAAGTACTATCAAGTAAGTATCAACTAACGTCATTGATGCGATTATAAATGTTGATTGAGTATTTCTCTCCTACTTCAGTTACACATCACAACATCTACTCTTTCTGGTTTGGTCAGCTGTTTATAAAATAGAGAATGTTTATTCCAAAAATATTTATAATCATTCTATATCTAAAAAAAAATACATCATGGAGAAGTATAAGAAAAATAGAGGAAAAAGAATCAAGGAATAATAAGAATATATATATATATATATATATATATATATATATATTATAATAGAAAATTATTACTATTATTATATCATATAATAAGTTAATAACGTCGACGTCCTCGACCCCAGTTACCTCATTCTAGTTCTAGTAATATGAACTTGTCAAAGTTATTGACCACAAATAAAAATAAATAAAAACTTGTCAAAGCCACACATATAAATATAAATATTCTTAACCTTTATAGAGCACTAGACGATTTCTATACCTTTTACATTTAGCTAAAGATTCTTAATCTCAGGAAATTTAGCTTAAGATCCTTAATTTCAAGTAACTAAAGGAAAAAGAGAAAAGATAATTTCAATAAAGAATATAGCTCATGAAAATTGAACTTATTTATTGCTCGGACGAATCAGATGAAAATAAAGAAGCAGAAATTTCTTCTTCTTTTTTTTTTTCCTTTTTTCTGTGTTTAAAAAAGAATTAAAAAAAAAACCTGACATCTCAAGTAAATTGCTATAACTTCTAATTTTCTTGTATGTCATCTCATAATAAATAGTGTATAAAGAATAAGCGAGACTCTTTAACCACAAACTACAAATCCCTGACAAGGTAAACAGTAGTACTGGGTACGCAGGCTGTTCGCCCCACCCCGCACCGATCTGTGAGTAAACGGACTAACCCGCATAAGCCTGCATGTTAAATGGACCAATGAAATTATGGCCCGCGTCGGCACAGCAAACCTGTGAGCTACCGCGGACCCTGCATAAGCTTTTTTTTTTTGGCTATTTTAATCCAATTTTTTGGGTTTTTTTTAAAAAAATGTCAAATTTTTTCTATCTAAATATAATTTGGTGGGTTGGGTCACATGCTCATATTTGATTTGCCCAAAATGCTCGGTGAGTAGAGGATGAGATTAACATCATCTCTATTGAGAGCAGCACAATCCTTTTTATAGGTAAGAATTATAAATTTATATACTAAAAAAATGTTGTCACTCCCCATAGGAATGGTGCTAATATCATCCACCTTGGTGAGTTAGGTAACATACTCACATGTTTGATTTTTTTTAAAGCCCAAGTGAAAGTGATAAATTTGTGAGAAAAAAAAGCCTATATACACACCTACACAGGTACCCGCAGACTTGACCCATTTAGCCCGCAAATAAATGGACCGGTCTACTTAAACTCGCATTAATAAACAGTCTAATTTTTTGGTAGCACAAACCCGCAGATCTGCCCGCAAGCCCCAATCCATATACCCAGCTCTAGTAACCGGTCTTTCTTTTCTCCTCCTAAAACTTCACATCAGCTTAATGGCGTTAGCTTAAGAAGATTTATCTACAAACTAGAAACTTGCAGATTAGTATGACCGAAAAGAAATAACAAATGAGTTCAATAAAACAAAAAATCATAATTAGTCTCCATATTATATAATCTTCAAACAAGGATACAAAAAAAGAAAAAAAGTTGGGAATCAAAATAACTCAACAGTAAAAAAAACACAGAAGGGTCACCATAACGTACAAATCACTTGTTGCTACAAACTCGATGGCCAAGGTAAATTCTGAGGATTTCGATACCGCATATGAACCATACCACAAGCAATAATGAGCCGAGTGTTACTATATATATATATTATACAATAGACGAGCAAATGAACAGAAGTATGCTGATGCATTCAATTCAAAATGAAATGGAAAAAAAACATTCCAACGAAGTAAAAATCTAGATATTACACATCTGCACACGAGAAAATTGTAACTTGCATCAGCTCATGAAATTCCCATTCCACTCAAGCATGTTAGTTGCCAAATCGTCCTCTTCCCCGAGGGAGCCTCCTATTCCCACCACCATTGCGCTGCACAGTATTATTCTGCATTGACAATACTCTCATTCTTTGTTCCTTCATGTTTGCAAACAGCGAATCCAGAGTCTGAGGCTTTTGATTCGGTATTGAATCCACATTCTCCTGCTGCTGCCGAGGGGAAGGAACTCGTTGCTGCAAACAATTACAAAGGAAGGGAGAGATGAGAGTTAGGAGAGAAGAGGAGAGGGAAAAACTGAAATATCATATTCAAGTTTTCACACTAAGCAAAATATAGTCACAGCACATTCCACAATTCGTTAGCTAATTTTTCCTTTCCATCCAAATCTCTCTAATACTGAAAAGGACTCAACTCAGTAAGAAGAAGAGAGAAAAGATTTTGGCCCCTTATTTTCCCCTCCCCTCTTCTCTCATTCATTCCCCTCAAATTAAATATTTCCCAAGGGGTAGACAGCTTTATTAATTCTACAAATACCACTTAGCACTTGCATTGTCAAGTGGTCAGCCTTAATCTGAAACCCCAAAAAGAAAAAATAGCAATAAATAAGGTAGAACTTCCACTGAACATAGTTATGCTATGGGAAGCATTCTATTCTTCCCAGAATCAGAATACTGGCATAGTTATCTGGAAAAAAGCATACAAGGCTAGAGAGACAAAACCATAAATAGTATCATCTTACCTTAGCAGCAAAACCTCCACTAGCAGCCCTTCTCTGACTTGCAGGAACTCTAAATCTGCACCCAGAAAAAAAAAAAGGATAATCCAGGTGAAGTCACACAATGTATACAAAATAACCCATTAAGATCTGCGAGTGGCACCCAGATGATCAGCAACCACTATTATTAGTAACAGGAAGAACTATCTAACACCTCACTAGAAAGCCTGAGTTACTTACCATCAGATTTTACCTACATTCAACCATAAAGAAAAAGAAATTAATTAAGCATCAAGACAACAGCGGCTAGATAGTTGATGGCCAACTCATTGAACAACTGCCAAAATATCGACACAAAACCTGCCAATGGCAACATGATCTGGAGATTGTACCAGGCACCAACAACTTGTATGACACTTGCTACAGTCCAAGACAGGATAATACCATGGAGGTTGCAAAGCAAGTAGACCAATTAACGATTTGAGGCTTCACAAATATCACTGTAAAGTAGCAAAAAGATTTACTGCATGTACGGGGATAACAATTTCCCACCGTCAACTACTTATGGCACCTCTACAGAGGACGGAGAACCAACCCAACTTGAAACTAATATTTTGAGTGCACCATCATATACCCCCCAAAATATTTACCACACCCAGAACTCCCCTATCGATTACTTGATTCCAAATCACAAAAAGTCTTCTTCAAATATTTCTCTATCGCAATTCGCAAAAACTGAACAGAGAGACCCTCTTAACTATCTGGCCAGTGGTTGAATTGAAAACACTAGGGAACATAGAAGAATGAGTGAACACAAAATATTAAAGTGGCGTTTTGCATTTTAAGGAGGTCCGCCATTACTTAGCAACTGCATGCATCCTTGTAACATCAACTGAACTTGGAGAAACCGTCAAGAGTTAGAGCCAATAGCATATTGAAGTTGATTTTATAGCAAACGGATAGATCAGCAAGAAACATGATCCAAGCACGAGGAATACTGACGGCCAAAGAAAAAGGTAGCAAGTCTCACAAATCAAAATAATGGAACAAGTCCAAGGGGGGCAGACCATGTATATAATGCTAATATGAGCTCATTCTTTCAAAATGGTTGAATTCTCAGAAATAAAATGCATTCTTAGTTAGTTAGTGCCACAATCACTACACTTGCAACAAACCAACTGAAACAAGTGAACCAGCCACTAAATGCTGACAACATTACTGTCCAGACTTTTGAACGTATCCAACAGTGTGGTGATACCCTCATTCACAACTAAGATGAGATACTTCTTGCTGAAATATTTATCGATTCTAGCACCATATTTCCCAGTGAACCAAACTGCATCTAAATAGCCATCAATTTGCATCACCACCCACCTCAGCCAACATAATTCCAGCTATTTACAAAGAACATCATTCGTAACATTCAAGTGTTTCAACACAACTCTACTCAAAACCATGAAGGAGTTCACATGGTAGATTCATGCGATTAAAATGCAAGCATTAAATTCAGAATTCCAAAACATGTGGCTGGCCCTCATTCATGATGTTTATACATGCTCCTTTTGTAGAGACAAAAAAACTTAGATATGGAAGGCACGTTTAAGTTGGGCCTTTACCTGAAATAATGGAAAAAACAATTCACAGTTACTGTTATATCAAATGCCACAACACAAAAGAACATCAACAAGAGTTGAAAGCTAAAACCACAATTATCTCTCCCATTCTAACAGTTAACACAGGTGCAAAACAAAATAGAATAAAATATAATACCTTTCTTTGTTCCAGTTAGCCACCCTATTGCGATTAGGCCCTCTATTGCGTAAAGGGGCATTAACAGCTTTCTGTGCAACCTCAGCAGCAACAGGAAATTGATTTCCCTGGAAATTAGACCTTCTTTTGGCAAGAACTCCCTGATTACAACATTCGAACACAAAATTATTAGAAATGAGTACACATAAACAATATAAAGTAGAAACTTCAAATGATTATCCTTTTCATAAACTACCAAACCTGTCTGAGAGAAGATCTTGACTCCATATAACGCTTCACCTTTAAAGACTTATCTTGAGCAAAATTGTTTGCAAACTTTTGGCTTTTATTCTGGGAAGGCATAATAATCAGGTGAATTAATAACCAAAATTAATATTACAATGAAATAACACGAGTAGCAAAGGAAAAAAAAAGCTCCAGAACAAAATCTCACCGGAACCCTTCTTTGCTTCCAAGTCTTCTTGATTTTAGACATTTTGATTATATCATCTACAACATCAAAGAGTGATGGATATTAGACATATTAGACAGAAAATGAGACAGAAGAGCAGCTTTAACAAGAGGTTTTATTCAACACACCTAGTTTCATGTCCATCTTCTTTTCGGTGAGGGCAATCGCCTCAGTTGTAAGAGGTTTAGCTGCCATCTAGTTAATACAGCAAACAATATCCTGATAAAAATAACGAGTTACTAACAGAGAAACAAAATCAGCTACCAAGAACTGTAATGAAAAGAAAACAGTTAGTAAAGAAAACATGGTTTGCACCCAAACATTTGTCAAGAAAGAAAAAAAAGAAAAAAAAAAACGGAAGAAACACACGTAGAGTTTGTTTGACAACCAGATAAAAGAAACATGGAAAAGATTTGAATACAAGCAAAGAAACGGATAATATATTCACCTACATGGAAATTATAAATTCTCGACCAGATGAAGAGAAAATCAACTAAGTTAGAAGATAAAATCGAAACCGATTCTACACCGTCAAAGAAACCTAGATTCTAACTTAAAAAACCAACAAAAGAATCCGCTCGCCTAATGATTTTCTACTCACAGATTAAAAAGAATAACGAACAACAAATATCCGCGTTCCTAGTTAAAATTGTTACTTGAGATTTCAATTCTTGACACAAATAGATTTCTATAGAAGAGATAGAGATTAGAGATCAAAGATATCATACTCTTCGGAGAAGATGAACTTCAAAAGCTGAACCACAATCCTGCGAAAACTGACTAGGGTTTTGGCGGATGCTCTCGAACCAATAATAAAACGCAGAAAATCGCGAAGAAAGAAAAAAGAAAGTAGAAGTGAAATATTTGGAAAGGGTGCAGTATTTATGTTATTGTAGATGGCGGTGTGTCAACCGGGTATTGCTCTGGATCCATGATCCGAGCCCAACAAGTTTTATTTATTACACCACCCAATAAAAACGTTACACGTAGCATAACATGATTATATTCATAATTCATACTTAATTCTTAATATTAATAATTAATTAAATTAACTAAAATATAAATACATAAATATTATAAATACATAAATATCGAACAAAAAAAATTAAATAACAGACGTCTCCAATTGGTCCTTTCAAAAAAATTATTAATTTTAAATTTTTTGATATATTTTTATCAAAGGAGGAGGAGGGTAAGAACTATTCACACCATACCATTTACCAATCTTGCAACACATTCATTCGTCGGGATTTTAATTTTCGGACGTGTCCGGATTCTAGTTGCCAGTTGGATTTTGCTAAAATGTTATGTGGTGTGTTTAAACCAAACATGGTCTAGTCCTCGAATAGGACTAGATTCTGATTCTCGAGCGAACTTTAAAATATGTGTGGTGCATTTTAAAAAATGGTGTCACGAGCATTTTGTGATTTTTATAGTCGACCTCACCTAGTAGGATAAGGTTTATTGTATTTTTATCATTAAATTAAATAAATTTATATGTAACTTGTTAAAAAAAAAGAATTTACTATTTATAACTCACATAATTATTCATGAATTAAATTTAAAATTATCTTCCAACCGAGGTAAATACTTTCTTTTTATTTTCTCTGTTGTCTTCAGTTTTTTCATGTGACCTATTTATTTTTGTTTTCATTAGTTTAAAAGTAAATCAACTAACTATTAAATATTTAATAACTAAAAAATATCAAAATTTTATAGGAATAATTTTTTCTATTAATCATGTGAACCTCGGAACTGATTAATATTTACTAACATATGATATGATTTTCTAAGCCAAACTCCACCTACTGATTAATGCTTGATGAAATATCATTACTTGTTTAGGCCTAAGAACTCAATTTAAGATCCTAGTTCTAAATTATAATAATCATCAGTTTCCAATTCATTTACATAATTATCTTGTTCAATATCAATATGTACAAGAAAACAAAATCTAACAATAATGGCATTAGAACTATATTTACATACGTAGCTTAGCTTCCAAACAAGGTTTAGATTATGTTACATCATCTCTGTTGGGCCATTGGGAGTTGATGTATCAGATTTCAATTTGCATTCGGATTGTAAAGCTGATACCCACGAGTCCAACTGAGAGAGGAATAAAGGTAAATTAATTAATATAAGTAATGAAATATAATAAGTTAGAACTTGATCATCAATAGAATAAGGATGCAAATTATTTTGTGTATGCTCTGACAGTGAAATGTAATAGTGATAAATTCTTCCAAGAAGTTAAATTTTCTTAACTCAGACACACCTGTATCTTGGAACTGCTTGAGCATTCATATCGTAATCCATGACGAGTAATAATGTAAAACGAGTACCGGATCTTGTCATCTTCGCACTTAAAACTCGGTAATCGGTTTACTTCAACAATGTCTGATAAAAGTGTCGAGTCGACAGGACTTAGATCTGCAATTTCCCTCCTTCATCAGCAATTGTAAAAGAAACCCAATCTTTTGAATGTTTAAAAATAATGTATTTGGTACAGCCAAACATGTGTGCACATTTAGTTTCTTTTAAGATATTAGTAAACATTCAACTTGTGCCTTTTTTATAACATATGAATTTTGAAAGAATCGGTTTATGAGGTGGCATAATCTTTTCTTTCTCTCTTTATTAGACATATTTAATGATTGAAGTTTCACAATAAGATGTTGATTTTCAAAAATAAAAAGTCAATGACAAACAGGAAGGGTTCCACAACAGCAAGGAATATATTTAAAAGAAATTATAAAAAGGAAATGCACAAGTCTAGCAACTAGAGGTTTCCCATGCTTTTATATCTTACTTATTCAACATAAATGGAAAATGCCATAAAGCAATTCACCTAAAGAACACAGATTTATTGACCTAAAGCTCAACACATTAATCAGAAAACAAAGTGAACATGAAATGATGAAAAATGCAAAGGGCAAACCCAAGAAAAGATATATATTAAAAGAGAGTAATGTATTTGTTAAAGGTGTTATAATAAGAACACATCATTGCATATAATAATAGCAGATGGTAGCAGAAAAGAAAAAGAAAAGAAGAGAGAGAGGGAAGAAAAACAAATAACTACATTTTATTACCTGTACACAACAAATAAAAGAATAGACAAGCACCATGAAGAACAACAAAGCGAGGAAGCCAATCATCTATATCAGTATCATCTATAGGTGCAGGTTCTCCCGGTAGTGCTTCCCATCTCTGTAAAGAAAAATCAAATGCAAATTAATGCTAAACCAGTTAGTTAAATAGGGTGATTTTAAGGTGGGACAAAAAAAATTAGGGATCATGTGGTCACTTTACCATAAATAGAAAATATGTGGTATTTTTAGAAAGTATGGAATATTTCTAAAAAATCATTTTTTTCTAAAAATACTCCATACTTTCCATTTTTTACAAAGTGACCACATAATCTCAAATTATTTTTACCCCACCTTAAAACTATCCAGTTAAATAATAGGGTTTTTTTTTTTTAACCTGTGCAGAGTTAAGAATTCAAGAATAGTAACTTTTCATGGGAAAACAAAATACTAAATGCACATGTTGGAAAAACCCTATTACATAATTGATGCAAAGTAAGCAATTGGAGTTTTGAACTTTAAGTACCGTTCTAATGTGTAAATAGCCGGATAAACGAGCTGACCGCAGAATTTCATCAATGTTCTCCAACCTGTGTGTGTGACACAAGAAGATTAAATTGTTTATAGAAACTAGAAAGCACTATGTGCCTCCAAATCTATGGTTAACATCCGAATTCCAGATTTGTTATTTGGTGATCTGATCAAAAGAGAAACATCCAAAGAAAGGTAGCCCAAAGAAAAATGCAATTTGATGGGTAACTTAATATCACATTGTTGGACAGAGACTACTATAACAATCTGAAGTTACAGATTACTCACCGAGCTTTCAGTTGAGCTTCCCTATCTTCCATATCAGCAAGCTCTGATCGAAGTGACTCTAATTCCGCAACTGTTAGCTCAACCTGCTAAGTATAATTCGTGTCATTGAGATATAAGGATAACAGAAAATTCAGCAATGACAAAAGGTGCACTGTGCAAATCTGCTCAAAGCAAACCTTTTCCTGACCACTGGATGCCCATGGCAGTCCTCGAAGAGTGAACAATTTCAACATGGAAGCGGCCCGAAATGTTCTTCGAGTCCACAGATGGCACCAGGACCTAAACTAAGCTATATTGAGTGATTGAGTTCAAATAGAATCAAACTCTTTTTATGATTATTGTTTCTTTCCCCAGGTAACAATACCTCAAAGATTCACCAGTTTCAGGTTTTGTAATTGGTGTTCTGTTCTCAAGAGATTCTGCACCAGATGTTGGAACTTGAAAGTGGTCCGAGATGATCTTTATTTTCCCAGGACCATCATCCATAAAATTGACTTTCTTCAAGAAGAAAAGGCAAATGGCAAACCTATATCAAGGAAAACAGTAATGGTAAGTGCAAACAATGAATTACACCAATTTTGCTGAATTAAAAGTCCTGAATTTCTTTTGAGTGAACCATGTGAGAATGGCATAGATGACATCATTAAATGTACAAGAAAGATGATTCAGTAACATACATAAAAGACTACACAAATTAGCCTCTAAGTTTATTTCATGAAATGAGCACTTTTTTCTTTTTCTGAAAAAGGCACTTTCACAAAATTTTAACATATTTATTTCTGCTTTTAGAAATAATTAGAAGCAGGAAATAGTCAGATTTCTGCCTACGTTAAGCTGCTTTTCAAAATAGTCCACTACAGTAGAGCAAAAGAATATAAAATAAATACTTGTTACTATTGTAACCAAATATAAATAGCTTCTGATTCTCGAAATAATCACTAAAATTAACCACTTTTTTCACATTTCAAGAATCACTAATTTGTAGCCCTTCCTCTCCAAGGATTCTTCACAAATAGAAGCTAAGAAGACCAGCAGATTGTTAGACAACCTGAATTCGCCTTTTCCCACTAAGCAAGACGCATACATGGTTAGCAGTGTGTTTGGATTTCCATTGAAACAACCAAACTAATTTTCATCTCTATGTATCAATTTGTCATGACCTTTAGATTACCGGACAAAAGTTAGTCAACTAAGGACTTCAAACTAGTATTAAATGAAATCATCGTTTCCATTCGTTGAGCAAAATCCAATTTGACAGAAACTCTAATTTGTCAACGGAAATTCAAGCACACACTCACTTGTTACTTGTTAGATAAATCTCCAAAGATGCCACCATATTGCTCATAAATTCAAGGAAAGTACCGATTTTCCCAACCTAAAAGCTCTGATGCGCATAACGATTAAACTAGATGAAGTAATACTATTTGCTGATCTGACTACAGTTATCGAAGAGCAAGGATCGTAGATAAACTCATAGAAAAAAGTAAGAAATTGAATGAATTAAACAAGGTATCAAGTCACAATTAAGCGAGATAAAGCTGGTAATTATTCGAAGATAACATAAAATTAAAGTGAATTTAATTGAGTAAAGAATAATAAATTTGAATTTAAGAGCATAGAAAAGAAGAAAAAACAGAGGAATTCAAATTCAAAGGTGTTCGCCGTACCGGTGGATTGGGAAGGAGGAGGAGAAATGGAAGGAAGGTAGCTGCACCTGTTTACGCAAATGGATTTCGCAGAGACGGAATCTGCATATAGTACTTCTTTAATCTTTTTTTTTTTTTGCTATTAAGTACTTCTTTAATCTTTAGTAGTACTTTTTGTTTTTCTTTTGCTTTTTTTTTTTCGGGTCCCAAAAATTTATTACTATTCTTTTTTTAAAATATTTTAATAATATATATACAATAACATTTTAATTTAATTGATTAAAAAGTATATTTTAAATTAAAAAATTATTTATTTTTTTCCTCTTAATTTTATTAATTATGTGACTTTTGTCCCTCAATTTTTATTTAACCATTTTCATTTCTAAATATTAATGATTAATGCAATTTAATCAAAATTACTCATTTGAAGAAGTTTGGAGTCTAAAACTATACAATTAAAAAGTTAATAATAAAATTATTTAATTAATAAAATTAAGAAACTAAAATCGTACCATTAATAAACCAAAATCACTCAAAGTTGAGATCAAAATTGTGTAAATTACTGCAATTAAACACTTTCTTTTTGTTATATATTTTTTCTTTTTTTTTTCAATAAGCTAATGGATAAAGATACAGTTCTGCAAATGCTCCCATCTCCCATTCCAGGCCCACACACCCACCACTCAACAACAAGTTGCAGGATTTCAGTTCGTTATTTTGAAAATCCAAATAATTAAAATTAGCACATTTTTCATGTATTATTTGTGTATGTTAAAAATTAGGTATGATAATATTAAATATTCAAATCGTAAAAGTGAAAATATTGTGAATAACATACGTAAGAATCATTGAAATGATTTTACAATATATAAATTGAAAACCAAAATAATAATAAACATATGTTAATATAAAATAAAATGATAATATTATTATGAAAAGTATTTTAAAATATTTTAAAACAGTTAATATATCAAGATTAAATAACCTTTTAAAAAAAATAACTCAATGCAGAAAGACTCATGTAAGTTAATTGAGAAATAAAATAAAAAAAAAAACAAAAAAAAAAAACAAAAATCACTTTCATGAAAGTGACACAAATGAATAAAACTCTTTTTCAATCAATGATAACAGTCTTATTTCTATTTATTTTTTTCATTATTAGGTAAATTTTCATAAAGCCTATTATATAACTTAAGTAAATTATCTTTCAATAAAATTAGCAAATTGAGTAAAAGCTCTTCCTAATAAAATCTTTTTTACAAGACAGTCAAAAATTGATTGTTAATTTGTTTGTGTATAATTTGATTGCTGGATCATAGAAAGGTATTTCATGAACTTGCAACAAAATCAAGAATCAAGTCTTACCGCCAATATATTTAAGAGGTACTTCCGGTCTATATGAACAAGAAAAACAGTGCATCAAGAATTCACAGTCACCATAGTGCAGAAAAATTTGACGCAATACAGCTTGAGGTAATTACACAAATCAAGACAGTTCTATGAAAAACAAATCTTTAGAAACTTCTTTCCTCTAGAATAAATATTCGAATTCCATCAGTGGAAAATTTAATCATGGTTTGCAACTTCAATCCTATGCATATTCTCTATATTGACAAGTAGAATCACTATATTGTTTTATGCCAATGCTTTGCATAAAAAACCAGAAACATCAACTGTGGATAATGATGAATTGGAGCGCGAGATATAGTCTGCCCTCGAACGCACTCGATTAAACGCAGCCGCCCAACTGCCAGAATGCAAGAAAATGTCTATTAGTAGAAACAAGACACAAGACAAGAAAAACTCTTTTTCTTCGATGAACTATGAATTGATTCCTCAGTTATCACAAAAAAAAAAAAAAAATCAACAAACAAAGAATTGAGTAAATATTGAGGCAAAATGCTAGAATAATTTAAGGGGGAAAACTGAAAGTAAACAATAGAAAAGGAAAAAGAAACCAGATAGGCTAAGAAGACTAACTAGCAACACAATTCAATAGAAGTTGGTGCAAACAACAGTTAAGATAGAATCATAACCCTTTGTAAGACTGAAAATGCATTTTATTATGAGCAAAATGGCAATTGCAATTAGTCAGATATGAGTGATCTTGCAAGGAGATTTTACATACCAAAATTGCCTCAATCTCCTCATTGGACAGCGGAGTTCTTTTGGGTTGAAGAGAGGCCTTCCCTCCCACCGATGTTGAGGCTTTGGAACTTGAAAAGAACGATAAACTGGCATCAGTTGCTGAAGACGAAGTTTGAGTCTCAGATGCGGAACCTGCAATGAAATTTTTAAAAGAATTGGTCAATTTAATATTTATCTCAGCATGGATAGTGAATTCCAATTAATATAACATTCTTCACCAATACCCAACTATTATGAATCAGAGCATAATCCAAATCAAACCTTAGATGGAATGAGATAAAAAACCAGTCAAAGAACATTTTAATTACATGATAGCGCTGCTTAACAATCAGAGACCTTCGGTGCGTAAATTCATGAATGTAAACATGGTTAATAGTGATTAGATGCTTCACAAAATGAAATAATATAATTGTTAGAAGTCTCACATCGGCTAGTGATATGGCCATTGTTGAGTTTACAAGGGTTTGACAATCCTCATCCTACAAGCTAGCTTTTAGGATTGAGTTAGGCCAAAACCCAAATTGTAAGATGGTATCAGAGCATATCCTAGATCCGTTTGTTGGGCCCTCATGTTTGTTGTTGGGTGTTTGTTAGTCCAGTACTGTTGGGCCACCCATGTTTGTTCACGCTCCAGCTTTGTAGTTCTGGGCGTGAGGGGACGTGTTAGAAGTCCCACATTGGCTAGTGATATGGCCATTGTTGAGTTTATAAGGGTGTGGCAATCCTCATCCTACAAGCTAGCTTTTAGGATTGAGCTTTTCAGTTTTTGTATCAATTTGTAACTCAATCAATTCATCTTAACATAATAGCCCTCCCTAAGATTGAACTGTACAAAAGTAGCAAGGCTTATTTGACCTTATTCTAAAAATTGGGACCAATGCACCATTAGCATGAGCAACAGTTTTCTACAATCATACAAATGTTTATGTGTGTGTTTAATTCACGTTCAGATGAGTTAAACATGAATCTATTTCAACACAACTTAAAGAAGTTTCTAGGTTTTGGATCCACATAGAGTCTAATGTGATTTGAAACCAAACACACTACACACCTTAAAACTGATTAAAACCAAAATTGAGTAAAAAGGATATGGACACCTGATATGCAGAAGGATATCCGATCGCATAGATTTTCAGCAATTCTAGCCATCTTTTAACAGCATCAGGAAACAAATTTATCCAGATAACTAAATAAGAAATTGGAATTCGGACAGAAACAACGAATTGAACAATCGCACCATGCATCAATAAGATTATGCTGAACGAATGCGAATTAAATACTACATCAATTACTAATTTACTATTACAAACGCAACAAAAATTAAGATTGAGGGAGAAAAACCAGAAAATGACACAGCGAGAATTGGAGGAAAAAAAGAGATTCGTCGATGAGAAATAGAGAAGGAAAGAGAAGAGAACCTGAAGAAGAGGAATTGGGATGGCGGTGGGGAAATTTGATGCGAGGGATTCTTTTCATGGCGTGAGCTCCACCCATTGCTATTCGCTAATGGCGAAAGAGAATGTTTCCAGAATTTCGAAAGTTTGATAATTAAAAGTCTAACCAAGTTTTACAGGAAGATCTTTTTTTTTTTTTCTTTCTCGTTAGATAATAGTAGCTTTTACAGCACTTATTAATGTTATTATAATTAAAATAAATAAGTGCATATTAAAATTTAAAAAATTATATTTTTTAATATTTTTTATTATATTTAACTTTTTAAATAGTGTTCTTAGATCATCTCTAATTAGGATAATTTAAACACTTCGGCTAAACATTTCAATTCTATTTAAGCATGTCGGCCTAAATAGGGTGCTTAACAAAATTGTTTAAACTAGCACCTAGTTCTCAGTGAAAGAGTGGGCTAAGCAGTTGAAGATTTTTGTGGGGGCTCGGCAGTTGAAGATTTTTGTGGGAATGAAAGGTGAAAAAAGAGAGAATGATCAATAGTTAAGAGAGTGTGTTTGATTTTCTGTTTAATAAAAATTAGTTTGATTGAAATTAAATTAAAGTAAGTTGAGTTAAAAGTTAGTTTGGTTCAATAAAATTTATAGTTGGATATTTTCAGCTAAAAGTAAATTTGTCAAACTGAATATTGTTTAGATAGAAAGTTAAAAGTAGGTTTATAAACTAAAAAGCTTTGAAACCAACTTTTGCCAAATTGAAAAGAACCTCTATAAGTGTGTGTTTGGATTTAAGTTTGGTTGGACAAAAGTACTTTTAGTTTTGTTTGTTTTTTAGTTTGATCCAATTGACAAAACTTAGTTTGGTCTCAAAAGTACTTTCAACCCACTTTTAGAGAACGAAGGTAGGAGAACTCTTTTCCGTTTGCGAAAAGTACTTTCAATCCCTTTATAGTTTATATAAGTATTTTTATCCTCCTATCCAAACAATATTCAGTTTGTCAAACTTGTTTTTAGTTAAAAGTATGCAAACATAAATTCTGCTGAATTGATCAACTTTTAACTCAACTTACTTTTACCAAACTAAATTTTACTAGCAGAAAACCAAACACACACTAACTCTGTAAGCTAAAGGTGAGTTCAACTTGTCAAACTCAATTTTGTTAGCTGGACATAGCTGAAAAACAAACAAGACACATAATTTCATGCACCTAAAAGTATTTTTCCCCAAATAGGCCCCAACCCAACTAAAATCCAAACACACAATAACTATACAACAACAAATCATAATAAAAAATCAATAACTATCCTACAATTATTCTACCAATAATATTATATATCTTTTTTTGTCATTTAACATGGTTTATTAGTTACGAAGTTTATTTTTCCAAATAATTCTAATTTATAATGTAACTTCACAGCTATAACTTTACAGTTCTAATCTTACTGTTATCAATATTTATTTTTTAAAATGATAAATAACAATTGTTAAATTAAGTAAATAAAAAAAATTATAAAAAAATTAGTAGAAATATTTTTTTTCTATATAATCATGAGTTTCCTTATTAGTAGAAATGTTTAACATTTCTTTATCGTTTATAAACAAATCAAAATACTCAACTAATTAAAGAGTCATATTGCTTTGAAAATAAAAGTGAAAATAAAAATTGGATCTTCGCTTGACGCCAGAATTTCCATCTTTTTGAGATAATTATATTAGAAGTAAATTCTCAAACTAGTCTTTTAGATAGTAGACGTCATGTAAATTAGTTTAGATTATGAAAATCTTAGTCCCTAACTTTGCAAATGTCATTTATTTTAGTTTTTTTTTTCTTAGTTTTTTAATGTCATTTAATAGATAAAATGATTGAGGTCCTCAGTTCGAAACCCTAAAGATGCACTTTAACCTATAAATAAAAGGTAAAAAGATTAAAATGTAGGACATTTTGCAAAGTCAAAAACTATTTATTTGTTTTTAAAATCTCAAAAACTAATCCGCGTGACTCCTATAATCTTTCGGATCAATTCGAGGGTTTACTCGTTATATTAATCCTATGGAGTACTATTTTTATTTTCTTGTCAATGGCTCTGCTTGAATGCTAAGAGAACCTGTGAACGCAGAAAGCGTCGAGGAAAAAAGAAGACAAAAGGGAAAATAGTGAAAAATAAAAATAAAAAATTACAAATATCCTTAATCTTTTCTACCAAAAAAATATCCTTAATCTTCCATAAATTAAGCGAGAAGATTAACCACTATTGTGTGAGAAAAATTAGACTAAAAGGATCTACATCAAACATTCAAATTAAACTGCAAAATTACACCAAGTATTTACCTCATTATCTCAACACTCTTCACACTAAGATATACAAATGTAGGGTCTAACCACTCATTACAACAACCAAAAAGAAACTACTGAAAAGAAAAGAGAAAGAAGAGACAGATCCAAGTAGCTAGGAAGACAAATAATGTTCAAGAAATTAAATTAAAATCACCTTTCTATCTCAACAATTTCTGGTGCCTCTAAGATACTCTCTAAAGAAGGTTTCCATGATCTTTCAATAATAATATTTTCTTCTCTGCCTCTATCTATCTCTCCAAGAACTTGTTCCAACCTCTTATTATTATTATAATTCCCTCCTTTCTCATTGAGTTGAAGTATCAACCATTTCAACTCTTCTTTTGTCAACACAACTTTCACCCTTAACCCATTATTCTTCCCTTTATCATCATCATCATTATTTATCTTCACAAGTTCACTTGATTTTCTTTTTTCTTCTAATTCTTGCTTCTCCTTCTCCTCTGCTTTTTCTTCTTGCCTCATAGTGTATGTCTCCATACAATTGCCCATGACTCTTAAAATTTATGCCTTTTGAATCTACACAATCTACAAAATATATAAATGTAGATTCCTAATTAATGGGGAGGAGAAAAGGGGATTATATATAGGGAATTTATTTATATGCATAAACTTCAATTCAATAGGGAATTTAAGTAATTAGGGAAATGTGGTTCACGGATTTTGAGTAAGGAGGGTTCACGGATGTTTGTATATAAATCTAGAGAGTAGAGTCTAGAGAGGATTTAAGAAATTATTTTTTTAGTTCAATAAGTGACGCATTAGATGTATTAAATTAAATTAGTACGTAGTCTTATCTTTCTTTTTGTCTTATTGGTTTACCATTTGTCATTGTTTGATTTTTACTAAGAGAATAGTACTTACTAATAAATTTGAATGAATATGAATTCAATAATTGGGGTTGTAATGGGTTGCCGGTGATGTAGACATTTAACTTAATATTTGTCTGGAACATGATCTTGTCGGAGGGTTATTTGATTGAATTTGAATGAATGAATACATGCATAGTAGTGTATATCTTGCACATGTATTACATTGAATGACAAATATTAAAATATATATTTATTATATTAGATTTTATTAAAATATTCGATAAACTATTCATAATATCTTTTTCTACGTTTACGATACATTTATTTTATTGTTTTTTTTAATGTGTACTCATAAGCACAATAAAAAATAGAGATATTTTTATCCAAACAAAATTATTTATTATTTTAGATTTAAAAATAATATTTAATATTTACTTTTTTTTATAATTTAAAATATTTATTAACGTCGTTTATAATAAAAACATTTTCATCTATTTTTTTTATTGTATATACATGAACAAACGCTTTTTTTAAAAAAGATAGTATTTTATTAGTATCGTAATTAAGCATTTAAAAAATATTTTATGTATTTTATTAATCATTCTTTAAAAGGGTTTATACTCGTCCTTCACCCAACTATAAAAAGAACAAGACCAAGTCGACCTGAACATACAACTTAATATATAATAATATAATGATTTTAAATATAATAATGTAGATTTTTAATTTAGAAAAATAAATAAATGAAACATATATGAGAATATAACTCATTGTCATAAATTCAAAAGGAGTAATTATTGGTAAATTTTTAATTTAAAAAAATAAATAAATGAAACATATATGAGAATATAACTTATTGTCATAAATTCAAAAGAAGTACTCCCTCCGTTCTTATTTAACTGTCCAGAGAAATAAAAAATATATTTTTATTTATCTGTCCACTCATATTTTCAATGTAACATTAATGGTATTTTTACCAATTCTAACCTTATGTTAATTAGAGGCTAATCAATGTCCCACTATCCAACCAATCAAACAATGAAAGATAAAGGGTATTATGGAAAGTTCAAAATTTATTTTGAGAAAATTATAACAATTATTATATTTCATAATATGTGTGATTTTCTCTCTCCGGAGAATTGAATAGAAACGGAGGGAGTAATTATTGGTAAAGCTCTAATTAATTCCTTGATATTTAATAATTATGAATTACGTTATTGAAACAAATATTTTGAAAAAGTGTAATAAATAATAGTAGAAAACAATAAAGTAAAAAGTAAAAATAGAAAATACTAAATGGTACATAATATAAAGCCGACTCAGGATAATTTGAAGGTGGATCCGAACTCGATCGTTAATCGAGTAAATAGGATCCGAACCAGACTCCAAAACTTGAAATAAAAGGTAAAATACACAAAGTATCCTTGAGGTTTTGCAAAATAGCACAAATCACCAAACTTAAAATAAATAAGCATCTCACACCATTTTCTATAATAGACACCAACAATAATAGAATATTCCATCAGGTACTATAACAATGGTTTTAACTAATACTAATACTAATATTACATATTTTAGGCTATGAGAATTAAATTTTAGGAGATACTCTATATATTTTGTATAAATATTATTCACCAAATATGATAGCAAAGCAGTATCTTATCTTGTGAAGCAATAATAAATGTTGAACTTGGCTCATTTGTAAATTATTTTATTTTTTATTCACAAAAAAAAAATTTATTCACAAAAAAAATAATTTTTTGTTTTATGAAAAAGATTCAACGAGCGTCTTGAGAAAATTCAGTAAATAAATTTTGCACGAAAATCAAATGAAAAGAAAATTATTTTTGTTTAACTTATAGAAAAAAATGAGGATATAGATTTTTTTTATCTGCAAAAGAAGGAATATATTTGAACACAAAAAAAGTACTCTAAGCATTACCACTACAAGTGTATATTAATGGAGAGAGACTTAACTATGGTTAATAATAAGAATATTTTAATTAATAGAGTATTTATTTGCTATTAGTGCATGTTATAGAAAAAAAATTGGTGTAAAATGCTTATTTATTTAAAGTTTGATATTTTGTATTATTTTATAAAACCTTAAAGATATTTTGTGTATTTTATCCTAAAATAATTGATGTTAAACTCGTCTATTGGCCAGAAAATATATAACGGGTGATGAACACCCCTAACTGATGTCAAATAAAGAACTGTAAGAGGATGTCATAAACTCGGAATGCCACCCTAATAGGAGGTGGCACTGGTACAGCGAAGCATTTTTTGAATCTTATTCATCAGTTCACATCCTATTTTCCTCTATATACACATTCCGCACATTCCAAGCAGCAAAGCCTACCACCTGTATCCGCGACTTATCAATTAATAATTTACTATTTTGATCAGTGACTCTATCTCAACATCTAGCAATCTCAACGGTGTGCTTTTATACTTGTTATCAATTATTAATAATTTACTGGTTCGACCATATGTTTGAACTTTGAATTTTACGACACTGCATGAATGTCTGGCTGGGTACGTGTTACCTAACATCATCCATCGATATATGATCAATATCAACATCATCAATAATATATAAATAGTGCGTCTTCATCATATTATTCATATCAAGGACGGATCAACAGTCTCACCCTGCTTGCATCTAACAAAGTCATGGTGACATCAGATTATGCTAATATAAATACTCCACACAAACAAAAATCAGATAATTAAAACTCAACTGACTGGATTCAACAATAACATACCATACATTTTTGTTTTCTTTTTACAAAGATGGCCAAATGCACCTTTTGATTTTGTATTTTTCATGTGCATTTCATTTTGGTCCTATATCTTTTTTCAGTTACATTTTGGTCATGTATCTTTTATAAATGTTTCATTTTAGTCCTATATGTCAATTCAGAATTGACCTAATAAGAACAAAGTCAAATTATGTCATTTATCTTCAAACCCAAAAAAATCATAACATACAGAGTCAAATTACCTTGTAACGGGGTGACAGAATTGACAGATTGAATCAAAATGAAACATTTATAAGAGATACAAGACCAAAATGTAACCCAAAAAAGATATAGGACCGAAATAAAATGCGCATAAAAGATACAGGACCAAAAGGTACATTTGACCTACAAAGAAATATGTCCTATGATTTAACTTCTAACACCATCTCCAATGGGAGTGCTTAAATGTGTTCTTATCATTTAAGCACTTCATCTCCTTTGGAGCATGCTGACATGAAATAGAGTACTTAGCAAAGTTGCTTAAATTAGCACTTGGTTCTTATAGAAAGAGTAGGCCTAATTTGTATTAAAAATAAAAAATAAATATGAAATGGTTAATTTATGAGTACATATGAGCTCATTCAAAGTGTTTATTTAAGAACTTGCATCGGAGTGTTTTAGGTGTTTAAATTGATAAAGTGATATATACAAATAGAACCCAGCAAAATATAATAATTTGTATATATACTAATTGACAGGTGCTTAACTAGGTTCTTATGCATTAATTTATTATATTTTATTATATACTGTATATGATTAATTTATTAAAAAAAGGTTAAATTATACTAATCATATGGTGTACTATAATTATATATACACCTTTTTCTTTCAAAACCGCATGCTTGGTATAACTAATATAAAACCTATATATACTTGCCTGTCAATGCAGAAAAAATAAAAAAATTGGAGCCAGAGGCTAGATGGCAGGTCCATATATAGTTTAGGTATGATTATGACTAATTTAATATAATTGAGAAGAGTTAAATAACTGTTGATCCACATGCAGAAAATCCTATTACTGACGCGCATAGGATCCCCAAAACCTACTACTCTTGTCTCATTCATTGCCTAAGTGAAAGTTAACCTTCGTGTAGGGTTCGGGAACAGTTGGAAATATAAACCAGAGATTCAGACATTTATAGGATACCCCACAGGCCCACACCAAAAACTCAGAAAATACACAGCAATTACTCATTACTCAACCAGAAACGATCATTGTTATTCTTCCCACTCGTTCAGTCACAATGTAAGGTAATGTTTGTTTGTTTAGATCTTCAGGTTTCAGGAGTGAGAGACACTGAGATCTACCCTGAGGCCCTCTACTGCGAAAAAGGAGCATAAAATTTATTAAGCTTAATTACAAATTTAATCTTTTAATTTTGTTAATTATATAATTTTAATCCCTCAATTTTTAATAATATAATTAATCCCTCAACTTTGTTGATGATGAGATTTTATTTACTCAACTTTTTTTAATTACAAAATTTTGATCATTTTGTCTATCTTTCATTAAGAAATTAATGGTTAATATAGTCAAACTAATATAATCAAGTGTATAAAGACATTAAAATCGCAAGATAAAGCTTGCATAATTAAAAAAGTTAAGAAACTAAAATGAGGTAAATAAAAATTAATTATATGTATTTATGACTATTAGTTTCTTAATAAGAAACAAACAGTTAAAAAGATTAAAATTAAAATATCTAAAAATAAAAATAAAATTAAAATTTTGTAATTGACAAAATTAAAAAACTAAAAAGCACATAATTCAAAGTTGTTGAAAAAAATCCACAATTAGCTACAAGTTTAGAGATTGAAAGTGCAATTAAAACATTTTTTTTAACTATTGAAAATACTTAATGCTTAATTTACACTTCGAATTGGTACACTGTTTTTTACAGTGAAGAGAACTCAACATTTGTCTCCAAACTTCAAATTTCTCACGCATGTTATGACGTCAATATAAACTAATGAACCTGAAAATTTCTTTAGTTTGGGCACTAATCCAAAGAATACGTGAAAACTTGAGACTAAACTGCTTACTCACTCATTTTTTACTAATAAACATTAGATTTTGTTTACTTTTTCTATTCTTTAAGACAAAATTTTGCTTTTTACTATTACATTATACTTGCTGAGGGGGGAAAAATAACTATTACACTATGCTTTCATTTTAAAGAATGCTAATATTATATTATTATTCATTACTTTTTATTCTTATAAATATCAGCCATTATTTATTTAAAATAATTTCTTCAAAAAATTACATTGTCAGTTTTATTTTCATCAGGTTTTTTTTTTTTTGCGTCAAGTTTTTTGAAATAAATTATATATATTTAGCAATAATTTAAATTTTTTTTTGTTTAATAAAGCCATCTAAATTATTGCGTATATATTTTAGAAAACTTAAATATTTTACTTAATTTGTTTTAAAGCTTTATTCAAATTTAAAAATATTTATCTAAGTACATGATAAAATATAATGTACATATTAATTTCAATTAAGCCGATTTTCATTTACTGAATATTTGTATTCCAGTAGTGTAGTTTTTTATGACTAATACAGGACATGTTTTGCTAACCATTGACAATAAATTTCTTCATTGAAAAACGAAACGTCTAATGCTACAATAAATCTTTATTGTAAGAATTTTCTGAATAAATCTTATAAAATTTTTATTTATGCCTAAGACAATAAATAACAAAAACCATAAAAGACTATTAAACAACATTCTCTATTGGAAATTAAAATCAAAATTACGTACTGAAATACAACTAATAATATTTATTAATACAATTCATAATTCATTCAATAAAAAGTATTTTTTTGGTTGAATGAATTGTATACTATTACTGGTATTGATGAATAGTTAATATATATATAAGAAACATTTTTCTTCATGAAATTATTAGATCTCGCATTTTAAAGTTAACTGGTTATTAAAAACATACTTGAATAATTTGATTTATCTTCAATAGAACAATTTTTTAATCCAAATTTCCCAAATTTTTTAATAAATGAAAAACTACTACTTAAAGCTTCTTCAATTATTCCAAGTTCAATTATTCCAAGTTCCAACTAAAGTTCAATTTTTATCTTTATTTTTTTGTTATTAAGATGCAGAAGTCACCTTCAGCATTTTAAATTCTGTGATTTTTTACTCAAAAGCGATCTTTTAACAATTCAAACACAATTCAAACGAAATAGATTATCTTCAAATTATTTTTTCTACAAACACAAACAAAAAGCTTCTTACCATGCACATGATAAAATTAAGTGAAAGTATTATACAAGTATCTTCGAAGGCTGCAGGAATTAACACCACCCTATTTGGAAACGACACCACAATTTCCGGAGCGTCCGGAATTCATAAAATTGTGAAAATAGAAAGCAAACCACCTTGTTTTTCTGAACAGCAGCGTCTGGAAACACATTGCCGGATGCTACTGTCCAAAAATAGATGGTGCATTTCCCAAATGAAATGGTGCTAATCCCAACAACCATCTTCGATATCGTACTTAATTTGCTCAAGTAATAAGAGCTTTAAACTTAACTTGAGATGATGAAAATTATTAAACAACGCAAAGTATAATAAGATGGTAATGAATCATCAAATGTAAATTTTCACATCACAAGGACACAATGCTTGGATCCAGCTTTCAAAAAAAAAATTCCTCGCGTCCATTTCTTCATAGACATAAAGCATAACTTCAACCAATATAAGAAATAGATACAGAAACTTTATATAAAGTCAAATAAAAACTAAGGGGATATTCATCATTTAAAAAGTGACCTGTTAACAAGATTGAGAAAAGGGTTTGACTATCATGCATGTGAAACATCAGTTAAAAAACTAAAATTATGGTTTTTGTTTAAAATAAATAAAGAAAGCATCATTAAAAACATAAAACTCATTCATTATTTGTAAATTTCAATAAAAAAAAAAACTTTAATTTTAATTTCTTAATGTATGCATTACATGAATAGAATAGCTTTTCTCGTAAATTGACTTTTAAATAAATTAACTGATAAAATAACACGAGATAAAAGAGTGCTGTTAGAGTCTACACATGTAGCTTTGAAGTTAAACAGCTAGCGTGTTAAATCCAAAGTAAACTTCAAGCAACCAAGAGAGTCTACCCAGTCAAAAATTTAAAAACAAGTACAGCATTGTAATATAAGTATATCATAAAGCATGCAGGCCTTGTGAACACTGGATAATACAAATCAACCCTAGACAGTATGGTGTTTTGGCTAAGACACCTTCAAACTGCAAAGACAGTAAAAACTCACTGTACACGGCGACGCTTATTCTTGATGTCATCAAAAAACTGGTGGACATCAGCAGCAGTAATTGGCTTTGATGAGTCTGCAGACTCCTGTCACGAAATATGCAATTGCCCACAAGATAAGTTAATTAAACAAGACTAAGCACCAGTCCAACTCTTTTAATGAAACTCGTGTCATCTTTTTACCATTCTGAAAAGAAAGAAGGTATAAGAAATGTAGACTGCAAAGAAAACATACCAGGAAAGCACGAAGCCCATCCTTCATTTCTTCAATGCCCTTCAAGATCTCCACTTTCTCTACATGTCCAAGCTTATTGAAAAAACTTAACTCTGCACCCTCCAGTTGCTTCTGCTTTTCTTCTCTCTTCTCCTTGGCCATTTTCTCATACTCCACAATGGAGTCTTCCTTATCAAAGAGAAAAGCAATCCGCTTCTGATTGTAAAACTCCATACAGTTACTGCATTTGCATAAAGCATCTCTCCAATTTTTGGAAAGGAACATGGCTTTACCATGTGAAACTGGGGAAGCAGCATTGATGTTAACACCAAGGAGACAGTTGTCATGCGAAGTGGTGCTTTTTGTGCATTGATTTATATCCGTACTGCTATGACAATTTCCTTCCAGAGGCAAACTCTTCCCATTAGATATAGATTCAGAATCAACAGTAGCTGGTGCATCAAGTTTAGCTGAACTAGAAGAACACGTGTCACCCACAGGCTTTTCAGAGCCACAAGGTGTGTCTTCCATAACACCTTTGTCCTTGCTAACTTGGACGGTAACATCTGGCTGCTTTGGTGCCCATATTATTTCAGGATATAATTTTATAAAGGAACATACTTCTGAGCATGCCTTACATGTGAAATCCTCATACAGCGGCTCTCCTTCATCATCTCGGGGAATCTGAGGCATAGCAAGAATTATATAAATTCAAACTGGCAAAAGTTGAGCGATAAATACATCACATTCACGAATATAATTTTCCTTCAGATCAACACACCAGAAGCAGAAAGTTAAATAAAGCTTTATTGGGGATAATTCTTACTATAGGTACATGATTAGAAAAAAGAAAAATAAAAAACAAAGGGACAAACAGCAATCAATGTTTCAAAAAAAATACCATCATTTTGATGGGATTAGCGATTTAGAGCCAGTGACAAAGCATTTAGTACAAAATGCGTGAAATTATTTAAATTTGAAAATTGAATAATTTGCAAATTTTTCATGCTCAAGTCTTCTATCCATTTTAAACGGGTCCATTAACAATTATAGCCCAAAGAAAAATATGCTCCAGACAACAGAAGCATGCAGCAAATAGTAATCTGTTAAGGACCCATTTGATTTAGATTTTAGTAAAATAAAAAGTAAAAAACACACAAACAAAGAAAAAAATTAATTGTTGAGATTGTTGATGCACAAAAACCAAGGCAATCCAACAAAAGTAAATATTTTTAGCTTCAGTCAAAAGTGATTTTGACCAAATCAAAAACTCAAACAAACAGGCCCTAAGTAACCCCCAATAGTTAGTGGAATAATTAGTTAATGTTTTAGTTGGTTTGTTGGAGGTTGGCATAAATACAAAGCAGACACGTGCTTATCAAATAGAGAGAAAATGCAACCATGTTGACTATAAATAAGAAAGGGGTTGAGGGTGGGCTCAGTCAGTTAAGAGGAAATTGAGGCCTTTGGGCTGGGGAGGTTCAGTCCCTCCAAGTTACGCGAGGTGTGTGTTTTATCCTATAAATTAGGGAGTTCTTCCCTAACCCCTATATTTTCTAATAAAGATACCAGGTTTCTATCATAATCAAGAGATACATGGATAACTCATAACTGAAACTGAATACAACAAACGTAAAAACCAGCAACTACTTTCACGACAAGAAGCCATTACAATTTTTTCCCCAAAACTGCATAAAAAACACACTCATCACCAAGGTATGAGAACACAGCATAAAAAGGTCAAGAGAAGACCATGCACCGAATTCCAAGATACCAACCTCGGCAGAAGAGTCAAGGCCAAGATGCTCCTCATGAAACCAGTCCTCACATAGACAGCACTGAATCATCTCTACTTGTTCTTCAGCATCTGGATCTGGATAAGGGCGGCCACATGTGCAATATGAACCTTTAAAGTTATGATTGTATGAATTCTCAACATTCTCAACATCTTTATTTGGGAAAATCTTGCAGTAGAATTCACCAAACTTTGAATTCCCACAATCACACCTAAAGTTTCTTTTTGTCCATAGTTCCACGATCTTCGCAACATAGCAAGAGTGAACAGATAGGTTATTATTGTGGGTATTCATCAAGGAACAAAATTAAACAGGAATTATATTTATGTAGAAAGTTTCATCTAGTAAGTAAAGGTCAAGCTATTCCACATAAAGTGTACCAGTCCCGGATCATAACATCCCAAGTATGAGATATTGGAAAACAATCAATTTGATGGCCCACAAAAAATATGACTACTACAGTTTAAAGTATCAAGCCTAATCATGATTTATTTGTAAGCAGGAAGAAAGTGTCAAAATGCAGCAATTACTACCATGAAATCTGGGACCCAGCCCACACTACAGACCAGAGAATAAGAGCACAAGATGAATATACAACAAAATTTTTAGGAAAAGGCCACAGATTCACCACTGGGAAATATACACGACTAATTAATAATTAAAAAAGAACAACATTATTTACTATCTTTCTTTACAAATAAAACAACAAAACAGGCAAAATCCTTCCAAAACACTTGCTGTCCTCACAAATTAATTACAACGGCGTGTTCACTCTCACATTTCACTGTCAAAAAGTAAACATTTATATTATATTCCATATCCGTTTTCAGTTCAATATAATGCAATCCAAAATTCAACATCATAATGGATAAGAACTACCTGATGACCATCGTGGCAAGACAATGAGCAAGCTGTGCAAACTCCAGCATTCCCATCTGGGGTGCAGGTGAGGCAAGAGAAAATTGCCTGCCTTTTCATATAACCGTTGCTATAGGTACACTCCTTACCATCATCACCACCCAAAATCAAATCAGCTGCCTACAAAATGAATACACAAAAAACATAAAAAGGAGATGATTAAAGCATCAACAATTCAACTCATACAATATTTTGAGTAGAATAGAATCAAACACAACAACAATAAAAAGAGTATTAACTAGAATATCTTATGCCCAAGCACAATTACTTATAAAACTTGAATCTCAACAAGCTGCCTGCCTGCCTCTTTCCAATAAAGTAAGTGCACATGAAGAAGCAAACAATTCAATTTATATGCCAATTATCAACCAAAATTGTAGTATACTCCACATAGACCACTAATTGTCCAGTAATAATAATCAATATCATGCTGGAAAGTTGAACAGAGGAACCAAACTAGAAACAATCAAACAAACTACCATTGATCCACAGAAGGCTATCCCAGAAAAATTTAAACATGAGATTTTGAAAGATATTAATGACTTGATTATTAGAAGTTTTAAAAGATGTAGAAAATCATCCACCATTATACAATAATGCAACAAGATACTACCTATGCAGCACAGTAGTAATCCAATACACATAATAGATAATTCTGAAGCAATTTCATTTTATTTCAAACACGCCTGTTAATCATGTTTAAGACCTATTATCAATTCACTTTTCTTTTTCCAGAAATATGTTGGTGATCCACCCAAATGACTAGCACAGAACAAGCACAAACCATGTTATAATTTACTTGGAACATAGTTTACACTTTCACAACCATTACACACAGAGAAGATACTGTAAATTGTGATTTCTCAAATATATTTTAAGTGCGAGCCTGAGTGCATGCTTCAAAACGTGTTTTTCACAAGTTTTTTAGAATTTACAGGTTTTCCAGTAAAACCAATCTACAAGAAAGTGCAAGCAGCTATTTCTCAACCCACCCAAAGCCTGCAAAGTCTAAACGTAAGCCTGAATGCTTCTTCTGACAGATATCCAATAGTCTCATTCCTAACTGTTAAACCTTTGCTTCCACCTAGAGGAGATATACAATACCTCGTTGTGTAAGCCAACTCTAATGCCTCTAAAATAACCAAAATCCAAGCACGTGACATATCGATTACTCAGATAGTCTCCTAGCCCAGCTCAAACACTTCAAATGTAGATAGATCAAATTCTCCTAGTGAATCTATCAAGTTCAGGCAACAGTTTAAGGGACAAATAATGATACATGTCCTTCTTAACAAGACAAGAGCAAAACAATATCACACACAATTTTCATTGTCACAAAGCACAACATGGACCAAAGGCAAGTTAATTTACCAACCAAATGAGATGCAGAGTAATTATAACAGAAATTAACATAAGAGCTACACAGAATCGCGCTTTATAGAGGTACAGAAGCATAGCAAGAATGTATAAAATGACTGACCAGCTCACGTTCCTCAACTTCCTCAAGGTACTCGTTGATTGTCACAGCTGGTTCAGCTTCATCGTCAAACGCACCGTCCATTTCTACTTAGCAAACCTAGGCCTCTGGTATCAGAGTTTCACGATCCGTTCCTGGAATACATCGCAGCGGTAGAAATTAACGAACAGAACACCAATAAAAAAACACAAATCAATAACGCACAGATTCCTATTACGATGTAGCTGCGACGATTCCCTCTGGTTAAGAAACCCTAGATTCCACGAAAACGACGACGAAAACGAAAATGAAAAGGGAAGAGACAATTAAAGAACGGAGAAATCAGTAACCGACCGAAATTCGAGAGCGAGATGTTCAAGCAACGATGCAGCTGAGAAAATATGTATCGCAGTGACGGAGTAGAGAAGAAGGTAGAGAGAGAAGTTTGAAGAAAATGGGAATGAGATATATGCGGGTTAGGGCTTTATATATGGGGTTAAAGGACCAAACGGACTTTTTCCCGCCATATATCGTAAGAGATGCATCAAGTGGCGCGGTATTGTGGATGAACTGATTCGCGTATCAAATGACAATTACTCAATTTTCATCATTCCCTCCAAATTATCATCTATGTGCATGTGTTTCGTTTTTAGTTGGTCATGATTCAGTGATTCACATTGTAATAATATATTAATAATTATAATTTATTTATATATAAATTATAATTATATTTAACGAATAGAATAATTTATAATTTATAATAAAAATATTTTCAGTATTAGTTAATTGTAAATCAAATATACATTAATTTTATCCATTTTTATCTTTATGGTGTTTTTCTCTAATAGATAATTAAAGTTCAATCCACTTTCTCTTTATGCTGTTTAATTCCACTTTCTTTATAGACCTTGAGTGATATATGCAATTTTAGTCCTCAATTATTTTAATTTTTGAATTTTAGATTCTATAATTTAGACCCATCATTCACATTTTGTCCAATATATAGTAAAAGTGATATTATTAATATTTATTTTAACTTAAATTATGTTACCGTATTTTTTAAGATGTTTCTATTGATATGTACTGTAACATCACATTGCATAAATTGAGATACTCCCCGTCTTGTCTTTTAAAATCAATGTATTGTTCTTGATACAAATATCTCTAGACTTGGAAAAAAAAATCTACATAAGCTATTCTTGTCGTAATTTAGATAAAGAAATTAAATTGTCAAGTTCAAAAAAGTTAAAGACCAAAAGTTATAATTAAAGATATTAACAACCAAAATTAGACATGCCCTAAAAGACTAATTTTTATTTGGCTCAGTTTTTTTGTCTAACTTAAAAGATATTTTAAGTTAAAGTGCAATGAAGTTATTTCTTTTCCATTTCTAATATAATTTAGACTTTTAATCGTATGCATGATAGGTTCAATTTTATTTATTTTTTTTTTGGAAGGGATTAGCATCATCCTTATTGGAAGTGGCACCATCTTTTTTAATGTATAGATTTATTATTGTTATATATAAAGGGATGATGGGATTTCTAAATTTGGGTGGTCTCAATCCCTCCCACCATTTTTTTTTTTACCACATTTTGTTTTATTTTGTTTTCTTTTTTTGGACCAGATTAACTAACTATATTTGATTTTTTTTTACCACATTTTTTTGTTTTCTATTATGATGAAAGATTTGTTTTGTAGTTTTTTTTTGTACAAGGATTGTGTTTTGTTAAAAATAGGTCCAGTATTAGAAGGATAAAAAAAGTAGTGTAGCAATGGCCCTAGGATAGCAAAACACCATGGTTGCCATGGCATTTACCAAAAAATAAATTATTTTACAAATAAAAAAGTTTTTTGCATGGAAGGATGACAACATAAAGCAACGGTAGCTCTAATTAACTAATAAGTAATGAAATTTCTATAATTATTATTCATCAATATAATTTACAAATTTTCATATCCACTCATCATGATTTCACATCATTGTAAATTTTTATTGACGACTAAAAATTCTTATTTTCTCTAAACTAGTTTATATTCATAGCAAATTTCCATTCAAAGTGTATTAAAAAGTAGGTGGATATACCTTTCCTTTAATATTGTAAAATGGTCCTTTAAAATTAGCCCTTTTATCCCATATCATTCAATTTAATTTAGTTAATAATTAAAATGACCAATTTTTATATCAAGTCAGAAATTATTGTAATGTATATTTTGATATAGTCAAATCAATTTTACAAAGTTAATACTCTCTCCGGTCCATAAGTTTTGTTATTTAAGGTTTTAGTACCTATATTAAGAAAACATTAATTATGAGGTGTTTTATCATGTTATTGACTATATTACTCTTATTTATATAATTAATCATCATTCATTATTCTTCTAATATCCTACTATCTACCTATATTAAATAAAAGGTATAGTTGACAAAAATGAATTAAATGAGCCTTAAAAAATATAAAACAATACTTTTAAAACCAAAATTAAGAATCTAAAACAACATAACTTATGGATGGAGAGAGTACTAATTAAGAATAATTTTAATAAAGTTAGAGATTAAAATTATCGGTAAACTATAAACAGCTGTTTGTTTAAGATTTTGCAACACCATTGTACATAAATTGAGGCATAAATTGAGCCATTTAAATGAGAAGTTATAATTTGTCTCTTTTTTTTTTAAAGTGCCTCAATTTATACATTTTTCTACTTATAATTCTATTAAAAATATAAAAGAAATACACACATAGGGTATGTTTGATAATACAAGATTATAACTTTCTTGGAGAATTGTAACTTTTCAAAATCTAGTAGAACTGTTTCATAACTATAAGATTAAAGTTTTTTACTTTGATATTTTAGCTTTTATAATTAACTTTTGACTTCAAAAGTTCCCTTACTAATTTTTAAAAATAACAAATTATCCTACCACTATCTTAGCGATAATTTTATATATTCATTTTCTTTTGTCATTTAATGTAGTTTAGCTTATTATAAAACTTATTTTGCCAAACAATTTTAATTTATAATATAACTACACAGTTATAATCTCACGGTCATGATTTTACCGTCTTAATCCAATTTCATAGTTAAAAATTAAAAGATTTTAACTTATTTTCCAAACATGCCCAAAGTCATCCAATAATTTAGATATTAGTAATAAGGTCATTGCTATGGTGCATCATTTTAAAAATGTATAAATTTATACCTTCGTCATCTTTTACTTATTAATTGACATTTATGTACATATGACCTTTATTTTTTAAGGAACCTTTTAACCCAACATTTTTTTCTTTTAAAAGTCACTTTTAAACTAAAGTTATAAATAAAAAGACTTAAAAAAATCATAAACTATTTTGTAATTATTTTTTTAAAAAATTAGAATAAGATACTTACTTTGATTTTTTTTTATTTATAGTAATAAAAAGTAGTATATATTTTATATTTTACAATATTTATTTTAAAAAGTTTGTTGTCCGGCGGTGAAGGGCGGCGATCCCGCCATGACTATGGTGATTGTTGATATTCAATGAAAATAAGAGGTTAAAAACATAAGTAAAAGCTCTTTTTTGATGTTTATTTTAAATTTATTTTTTTCTCTATTTTCTTCGTAAAAAAATCTCTTAAAATATTAAGAGCTTATCATCTTTTCTGTTTGGTCCGGCTTTTACTTATATGCAGAACATAAGCCCAAAATAAGTCGGGCCAAACAATGCCTAAGATTAGATAGAGAATATAGGTATCAAATGACAAAAATCAAACGTTTTTAATAAAAGAACTCGATCAAAGAGAGAAAAACAGGAGAGCAATCGAACGCAATCGGTAATAATTACTTTTTCATCCTTTGATAAAAGAAAATTCATAAAAATTAGTTAATCTCGGTAATTTAATGTTTACACTCTTAATCTTATCTTAAAAATAAAAGTTATGTAATCGTTAATGTCAACTAATCACTAAAACAACACGAAAGTATAAATTTATACATTATTAAAAAGGTACATCATAGCAATGAGCTATCAGGAATAGGGGCGAGCAAAACTCAGTCCGACCCGTTGGCCCAGCCTGTCCAGAGAAATTCGGCCCGGGTTTTAACCCGCCATTTTTTTAAAAATGGACACCAACCCGAGTTTTTTTTTTATCTAACCCGGTGTTAACTTAGGACAGACTCGAATCAGTCCAACCCGGTGCATATATATTATTTATTTAATAATTATATTATATTGTATAAATTTAATAATTACTTACAACTCTTTCAACTTTTATTGTCACGTCAATTTTCACGGTTATGTAGTGAATTTTTTCATAGTCATATTTATAAGCATAGAAATTTTCACGATTAAGTTATGAAATTTTTCACACGCGTATCTACGGACACAAAAAATTTCAAAGCCTAGTTACGAAAATTTTCACAACCATAAAAAATTAATAACCAAACTAAAAAATCTTTCTAATGATATTTTGATTCACTTTAAAATTAATGATATTGATAAAAAAAACTTTAAAAAGTTGAGATTTCAAAAAATATTCGGATCAACCCCGGTCCCGTCCCTCTCAAACCCGGTCTTAATTAGACCCGGTGAACATCGAGTTTCTTCGAATCAAGAGACGGTTTATAATTTTATTATAAACTCAATATCAATTTCGAACTAGGTGAAAGACAAGGACAAGGTCAATTAGTCTTAAATCTTTTTTTCTCATCGTGATAAATAATTCTTCAATTTATACACCCCAATCATTCACATCCAGATTTTTCTACCTCAAAGACTCCATCCCACGTCTATCCACTAAAACACAAAAATGTATTCAATATCTCAACCAAAATTTCAAATTATATAATCCAAGTTTGAATTTGAATTAAAAAGAAAGTATAGCATTGGACATCCACGAAATTCCTATGGACGAGTAACACTAGGATTCCAGCCACTCTTGGACTCCACGAAATTAATGTCTTGTCCCATATGCTTAGATATCCCATTAAAAAAAAACATTTCATTATATATGTATATACCAAACAAAGAACACATTCCAAAATGTCACTCACACCACTAGCACTCGTATCTAATGGATATTTTGCTAATTTTAATTTCTCTCTTATTTTCCACAATTTCCTTGCTTTTTCCCTCCACGAGAGCCACAACTCCAGTTTGTGAAAGACAATATTGCGAAAACCTTCCAATCGAATTCCCTTTTGTATTAACCGAAGGCAACAATAATCGATCCGATCGATGTGGATACCCGGGATTCGAAGTTTTTTGCGACGAAAAGAAGCAAGCGTTGCTAAAACTCCCGAGAACAAAAGAAACTGTTGCAATCAAATACGTATCCGTTGAAAACCAACGAGTTTGGGTCAATGACCCAGACGAGTGCCTTCCTAGATGGTTCTTGCAAAACATCGACTTCAACGATTCGCCTTTCTTTTGGGACACCTCTTATTACTATTTTCAAAACGTGACGTTTCTAAACTGTACGAAAGGGAAATCAACGTTTAATCTGCGTAGCGACCCACATCGTAATCATATACCTTGTTTAAGCGGCGAAAACTATTCGATAACTTATACATTGAACCAATCAACACTGAATTTGTGGAAATCTTTATCATGCCATGAGATTGGATTTGCCTTTGTTCCGGTTAAAAGTAGTCATATTCAAGAAATGTATCCAAGTTTGGAGGAACTTCACTCTGATATAGCGTTGCAATGGAATGTGCCTCTTTGTGGAATTTGTGAAATAGATCAACATTGTGGGTTTTTATCGGATACGGGTCTTGATGTTACTTGTTACAACAACTACAATTTTTCTAGCCAAGGTATATTTACACACATTATTATAATCAATAAATTTAATCTCCGAAACAAAAGAAAAAAAAATATATACTAACTGAAATATGTTTAATATGTTAAATTTATCTAACAATGTAGGTGGAAGTCCTCCAATTCCTAGCCGTAGGAGTTCGAATCTCAATTTTCTCCCATTACTTTGGGGAGTATCCAGTTTCATGTTCTTGTTTTGGATAATTCTAGCTTTATACATAGGTAGAAGGCAAAGCCCAAACCCAAGCCCACAACAACAAAATACAATTCTTGAAACAAATATCGGAGAGGCCCGTGGGCTAGTGTTGGGCCTTAGCATAGAACAATATTCAGAGGCCCAGTTAGTTGAAAGTGGACAATTACCCAAGTCCATTGACAACGTTTGTTCCATATGCCTTAATGAATATGAGCCCAACGAGATTTTAAGGAACATGCCCTTATGCAATCACTATTTTCATCTTGATTGTATTGATGTTTGGCTCAAGATGAATGCTACTTGCCCCTTGTGTCGAACTTTGCCTTAAGAATCTGGTTGGGTTGTCCCTTCGTTGTCCTAGGTAATTGGGATTGACACCTTACAAATTATGATGTACACCATTTTATTTTTTTGGATTAAAACCGCTTGTTTAGTGGTGAAAAAATTTCACATTATACTCGAATAGTTCATTGAGGACACTATACATTCACGTGACTTAAGTTAGATTGTTGTGTCGATATCCAACAAAAAGAATCATGTATCATATTAATTCAATGTATGAAAAAAATATTATCAAGAGTGTGATTTTAAATTGATCATTTGGTGAGATAAATGTATACAAGCTTTAGAAATAAGTGCAATAGTTTTTAATTTTAAGTCTAGAAATGAACGGGTACAAAGCAAAAAAATTTAACATAAAACTATTATTTTTTCTACATAATAAATAATGCAAGATGATTTTCTCTCTACGAAGATCTTAATGGGGACTCCAGGGAAAACATGAAATGAAAAAAAAAAAAGGAAATAAAACTATAATAATTAATAAGATTTTAACGATAACTATATTTTTTGGTAAAGCCGAAGGAAAAATCAACGAAAATGAACGCAAACATATAACAATATATAATATAAGGTGAGAGATATAGCATCACGGGGGTGTAGCTCATATGGTAGAGCGCTCGCTTCGCATGCGAGAGGCACGGGGTTCGATTCCCCGCACCTCCACTTTTTCGTTATCTCGTTTCTTTATTTACCTCTCTTTCCAGCCATATGCGTATAGACCCCATCTTTTCTTTTTTTTCTTTCTTGATAACACTTTAATTTAGACCCCATTTGATATGCCTCAAATTCAAAGATACGCAACTGAAAAAAAAAATGGAGTTATTGTCACTCCAAATTACTCCTTTTTAATTACTTCTTATAATTATTTTTTTAATTAAAATAAGTATTTATTTTATCAAAAGTGAAACAAACAGGTTCTTATTCTGTTTCATCTCATTTTATTATATTTTATTTTATTCGAGTGATAGGCTGTTTTAGTTCGTCACTTTGTACTCACAGGATATTTTAGTAGTCTCTGACTTTGCTTATGTGACATGCTAACAGCCTATATGAGCTGTTATTTCTCACTTATAAATCTACGTAAACGATCAAACGATGTCATTTTGCTTAATCGCCAAAGTTACTCCAAGTTTTGAGGTTTAAAATTGAATTATATTGTATGCAATTTGAAGGACTAATTGAACTATCTATTTTGAGATTAAGCAAACCAATGTCATTTTATCGCTTACTTAGACTCCTAATAAGTGTCAATTAACCTACCATACAGTCATTCAGCATGTTATGTAGGCATTTTGCCAGTATCATTTAATATTAGTGACTAAAATAACTACGAAATCCGAAATCATAGACTAATTCAAACATTTTAAAAAATCAAAAATTAAAATATTCTATGATTACAAAGTAAAAGAATAAATCAATAAATATTTCTATTTTAGTATTATGCTATGTTGAGCTACTAAACTACTCTGTCAATATCGTGTGTATGAAGAAGGGATGCACCGACTATGACTATAATTTGATAATTTGAGGAGCATGTGGGCATATGAAGAGAATATTTGTTGAAAGGTTGCCACCGAAAAGTAAACCAATTGGACCTCAAAGGTAGGAATTATATCAAACCTTCTATTGCTTCATTTTATTGCCGCCCTTGCAGTCTTCTTGGGTAAGCATTCTTTATTTTCATCTTTCTCTTATTCTTATCCTTAACTTGTGAGAAATACTTTTTAATTTTTTTACTAAATAATCTTATAAATTATTTTATTTATTAATTAAAATAAAAATTGAATATTTTTTATTTTTCAAGATATAAAAATTATATAATCTTTTATTCTTTTTATTTTATGAGATAATAAAAATATATATATATACTCATTTGTGAATGCATGCGCAAATTTTCGTGTTATCTAAATCCTCAAAGATACTGCATATTCCTTCTTGTCCTTATTATAAGATATAAATACCTAAATTACACATACTATTAAAGATAGTTAGTTGTATTAATTTTCTTAAAAAGTGAGATGATATATCAATTTTACCATTCCTTAAATATTGTATTTAGTGGTTGGTATAATAAAATTAAGGCATTTAATAGGAATAAATAAAGAAAATAACCATAAATACTTTATGAAATTTATGCAATACCTTATAAAAAAATCACAAAATTCTTCTAAAATGTGTCTTATAATAAAGAACTGAGAATTTGTTAGGATAAACTGCCCCAGGATAATTTATTTCCCTTGAATTAGGGGACAGAGCAATAGGAGTAGTTGGGATGCATATAACTTCACTGAAATTGAGAATAGAAATGATATGACATGCACGAATCAATATTTTAAGCCATTTTTGCATAAAATGAGACTAACAATGGGAAAAACAAAATTTACCGTTTTTTTATTTTTGAAAAATAAGAATACCGGAATACTACATCATTTTTTTTTGAAAAAATAAAAGCTTTTATCATTTCAAGTGTTTTAAAATTAACAAATATATATATTCTATCATCAATTTTCTTAAAAAATTAGATGATACTACAAATCAATGTTATCATTCTTTAAATATTGTATTTAATGGTTGGTATAATAAAGTTAAGTCATTTAATAAGATAAATAAGAAAAATAATCATAAATACTTTATGTAATTTGTGCAATATCTTATTAAAAGGATTACAAAAACTTTTCCAAAATATGCCTCGTAATATGGACCAATGGAGTATTATTTAAGTAACTCAATAAGAAGTATATGTAGTTATAATGTGTATTTAGTTTTTAGTTACCAAAATTTAGTTTAATTAAAAATAAATTTAGTAAAAGTAAGTTGAGTTAAAATTTAGTTTAGTTTAATAAAAATTATGTTTAGATATTTTTTTCTTGTGTGTACTAAGGGTATCTCTCAGCGAACAATCGATGATTAATCACTTTCGATGCGGAGATATTACCGTAGTGAGAACAACATCTCCAACAAAGTCTTTTCTATATGTACGACCAAGATTCAAACCATTGTGAGCATGCTTAGATACTTTTATCTAAAAGTAAGGTTGACAACTAAATATTGTTTTTATAAGAAGATAAATGTACTTTTATAAACTAAAAAAGAGAGTTGAAGGTATACTTTTAACAAACAAAAAGTGACTCACATGATTCGTTCAGGAGAGATGTTATATCATCTACTAAATCTTCTTATAAATCTTTCTACTTATTTAATTTTGACAATTGTTATTTATTATTTTAAAAAATAAAAACTTAATGAAAAATAGATGATAATTGTTAAAATCACATGGATAGAAAAATTTATATGAGGATTTAGTATTTTTCTTTGTTCAACAAACGTAAATTGAAAGTTGGTTGAAAGTGGATTAAAAGAATTTAACGTAAAGCTAAACAATATAACATGTAGTTACATGCATGTGAAAAATGGGTGGAGACAATTTATTTAAGAAAATGCAAGAGTGGAGACATGTATGAGGGACACAGTTTTCCTTTGAGTACTTGGTATCTGTGATTCGAACCCAAAGTCGTTACTTAAGTTAAAAGAATTTGCTAGCCTTTTTTTTATCTACGTGATAAGTATTATTAGAAGACAATTATGTTCGAGCTAGATAGAATCACTATAGACAATAAACTCACATTACAATTATTCAAAGCAAAAACTTACCTAGGATTATTTAGATTTAAGACCATTGGCAAAACTAGAATAACCATGCATCATATAATCTACGTACCTCAATGAGTCGACGATAATCTTGTACCAATTGATTCACTTATTTAGTGGTAATGAAAAAACTACTTTAACACGTTATGTTATATTTAAGGGCGGCTTATACATATTTGAAGGTCTAAAGCAATTTTTTGATATATGATCTTTTAAATATATATGTTAAAAAAAGAATTAAAGTTAATTATACAATCATGTACTACCTCCGGTCCTTATTATTAGACCCCCTAACTAATTACAAGGATTAAGAAAAAATAGTTAAGTTAGTTAAAGTCATTAATTATGTCTATAATTTAATTGATTTTCCTATATTATCCTTGATCTAATTAAGTTATTGGAATCATTAATACCATATTTATCTTTCACCCAAATTAGTTGGGGATAAGGATATTTTGATAAAAAATTAATTAATGATGCAAAAATCTAAGAGAGAGTCTTATAAAAAGGACCAAGAAAATTTCTCCAAAGGGTCCAATAAAAAGGATCGAAAGTAGTATATAATTAATGTATCATTTTTTACTAGTATAATTTCTTTTAAATATTATTTATTTATATTCAATATATTATTAAAAGTAAATATATTTTTTAAAATTTTGTTTGTAAAAATATTATTTAAAAGCCTATTTTTTTTCTAAATTTTTTAGGGTCCAAAGCGTTGCTTTAATTACTTGAATCTTGGTAGGTACCCTCACTATATATTTTTCATTTCTTGGAGTATTTCTCTTTACTTTAGGTGAAGTTAGAGAGAATTAGGTAAGTAGATAAGTGATTAAATGGCAAGTGAAGAAATTGCAACTACCACTCTTATGGTCCAAGACGGGTTGAAATGCTTGATCATTCATTTGTTTTCAAAAAATCACTATTATTTATTTCACTCAATTTATTACTTTTTTTTTTCATTTCTTTCTTTATTACACTACATTTAATATTTTATTTTTTAATTTTAATTTTTGATTTATATCTCTTCTTTTACAACGTGTTTATTGTCTAGATGTAGAGAAATCTGAGGAAAGGAAATTATAAGAAAAATAAAATAAAATAAATAATTTTTTTAATTTCTCTCAAACTGAAAAAAAAAATTACATCTTTGTTTATATTTTTCTTTCTTTTCAATTTTTCTCCTTGGCAAACATATACTCATAATAACTTAAGGTTGACTTAGCAGTGTAAGGCCTCGCTAAGTTCATAAGAAGGACGATCCGCAGCAAAAAAAACTCGAATTTCAATCTTACCTATGCCGAATTCTCGAAGACCAGCGCCTATCTCACACAGGGTGAACGAATTTAATTTCCTCCTACAGTAGAGAAACTCGTAAATATATATCTATATATATATATATACTTAAAACCCTATAACCAAAATTAAAATTTACATCAATAATTGCTATTTGTTTTTTTGTTTTATGAATTGTCGGTGGATTGGGTGTCTATGAAACTCTATTCGGTCAAACTAGGAGACCTTTGTTTTCTTAGGTAGGTGTCTACTGTCTATACATCCATAGTAGTATAAAATTTAAAGATAATTTTAGTCCAAAAATCGTTCAAAATATATATATTGTCCAAAAATATTTCTTTAATGAAGTCCATCACCTAAGCAAAATTGTCCGAAGAATTAGTGCATGTTTGAAAAATTGCTAAGTTGGATTAGAATTGATTTTGAAGAGTTAAAATTGATTTTGATTGATAAACTAGTTGTTTATTTTTGTGTTGAGAAAAAGTTAAAATTGATTTTGAGTTGTCAAAATTGATTTTGAGTTATCAAAATTGATTTTGGCTGAAGCAATGTGAGACTTACTTTCACATTCAGTTGAAAAATCTACACTGCATTTTTACCCAAAACTTGCTTCTGAGGAAAAAATCCCCAAACATAATCACGTTACTTTAAAATTAATTTTACACAAAATTAATTCTATAAAATTACTTTGATGTAAAATCAATTCTACCAACCCTAAATCAAACACATACTTAATCTAATCGCTCTAGAAAGAAGAAGAATATTATTTTATGATTTCCATATTAATAGATTAGGCTTTGAATTATTTTAAAAAATTGTTTTGATCAGAAGTTCAACACTCATTATATTGCTTCGTTAGTTTGCAAGGGCAAAACTTAAGATTTGATTTATTTGAAAAAGATTGAACGTATGGTAAATTAAGCCATTGTTTATATATATAATTTGAAAATTAATGTTGGGGAAATTATTTTTAAAATCTTTTAGTATTTTTTTTTTTGGTGAAAGTGGGGGGCAAAGCATCAATAAAACTACAAACCTCTTATAATACCCATAAGTGAGTAATCAAAAGACAAAGCCAAACAAAGAAAAGGCGAAATAACATCATAAACTTTACAACCTAAATTTTGGACATGCTTAGACTTTGCTAGAACATGTGCAGCACAATCTGCTTCCCTTAAAATATATTGGACCATGAATTGAGCCAAGCCACCAAGTTCCTTCTAAATCGCGTTCACTAAAGCGAAGGCAGAGTGAGCGGACGGACAACCTCCGTTAATGAAACGCGTTGCACTTAGAGAATCCAACTCAATGACAACCCGCGTAAACCCTCTTAGCTTCAAACCCTAGAGGATATGCCACAATTCAGCCACAATTTAGCATGTATAATGGAGCAAACACCAAGATTGCAGGCGAATCCAACGATGAAAGAACCACTATGATTCCTAATGACTCCCCCACAGGAAGTTAACCCATTACTAGAATAAGCAGAGCCATCACATTTAAACTTTACCCACTATTCCAGCTGTAAGCTCCAAGCAACATGAACCACATCAGTTTGTCGGCCATGCACGCCCATGGACTTGGGTAGAGACCCCTCCTTAGCATTTAGCCAAATTAATTAAGAGTACCTAACGTTGAAAATTGAATATTCTCAATCACGTAGCTGTTCTGACGTTGCCAAATACAGTGACATGATATACCAAAAACGGTGCTCCACTCCAACACCGAATAATGACCCATTGCACACATAAAATTGGCTTTAACCCACTGCTTCAGCTCCATATCAAAAAAAAGATGAACGCTAGTGCTGAGGAATGGATCGAAGCCAAAAAAACATGCACATGGGAGCAATCACGCAGAGCATGGAGAATCATTTCAGAACATTCACAACATAAAGCACAAGTATCCTCTGATGCCATACGACGCCGTAAACGAGCAAAGTTGGTTAGTAAGGCATCCTGATAAGCTTTCCACAAGAAAGCACGAGTTCTTTGGGGACCTTGCCACCTCCATATGTATATGTACGCTTTGTCAGCTTGCAGTTATTGAAGCCCCATTAACTCTGCATATGCGAACTTGACGAAGAAGGTTCCATCCGACGTATATCTCCAAGCTACTTGATCCGAACTAGCCCAAGAAACCAGGGGCCTAATAGCCAAGATGCTAGCACAAACATCTGCAGGGAACCATTAGCCAACAACGAAGCATTCCAAACCAAGTCAGCCCCAGCAAGATGCGCAACTGATAAGGCCTCCTCACTCAAAGATAAAGGCTTGATCACATGGTCTTCAACAGCCCGATCGAAGGAACCGATCAGAACAAACATTAACATTTCTACCATCGTGGATGCACCAAATAAGACCATCACTTACCTTTCCCCACACCGAGAAAATTCTCCTCCAAGGATTAGAATCAGTAGCGCGTCTTGTCACCTTTGGAATAGTGTCATTACCACACCCATACTTTGAACGGAGCACACGAACCCACAAAGCCTCTGGTTTATGGATCATGTTCTAACCCATCTTTATGAGGAAAGCTTGATTCATGACTCTAGAACAGCGAATACCTAGACCTCCATAACATGAAGACCTACACACAATGTCCCATCACACAATATGAACCTTACGAGAATGAGCAAGGTAATCTACATAGAATACATAGGTAACGCTGACAACACAAACTTCATTAACGTTATCCTACCAGCAAAGGACAACGTATTTACTTTCCAACTACTAAGACGTTGGGAATCCCTTTCTAAGATAAAAGCATGGGAGCGTTTAGAAACACACTTATGATTAACTAGCACCCTTAAGTACTTGGCCAAATGAGCGATTCTCCTAAAACCTAGAACATTAATCATTTTAACTCTAGCTACATGAGGGACATTTTTGGAGAAGAAGACCCTAGTCTTATCTTTACTCACATGTTGGCCCGAGCTAGCAGAGAAAAACTCTAGACAAGTATTGATATTCTCCACATTTTTTATAGAAGGTTCCCCAAAAAGAACTAAGTCATCAGCAAAAATAAGATGAGATAGTTGAGGACCCCCTCAAGACGACTGAATTTGGTTCCACAACTCATGAGTTACCCCAAATTAATAAGGTGAGACAAGCGCTCAATGCACAGAACAAAAAAATACGGTGAGATGGGATCACCTTGGCAGACACCTTAGTTATGCTAATTAATGGCTAGAGTAGCAATGGCTAATTTCATGTTTGGTTGATTTTTTTTTAATGGTCATTTTTTTTCTTAGATGTCCCCTGCCTTATAAATTAATTATCGGATGTAATTAGATTTATCCTCTTACGTTATCACCTTTGTTTGTAAAAATAATCTTTTAACTCTTTCAACTGCTATTTTCCAGTTTTTCTATGGGCACTAAGAATATCTCCAAGCAAACTGTCAAACATTAATTCTTTTGAGGCGAGAAAATCACTGAAATTAATATAAATTCTCTTATCAAAACTTTTTTTATGCTCACAATCTCGAAAAAACTTTTTTTAGGTGCACAATCATAATTCAACATACTTAAATCACGCATGTACAACTGTGCTCAGTTTAATCTTTGGAAGGGAATTTCTACTAACTCCATTCGTGGAGAGGGTAAACACTATTTGGAAAGTTTGATTTAGCGACTGAATAACTAAGACTACTAATAGCTAATATCAGGTTGCTAACCATTTTGAGTGTTAACACGGTGGTTAACTCTGTCACTAATTATTTAGCGACCTTATAAAATAAGTTTAACGACCAATTTCCTTGGTCGCTAAACAAACTTTGTTATACCTCCACTCATAAGCTTAGCTTTTAAGGCATCAGTTTTATTCTTAAGTCTTTATATTTGCTAACTACTCTCTACTTATATTTTACTAATTTTTTAGTTTTACCCAACTTAACTTCACCTTTATCAAAGCAAATTAACAACAGCTAACCCCTTCTTCTCCGCACATCTCAATTGAAGGGTTGCAAATCGAGGTTCACTTCGCATCTTGATCACAATTTTAGCTTTTCCAGCAAAAATTCGCCATGCATGGGTTCAAAGTTTTAAATCGAGCTTCTCTTCGTAGTCAACCGTTGTTTGAAATTTAATAAGTTTCCAAATTCGCCATGAATATCAAAGCAAAGGTGAATAATAAAGTTGTCAGAAAACGAGAGGGAGAAGGTCCAAAGAAGAAGCTAGTTACCAAATCTGTTAGAGCTGGTCTCCAATTTCTTGTCGGAAGAATATGGCATTACTTGAAGATGGGATTATGCAATTTATATCAATAAAAAAGCGTATCAGAAGTCCAAACGCTAATGAGACTTGCAGACGACAAACTCCCTGGAAGTAGCTCGAAAAGGTGTTCCAGATCGACAAATTAACAACTTTTATGAATTTTGTTTCAATTAGGATTTTCATTTCACTAATTTGTTTATGGATTGTACTTTAGAAGATTAAACCTTTTTCGTCTCTCACTTTACTCAAATACACGGTTGGAATTGGAGGTTAATCCCTAACTTCTTCTAGTGGTACAACCAATCAACGTATCGTTGCCACAAAGCGCGACGAAGGAAGGCGACACGGTGCTGGAGGTCGAACATCTCGCTGCAGAGCTTGTTGGAGTTGGTGTGGGGATAAGTAGGTTGAAGTAGGGGATTGAAAGAAATTGGGGGAACAAAAAAGATAGGTAAACTATGGTCAAAGTAAAAACACAAAAACAATAAATTATAAGTAGGGTTTATGAGTGAAAGGATAACTTTAACCTCTTCATAACGAGAGTTCACTAGAATTTTCCTTTTAGAAAATAAATTAATCAAAACAAGCATTAAAATTAGCTTATTTGAAAGAAAAAAAAAAAACACCTTTCCAAAATTATTTGAGACAATTACTGTTTGCATCAAGTATTCCATGAGAAAAAAAATAGTGACAAGCAAAATGGTACTACATTATAAGGGTGAAAACAGGTCAGGTCTATTTTATAATTGATGGAGTTAAACTTGGCTTATTGGCTTATCATAAGCTCATTTTTCAGGCTAAACCTAGCCTATTTAAAAGCCTATTTATAGGTCTACTTTGTCCCAAGGTCTCTAAAAAGACCAATAATTCTATCTTGAATATGCCATCAAGCCACTAAATAGACTAATAGGCCTTTTTAACAAGCCCTCTAAATGAGCCTAATTTATAAACATATTAAAAAATTTATTATATTTATATTTATAAAATTTATAATATATATTAAAATTTAATAGGCCGGTCTATTAAACTTAATAGTCTTTTTTTTAAAAGCTTGTACCTAGTTTTTTAATTTAAATAAGCTTTTTAAAAAATCTAAATGTGACATTTTTATTAAACAGATTAGATCAAACTAAACTTTAAATAGATTAGATCATAAGTCTTTATTAAGTCGGCTGGCCTTTTTCTACCTCATGAATTAGACTTCTTTTCGATGTTGATTTAAAATTTTCATGCAATTATTGTTTAGTTGTACAATCTCATATATATATATATATATATATTTGGTTTTCAATTTTTATTTATTTTTGGTTGGATTCCATACTTTTCTGCTGTAATTTATTTATGATTTTCAGATTCTGTATTCCTCCAAAGGTCGTGGGGAGTCAATGATGGCTAGCGGTTCATATTGACAATGGAGTTCCGTCCACGTGTTGCTCGCTGATGTGGATACGGTGGCACAATCGCTTTCGTTCGTTGGAAAGGAATCAAGAAGATCCAACGGTGCAGCATAGAAGTTTCAACCAACAAGTTTTTTGAACACTTGTTAATGAGGTTAATTAACTAATGGAGGTAGGTACACTAACTGGAATTAGAAGCAGACATTTGCCTCATGACCATTGAATATTGTGATCCTGATCACCTGCTGCCACGTCCACCTTTGTAGCGATGAATTTAAATTTCAATCACCAATTGTGTTTTTTCTAGTAATAAGCAAAAGTGCACTTATAACAATTTGAATCGAAAAATTGTTACTAAAATTTTTTTTTGAAATTAAAATTTTTATTTTCAGTATTTTCAATTTTTTTTTTATAAAATTTTAAAAAATAAAAAATAAAAAATAAAAATAAGAAATAAAAATGCAAATTAAACCGCCACTAAATTAATATATTAGATTCTCAATTATGAATTATTATGTGAAAATTAGTGAATATATAAAATATTGTTAAAATATATACTAGTTGCGGCCCTATATGTACTTAGACTATGTTTCATAATAATATAAGCATTTAATTATTTCTTTTTACAAATTTTAGTCTTTTTTAAATATAATGATTATTATTTTTATTAGTAGTAATTTATTCGAATAAATGAAAATAAAATAAAAACAATAATAAATTAAATATCTTTAGTGCTTTACCTAGGAATTTATGTTAAATCTTTTATGCAGGGGGTTTGTATTCCTTCTGTTCTTTTTTAACTATTATAGTTTTTTTTAAATTATTATTATTTTTTATTTGTTACTCTAATGTTAAGAAAACATTTATTACTTGCTTTTTCATTATACCAATGTTTGTTTATTATTTTATAAATTTATTATAGTAGATAATTAATGATCATAAAGTTTAATAAGAAAATAAAAGAAAATTGTGTGAGTTTTTACAAAAATAAAAATATTAATTATTTTTTTTAGTGTATGTGATTTATAAAAAAATAGAAAAAATTAAAAAGTAATTCTTATCATTGTCATTAAATAGAAGTAATTTTCTATTTATCTTTAAAATTAATTATTTTTAAACAATAACAAATAGACTTTAAATATTTTTATAAAAAAAAATAGACTCTAAATATTTTTATAAAAAAAAATAGACTCTAAATATTATTTATTTTTAAAGATAATGCCTAACAAATCAATATTAAAAGTTTTTTAATAAGGAAGATTTATTAACAAGTACGAATAATACTAAAAGTTTACAATAAAATGTCTAAGGAACAAAAATCAAGAAAATATATAAAAAGTATAAAAGCACTGCCCACCACAATCAACTGCATAAAATTAGTTTTTGGTTACAAAAATTAGTTTATATTTTTTGAAATAGAAAATTAATTTATACTTTTTGTTGTAAAAAAATAATTTATATTTGAACTTAATATCTTAATAATGGTTTAAAATGATTTATTTGTTTTTGAAAAATGATTTTATCTAAATGGCTTTGGGTGGGCGGTGAGAAGATATTACTTATTTTATTTTATTTTTTAATGCATATATTACTTATTTTATTTGAAGATAAAGCGTGTTCATTCAAGCAAACTATATCAGTCTTTGCATATAGAAAAAGAAAGCCATATCGGTCTATTCCTCCTAATTTTTTAGTTCCATTATTGATTATTGATCACCTTACCCATTTTTCAGTGATTTTTTCTTTTATTTATTTTTTATTTATCAGCGTGAAGACACGTTTGTGGAGGCTGATATTATCCAATGCACAAATTAAAAATTGTAATGGACGTCATGAACAAAAATGATCAAATTTCAAGACAAAAAAAAGGACAAATTTCTGTTTATTATCTATATAAAATATAAGTAACGTCGTCCAAAAAATATATATATATAAAATATAAGTAACTTGAGCAAATTTCTTTTTTTTTTTCAAGTCTAAATAAGAAAGAAAAAGATTATCAAAAGCGTGAGGACAATCTAACAACCGTTTAATTTAGATTTTAGTAGAATAAAAAAGAAAAAACACATCAATCAAAATAAAAATCAATGATTAAAATTATTTATGCACAAGAATCGAAATAATTTAATAGAAGTCAATAATTTTAATTTTAATCAAAAGTGATTTTGACCAAAGTTCTGTTTGGTAACACTAGCTTATAATTTATGACTTGTTACTTATAATTGAGTATATGTGTTTGGTAAAATTAATTTATTATGTAGCTTATATTGATTACATAACTTAAAAGAACAAGTAATTATTACGTATAAAATATTTTATTTGATAGAGTAAACATATAATAAATAAGTAAAAGGTAAAATAAAAAAGAATTATTGAAAACTATTTTTTATAAATTATAAACCACTTAAAATAGTTTTTCTAAACTAGCTTATAAAAACTAACTTGTCAACAAATATCTCCATCTACTCATAAATTATAAATTATAAATTCCTAAATAATTTATAAATTAATTATATCAAACACACTTCAAATTTAAATCCAAAACAAACAGGCCATAATCCTCAAAAATTTATCCTTATCTTTTGGCTAGCTAGGATTTTGCTCAAATTTGAATTTAATTTTAATTTAATGTAAATTACTGGAATTCCAGAACGTTTGCGAAGCATCACATTCACGCGTAAATAATTCCGCAGACAAAAGTAAATTTTAATTGGTAATTTAAAAAGTAAATTTTAATTGTATAAAATATTAAAAAAATACGCACAAAACTTATACACACCAATATTAAAATGAGAGAGACTAGGAAAGGTAATTTATATCCATTGATTTGGCACAAATCTCGATTTAAAATTGCTTAAATATGTGGCATAAATTAAAAACACAAGACTATCATTAGATTCTGGGAGCTTCTGGATTTTGACTCTGTGAGGATTCCTATCTTATGATTCGTCAAAGTTTTTCATTCAAAAATATAAGTTAAACAATTTTTTTTAGCATCTTCCTCAAAATATAAATCTCATGAATTTAACCAAAGCTGTAAGTAAAATATACAGACGGATGCACATATGTTTTGATGGTGACAAATAATTTTTATTTTTATTAATATTATATATATTTTTTTAAAAAATTGTTCTCATAATTTTAATTTGATATTTATTCTGTTTTTATGTCAAGCTTAAAATAAGGGATTAATTGATTATTTAGTTACTTATATGAAGAATGATATTTTTTATAATGTTAAGGATTTTTTTTTCAATATATATATATATAAATAAATAAATTAATAAAAGTATCATGAATAAAAAAATTCAGTAAAATACTAGAAAAAATACTTAAAATTGCATATTAGGAAAATTGAAACCAAATTCAAAGGAAAAAAAATTAGGAGACTGGAGCTATAAATTAGTACTCTATATATAAGTTACTCCTAACTGAATCGACAAAATTAAGAAATGGTAGTTAGCTCATTAAATTTGTCTAAAAAATAGTTTTTTTAACTATGCCCTCAATTTAAATGTGCTAGTAAATGTTTCGAAAATTAATATTTCTTTCTCTTTCTTATTTCACTTTCTTTCCCACTTTATTATTAATTAAATCTTTGAAAAGTGTGGAAGGGGTAAAAGAGAAAAACTCAACTAATGAGTTAGTTAGTAACTTATATTTAAGACGAAAGATTTCTTCTAGAAGATGACTTATGTATATAGGACCGGAGGGAGTAATAACCAAGGAATGTTATCAAATTCTAGAATCAACTGATCAAATTTTATGTGTTTAATACTAGCTAAATGGAACGAGTTAATTCACTCAAATAGATTATGACAAACTCTCAAATAATTATATAATCACAAATTTAAAATCAAGTCAACGATTTTGACACCTATCTCTGTATTGACTAAAATAATATATTGAGTTCACTCTAACACATCATTTTGTAGCAAGTGGTAACACACATCACAAATAAAAAAAATCAAAAACCTCATGTCTTTACGATGTTCACTTATTTTTCGTGACCCAACATACTCATTAAACAATTAAATATGCATGCTTATGATCCATAAAAGCTTAGTTTGTGATCTTACCATTGATGTGACTCTAGTTGCATAATTTATGTCTCTTTATAAAAAAAATTCAATCTTAAATTTTATCTATTGGCTTATATAATTTTAGTTGTAAGTTATTTAATAATACATGCATAAAATCTTGCAAGTTTACTATTCAAAAATTTGAGTTTACGAGAGTTTTATGAATTAAAAAAAATGTAAACATAATGAAAGAAGAGGATGAATCTTGCCTTTAAGAAAAAGTATATCAATAAAACCCATGAAAAATTGTAAATATATATATATATAAAGTAACCAAAATAATAATATTATTTTGAAGTCACATTTAGTAACTAGTTTATAACTCAATGTACACTTAGAAAGTTTAACTTAATTTTTTCTATCTAATCTCCTTAACATCATTAGTGACATGACATCATTAGTGACATGACATGATGTAACTGATGTAGTAGTATAAACATATTTTATTTTTTTAAATTCATAATCATCCCAAATTAAAAAAATTCTTATTTCCATACACCCATAACGTTATCGTTATGCACGAACGAAGTCAAAGACCACCATTATCATAAACACAAATCGTTGATATTGTATTCACTTGAAGAATGGCTCCGGAAAACACACGGTATTACACGGTATTCAATATCTTTCGTTTTTGGTAATAGTGTTTTTATTGTTCTGATTTTTTTACCGTGGTGTAAGGTCTTTGTCTAATATGGTTTAGGGTCTTTGTTGTTACGGTTTCACACCAGTCTATGGTGTGGAGGGTGAAAAGGTCGAGTATGTGAGGGTTATTGTAGATGAAATGGGTGACTTGGATATTGATGAAATCTATATGGTGGATTTAGAGCTTTGCTTACAATATTTGAGTTTACAACCTTGGGAGTTGTTTGAACACAGACTTTAGGTAAAAAAGTCGATAAAAGGTAATCATAAAGAGGGTTGACATATCATATAATGCTATTACAATTTAAGCTATATCTCTTTTAGTTTTAAATATAAGTCAATTCTGAATCACTGGACTCAAAAAATACAACTTAAATCATTAATTTTGTTTAAAAAATTAAGATTTTTCTAACTATACTCATTAATTTTGTCTAAAAAATTAAGATTTTTCTAACTATACCCCGAAATAAACGTGTTAATAAATGTTTCACTTCAATTAATAACTCTTTTCGCTCTTATTTTACTATCATTCTCTCTATTATTAATTGAATCTTTAAAAATGACAAAAGGGATAGGAGTGGAAATTATCCGTCGTTATAAATTAGTTGTTGACCTATATTTAGGATCAAAGATTTTTTTAAAAATAACTTAGGATCATATATTTAGGATCAGAAGGAGTATATTATTGCTTGTTACTTCATCAATTTCAAACTCAATATTTGAGATTAGGCAATAATGATGATAAAAATATATGTTTAGGATTTAGCAATTTACAGTAGTAGAAAATAGCAAAATATAAATTAAAAAGGTAATTAATATTAATATTGATGTAAAATAGTATATGATTTAACTATATAGTTTGGATTGGGTTGGTTTGATTTTTGTAATTTTTACTCTTCAATCTAAACCAACACAACCCGAATTTGATTGGGTTAAGTGATTGGATATGCCTAATTAAATAAAAAACAAAAAAAAAATTTTTAAAAATCTATAAAATTTATAGTGATATAATATTAATTTTACATAAGTTTAGTGATTTTATTCGCTAAAATAAAACGTAACATTAATAATATAATTATATAATATAACATAGTCTTAACCTAAATAAAGTAGTCAATTAATCCTATAGTCATAATAGGAGGAAGCGATGTTGGCGGCGAGGAGGTCAAGGTGACAGCTACGGTTTATGTTTGTTTTGGAAAGAAAGTAATTAGTAAGGAGAAGTCAATTAGTCGAGTATTGGGTTTAGAATCTTGACTGAAGTCTAAAGGGAGTAAACGACATGAAAAATTAACCATTTAGGAATTTAAGGGCTTATTTGGAACAATTTTGATTTTTAGTTTTTAAAAATTGTATTATAAAACAGTTTTCAGAAACCGTTTTTAAAAAAAGTGAGAGGAGTTTTCAATACAAGTTTGTGTGTAAATTCAGAAAACTGAAAACTAAAACATGTTTTAGATGTTTTCATATTTTAGTTTTTAAATATTGAAAAACAAAAACTGTTCCTGAAAACTGTTTTTGAAAACTCAACTGCTAAACGAGTTTTTTATTTTTCTGTTTTTAAAAACAGAAAACTGTTTTCAAAAAGGATATCAAACTAGCCCTAATTTTGGTAGTTTGGTTTTATTGAATTTTTAGAATGCAAACTTAATACCCAATCCAAATTGATTTGAATTCACTAAAAAATACCTAAATCAACCTAATTACCCGACCAAACAAAAAAAGATGGTTTGATTTAATTTGAATTGCTTGGATTAGTGAATTATCCAACCTATTACCAACCTATATTAGAAGAAGAGATGAGAGAGAAATAAATGAGGCACAAATTCATTAGATGGTTAACTTTTTTTAAAAAGGAATATTAATTGCATATTAAAATTCTAAAATAACAATCATTTTAAAATAAAATTGTTTTATTGTATCTCCCTCTTTTTATATTGCATCATGTTATTTATTTATTTTTATTATCCTTGTTACAAGGTAAATTGCTACCGTAAAAAGAATTTTTCCAAGACTAAAATTAATAAAATCATACTTAAAATTAACAATATTTTAACAAAGATTAAATGAATCAATTTTATCTGAATCAAAAAAGAGATGTTGAAAAACTTATAATTCAATTTAATAAGGTGGGGTATTTATTGGTTCGGGTTGGCATGTTCAACCCGATAAACCAGCCCAATCCAATTTATCTAGTTTAATTAGATTACTCTCTCTGGAATCGATTATAAGCAAATTTGATTAAATTCACATATATTAAAAAATTGGTTAACTTTAATTAATACTCTTGATTTTATAAAATGTCTATTATCTTAATTAGTTAACAACTAATTGTATCATATTTTTATGCACTAAAATGTAAATGTTTCATTGAAAATAAGAAATTTTATCATTAAGGTAGTCTTTGACCTAACTTTTTTTTGGCTTCTCTTTTTCTTATAAGTAAAAGCTAGGTCAAACAGTATTTATGGTAAAGCACATAAATTTAAGCTAGCTTTTTTCTTATGTACAAAATGTAAAAAGTTGGCTTTTAAGCTAGAAGCTATAAATATGAGTTTTTTCAGAAAAAAGCTAGCTTATTTGTAGGTCCAGTGTAATTAATACCTAAATATTCTAATTAACACCTAAAATTTTGAATATCTTTCCCTTCTTTCTTTGTTAAAACCTTCAAAAAGTCTTCTTTTCGTTTATGAATTATTCTCACTTTAATATTTATGAGTTTTATTGTTATTTAAAATTTTTCATATTCAAAAATATTTAATGTTATATTATAATTTTAATAAATTTATATTGCATTTATTTTTTTTGAAAAAATAAAAATATTGAGTTTTATCAAAGAATTTTTTGTATTGCAACTTTATTTTTAACAAATAAAGAAATGCGACAATTAATGATAAGTAACTTAAAAATATTGCCACAAAATACTTTTAATAAACAAACAGTTTTTTATTCATAAGTAGCTTATAATGTACAAAATAATGAAATTATCAAACAGCTTTCAGCTTTTATTTAAAGCTCTTATTTTTAACTTTTACTTAAAAGCAACTTATAAACAAAAAATAAGTCGGGCCAAACGGAACCTAAATAAAGCAAAAGTAATTGACTTTTTCTTATATTTGAATCCAAAAAAAGTTAGTTAAATTTGTTTATTTTCGAATTGGGAGGGAGTATGTCATTGGACTCAACCCGAATTGATAATACCAAATTGGATCTCTATGGATTTGAACCTTAGATTTTGATATTTTAAACCCAATTACTCAATATCTAATTTGACCCGGTTGACTTGTTAAGTTTTATTTATTTCTTTTTTATAGTTCTAAAACTAAATTCATATTAAAGTTACTCTATTTTAAGTTTTATCTTTGATTTTATTATTTAAATTAGACAAAGACTTTATTAAACTTAGATGGTGTGTTTTACTATGTGCATTTTAAATATTTAATTAGTATAATATTAATTATTATTGAATGATCAGTGCAATTAAAACGCAGTAATAATTTTTTGATTTTTTAATCAAACAACTCGATGACCTCAATCAAACAACATTATTTTGGATTTTTTTTACATGAACCCTATCCAAATTAGACTAACAAATTTGACCGGCTTAATTTTTTTTTTTTAATATCTCAAACTCGAATCAACCGACTTTCATACACCCTAAGCCACCTTATAAAGTTATGGGAAAATGTGATTTAACAAAGATATCTATCTTCTACGAAGGTTAATGAAACAATATTGATTTAAGGAAAGAGATTGACATATGATTTTGGTTAAATTAATTATTTAGTTCTTATATGTTTTCTATATTTTTTTTTAGTTTCTATACGTAAAAAAATATTTTTTTAGTCCCTATATGTATCTATCATTTTCGGATTGATCCTTATAGTTGATTTCAATATTAACGGTGTTAATTTTGTCCTATGTGACTAATCTTTGTGAGCCAATCAATGATAGACACATTGACTGTTGATATGAAAATTAATTAATCCCTACACATGTATGTATTTTTGTTTTAGTCCATCTACATGTACTAAGTTTTTATTTTGGTCCCTATACATGTATTTATTTTTCGTTTTAGTCCCTATACTTGTTTCTTCGTTTTAGTAAGGACTAACGGTAAAATAACGGAAGGACCAAAATCACTAATAGAGATACGTATAAGGACTAAAATAAAAATAAAAGACACATAAAAACTAAATGATCAATTTAACCTATAATTTTTATTGATTTGAAAAGAGATTCATATATAATTTTATCGAACTATACAAAACATGTACAATGAAATAACAACAAATGTGACATTCCAAAGGTGAGTTTAAAGACTTTCATATAGAGATAGGTGTTGGGGTGGTGTATTTTTGTCCTTCTATTTTAATTTTATTAGGTTTTTAAAATCTATTAAATTATTGTATTATTATTTGAATTCAGCTAGTGCTCTTAGTTTTATTAAATATTAATTTGAATTAAAAAAAGATAGGCTTTACATTAGAGCTCTAAAACTATGACACACAAAGTGACTGGTTTATTTTAAGCCAAATGCGTCTACTTAAATTGAAATTAAGGAGTGACATTTGTAAGTCAGGTTACATCAAATAATAATATCAGTCTTTTAAAAATAAAAGGTTCATACTCTGAAAGCAAAATATTAATCACTCAGGTCTCAGGTCGTTGTGGTTTTTTTTTTTTTTTTAATTATTTAAAGAAACCAATGATTAAAGCAAAATTGTCCAAATAAATGACAGCTTAAGGAAGGTCCTTTGTGACTGATGTCGACATGATTATATACAGTGGAGAGAATACTGGAAATCCACGTGGCTGATCTGTTGTTCCCTCCATAAATATAAATATAAATATTCCCACTTCAACAAAATTCATTCCAACTAAAGTAAATAAAAGCGCTCACATAACTTTCACAACGTGTCACACAATTCTCGCTTTCTCTTCTTCACTTCTCCGAATATGGCTTCTTCTCGCGTCAGCGTTAGCAACATTTCTTCTTCTCCCTTTATCAAGTCCAATTCGCTTCATCATTTTCCTTCTCCCCTCAAACTTCCAAATCCTTCGTTGCAAAACGGTTCTCACACCGTTATGCTTCAGAAAACCGTTCTCGTTACTGGCGGTGCCGGTTACATCGGTAGCCACACCGTCCTTCAGCTCCTTCTCGGTGGTTTTAGGGCGGTTGTCGTTGATAACCTTGATAATTCATCTGAAGTTGCCATCCATAGAGTCAAGGAGCTCGCCGGAGAATTTGGGAATAACCTTTCCTTTCACAGGGTTTGTTTCGATTTTAATTGCTTGCTTCTGTTTTCCGCTATCGGAATTTGATTTTGTCGGTGATTTTTGTTCTCGAGATTGATAATCTCGGAGATTTAGGTTTACCTATTCGTGGTTGTTATTTCGATTTTGTTATTCGTCCTGACTTGATTTGTGCAATTTTGTGAGTGCGGTGGGGCCTAATCGCTGTATTTTTGTTGTTTGCGCCGTCGTGGCCGTTGCGCATAAGCGGAGTAATTGAGTTAGGAGCTCTGTCTGTTTCGAATTTATCGGGAAAGCTCGCAGTACACTTTTTGATTTGATTGATTTTGGGGAACGGCTGCTTGATTTAGTTGTTAGATCCAAATCTAATATTATTGTAGTGGTTTCAATGATTTCTAACTGCTTTTGCAATTTTTTTATTTTTTCTCATTCTATGCAATTTCTCTTTTCTTAGCCGACTTTGTTGAAGTCACATGTGCTGATTTTTAATTCAATCGTCATGATTTCTGTTGCATTTACAAGACAATTTTGTTTTATTAGTCAGTTGCCGACTATGGTTTAGACATTTATATAAGGATAAATTTCAGTTATCGCTGCTGTTTTACACTGAGCTTCTACGAATCTACTGTGCATATCTTAATTACGAATATTCTAGCAACGGCAGTCGTATATGCCAAAAACTTTAATTACTTAATTTTAAATCTTGTTTTATGAGCATATTTGCAATTAGTTTATTATGGTGATGATCGAGTCTTAACAAAATATTTTGCCCACTGCAGGTAGATCTCCGTGACAGAGCTGCACTAGAGCAAATTTTTGATTCCACAAAGTAAGGATTATGACAGAAGCTTCTATTTTTTAGGTGCTAACTTCTAAGGGACAGAAGTTTCTGTAATCTGTAATAATAATACAAGAGATTCGTCCCTTCCTGTTGGTGCTTCATGTTCTCTTATAGCTGTATTTAATCAGTGATCTTATAATTGTTTCTCATCTCCCTTTTTTTTTTTTTAAATTTTTTAAATTTTATTTTTTGTAGATTTGATGCTGTCATACATTTTGCTGGACTGAAAGCAGTAGGTGAAAGTGTACAGAAACCGTTACTCTACTACAACAACAACTTGATTGGGACAATCACTCTATTGGAAGTCATGGCTGCCCATGGGTGCAAGAAGGTAAATTCCTTCTTGTTCTTGGACCTGCACGATAGACCTTGACTGCTTGGAATGGGAAAAAAAATAACATTAATACTCTCCAACAGCCATGAAAGATACATGAGCCTGGAGTAGTTGCGTTTGCTTTTGCATCTTCGGTTGTTCATTCTAGGATGCTTATTCTAGAGTCCTTGTTCAATATAGTCCTAAATAGGTTACTGTCATAGTGATTTGGCTGTATTAGTGGGACTGGGAAAGTATTAAGTACCTTGAAGTTTTTTGAAAGGATGGTCATGCATTTTATTGCGTCTATGCTGCGTTCTGCTTATTTCACTAATTCTTTTATTTATTTAAATGATTTCAGCTTGTGTTCTCATCTTCAGCTACCGTATATGGTTGGCCAAAGGAGGTTCCATGTACAGAAGAGTCCCCTCTGTCAGCAATGAACCCCTATGGACGAACTAAGGTATGATTAGGAAACTGCCAGGAGTAATTGTTAAAAGGTGAAACTAAGCCTTGATTTGAATTCTATTTCGTTGCCAACTACTGTTGGGCTCTTGTACAAAATATCTTCAATAATTTTTAAAATATTTTTTGCATCAAGGAGGATCCCTTATCCTCCAAATTCCTTGTAATTTTCTTCTCTGTCCCAATGAAATTTCCTTTTATCAGAAGAACTAAACACTTAAATATTGATTATTTTAATGCTTCTCTAGAAGTCTGCATTGATATCTAATGAGATTTTTGTTTTTCAGCTTATTATTGAAGATATTTGTCGTGACTTCCACCATGCAGAGCCAGATTGGAAAATAATATTGCTGAGATACTTCAATCCAGTGGGTGCACACCCTAGTGGTTATATTGGGGAGGATCCTCGTGGAATTCCAAACAATCTCATGCCATTTGTTCAGCAGGTTGCAGTTGGCAGACGGCCTGCACTGACAGTTTTTGGAACTGATTATAACACAGTTGATGGCACTGGGGTATGTTCTCACTGCCTTCAACTTTTCCACTTTAATGTTTATTGGACAGGAAAATTGCATGACGTTTTAGGCTTTTAGCAAAGTTCATACTACTACGCACACTTTCTGTTTGGTTTGGTATATTTTTGTTCCTTACAAATTACTATACTAGGTTCCCTCCCAATATGTTGGATACATCCTAAGCTACCTTTAATAATTACAGATGGATCATTTCGTATGCCAATTTTCTTCTACTTGAATTCCCTGATTAATTTATTTTGTTTGGTTCAAAGGAGGGGAGGGGAGGGGAGGGAAAATAAAAAATTGAGTGTGTTTGGTTCAAATGGAGGGGAGGGGAGGGAAAGTAGTGTTTTTGTGTTTGGTTGGAGGGAAGGGAAGTGATTTTATGTGTTAATTTTACCTCCCCTCCCCCCCAAATCCCTCCAATTTTGGAGGGGAGCAAAATTGCTCCAAAATCCCTCCCCTCCTTTTCCCTCAAACCAAAGTAAACTACTTTCCCTTGTTGGATTTCTGTTGGATGCATTTGTTTCTCATTTTGAAGATTTTTTTTTATTTCTTCAAGAATCTTACTAGTGGGCTTTATATATTGTTTTCAGGTTAGGGATTATATTCATGTTGTTGATTTAGCAGATGGGCACATTGCTGCATTGCTTAAACTAGATGAATCTGATATAGGTATTATTCTAAATTTACAATCTCACCTTCTGTCATTTTGGTGAGTTGAGTGGCCTTGGCTATGTTGCAAATTTTTTGTGGTAAAATTTTATTCTAACTTTCATTGATTGTGTATACAGGTTGTGAGGTTTATAACTTGGGAACAGGAAAGGGAACATCAGTTCTGGAGATGGTGAGAGCTTTCGAAAAGGCCTCTGGAAAGGTAATATAGACAAATGTTTTCTTTTCTGGTCTTTATGTCACAGCATAATCTTTGCGTGCAACTTAGATGCCGGTTTTCCTAGTGTTTTTGTTGGGCACATGTTTTTTCCGAGTTCGTGGGTTGGGTCTTGTGATATTTTAAAGCTTGCTGAGAACCAGTGCTTCATGTGCATTGTCAATGTAGTTATGTGATGTATGCTCAGTAACTCGATCACGTGGAAGTTTGGTGTTTTAACCTGCTTGGACCCCAAGACAAAAGGGTTTTGAAGTTTTTTCTATTTGTGGTTTTCAAACTTATGTTTAGGATACGTAGCTCTCAAAGTTAAACTTGTTGCTCTAATCTCAGTTGCCACTTTTTGCTGTATGGAGTGCGATAAAGACAGGAAAAGTTGGCAATTAAATGTTCTAAAAATCAAATAATTTCCCCAGATTCATTAGTCAACCTCATCTTTTGTTTTCAGTCTCATGTTTAGTTTGTTAATATGCATAAAACCCAGAACATTGGCAATCAAGTAATCCATATTATATTTCGATTGAGCAATTTTTCAGTGAGTGAATAATTAATTCTATTGATTCTATTGATTCTATTTTTGTTCAGAAAATTCCACTCGTGATGGCTGGCCGTAGACCTGGTGATGCTGAGATTGTTTATGCATCAACAAAGAAAGCAGAAAGAGAGCTTAAGTGGAAGTAAGTATTAATTTGTTTTCAAATTGATGGGTTCATGTTTTGTTTTCTTCTTTCTGGTCTTGAATGGACATATCATCTTGTTGATAATCATCAGCATCCTCATTAGATGATAGATGCATATTTATTTGTGATCAATGGTTTTCATGTACATCGACTCTACCTCTTAAAATTTACTACTATTATATTTTGAATCATCTCTCAAAAATATATCTTACGTGGCAGGGCAAGATATGGCATTGATGAGATGTGTCGTGACCAATGGAATTGGGCTAGCAAAAACCCTTACGGCTATGGATCTAAAGACTCCACGGATTAACGTTGACAACCGTTGAATATACTATATATATGTTCCCTTTAGGGTTCTTTTCTGAACCCTGCCACACCATAGGTCTTGTGAATTTAGTTTTTCTCAAAATCTTCTTTAGTGATTTTAAGGTGACAAAGTTCTTGTATGATTACAGATTTACAGTTTCTAGTGACGTGGTAGATAAGCAGTGAGTTACTATACTGTAATTTAAATGTTCTGTAGGTTATGCATTATAGGTTTACTATACTGTAATTTATTGGTTATTTAGATGTAAGGATCCTCTCGTGTTCCACATGAACATGGAGCGTCCTGTTTTGTAAATCTAAATCACATTTTATTGAAAGTATGTTTAACAGGTATTCTTACCTCATTATTCTTTGTTGAAAGATACCTCATTGTTCAGATTGAATTTTATTAGCATTTCTATGAAATTTTGAATGAATTCTCACCTGTATGCAATTATTGGTCATGAGAAAATTCCTCTAATTTCCGTTCGGCTCCGACCATGCTATCTTGCACAACAATAAGCCCACATTCAGAAATTTATTTGCTTTTCCCTGCTTCTAATGAAGTGAAGAAAAGTACGAGGAAAGAATTTTATGGAAGTAGATTTGATTTTGTATAGTTGATTATTTTTGGAGATGTGACTCTCTCATAAAACTTGGGTTCAAAGACAAATAAAAAACATCTTGTATCGAATTAAGAGGAATCTATGGTTTCAATGTTGAAAGAATTTATGGATTCACCATTTCCCAACAACAAAAGCCAACGCCATTTGACACAAGTTTGAACAAAGACGTGAGATACATGGTCTACACATCATCATGTTTCTAGAGTATAGTGCTTTTGAGATTTTTGTCACAAAATAACCGTTCTTGAGCTGAAGATACTGGGAACTATGAGGTGAATCAGATCTAGCAGGACGATGAGATTGGTGTGTGGGTGAAGGTAAAGAAGAAAGAGCATGCAATGAGTATTCAGTATTCTTGTAGTTGGAGGAAGAACAAAGAACCCGGAGGAAAAACACTAAAATAAAAGCATCAAATAATTTTTTGGTCTCTAAAATTATAGCAAATCCGGTTTTGGTTCCTTTTTAAAAAAATTTCTGCGTTTCTAATCCTTTGATTTGTTCTTACTATCAACTCTGGTAGTTAAATGTAAACATGACATAACTGGGTGTGTTGGCAAGTGCTTAGTTACGTTAGAGTGCAGATGAGAGATGAGAGAGGGGTATATAAGAGAAAGACACTACAATGCAACTTAAAATCTTAAGGCTTTAGGTGAAAGTCTTTTCACTTATGCACCTTCCACTTAGTTCTTAACTATCCAATGTGGGATATCATTTACCCACTTCACACTTGACTTCCAATATTTTCCCTTAAGTGTGAATCTTAATTCTTCTACACGTGGGGTGATAATTCATCACCATGGAGAAGCACGTAGTCTCGGTTTTCGAATCGACCTGACTCTTGATATCACTGTCGAGAGCGTCTAGATGAGAGGGGTATATAAGTGAAGGACACCACAATGTAACCCAAAACTTTAAGATATTAAGTGTAACTGTGTAAGGGCCTTTTTCACTTATAAACCCTACACTTAGCTCTTAATTATCCTATGTGAGACTTCACTTCCCACTTCACACTTGATTTTTAATACTCTCCCTCCAATGTAAAAATCATCTTTCATCATTAGAATGGCTTCATCTCCAGCGGAAGTATTTTCGTTATTCACGCGTACACTATGGTCTGCATTGCTCTCTTCAACGCCCCATGGTCATATTGCGCTCTTCCATTTCCCATGGTCTAACCCAACAAGTTAGAGCTCTATTAGTTAACAGCCAAAGTTAACAGCGGTGACAACAAAAACAATTTTATACTAATTTAAAGGGTTAAAAGAAAATGCTATATTATGGGGACTAAAAAGTGATTCGTTAAGAAAAACATTTGTACGTCACTTTCCTCTTCTTTGTATTTTTGGTCTGGTATTAATGCTGCTAAGCTGCCGTAAAAGCAGGCCCATTGGGCCAAGGGTGATACACAAAAATGTTTGAGTGTGACTATTTATAAATAGATGGGATTAGCACCATCATTATTGGAAGTAACACCATCATTTTTAATATATAGATTTATGATTCTTATATACAAAAGGAATGGTGAGATTTCCAAAATTGGATGGTCTGAATCCCTCTCATCGTATTTATAATAGCGTCAATGCATTTATGTCTACTACCATCCTTAAGCATCTATTGGACAAAAAAGTATTGAAATATTCTTAAAACACCATCCCAAGTTTTAAATTTCCAGGTTCTTCGAAAAATTCCAGAAGATTTTCTTTTGGGTAATTTTCAAGAAGTCTTCCTTCAAAAGGTAATTTTTTTTGAAGAATTATGTGTTTTTGGAAGGCTCTCTCCTGAGAAATTATGAAAGTATTAAAGTAGAAGATGGCAATTGATATAACTTGGCCGTGAAGGCACTATAAATGAACCAACCTTCACTTGAATTTTTTTCTCTCTTATCTTAGGTAGGTCAGTTATATGCTATGAAGCACGGAAATCAACATCAACTGTGGGATAAAACACTAATACGAACACCTTTACATGGTTCATGTTCAAAGTATAGATCACGAGGACACTACGTATAATATATATATATATATATTACTTTTAGACCAAGAGCTTTAACTCAAATGGTCATGTACCAAGTCATAAGGCTTGAGAGTAGAAGGTCCAATGTTCGAACCTTGACAAAGGAGAATAGTTTAGTTTAAGATGTGTAGTGGGTGTGTGAATATTTCCCTATAAAAAAAAAAATATATATTACTATTTATAAAAGTAGAGAAATGATGTTTGCATTGGATAAGTATGCAGGCATAGGAGCAGACGAAGTCACTGCCACACAACAGCACAGTCTTGAAGGGGAATTAAAAATTCAAATTTCAAATTCACAACTAGAGTAGAAATAGGTCAGATCGTTTAATAGTTCAAATAAAATTTGAATAATTTTTAGGTTAATGCTATAAAAAAAAGTTCATTTAATTAAATAAATCAGGCTTCGAACTTTTTAAAAAGTCTTTTAAACTTAATAAGTTAGTCTATATAAATAATAATAATAATATTAGTGATAATAATAAAAAAAATATAATATGATTATATATGTAATTATTATTACTCCTTGAAAATTAATTTAAATTTTCTATTTTTGTAACATCCCACAAATTCCCAAATAGGAATTGAGAATTTAGGGGTTGTATAGCAATTCTACAAGTGAAGGGAGAAGGACTAAGGAGCAAATATTTAAAAGATAGAGGGGAGGACCTATTTGCAAAACTTAAAGAAGTGTCAAAATTAACAAAACCCTCACTTTCCCCCTCTCATCCAACACTTCACTCTCTTATTTTCTTCCCATTTCCAAGCTCTCCTAGGGTTGCCAAGCACAAAGAAATCAAGCTCCTCTCCATTGATTCCCCACATTGGCGCCTTGGAGAAGGAGATTTGGGAGCTTGGAGAAGTCATTGAAGTACCTAGGTAAGCCTTGCATCTTCTGCCCCTCATTCTTGGATAAGACCCATTTTTGGGGCAAAAGGTCTCCCAACCCCATTTCTAACATGCAAGCTCTTGAATGGGTACCCATGGGTGCTAATAGTTTGTATTTGTGAATTTTAGGGGCTACCAAGTCATTGAGTAGCAACTTGAAGGAATTGGAGACTATTTGAGAATAAGGATACACTTGGAGGAGACAAGGTTTTGGAGCTTCACTTGAGAGGTAACCCCACAAAACCCCAAAATTAGGCTAATTAGGGAAATAGAATTGGTAGGACGTTAGGTTTTGGTATATTGTGAAAATGTGATAAAAATAAGTTTAGAATTGCTAGAGTAGATGTTGGATTTTGACACATGTATCTTGATTGGAGTTATGATGATTTACATATAAATATACATGTTTGAACTTCTAAATTGATGATTTAGTTGGATGCACGTGAGTTGATGATTGAGCTTTGAGAAATATGTTATAATGGGTTTGTTCATGTGCATATTGGTTAATTTGATGATTTGGTGCTTAGGTTTGTTGTTCTAGTACCAAGGTGTGAGTGTGAATTGTATGAGTAATGTGATGTATGTTGTTAAATTGAGTCTCTTGAGGTTGGATGTAGAAATATGTATTTGATTTGTGCCAATTTGATTGTATATGTGTGAATTTGTTGTGCCATAATGTGAATAGTGTTTTGAAAGTTAGAATGGGGTCAAGGAAGGAGGTTGAAAGGAAAGAAACTGAGTTTTCAGTGAAATTAGCATAAACTTGTCATCTGTCGTTGGGGCTCGAGCGCCAGGACAAAATTCCTGACAGTGGCAAATGGATGTCTAGCGCTCAAGCGCCAGGATTGGGGCTCGATCGCCAGAATGAAATTCCTAGCAGTGGAAAAACGTTGCCTGGCGCTCGAGCGCCAGTGCTCTGTACCTCCTTGACCTGTTTTAGCCTCCAAAATGCATTGTAAACCTATTTCTAGGATATGAATGAATGGAAATAAGCTTATAGGACTTAGTAACATGATTTAGGGTTATGAAATGATATGGCAAACTCTTTGATTTGAATTGTGAAATTGTCTTGTGATGAATGTTGAATGAAAATGCATGATAACTTGTAAAATGAAATTAAATGATAAGATAAACTTTCTCTCTTTAACGGATGTTGAGTAAGTGGGTTGAGTTCCACCGGTTACACACCGGGTAAGCGAACAAGCCTGACAAGATTGAGAATGTAGGGTCTCCCAATGAACGGGGTTAGATGACCTGAACTAGTAGGGTTGCCCTGTGACTGGGCAGATGACTCGAAAGAAAGGACTATTCTAATGAACGGGTAAGGAAGTCCTGGGTTATTCCCAATGAACGGGGTCAAGATAGCACGGCAATTGATCACGGTAGGGACGCTTGCCATGGTCCATGATTGAGCTCAGATGCGCGTTGCTGCCATGCGCCTATGGTGAAGTCTAGTGCATGAGGCTTCCGTAAAAGACTAAAGAAAAGAAATAGACAAAAATGATAATTGAAATATCATGCCATGCATACATCCATGTCTTGTCATCTCATGCATTGTGTTTTGTATGTTGCTTTGGATGCATTTGTATGATAGGAATTAAATAGGGTGTTTTCTAGTTAGACTGGTTGCGATATGATATAAAAATGTTTTCAAAAATGCCGGAGGTTACTCAGTTATATGTTTGCATATAACTGACGATTACCATATTGCAGGAAATTCAGAGGATGAAGATTTCAGCGCCTGAAGACCTAGCATATTAGATGTTTAGTATTTATATATTTGATATGTATTTTGGGGTAGCCAACATTTTCCTTAGCACGTTAGTTGGCTACCGTTATTGGACATATTTCTATGGCCTGTAGTAGATATTTAGACTTATTATCTTCCCCTATGAACTCATATATTTTGATAGGGTATATGTTAGCCCCTCTCTCTAATACTAAGTAGTGAATGTACTCACGTATGAGAGATTACTCGATAGTTGTTACTTATTTTATGTCAAAAAAAAAACTTAGCTTTAATTTCTATTCGGTGTTACAATTTTTTTGTCCTAAATCTTAAGTTTTTTAATTTTGTTTTTTTATCACATTTTTTAAGAGATCAAAATAAAAAAATTGAAATTTCAGTGAATAAAATGGAAGAAATGAAGTTACAAGGATTAAAATATATAAAATTCCCGTAACTAATGGACTAAAATTGTATCTATTGGGAAAAAAAATTTGTAGGTACTAAATATAAAATTTTTAAATTAAGTTAGATTAAAATAAAAAAATATTTTATGAGAACTAAAAAAAAATTAATTTTATAAGGATAAAAAAATTATTTAAACTATTTTAATAATACTATGTTAATAATCCGGTTATCTAGTAATCTAAAAAGTATTACCTTTGTTTCATATTAAGTGTCCGTTTAGATAAAAAAAATTGTCCTATTACCTTTGTTTCATTTTATAGCTTTAATGAAGTATTAGTTGTGTTTTATCAAATATACCTTTTAGTAATTGAGTTTTTAATAAATATTTTGAGATATGCAATCTATTAAATTTCGGTTTAGATATGCAATATTGCACATGTTAAACATCTTAAAAGAAAAATTTTTGTTAGGAAAAGACAAAAATTAATTGAGTTTGATGTTTAACATGCATTTATTAGTTACATCTTCTTCTATTTTGAGATTTTTATATCCTGTGCAATAGTTATACATGTTAAAAAAATCTAATTAATAAGAGTGATAAGAAATATAATAAAAAAAATCCTAATTATTTTTTTAAATTTTTTTTATATTTAATTTCTTAATAAAGTGTGCTAAAAACACTACATATAATTTGTTTATAAAAAAAAAAGAAGAGTATTTTCATCAACTTCTCAAATTAAAAGTTTATGGAAAAATGTTCTAACTTCTAGTCTTCTACTGTCTGATAAATGGAGTAAATAGAACGTGACTGCTTCCAAATTTCTAAATTTGAATTCTGATTCTGAAAGACTGAAAAGTACTGCATAAATAACCGTTGGGCATTAACTCGTGAGTTGTGACACGTAAGAAAGAAAGGAAAACGTAAACCTCGCCTGCTTGCTTGCGATGTCTATAAATATCACTCAATTAGATTTCTCTCACACACACTGTCTTTACAATCTTCAACTAGAACAATTTTTCTAATCAATAACATTTCACAGTCCCTCTCTCTCTTGCTTCGAAATTTCGAAATTCTTCATTCCGCAAAATTTTGAATGGCAACAAAATTGTCACCGTCGCCGTCGCCGAACAAAATCCAGTCGGCTTCCCATCGCCGTCGTCGCTGGTCAGGTATGCAATTTCTTTTCACACTTTCGAAATTGACGCCGTTAACGTCTCGTTGCTGAGAATGATTTCATCTTAGTCTACGTTTAGATGAAGAAATAAGAGTGAAAAAAGAAAATAAAAGGAGAAAAAATTAAAATAGAAAGAAATGAGATAAAAAAAGATTTTGAGTTTTTTATTATAAGACGATTTTCTCTTATTTTTTCTTCAATTAAACAAAATAAATGTATCATTATTTGTGTTTACTCTTCCTTTGTAATTTTTTTTTTCTTTCTAAACTACTACTAGCTTCGGTCTTAAATATAAGACCTTTTGGAGGAAATTTTTTTTCCTATATATAAGATCCCTTATTTAGTTCAAAAAGTAATTATTAGTTTTTTTTTTATCTACCTTTGTAATAAATAAAGGAATCATAAGTACAATTAATGTATTTATTGAAAATTTTGACTTTAAACAAGAGTAAATTTGATATATTATATTATTTTTTGATAAGACAAAATATTAAATAAAATTGTTAATAATTTTCTTAATTATTGTGAATTGATTAGAAAGTTCTATACAATCAGACGCAGGAGTTAGATCATAAGAAGTTTTCGGCAGTTGAGAGAATCATTGCTGATAGTATCTTCAATCAAGGTTATCACCATAATTGTGATTTAAATTATTTAAGTTATTTTATTATTTTTCACACTTTTTTATAATGACTCAAATCCTTTAAAGGTATTTTTACTAAAATAACCTTTCTTTTTTAAATAATTATCAAATTAGATAAAAAATATTATTTATTAAATTAGGTTCTTTTTACTGTTTATATTGTCCTTTTTTTTAAATAAAAAATTTAATTAAGGTGTCACGTGGCAACACCTTATTGAGTGTCCTATGCTAGAGAACGCCACACAATGCAGTGCTGTCACGTGGCAATACCAATTTTTTTTTAAAAAAAGAAGAAAATTGTATGCAAGAAAGAAAAAAAGACCAATGGAGTGCTACTACGTGACAGCCCTTTATGTATTGCACCCATTGTGTGGCGCGAAAGAAAAAAATATTAAAAAATCCATCTCGTGCAGCACGAAAGTGAGTGTATTGTTGTGACAGAACACTATACATAGGGGTGGAAGGAGACATTTTGTGTGTTCCTTTCCTTCTTCCTATTTTTTTTTCTCTTTTGTGAGAGATCCACCTCTTTTAAAAATACCTATAAAAAGAGAGAAAAAAATATAACATAGAGTAGGGAAGGGACACAAAATGGCCCCCTCCCCTTTTACTCCTATATATATAGTGCTTCCTTGTAGCATTACACCCACCCTCGTGCTGTATGATGAGTTTTTTAATATATTTTTGTTTGATGCCCTATAATGGGCACAATACATAGGGGTTGCCATGTGGCAGCACCCCGTTGGCTCTTTTTTTTCTTGCATTCTTTGTTGGGGCAATACAAATTTTTGTTTTTATTTTTTTCTTTCATTTTAGAAAAATTAGTTCTATCACGTGGTGGTATCCCAATCAATTTTTTATTTTTAAAAAAAGGCCGTGTGAATCGTAAAAAAACTCAATTTAATAAATAATTTTTTTTCACCCAATTTAATAATTAATTAAAAAAAAGCATTATTTGATAAAAATACCTCCTTTAACATCAATAATTTAAAATATAACATTATATTTTTTATCTCTTCTCATGTATCCATCGAAAACAATCTCAAATTACTATACTTTTATTTTTATTTTTTGAAATGCTATGTTTTATCTCTATTCCTCAACATGTAATTTTAACTTTTTTTTTACTTTAAATAGTAAATCAGTTTTATTGATTTCTTTTTTTTAAAAAAAAATATTGTATGCTAGGAAATCGGTTGCTAGAACCAATTTCTCACCTTGTGTTTTTTTTTTCTTTTTTAATTTTGTTTTCCCAAATTTTAACTTTCATTGTTTTTATTTTCTTTTTCTTTTGTTTTAAAAGGAAATTATAACGCTAGGAAATTGGGATTAAACCCTGTATTATAGACTTCCACACACATGTCTTTGCCAGCTATATTAGTCTGACCGGATTAACTGTTTTTAATGTAAGATATAAATCTTTATTTATTTCAGCCTAATTTTTTTTTTGATAGGCTTCAGCCTAAATAATTTTAAAAAATTTATTGTGAAATAATTTATTTGCAATAATATTTATTGTTATTTAAAATACATAATTTAAATTACTATAATTAGCACTAAAAATTATAAAATAAAAAATATATTTAAACTATTAAAACATTTAATAAATAAAGACAATGATTACTTTTGTAAACAATTAAATAATATTCATGTTTAGATTTCGAGAATATATGAAACAATACAATATTAAATAAAAAATTTAATTATATCGTTAATAACGATGACTAATTATATTTAAACTATTAAAGCATATATTTAAACTATTAAAGCATTTAATAAATAAAGACAATGATTATTTTTGTAAACAATAAAATTAATCTTACAATTAAATAATATTCAAGTTTAAATTTAAAGGATATATGAAATAATACAATATTAAATAAAAATTTTAATTATATTGTTATTATCGATGACTAATTCGGCGCTCAGGAGGTTGTCTCTTATGTTTAAGAGTTCTCCATGGAAGTTAGGTGTTTGGTAAATTTTACCAAATTGATATTTTTTTAAAATTTATTATCAAACTTGGTCTAAAAAAATTATTTACCAAAATAGGTGTTTTTACCATTTATGTAGCTGTTTTTTTTTTAAAAAAAATTCTGTGTGCCACATGGTCGCACCAAGTTTTTTCTTTAAAAAATGCCAAAATGATGGCAAATGAGAGGCTAGTGAATTGCGCTTGCCGTACATCGCAAAACAAAAAAATTTTAAAAAAAAACTCAAATGTGGGACAATCAGTGGCTACTATGTGGCAGGCACAAATCGGTGCTCGTCACTACTGGCCTTACATATTACATAAAAACAGAGAAACAAAATCCCATAGACCAAGACATGGCCACATGGCAGCCCCCCCGGGTGTTGTGCCCCATGGAGGGTGCTATACTTAAAAAAATAATAATAAAAAATTTAACTTACACAACACGATGTAGGTCCCTATCCGCAACACTATAAAATGGAGGGTGGAGGGGACTAAATTTTTGTGTCTCCTCTATTTTTGTATTTTATTCTCACTCTAATTTATTTATAAATTAATTATTACATATTTTTTATTCATAATTTCAACCGATAATTAAAAAATTAACCTCTATTAAAATTTAAAATAAAAAATATGCAATAACAGTTTGTAAGTAAATAAGGGTGAGAATAAGATATAAAGATGGAGGAGATGGACACAAAAATTTGGTCGGTCCCCTTCACCCCAAATTATAGTGTTGGGGGATATGGAACTATGTTCCCTCATGCTATGCAAGTTTAATTTTTAATTAATAATATTTTTCAAGTATTGCGCCCCATGAGAGTGCAACACCCAAGGACAACCATATGGCAACACCCCATTGGTTGGTAACCTGCTAGAAGGAGGCATTTAATGAGGTGTTGTCATGTGATAATTGGAGTTTTCTTTCTTAAAAAATTGGCTACATAATCCATACACATTTTAGCACATAATTTTTTTTGGATCCAATTTGGTAATTAATTTTAAAAAAATATTAATTTGATAAATTTTCTAGGTGTTTGTTCATTAAAATCCTAGCCTAAGCTAAGCATTGATGATTTGAGGAATATTAAGATTTGAGATATAGATTACTAATCTCCACACGAAAAATTCATGTGTGGATGTTAAAATTTTAAGTTTGGTATTGTGCTACGAAATAGCTTGAGGAAATTTTAAGAATATCATATAATAACTATTGCATAGAACACTCATTAAATTTAGGTGTTGATTGTCTCCTTCTCAAATGTACATGACGTCATCATTGCTAACATCAATATTTTCTTGAAAGTAATATATTCTGTACCTAGCAAAAACTATCTATCAATTGTCGACTCTGTAATGTCCTACCTCTTCAATTTTTTTCTAGTGGGGTCTTGAGGAAGAGGTTGCATAAGTCCAAATTATCGTCAGACCTTATATGTGTGATGCCACTCAATGATTGGAAAGCAAATTCATATATAGGCAACACATATTCCAAACTTGTGTATGTTATCCACTTGATCGACAAAATAAAACTTAATTAAGGCCGTTAGGAATAATCTAAAAAATATCGGAGACAAGTAAATAATGTTAGCAAGAGAGACTACCTCATGAATCTGATCTAGACATGATTGGTATCCATGAGGAGTGCCAACGTAACTTAATCTTCTGGTCCATCTATAACAAAGCAAGTATGCTATGGAAAAATAATGTGAAAAATGAATACAAAATCAAATTTACATGTATCTTTGTATTAGTTGGTTGGTTGGTTCACTGGCAATTCGCAGTGCAATAAAAGACATTTAGCACCAAGCCTAAGATTGTTGAACCCTTGAACAACTACTAATTGCACTTACACCATTTGTTTATGACATAATTCTTTGTATAATATTATTGAATATGCTGAGTCCCAACTATATTAATCGGCACGGTTAAAATCCTCCAATAAATATAGATACATAAGATGAACCTTGTTACTTGATTTTCCCGGCATCAATATTTCTCCTATTAAGTCTAATATATATGCTTGACAATAACTTGTCTTTTATGATCTGTTGAATCTCTTGGAAGTTAGATAAATGTGTCTTGAAGCCATTTTATCTTAACAGCTGATTCACTCATTTCCTCTTCTGATAGAATTACACCCAATAAGTCATAGCACAATTCATCCAAGTTGAAAAATCTAGGACCAATCACTATATCTCCAACGACTCGAATGCTTAAATGCAAAGCAACATTTCTTAATGTTATGTTGCACTCACCCCATGGAAGATGGAAAGTGTGTGTCTGTGGTCTCCAACATTCCACCAAGACAAAAGTATCGGGTCAACAAGATAGCACCCAATTTTTGAGACATGGTAAAACCCATATACATGTAGTAGTTCAGCATATGCCTCATCAGGTGCCTTTAGTGTGTGCATGTGGACACATACATGATCTTGCAAATGACAATAGTTAAACATGGTAGATTGATAAATATAACTATAACTATACTTACATACTTACATTCTTGTATACTTGTGAAGACCTATATGTGTCTTGCAACCTTAGTGGTGGTGTGTATCATCCATCTTTTAATAGTGAGCGATTGATGTGAGTTGAAAAAGAAGAGATCGTCAAGGCACTATTTGTGGAGAACTATAGGTCGACAATGATGAGTTAATGAGAGATAGAAGTGTGTTATAGAGCTTTAACCTTTTAATATTTATGGAGAGACCAAGTGCAGTTTTAGTTGTAGGTGTAAGTGATAAATAGAGTTTGGATGCAATTTTAGTTAATTTTAGTACTGCTTCCTTCAAATGATATTTTAAAAAAATTATATATCCTTCAATTTTGTTCATTTTTAATACATGACCACTTATTTTATAGATCTCTAAGACTACTTTCCAACAAGATACTTTGCTCTTCTAATTTTTATTTGGTTTTAAACATGTCATAATGATCAAATAAGTGAACAAATATTAACTAGATAGCCAAACATAATTGGTTTTCCAAGACCAAATTCAAAAATTTATAATGTTCTTATTTTGGTACAAATAACCATTTATTAGAAAGACTTCTAAGCTTGCTTTTAAGTGAAACAAGTTTCCTCTCAAAATTCAAAGTGTATGTTAGGTTATGATTAAAAAGTGAGCAGATACATTGTCATTGTCAGCACCATTGGTTTTATTGCCTAAATTCAAGAAATCATAACGTTTATATTTCAAGTGCAAATGTATCAAATGAGATGTGATTTAAAGTTTTTTTTAACTATTTTCAAATAAAATTGTTTGAGGTTCCAATTTAAATCCGTTTTAAAGAAATGTCCAAAATAGTGAACTATCTTTATTCTAAGTGTTTGTGAGTTTGTTACAAACATGATATTTGTTCACTATTTTAGACATATCTCTCTAACGGATTTAAATCAAACTAATTTTATTTGAAAATAGATAAAAAGAACTTTGAGGTAACATTTCGTTTGACAAATTTAAATGTAAAATATATGCTGATTTTTTGTATAAAGACAATAAAATAAATGCTAGCAATGATAATGCATCTGACATCTGCCCACTTTTTTAATCATAACATATATTTTGAATTTTGAAATGAAACTTATTTTATTTAAAAGTAGACTTAACGATCTTTTTAACAAGTGATCTTTGAGGTTATGAATTTTTGACTTTAGTCTTGAAAAACCAATTCTAGTTGAGCCACAAAAAGTAGATGTTCACAAAAATTATATCTTAAAAACCACAAAAAAGTTAGAAGTGCTTGTTGGAAAGTAGACATAAAAAATGGACAAAATTGAATGAGATATGATTTTTTAAAAATAGCGTTTTAAAAAAAGTGGTGTTAGTGCAATTCCATTCATGTCCAAACTCTTTAAAACGATGACTATTTTACACTTTAAATATCACCTACAACTGGTTTTACACTTGTCTCTCTATAAATATGACAAGGTTAAAGCCCTAATATACAACAACATACAACACACTCGTACCACTCACTCCCTCTTTATTGTCTACCTTAGTTTTTCACATATGATACCTTCAACATCTCTTTATTTTTCACACACTTCTATCTCTCACTACTAAAAGATAAATGATACACCTCTACTGAGATTGCAAGACACACATATGTCTTCACAACTACACCATGATTTTACATTTATATTTATTAATATATTATAAAGTTAACATTGTAAAACTTCAAATTATGAATAATATTTTACTTTAAGAAAATAATCAACATATTTTATTTCTTATTAATTTTATAGTTACTTTTTTAATTAATATTATATGTAATAAGGGCATTTTCATATTTCTAACTTGTATTCCTAGAATAATTATGTATTAGAAAGCAAGCAAATTTAAATATTCTCATAAAAGGCAAGAGATTTCAAGGAAGGATAGTTTATGAACAAACACGTTATTTTCAAATACTCGAGAATAAAATTTCTCAGGAATTCTTTTTCGATAATAAAATACCTAAAAATGCTATTTTAATTCGTGAAACAAAAGCTCCCAAGAGTAAAACCAGTCACGCCCATGCTTATGGCCCAAAAAAATGAACATATTGTTCATATATTTAGGTCCCACTTTTATATATTTTTATTTTAAAAAATATAGAATAAATGATCACATAAAAGACTATATTTTTTCATCATAGAATATTTTCATCAAAATATATTTTTTCTTTATATGTTAATATTAATAATTTAAAAATATTTAATATTCATTATTTTATAAAAATCTCATCACAAAAAATCGTTTTAAGCCTCAAAATTAGTTGCGCTAGCACTGCATGCCGGCACTCTGGCCTAGTTTTTTTCTTCTTAGAATTGAAAGTGAATAGTGTTTGAAATTTGAACTTAATTTAATAATTAGATTTTTAAGGGATGCAATTTGCCAAATATTTAAAAATAGCATTATTTTGATAATTTTGTCTATTATTTCTTATCAAATTCTTGTTGGTACTTATAAAAACAAACACACACTCCAAGTGATTATGTATAGAATTGGAAGAAGTACTCAAAATAAGATGCATTAAATCATTTATTTAGTGGTAAATGTTTCCATTTTCTCCAATGAAACAAAAAATATATTTTTTTTAAAATTGTCCTATGAGCATTTGTTAACTTTGGATTAGTATTTTCCTAATTACATTAAGGTTTAAATATATTTTTCGTCCTTGCAAAATTAGGGTAATTAACTTTTCGTTCTTCCAAAATTTTTTGTTGATAAAAAGTTCAAACTTTTATGAAAACTTTTATTTTTAGTCCCTACTGTTGGCATAGTCACTTAACTGCTGACATAGCTACTATTTTTATCATGTCAAGCTATCACATTAGCATTATAAATAGTTTTCAATGTTAATATAGGGTCTAGAACTCACAAATGTGACAAACTGATATGGAGAAACGTTAATAGTTAACTAACGTTTTTGTCTCATCAAACTGCTATATCAGTATTAAATATAATTTTTAAAATTAATAGATGAACAAATTTGCATATGTGGCAGATCCCTATAGCAAAAACGTTAGTTACATTAGCAGTTAACTGATCAAACTAACAGCAAGGACTAAAAAATGAAATTTTTGAAAAAAGTTTAGACTTTTATCATTTTTTTTTTGCAGAGATAAAAAGTGAATTACCCTAATTTTACAAAGATGAAAAATACATTTAAACCTTAAATTAATGCCACTAAAAAAGCAATAATTTCTTATATTCAATAAAGTTTTTATCTTATCGAAGTATCATTAATAAACAATTTTACAAAAAATAATAACTAAATGAAAAAATAAACATACTTAATTACTTACGTTAGAAATTCTTCACTTGCAAGCATAGCATTTGTAGGGATTTTCACTCAACTTTCGGTAGAGATGTGAGTGGGTTAAGTGTGTGTTTGGTTTATAGTTTATTTAGGAGTTTGTAGTTTATAGTTTATGAGTAAGTAGAGGTGTTTGGTAACAATTAGCTTATAGCTTATATAAGCTATAAGCTAGCTTATGACAAGCTACTTCAAGTAGCTTATAGCTTATGAAAAGTAACTTTTAATAATTCTTTCATATTTTACCCTCTAGTCAATTATTACATGTTTACTCTATCAAATAATTTAATACATATAATTATTACTTGTCCTTTTAAGTCATTTAACAAATATAAGCTACTTAATAAGCTAATTTTACCAAACACCTCTACTCAATTATAAATCACAAGTCATAAGCTATAAGCCATAAGCTACAAGCTATAAGCTATAAGTCATAAGTTATAAACTATAAGCTAGTTTTCCCAAACAGAGCCTTAAGTCAAAGGTTAAATAGGTTTGCCTTGTTATACAAATTTAAAGTTTGAGTCCGGACTTATAACTTAATAGACTAATTTTTTAGGTTTGTCCTTGCCTTGTTAAAAGTCTAGTTTGACTCAATAATCTATTTAATAGAATATTTAACATTAACACTTCTTAAAAAAAACTAATTTTTTTAAATAAATAAACTATTTTTCATTGTTAAATAAAAAAAGATGAGTAGATACGAACGAACCATGACTATTTTTTTTAATTTCTCGTATAAAAAAAGCTTGATTTTTGCTTTCTCACCGATACGGTGATATGGTGATGTTTTGGGTTTTACTATGATATTTACATCATGACTCTCTTAGTATAATTTTTCTTTCTTAAAGATCATTTTGAATAATAATAAGAGACTCTAAAAGCATTTTGATTATTAGTTAAAATATACATTTGTTTCTTTATATTTTGTCGAAGTCTTATTTTAGTTCTTATTTTGTTTCTTTACGTTTGTTATTTTATCAACGTTGGACTTTTCTTTAAATCTGTTAGTCTAAGTTAACATAACCGTATACATGGAACCTACATGACATTAACGACGTTAGTTGTCATTCTTTTAAGACTAAAACGATATCGTATTGATTTTTCTTTTAAAACAACCCTTCATCTTTTAAAAATAAAACGGTGTCGTTTTTTTTAAAAAAAATTCAACACAATATAGTTTTAGTTTGGGAAGGGATGACAATTAACATCGTTAATGTCATGTAGGTACTACGTAGACGGTTCTATTAATTTAAACTAATAGATTCAATATTGATAAAAAAATAAACATAAAAAAAACAAAATAAACCTAAAGAATTAAAATATGACTTCAATAAAACATAAAATACCAATAGTGTATTTTAGCTTTGATTATTTATTCCTTTTCTTCTCCTGTCTGGTTATAAGGCATTGAGTGATTGGTTTATGGTTAGCATCAAATAGGAACCAGATTACCTCAGCTAAATGGGAAATAAAAAAATGTTAAATTTTTCTATAAATTTTATTATTAAGTGTTATTTATCTTTTAAAAAATAAATATTTAGCAAAAGTTAAAAAATATTTATTAAAATTAAGTGGGTAGAAAGATTTGTAAAAAAAAATTTAATAGAAATATTTAACATTACTCAAGATTCAATTATTTTTTTTTAAAAAAAAACCGATAGAGTGTCGTTTTCTGCAACTTCCACCAAATACCAATTCACTCCCTTCTTTAATAAGTTCATCTTCCCCTTTCAATTTCCACTTGCATTATCATTCTCTATTCTAATCTCTTGTTTGTGATTTCTTCTCTGGTTTTCACTTCTCCAAGGTTCGCACATACATATTTTATTTTTTCTCATTTTAATTCATTCTCAAGTAATATTTATTATTTTCTGTTTTCCCCTTTGCATATGTAATGTGAATCCCAATTTTGCAACTGTCATTTTCCGGCGAAATGCTGATTGTTCCTTGAAATTTGATTGCAAGATGCTTTTTGCACTGGATGCTGAAATTTTCCATGTATAAAAATGCTCTGATGATCCTTAGTAGATAACGTTCTTTGAGCAGTACTGATTAGGTTTTTGAGTTCCAAAACCTTTCTCTGTGCGCTTGATTTTTGTTATAGCTAGATCTCAACTTCTACATTTGTTATGGCTTGATTTTCTTTTCCTTTTTTTCATTTAATTTCTTGTGCAGTTCATGTAGTTCTTGCCATAGATTGGATTGTGGATTATGCAGGGCAGGTTTTTCAGTTCTTGACATAGGTTATTTGCTGATAACTGAAATCATAAGAAGCATTTATTTTTTCTCGTGAAATGGTTCATCATTTAGGGTTCCAGTGAGAGATTTGATTGACTGCTGGCTAACAATTGACCCACTTCCTCTCATTTCGACTTCTGGCAGTTTTTGAAGAGACTTAGAAAGAATGGGGGGTGGAGATGTATACGACGTAATGGCCTCTGAGAGGGAGTGTTTTGACCTCTCTGGACCTTTAGACCTGACATATGTAGACTGGTAAGATTTTTTATTTTATCTTTTTAAAAAATTTCCAGATTATTAGGGTTTTTTTCTTTTCATTTTATATGTTCTGCACTTAGATAATATCATTTCTTCACTTTATATTGTGTGCTTAGATTTTGGTGATTCTTCATCATGTATGATAAAATTTGCCCTGATTATACTTTTTCTGCAATTGTTCAATGTAGTGTGGTCCATAATAACTTTGTTTACTGCAATACATCAGGAAATATAATCCCTTTTCTGAACTATTTATCTTCGTTTACTTTAGTCCTTCATGTATCCATAAACTAGCACATTTTGGTAATTCTTTTTGGACATAAAGCTTTAATATTGGCAAACTAAGTTGATTTGGTTAAGAAATATTTTGAATACTTAAAAAGTTGCATCAGTGGAAGATTTTGCTAAGACAGACTAAGATTCCATGTTATTCAGGGATAACGTGGATCATAGAAAGTCAGTTGCTGCTAGTTTGGTTCAAGGTGTGTATGTTCTAGAAAAGGACCGGCAAGAACGGCGTGAAGGTCCTGATGCTCTTGCACTTCCTTGGTGGGCGTTCTTCCACTTTCAGTTACTTCGTACACTTGTTGATGATGTTGATTCTTCCATATTTGGTGCAATTTATGAGTTCAAGCCTCCATCGTCTATGTGCAATGGAACTTTACACAAAAGTCCACGTTATGTAATTGCCTTTCGGGGAACCATAACCAAGGCAGACTCAGTTTCGCGCGATATTGAGTTGGATATCCATTTTGTGCGAAATGGACTTCACCAAACTTCACGCTCTGAGATAGCTATCCAAGCCGTTCGAAACATGGTGGCTACTTATGGTGATTCCAATATCTGGTTAACCGGTCACTCGCTTGGATCAGCAATGGCTATGCTTACCGGGAAAACCATGGCCAAAAATGGTGTATTTATCAAGTCTTTTCTTTTCAACCCTCCATACGTATCAGCTCCAATCGAGAGAATCAAGCATAAGAAGTTAAAACATGGGCTTAGAATCGCTGGCAGCATGGTAACGGCTGGACTCGCCATTGCTATGAAGGCTAAGCAACAGAAGAGTTTATCCTTCGATCCGTTTTGTGCTTTGTCTGCTTGGATCCCTAGCTTATTTGTGAATCCATCCGACCATATCTGCTCAGAGTATATTGGATACTTTGAACACAGAAGAAAAATGGAGGAGATTGGTGCAGGAAGCATTGAAAGATTAGCAACTCAAAACTCTCTTGCTTGTTTACTCATGAATGGTTTCGGGAAGGAATCTGAACCGTTGCATCTGATTCCTTCTGCTTTTGTCACAGTTAATCTTACTCCTCCAATGGATTTCAGAGAAGCTCATGGGATTCACCAGTGGTGGAAACCTGATATAAGCCTGGAATCCAAGCTATACAAATACTAATAGTTATTGTAGCTATTGAATTGAGCAATACTTGTTGCGAAGAACTTTTGTTAAACGCGAGTCAGTACGAATCTGACGCAGCTGCTACTGATCCTAGATGTTGCATAAATTAAAGAGCAGAGTGAAGTTAAGATTGACCTGAATTCATGGATTGTGTGAATATGAATTTGGCTTGTCTGATGGTATTTTTCTGCTGGTCATCTACTATTAGGCATTTCTGTATTGTATATGTTTATATTGAACTATGTCTCTGGTTTTTTGATGTGTGTATCAGTGATCTCATCTCAGGTGGCTAAATGCATTGAAGGAAAGGGTTAAGTAGAAAAGATTCAATTTTATTGTCCACGGATCAATAATACACTTGGTTGTAATAAATTAATAAGGTGAAAGTGTGCCAAGGATCAATGTATGATTATCAAAATCAGTTTTCCATTTATTTTCTGTCATATCATACTTTGCATTCATGTCATTTCTATTCTCTTAATAATGCATTCAACTTCACATAACCTTAAAATTAAGATCACAAAAGGCAAAAAGCATCTTGCTTTATTCCTTTTGGAGAATTAAAATCATCCTTCTCTCTTCCCTTACAACTGATGTCAAGGAAGCCCTCAACTATAAAAACATTAGTACCTCCTAAAAAATATCCATTCATTTGAGGCAACTAAAAATACCTTTTACATTTTAGATTTATATTTATATTTTATTTAATTTGATGAGAAATGAAATACACACTTGATTAAACATGGTGGAATAGCAAACAATGACCCAACTCTGCATTCAAGAGGGGAAAAACATTTTTACAATTCGATGACTTGGGTAAACAATAGTTTTTTAAAGAGTCCTGATTTTTGTACTCAAGATTTTTTGTGTACTTAATGTACTCATTTGTTATTGTTATGTACATTGAAAAAAGTGGTTATATTAATTATTTTTTTGTTATAGTATTTTTTCAGATTTAATGGTTACACGTGTAGAAATATGTGGTTACAATGTAAAAATAAAAATTTAACAAAACTTTTACATTTGTAACCAGATCTTTTAAGGTACGTAACCATGAGTATAAATTGAATACAAAAAATATGAATATGAAAATATTTTTTCATTTTTAAATGAAGCACATTAAAACCACAAGAAAAAAAGAACCAAATTAACTACTATTGAAGTAGAGGATTAACATTTATATTATAAATTACAAGAAAAAAAGAACCAAATTAACTACTATTGAAGTAGAGGATTAACATTTATATTATAAATTATAAAAAGTTTAAACCAACAATTTATTCTCTATACTTGTTATTTACTTAGGTTTTATTTTTTACTTTAAAAAATATTTTGTCTTAGTCTTTATATACTCAAATTTAAGTTTTAGTCCCTATTATTAATTTTAGTCCCTATTCTTATAATATTTTTTTATTTTAATCCTTAAACAAGGAAGAATGTTTGTTATATTTTCTTAAGCTTGGCATCATCCAGAGACTAAATTAAAAAACAATACCGAATTTAAGGATCAAATAAAAAATATTGTTGTATAAGGAGTAAAATCAAATGATAAATACCAAAACATAAATATTAATATATGTAGAGACCAAAACAAATTTTTTGTGTGTATAAAGATGGAAACCAAAATGATTGACATTTACGAGACTAAATTGTTAATTTAACTTATAAAAAAATATTTTTATATTCAACTTTTATCCATTGTTTGTCACAGAAAAAAATAAAAAAATAGATAACAATATAATTTCTTTTATTTAGTTGAAGGAAAAAAATTGACTTTTAAAAACAAAAATATTCAAAAAAAATTTCTCTCCACTTATTTTTATCTTTTGATCATCTAGTGTCTTTAGGATACTATTCATGAAGTCAAATATAATAAAAATATATTAAAAATTATAATTTTTTATATTCTCAATTTATAAAATAATGTTTATTTATAATTAATTTTTTAATTTTGATAACTTTAACAAATACCCTACAACAAGACCCTAAAAAGAAAATAAATAACTACTATTACATTTGATGATTTTGGGAGACTAATTTATTAATATAATTTTTTTGAAAAATCAATGTGACACGCACGTTATTAACAATTTTCAAAAACAAGTAGTAGTGTTTAGATGATTGATACTTTTTAGTGATCAGTGATACAGCAAAAAAGTATTTTCTACTACCAAATAGGAGTTTAAGCCGGGCACCTACGCTATTAGTTTACCGTTACACAAGTGAAAGATTTAAATATTTAATTACGTTTTTTTTAAAAAAAAAACAATAATGTGAGAAACATATTAACATTATATTCAGATTCAGATAGTTACTGCTACTAGATATTCCGAATCAGATTCAGATGAATGATGAAATTACTTACTAATACAGTTTTGCGGATCCTAATTAGAAGTTTTACACTGAAACCTACTGTAGTTTTTTTTTTTTACTTACAGTTACAAAAATGGAAGATTAAGAATTAACAACGAAAACCTAACACAGATCCATCGGTGACGGCGATGGCGACTCTGCATCTCGCTTTAGCCTCCACGTGATGGCTGAAAAGGTGCAAAACCCTCACTCTCCCCGCCATCTCTATCCTCGATTCCATCTCCATCGCCGGCCCCACCTTACTCACACCTCCATCCGCGGGCCCCGATCCTAATCCCAACGGAAGACTCTGCACGGCGAACGTCGCCGCCATGTACTGCGTTCTGCCGGCGTCGATCTGGCCGGCAGGGATGAACATGAACCCGACCTGTTTCCCGTAGGAGAGAAGCTGAAGGGAGCTGTCGTAATGCGAGAAGGCGCCTCGGTTAGGGTTCCGCACGGAGGCGTATTGGGAGAAATTGAAACTGACGGTGCCGTTATTGACGGAGAATGACGGAAGCTGGACGGCGCTGACGGCGATCTTGGGATCCTGTGGCTTGAAGAGCAGGAAGTAGACGAGGAAGAGGGCGATGAGGAGGAAGATTAAGAAGATTGTGGCAACGAAACACGAGGCGAGGTTGGTGCCGCCGGAGGTAGGTTTGGCCGTCGGCATTGGTTGATCTTGTTTATGTTGAAAATTGAGATTGAGATGAGGGAGAGGAAGAGGTGTTGTGTAGGGGCATGTGAACTTGTCACTGTGCTAGAGGAATTGCTTAGCACAAGTACCCAATCTAACAAATCTCACTGTACATGGTCTAAAAGTAGATCTAAAATGTAAAATCTACTTATTAAAATGTATTTACATTTCTCTTATCATGATTACCTTATCAAGTCAAAAATGCACGTCTTTCTCCCATAGCTAAAAATTAATTCATTTATGAAGAGAGATTATTAAGGTGAGTACAATCTTTTTTAATAAAGCCGTTTTTATGGGATGATCATAATTTGAATTTATGTTAATGTACTTAAAAAAACTTAGCTATATATAAACTTTTCTTTGGGTTTGGTTGGTAAACAAAATGTTAGTTTTGGTCACGATTGATTGTGACACTATCAACTTTTACACTATGTTTGATTGAGAAAATAAGTGAAGAAGAAAGAAGTTAAAAGGAGAGAAATTGAAAAGAAGAGAAGTTAGTGCAGATCTATTTTGGTGTTTGAAAATCATATTGAATCTAAAATTACGTTAAATTTGGATGCAATATATTTGACTAAAAATTTAATTCACATTTGAGATTATTTTTATGTTCAAACGTATTAAATATAAAAATAATTTTTCATAACTTGTAAATCTGATAAATTTACTTTTAGTTGAATCTATGCTTAATCTAAACTTAATTTTTAAACGACAATCCAATACAGTTAAAGAGAAGTAAAAGTGATATCAAACATGCATGGTTGAAAAGAAGTTGAGTAAAAATGAGAAAGGAAAGGAGTACAAAAAGTGAATGATGACTAATGTTTGGTACATTTATGCATATGTTTTTAACATTTTGTGTGGGGGTTAATTTGGTCATTCAATAACAAGTTTCATTCTCTCTCTGAGACTCACCTAAGGTGGGGTCCAGCATGATTTGATGACTTTTTCTTTATTGTTTTTCACGACCAAACAAAGAAAGGTAGCGTTTGATAGATATGTTTGAACAGAACGGAACATGATATTGTGTACTATTTCTCGTTTTGTACGTTAGTTAAGAGGAACGAAACAGGACAATGAGGCAAATAAACGGAACACATTGATTCCATTAAAAATGGTGGAACGAAAGAGACAGAACACATATAGAAGAATTATTATTATTTTCATAGAGTTGTTTTTTTATTAACAAAATAATATATATTTAAATTTCTTAAGCCTTATATTATTTTTTCCAACCAAAAAATATTTTTTAAAAAATTTACATAATAAAAATATATTCAACATAATTTATATTTAATAATTAATTTTAAAAATATATTTAATAATTATATTTATTGAAAGAAGTTTATATTTAATAATTTATTTTTTCATAAAATATTAATACAAAAATTAGTATATTTTAAAATTATAATTTAGTTATACTCATAATTTTCAAAAAAATAAATTTAAAAAAATACTATTTTATTTTTCTTTTAATTTTATAATTTCTATCAAGTAAAGTAAAATTTTATATGTTTTACGAAAAAATATATTCTACATTTTAATCCAATTAAATACAAAATAATACATATGGTTCTGTTCTGTTCTATGGTCACCAAACATAGTACACGGTTTTGTTCTGTTCTATTATGTTCCGTTCTATTCCATTCTATTATGTTCTTTACCGTTACCAAACGCTATCTAAGTGTATAATTTCGGTCACACTTCTCTTAATCCTACCTCTCTCCTTTACACTTCTTTCAAAACAAACAAAGGGTTACGATTTTTAGTATCATTTTGGTTCTTACACATTTATACTTGATATAACTAGATCCTCTACGACCTCTCTAGTGTCTAGCAATAGAGTCAGACTCTCTCTACCTTAGTTGTCATGCAGATATCAATCAACGGCTTGGATTTTGCAAGAAAATTACTAGATGGAGATATTGCAGTAGAGTATCTTGGGTTCTACTTGATAGTTTTTCCTTTTAATCTCTACACATAATAATATATTTTATTTCAAATAAATGATGTTTAGGTATAAGAACATGTGGGATAACTTTCATCAACAATAATGATAAATTGATGATGACATAGGCTAAAACTAAAGTGTTATTTCTTTTAGAATTAGAAACTAAATTGTGTAGGATAGAAAATATTAATTTCCCCTAATGTTAATATTAATATGATGTGAGGATGTGGCAAAACACATAGACACATGGAGGGAGTATGTGTTGAATAGGAAAGAAAGAAACAAAATGTGCAAGTGAGTGAAGAAATGGTGGGGACTATTGTACCTTGTTTGTTTGTCTTGTTGTCTTATATCCAATTCTGTTTACTTGTTACTTTTTTTTGTCTTTCATTACATCATTTTCTTTCTGGTGAAGTAAATTTGGGGTAAAGGGATAGTGCTTTAATTAAAGGTAAGAGAAGTCTTTAGGTTCAAAGAGTGTTTATAGAAATACTTATATTTATCTTACTTAAAAAAAAAGTGGTTTAAATTTGTGACTTGTCAGATGCAAAACTTTGTCTTGTTCCACTTAACCAACTCTTTTGGGTTTCTTTTCTTTTCTTTAACTCTTTCTTTCCCTTAAAAATAGAGTGTTTAGACTTTATATGAAACTTGATTCCATGTAAAAAGTTGATCCAATTATGATATAAGTAAATGGGTATTGTTTATTAACTTCTACACGTTGCAAGTTGTTAGTCAAGTTAGAGGTTAATGATAGTTATATTTTTTTTTTTGAAAAATTGTCTGAATGAAATTGAAAAAAAAAACTTCCATAATGCCAAAAACTACATGGTCTAATTGATCCAATCTTGAGTGGACTTTTGTACTTTTTGTTTTTATTCGAGAAAAACATAAAATATTCTAAATTTAATAAACATAATACTACAAAAATTGTGTTTGAATTTTTGAATAGCTCATTTCTATGATTTTTATTAAAGCAAAAATTTTGTGTGAGTAAGCTAAAAGCATAGACATGCCACAACAGAATGACAGATAAACTATCAGCAATAGTTTTAAGACTTATAAGAATGTTTGGATCATGATCAAGCCATAACAGCACTAAACCTCATGGAATTATATGGAATTCAATCTTTTTACCCCCTCAATACAAAAAAAAAAAAAGAAAAAAAGAAAAAAAAATTGACAAGGAGCTTCTTTATTTTTGTACATGAAAATCAATATTTTAACATAACGTATACACCCGACAACTGACACGTGTTTAACTAGGGTTGCGGGTAAGGAATAAAATGTCCTTTTTTTTTTCTTTTTTCTTTTTTTTTTTCATGAAGCATCTAACACATTACATTTATGTACAGAACACACATTACCCAAAACTCCTTTGTCAACTCTCATACAAATCCTAAGACACATAAATTTTATCTTAGTAGAATACATCTTATTTAGACCTTTTTAACTTGTGTTTTCAATATGGCAAATACAATCCTGAAAAAATAGGAAGTGACTGAGTGATAGATATAATTAAGCAAAAAAGCTTCTTCAGGCCTATATGTCCAAAACACTTCTAGCCAATTCCCATTTTTTATCGAAGTCCATCCAAACATGGACTATGAATTCTCACTCAATATATCCAAATTGTGTATATATATTTATATTACCTATGAATCTGAAAAAAAAGGCCTATTTTGAAAGCTGGTCAAGATGGGAATCCATGATCTGGGAAACAAGTTCAAGAAACAAAGATTCAGATTCAGATTCTGCCTTTTGCAATGATTCCTGGGCTTCACAAATGATCATCTCAATTACAGATTCCTTGTTCAGATTTTCTGTGCACATGATGCTTCCAATGGCATAGGGAGTAAGATTTCTCTCAACACCTTTCTTCAGTAACATTGTGGAAATTCGGAGTGTTCTTGCACACTCGATTGGAACATCCCACCCATAATATTTCAGAAGTTCAATGTCATTTTCAGCATCTAGAGATTTGATGTAATCAACTGTATCAGGAGAATATGGTTGAGATGCTTGGGGCCAATAAAGCCAATCAAATGTGCAATCTTCAAACTGCAAAGATAGTAAACATTATTGAGACCATACATTCAATTATTCAATTAAACTATAAAAAGAATATTAATTTAGCAATGTATAAATGCAATATCCATTTTTGTGTCATAAAAAGTTGTGTTGCAACACATACATATCTTCACAATTTCTACTTCTTTGTTTTCAAATTATCTAAATAAATCTACAAATAATATCTTCGAAAAATAGTTTATAAGAATCTAAAAGATATACAAAACATTGCTTGAAACACAGTTTTCTTACATCCATTCCACTTCAAGTTTTAGTGTCATAAACTCCAAACAAAAAACACAACATAAAAGCATATCAAATTCCCTCAAAACCATACAAGTTACGACCACATCAATAAGTCGTATCTCAATTGTCAATAAGTGAGGTAAGCTACACAGATCAAATGATGCCATTGTGCGTGATCAAATATCGTAATTTTGGAAATACTATTTCAAGAGATCCTTGATTTCACTCAAGTCTTTAACATTATAAAAACATTTCATTCTAGTCCTTTAGCATCCGACGAGAAAGGTATGTTCATGGCGTCAACGACGAATGTGAAAGACAATTTACAAAATGAGCGATTATTTCAAAATAAAGCGGTGGTTTGCCATAATAACCGTTTGTGTGCCATAGATGCCAATAAGAAAACACAATGCAAATGCAAGAAGCAGTACAACAACGACAAGCCCTATCTCACCAGGTGGGATCGACTACATGGATCAAACGACGCCATTGTGCTCTATCAAAAATTAGACTTTCAGAAACATCATTAACCAAAAGATCCTGTTTGAAATGATAAAAAAGATCAAGAGAATTTGAAATGCTTACTTTCTCAGGTAGACAATAGCCATGATCAATAGGAATGAGAAAAGTGTGTCCATTTGCCTCTTTTCTAAACATAATATTCCCAGCATGTCTATCTGCATTAGCCATTCTAATATCAAGCACAGTAATCTTATGCACCTCTTCCACAGAAAATGCCCCTGGTCCAATATCCTCACAATTCCCATCATTGTTCATGAACACTTGCAATGATCCCATCTTTGAATAATTTTCTGAGCAATCAAACCCATCTGGGTGGTTAAAGGCTTTGTGTAAGCACCGAACCATCACAGTAGGAGGAACACCGGCAAAGCCTATTGCTTCGCCGGACGCCAAACGCGGTCCTGCTCTCGGATGATCCAATATATAGGCTGCAACTTCTCTAACAGCTCCTTCTCCCACCTTCGTCCCTATCTTCAAGCCTTCGCCGTTGGAAGAAACGGGTAGGCCTCGAGGATTGTTCACCGCCATAGGTTCCTCGTCAATGGGCTTGAAAACCGAAACATACTCCAAACCGGATTCATCTTGCATGAAGTAAGTCCCACCTGTGCCCTCAGAGGATCTCACAGGGTGATTCCCCTTTTTCAATCCATTGAATGTGGAGTTTATCATTTCCCAAAGGAAAGGAAAAAAATTGATCTTAGGATTCACCAAAACTGGTTCCAACCAGAAATCTAAACCAGGTGGTTTCTTTACTACTTGATGATTATTCTCTCCAACACTAGCAACAACAGAAAGCTCTAAATCTTTGTGAATTGGTGCGGCTTTAACTTTTGCTGATTTTTGAACAATCAAATGAATAACACCATCATCACTCTTACATATATCATTGAAGAGCTTCTGATCATCAAGCTCTTCAGAACCACAAAATAGTCCTTCATCCTCTAGATCAATGAAACCTTTCCCTTTCTTCTTGATCCTTTGTTTGAGATACCCCACGTTTCTATGTCTATCAATGTGAAACTCAAATTCCTTACCATAAGTGGTCTTCACAACGATGAAGATCATATCAGAAAGACGAAGAACCAGATGAAGAACATTACTAGCAGTAACACCATAATCTTTGATTAGTGTGTCATTGCGAGCTAGCTCTCTTCCACTAGAAACCAACTTGTGCTTTCTCCCAAAAACCCCTTTACATGTCTGAATCCTCATTTTCACAGAAGCGATTGAATCTGACTCCAAAACGCGCATTGGTGTTAAATCTCCCTTTACGCTAAGATATATCAGGATCGATTCGCTAGAGCAAGTCTTAATATGCTCTTGCCAATGTCCCGATTCTTTGCAAAATGGACTCAGAGCAACATCACCAACCGACATCTTCCACAAAGTTTGTTCCTTTTCATAAAACCCAAGTTTTTTTCCCCTACCCAACTTGAGTTTTTAAGGGGAAAGAAAAAAAAAGATGATTAACGGAAGTGACCCATCAATACCAGAAGAACAAGGCCTTTCAAATGAAAAGACCCAGAACGGATTCTCAAAAATTAAGAAAATGGGGTTGGGAAAAATAGAATATTTTTTTGTATTTTTGTTATGAATTGCATGAAATGAAAGGAAGAATTGAAGTATTATCTCTCAAAAAGAAGCTTATGGTAGCGAGGGAGAGTGGATTCTTACCAAGGGAAAGAACCAAAGAGAAATGTGAGAGGAATTAGAGATTATAAGGAAGAAAGAGATGAATTTTCCGGTGGATTGAACTAATTCCAGCGAGAAGCGGTGTTTTCGGCAATGTTATCTGTTTCTATAAACTTTTCTTACTTGCTTATACAAAAGAGAGAGAGAGGAAGAAAGGTTTTGTAGCCGTTGGTTTTTTTTTATGTGCTTTTGACTGAAAGTTGAAACTCCTATAAAGGGAATAAATTTTTGTCGATAAAACAAATGCTATTTGTAACAAAAAATAATCTAAATTATCAGAAAAACAAGTACAAGGAGCATTTTGATTTGTTAATGCTGTTATAAATCACCCACATCCTCTCTCTCTTAGTAGATAAAGACTCCACACCTACAAATTTGCCCTTGTGTTCGGAGGATGCCCACTAACTCGCAGGTACCGTTGGGAAAAAAAACTATGGCTAAAGCAAATTAAATTATTAATGGTTTATTGCATGAGAAATCTAAATTTTCTTATTTCATATTGTTACAAATCTTTTTATTTATCTATTAAAGAATATTTTTAATATGTTTTATGTTTTTAAGATACTAAGTATATTTAATATTTAGTACCTTTTAAAGTAATAAAATGATAAGTAAGAAAATTATTAAGATAATATAGCAAATCTTAATTTTTGTACTCTATGATTTAATTATGGGTTTTTTTAATATCTAACTTTGCTATAAATTAATTTCATTAGAAAGCAACGTATTTATCATAGTATAAGCCTCAAATTCATTAAATATTTGTTTATTAGGAGTAATTTTCATTCAAAAAGTTGGCGACGAAAAAATAATTTCAGGAGACAATGATGGATAATATTCTTCCTAAAATGCTTTTACAAGTATAAATGAGACAATGATGTATAATTGCTTTTTATTAAAAGTGGAAGTAAGGAAAAATTAACTTTCCTTCAGCAATGTTTTTTTTTTTTTTTTAATTTTAACACTAAAGATACATTTAAACCGACAATCAAAGATCAATCCATTCAAATCATAAAAATCATTAAAATAAATTTTAAATTTTTTAATAAAACATTTTTTATGTATATAGCTAGAATTAAAATTTCTTTTATCATTATTAAATAACTTCAACTATCTCCCAATTGTAGTATAGTACTTTATTGATTCTTTAACTATAAATAATATGATTTTGATTCTTTACAATTTACTCAAATATCACAAATTAAGTATCGTTTCTTCCAATCCACAATACAACCACTCTATAAAACTAATAAAAAAACACTCTATAAAATGATCCCAAACACACGCTCAAGCACTCCAAATGCACTTATTTTGATTAGCTTTGCTTGTATTTCATATTGAGATATGATACTACTACAATCCTACACTTTTTTTTTTATTTATTTATTTGAAGTTATATATTACATAAAAAGAAAAAAAGTCAGAACATTCTTTTAAAATTTGTGCTTTAGACACATCTTTAAAAGAAAAAAAAAAACACCACTAAGACTCGATACAATTAATAGATAGTTGAGCCTTTTAAATAGGAATTTGAATTATAATCGTGTGCATTAAAAACCTTTATTGGAAGAGACTTTATTACTTCGATAATCTCTCCACCTGAAAAAAAATGTATTCCGCTATTAGTTAGAGATACCTTTCATGTAAACAAAAAAAGATAAAATAAAAAATTATTGAAAAAATTATTATTTAAAATTAAAAAATACATATTTTTTAAAGAATAATTTAAAACATTTATTTAAGTGTATTTAATACTCCCTGTGATCCTATTTATAAGCCGCATTTTAGAGGATTTTTTAGTCCTTTTTATAAGACACTCAATGTTTTTTATGAACCATTTTTTTTATAAGTGTTTTTTATGAACCATTTAATACCTTTTTCTTCTTTACTCTTATTAAATCACTAAATTTATACATATTTTTTTACCTTCTTATTAATGCATTTTTGAATTTGAAGGATAAATTTAATATATCATTTAATTTTTATGACAAAAAACTATATTTAATTATTTTTATTGGTATTAATTTTCGGTTAAAAATGCTTTATAAATAAAACCTGAGAGAGTATGTTATTTGATGGTATGTTCACTGGTTTAGTATATTAAAAATTGACTAAAATACACATTTGGTCCTTTATGTTTTGTCAAAGTCTTATTTTGATCCTTTATATTTATTTTGTCTCAATTTGGTCCCTTACGTTTGTTTTTTTAACCAACGTTTGACTCTTATTTGAATCCGTTAGTCTAGTTAACTGAACTGCATACGTGGCACCTACATGCCATTAAAGGCGTTAGTCGTCATCCCTTTCCAGACTAAAATGACACTGTATTGAATTTTTTTTCTTAAGCGTATGCAGTTCTGTTAACTTAGACTAACAGAGGCACGCTTAAGAAAAAAATTCAATACAGTGTCGTTTTAGTTTGAAAAGGAATGGCAACTAACGCCGTTAATGCCATGTAGGTGCCACGTATGCAGTTTTGTTAACTTAGACTAAGAAATTCAAAGAAGAGTCCAACGTTGGTCCAAAAAACAAACGTAAAGGACCAAATTAAGAAAAAATAAACATAAAAGACCAAAGTGAGATCTCAGCAAAAAATAAAAAATAAAAAAGTAAATGTGTATTTTAGCGTTAAAAATTCTAGTTAAAATAAGAAATGTGAGAGAAAAAAATTGTACATGTGTGTGTGATATATAAGAGAAAAGAATGTAAGAAAATAATTATTAATATAAATATTGATTATGCTTTTTTAAAAGAAAAATATCATTGATTGGGCTGTATGCTTTACACATGTTTGGGAATCTCCAGGCTGCATAAAATGATTTTGAGGATCATGTTCACTGATTGTAGCTAGACACTTGCATTTTGTTAAAGTAACATTTGAAATAAGCAAAATAATGTTTTTTCTTAACTGTTCAATGACTATGAGTATATGAGACTTACATTATGGCTAATAATATAATTTTTTCAGATACACTAAAAAAGTACTACTATAGGCCCCTTTATTTAAAATTTTAAAAAAATAAAAAAAAACTGTACTACTATAATTCAGTAATGGAGAAAACAAAAGGATGATAATTTTGCTTTCCTTTGGATTTTTTATTTCTTCATCATCATCATCATCATCACATTTCAGAGATTCACTACGAAGTGACTACTAATATAAGTTTATGAAGATACTGACTTATATTAAAAAAAAAAACCTTATAAGAGACTTTAAGTCGGGGCTTGACGAATTAATTTTAAGATTTAAAGCAAATTTTTATAACGAATTTTTTTATATAAATAATAAATATTTTAAAATTATTAACATTGTTTTATAAGTAATTTATATATTTTATTTAAGAGATAGAAATATTTCATAAAAAAAATAATCTTTAATATTTTAAAATATTCTAATATTTTTTAAAATAAAAATATATAAAAGTATAATATAAATACATTAAAAATACTTGTATTTTTGTTATGGACCTAACTCGTGGGAAGAACACGTGTAGGCCCCACGTTGGCGGCCTAAGCCGTCAGTCCCATGTCGTGCATCCACAACATGAGATACGACATAAGGCACATGGGACATCACCCCCACGTGAGGACCGTTACAGATCCGTAACTACCGCCGCAATTCACGGAACCGAGACAGTGACAGGTTTGACTTTTGTGACCTTTGTTTACCCTATAAATACATGTGACTAGTCTTCATTCGGTACGTTTTCATAACTCTAGATCTGAGAATTCCTGTTTAAGATACACAACTAACTTGATCGTCGGAGTGCTTGCAGGTACCCCCTTACCACCAGGTGAGTGGCCGGAGATATCCAGCCGCCGTACCGGAGACCAGATTGGAGGCCAGATCCGCCATGCCAAACGCATGGTGGAACATTGGCGCCGTCTGTGGGGAAGAATTGTTCTTCTCCGATCGTAACTTATCTCTTATTTCCTCCTTTATCTGGTTTTTCTGGTAATTTTGCAGGAAGAGCATCACCGAAGCCAAGAACTTAATCCCTCTCTCCTCGCATATCCATTCTTGCTGGTTATCAAGGTGAATTCCAGTCAATCAATCGGTGCAAAAGCCATTTCTAGCCGATTAATCGGTGAATTGTGGCTTTCCACCGATTAGTTGATCGGATAATTACATCCTTTGAATTTTTCTGTAATAACAGCGCATATATTCCTCTATAAATACGTAATTTCTTCATCATCCTCATAAATCCTGTTTCATTAACGACCCTGCATGAGTGTATGGCAAGAAAATCTCTTGTGCCCACAGGCAAACAGGAACTAACTCATGCTAACCAAAAATGTGGTTGTAGCGACATGGTGAACACCAGGAGAAAGAACCAAGGAGTTAGGGGAGCATCGGCCAACGCCAGAGGAGCCCCTGGGGAACAGCCCTCTGTTAACGGACCTTCTCTATGACAACAACAAGAAGAGGTCAAGTCTGCTGGTCCGGCGATGTCCGAACAGAGGATGACAACGATTGAAGATGGCATGCTTGACCTCAAAGAGATGATTCGAAAGTAGGCCGAAGAAATTGAGAGGATGAACATGGAACGAGATGCTTGGAAGAAGCGACAAGAGGAATTTCAAGCAATTCTGGTCAACCTTGGGATGGGCCAGCAACTCCCTCAACGACATGAGAATCAGCAAGAGGGGAAAAATCCCCAAATGGAGAGGCAAGTCTCCATGGTTGGTCCCCAGATCCCGCGCACCAACCCCGCGATAGTCAAGCCCCAGCTGCCCGACTTAGATCAGGTGGCGGAAAGCGACATGGGTATTGAAGGGTGTCATAACCCTTTCACCCCGGCAATCATGAACTTTGATATACCGGCCAACTTTAAATTCGCCGTCCAGATCGACCCGTATGATGGGACAACCGATCCTCAAGATCATGTGGAGATCTTCCAGCAAACGATGATCTTCCAGGGGGCTAAGGAGCCCGTTATATGCCGAGCATTCCCTTTGACCTTGAAAGCCGCGGCCCGGAGATGGTTCTCATCGTTACCGGCGGGATCCATCGCGGGATGGAAAGCATTAAAGGATAGGTTCGTGTCCAACTTTACAAGCAGCAAGCAGCAATTTAAAACCGAGCATCACCTCGAGAGGATAAAGCAGAGATCAGACGAGCCATTGAGGGAATTAATCATCCACTTTAACGAGGAATCTCTCGAGGTACGCGATGTCGCCCCGAACATGATACTGTATTTCCTTAAGCAGGGGCTGAAGCCGGGAGGCTTTGCCAAGGATTTAGTCGGAGAAAAGCCCAAAACAATGGAGGAGTTGAAAAAGCGGGCTGAGAAGTGGATTCAGATAGAAGAATGGGTTCGGAATAATAAGGCAGATAATCAAGCCGCTAAACAGGAAAGAGAGAAGAGAGACAAACAGAAAAATTCTTACGGCGGGAGACCAAAGGAGAATGAAAAAACGTATGATAAAGGCGGAAGACCACCCAGGGGCACTTACTCAACTTATGCCCCGTTAACCATGTCGCCATCTCGTATCTGTAAGGAGATCATGTATTCCGAGCTGAAAGATAGACCTCCTCCAATGAGATCACAAGCAAAAAAATAAGGACAAATTTTGTCTATATCATAAAGACCACGGGGACCACACTAACGAATGCATTCACCTTAAAGACGCCATCGAGAAGTTGATACGACAAGGAAAGTTGAGACAATTTATTCAGAAAAATGATGAAGGAACATCCCGTGGAAGGAGCCCGTCGTCGCCCATAAGACGTGAACATGCTGCGAGGAACCGGGACACTGGGAGGGATGAACGACGGAGATCTCGGTCTAGAAGTCCACAGCGACATGAAGAAGCGGCCTCTAAAGGGGTCATCAACGTGATTGCTGGAGGTCTTGATCAGGGGGAACCACCAGAGTCATCAAGAAAACGATCCCGGGACATAGAAGATCATTACATGGCTGTGAAGGCCATGAAAAGAATTACTTTGGCATTCACCGAAGACGACCTGCCTACGGATGCAGCCGGGACCAATGCCCCCTGGTTATCATGGCTAAGATGGCGGGGTATGAAGTAAAAAGGTTATTTGTTGATCAAGGGAGCTCAGCCGACATAATGTTTTGGGACCTGTTCCAGAAGTTGGGCCTAACAGATAAAGATCTAATCCCTTACAAGGGAAATTTGATAGGCTTTACAGGGGATACTATCTCCCCCAAGGGCTATGTAAAATTGAAGGTAACTTTTGCAGGTCGCGACGGAAGCAGAACAGTAGAGGTGAAGTTCCTCGTTGTAGAATGCCCCTTAGCCTATAACACCATTATAGGCAGACCTACTCTGAATGCTTTGGGAGCGGTCGTCTCAACTTTGCACATGGCGATGAAATTCCCTGGTGACAGGGGCGGCATCGTCACTATCCGAGGGAAAGGCCCAGAGGCACAACTTTATTATTTAGAAAGTCTTAAAATAACGAAAACTATGCCAGTGCAGGAACATGAAAAAGTAAAGGGGATACAGAAGAAAGAAACCAAAGGAAAACAAAAGCTTGTTAGGCGAGATGATTTTGTATTGATGACAGACTTGGATCCAATAGGGGAATTACAACATGAACGGCCTGAACCTGATGGTGATTCTGTGGAAATACAACTCGGGAGTCAACTTGATCAGATCCCAAATTCTGTTGTCACCGGCTCGCGATAAAGGAAGGAGCTAGGCCAGTGGCCCAGAAAAAGAGGAGAATGCGCCAAGAGCAGACAACAGCCATTGAAAAACAGGTTGACGAGTTATTAAACGCGGGATTCATCCGCGAGGTACAATATTCTGATTGGCTATCCAATGTCATGATGGTAAAAAAAGGCCAATGAAAAGTGGAGAATGTGTACAGATTACATAGACCTTAACAAAGCTTGCCCGAAGGACCCTTTTTCGCTGCCCTGCATAGATAAGTTGGTCGACAACTCAGCGGGTTATAAATATCTTTCTTTTCTGGATGCTTATTCTGGCTATAATCAAATTCCCATGGCTCCCGAAGATCAGGATAAAACTGCCTTTATCACTGATCTCGGGGTATTTTGTTATAATGTGATGCCCTTTGGTTTGAAGAATGCAGGAGTGACATACCAAAGGATGATGGACAAAGTCTTTGCCGAGATGAGAGGTAGAGAGGTCGAAGTCTACATCGACGATATGATCGTCAAAACAAAAGATGATCAAGATCCATCGAAAGACCTGGAATCTGTTTTCCAACGTTTACGGCAATTCAATTTACGACTTAACCCTCTGAAATGCACATTTGGTGTGGAAGCTGGCAAGTTTCTGGGATTTATGCTCACAAACCGCGGCATTGAAGCAAACCCAGATAAATGTCGGGCAATCCTCGACATGTCCAGCCCTAAGACGGTCAAGGACGTACAACAACTCACGGGGAGGGTCGCAGCCTTGTCTCGTTTCCTTCCAATCTCGGCAAAGCGTTGCCTTCCCATGATTAAGGCCTTGAAGAAACAAGACTCATTTGAATAGACGCAAGAATGTGAAAGTGTTAGTATGCTTGCATTAATGCTCTATCTTATTTTGTTGACTAGAAAAACCAAATTTTCTTGTAGCCAAGCCACGTTATAACCTTAATAAAAAGACCTCTTGATTTTTGTTTTGCATGTGTACATGGTTTGATTGTGAAATGAATTGCAAAATCTAAGTTGGAGAGACATAGTGAGGAGTTGAGCGAAACACATACCTTGTGAGAATTGAGAGTCTATTCCCTTGGCTAATTGATTATTGTTCCTCCCATTTTGTTGTACTTTGAGTGCTTAGGAATCTTGTTTTCAATTGGGGGTTTGGGGTCATCATATATACTCATCGATTGATCTTTTTTGATGCTCTAATGATTGATAAATGATTAGATTTTTCTTGAATCGAACTCAGGTACGTAGCTAGGATTTTTAATTAAGTGTTGATTGGCTGTCTTGCTTGAGGACAAGCAAGAATCTAAGTTTAGGGGAGTTCGATGACGGACAATTATTACTATATTTTGTGGTTAATTTGGATATATTTTAAATGATATTATGTTTATCTTTTAATTAAATTCCCCTAAATTTAGTAAATTCAATACTTATCTTAATTTGAGAGAGAATTTGTTGATTTGAGTTTCATCCATATCTTATGGGTTGATTTAGATAAGATTTGATCCCTAAATTATTAGATTGCAGGTAAATAGATAAAAGCACAGAAGATGAGACGAACAAAAAGGAAAAAAGATTTGAAGAAACCTTATCTAATATTATTTTATCTTATCTTGAGCAAAGATAAACCATTTGGGATCTCTTTAAAAAGCCTCATTCACTAGGAGTTAGAAGAGCCATCTCTACGCGAAATTTAGGGTTTTAGTGAGAGAAAGTTAGAAATTGAGATGGTAGCTTAAAACCCTTTACTTGGGATTGGATGTAACTTGCGGTGTGAATTCTCAAACTCAGATTTTTTATTTATGTTAAATTGATTGGTTTTCTTTTCTCCGTTTAATTTAGAGTTGAAAGTTTGATCACCTTTATTCTCTCCTTCTAACTTTTCTTATTGAATGAGAATTTAATTTGAAAAGAGGTTCTGTGAAAAGGAATTTCATCAATGAAAGTCTAGAGATAGTTTTCATTTATGAACCACTTTTAAAAAGAGAATTCTTAATGCGTGGCAACTCTTTTACTGTTTAAAGGGATTTAATCGATATAGTTTTGCTATAGAATCTGGCAAATGAGGGATCTTTGTCAGTGGTTTTTATCCTTGGCCATTCAATTAACATAATAAGTTCTTAAGTTTTGAGAATAAACATAAATACAATGAAATCCAAGCCCAAGTATTCTTATAAATTGTTTTTACCACTTTTTATATTACGAGCACTTATTTTACGATTCAAACCCAAGTTTTCTAATTGAACTAAATTGTTCTAGAGTTGCTCCCTGAGGACGATAACCTGTTTTCCCACTATACTGTAATGCGTTAGTATTTTAGTTCTCTAAAATACTTAACACGTTCTAAGAACTCAAGGCCTCGCTGGCATATCCCCCTGTCTTAACAAAGCCGATGACGGGGGACACCCTGATACTCTACCTCGCGGTGGCTGACGAGGCCGTGAGTGGTGTACTAATAAGAGAAGAAGGTAAAGATCAGTTCCCAATCTACTTTGTCTCTAAAGTCTTGCAGGGAGCTGAGTTGAATTACCAGCGACTTGAAGAAGTAGCTTTCGCATTACTGGTGGCTTCGAGGAAGTTACGCCCATATTTCCAATGCTACCCCGTCCTAGTCAGGACCAATCAACCGATACGACAAATCTTACACAAACCAGACTTGGCAGGAAGGATGATGTCTTGGGCGATTGAGTTAACTCAATATGATATATCGTATGAACCACGGCTAGCGATTAAAGCACAGGTCCTCGCCGACTTCCTTGCCGAAATGACACATCTCGGAGACAACCATCCCGGGGAATGGACAATATATGTCGATGGCTCCTCGAACATCAAGGGATGTGGCGCCGGAGTGATATTGGAAAACTCGGAGGGATTGGCAGTGGAGTATTCATTAAGATTTGACTTCCCGACATCTAACAATTAGGCAGAATATGAAGCCTGTCTTGCAGGAATACGGATGACCAAGGAATTAGGAGCAAACGCGATAACCATCTGTTCAGATTCAAAGTTGGCGGTGTCCCAGATTAAGGGAGAATACCAAGCAAAAGAGCCCATCATGCAGAAATATCTCGTCAAAGTACGAGATGCTCTAGTGGGATTCTCTAAATTTGAAATCCGACATATACCTAGAGAAGAGAATGCAAGAGCTGATCTCCTTTCGAAACTCGCCAGCACGAAGAAGACTTCAAACTACCACTCCGTGGTGGAAGAGGTAATCCCTTATCCTAGCTTGACCTTGCAGGTGCAGGAAGCAGACTGGAGGACCCCCTTGATAGATTATATTGAAAGAGGGATCACTCCCGAGGACGATAAAGAGTCGCAGAAGATTATTAAAAAAGCAACGAGGTTCACAATGGTTGAAGGCCAGCTGTTCAAGAAGGGAGTCTCGGTTCCACTTCTGAAAGGCATTGGCCTAGAGGAGGTCGGATATGTGCTGGCCGAGATCCATGAAGGAAGTTGTGGGCATCATATCGGGGCTAAATCTTTAGCCAGGAAGGCGTTGAGAGCGGGTTACTTCTGGCCAACTATGCAAGAGGACGCTATCAATCACATCAAAAAATGTGAGCAATGCCAACGACATGCTAACATCCCTCATATCCCGCCGGAAGAGCTACACACGCTATCCGCGCCATGGCCATTCCACACCTGGGGAATGGACATCCTGGGACCTTTTTACAAAGCCGTGGGACAGCTGAAACATCTCTTAGTCGCAGTAGACTATTTCACGAAATGGATCGAAGCTGAACCTCTCGCAACTATTATGTCTGCAAGAGTGGAGTCTTTCACCTTCAAAACAATTATATGTCGCTTTGGAATCCCGGCGGCAATCGTTACTGATAATGGTACTCAATTCATTAGAAGCCCATTCAAGAATCTCCTCCAAGGGTTGCAAATCCGACATCATTGTTCAAGTGTAGAGCATCCCCAAACAAATGGTCAGGCTGAAGCCGCAAATAAAGTGTCCTAAATGGCCTAAAGAAACGACTTGATAGTGCCAAAGGGGCCTGGGCAGATAACCTCTATCAGGTATTATGGAGTTACAGAACCACCCCCCAAACTACGACAGGAGAAACTCCTTTCCGGCTCGTATATGGAACTGATGCAATAATCCTTGTTGAAATCGGTGAACCATCTTGGAGAGTTATGCATACCCCGCCAAATAATGACGCACTCTTAAGAGAAGAACTTGACTTTGTAGACGAAGTCCGAGAGCTGGCTCGATTGACTGAGATGTCGAGGAAACAACGAGTTGCTCAACGATACAATGCTAAGGTTGTGAAATGCGAATTCATAATAGGAGACCTTGTTCTTAGAAGGGCCAGTATAGGGCTGAAGAATGCAAAAGATGGGAAGCTCGCAGCAAATTGGGAAGGCCCATATCGGGTGATCAGAAGCACTAGAAAAGGTGCATATGCCTTGGAGACTCTGCAAGGAAGAGAATTGCCTAGAACTTTCAATGCCGTGGATCTGAGAAGGTATTACAGCTAGAAAGTATCCGACTTGTTTACGGTTAAATTTGTTGCATTTTAGTCTTAATGTACAATTTCTGTAAGGGGTACTCTTTTTCCTTCTCGGGTTTTTTCCCTAAGGAGGGTTTTACCTTGAAGGTTTTAATGAGGCCCCAGGTTTTGTAACCCAACGACATATGAAATAAAAAAAATATTTATCAAAGTTTAAGATTTCAGTTGCAGATATACAATTACCACGACTCAGTAGGCGTATAAAAGGATAAAAAATCCTAACGAGGTGACATGCACCAACGAGATAGGCCGCTGGCCTTGAAGTACTTCACCAGGATCAAGGATCCCACTAGGGTGACATGCCCGAAAATAGGCCACTGAAGTACTTCACCAGGATCAAGGATCCCACTAGGGCGACATGCCCCAAAATAGGCCACTGGCCTTGAAGTACTTCACCAGGATCTAAGATCCCACTAAGGCGACCCGCCCAAAATAGGCCACTGGCCTTGAAGTACTTCATCAGGATCTAAGATCCCACTAGGGCGACACGCCCCAAATAGGCCACGAGCCTCAAAGTACTATGTGAGGATCAAGGATCCCAGCAATATCGACATGCGTCTACGACTTGGATATGGAATTTAAATACTTCAAAGGGCTAAAATCCAAACAGCCAGAAACACAAAAGATTGAGTTGTGGATCGCAAAAGTCGCGACATGTGAAAATGTAATATTGAAATTGTTAAGTTAAAAGTTGCAGATGTTACGAAGATAAAGAAGCAAAGAGATGACATTAAAGAAAGACTATTACAAAAGAAAGGTTGGTCAATATGCCAGCAAACTATTCGCTAAGACAAAAATAGACCTAAGTTATTACAAAGTGAGCTTCAAGGCTCAGTAGGGGCGACACTCTCATCTGCAGCAGGAGTTGGTGACATCGAGTAATCAGCATGAGGGTCAAAGGCCTCCAACTCGGGATCGTTCAAGTCGACTTCGGAAGGAGGGTCGTGGTCATAATCCACCAGTTTCCCCCCTTCCATGCCATGGAGGGGATGTACTCCCTTGAAAGAAAGCGAGATCCTAGGATTGAGATACTCCACTTGCTTCAAGCAGCTGGCAAAAGCCATGTAGCCACCAGCAGAGATCACACGACTTTGCTCCTGGATCTCAGCCTTCAATTTGTCATTGGCGACCTCCAAAGCCGCCTTGTCAGACTGTAGTTGATCACGAACGCGAGATAGCAACTTGGCTTCCTCGGACAAGGAAGCCACTTGCTCCTGAGCCTTTGCAAGAGAAACTTGCACCTCCTTCTTCTCATCAGAAAGTTTAGCACTTTCTAGCTTCAACTAGTCAAACTGGGAGGCAGCTGCAGCAATCTCGGCCTTAAGCTTGCTCTGAGAGGCCTTCAATAAATCTCGCTCTTTAGAAAGAGCCTGAATTTGCTTCTCAACAGCAGCTTTGGTGACCTGCAGTTTCTTCTCCAAATCAGCTACGGGACTGGGTCACTCCAACTCTTCGTGAAAATGTTTTAGAAGAGCGGATTGGCGAGACATCCACCCAAGTGCCTCTCCGACATTGGCTTGTGAGATAAAGAAACAACATCAATCATGTATACAAACACAAAAGGGGAGAGAAAAGCAGATTATATGATATAGAGGAATAGAAAATTACCTTCAGTACAGAACCAGGGAGCTCCTTGAAGAATTCCCCATGATGAAATGAGACAATGAGGGCTTGGAAGCCTTCCCATTGGGAGGAAGAAGATGATCCCGTAACAGGGAGTGCAGGGGCACCTCCTATATGGAATAAAAGAAACAAACGATAATTTTGTCGAAACCCAGTGATGGGGGCAACTGTTATGGACCTAACCCGCGGAAAGAACACGTGTAGGCCTCACGTTGGCGGCCCAAGCCGTCGGTCCCATGTCGTGCATCCACGACATGGGACACGACATAAGGCACAGGGGACATCACCTCCACGTGAGGACCGTTACAGATCCGTAACTACTGCCGCAATTCACGGAACCGAGATAGTGACAGGTTTGACTTTGGTGACCTTTGTTTACCCTATAAATACATGTGACTAGTCTTCGTTCGATACGTTTTCATAACTCTAGATCTGAGAATTCCTGCTTAAGACACAACTAACTTGATCGTCGGAGTGCTTGCAGGTACCCCCTCACCACCAGGTGAGTGGCCGGAGATATCCAGCCGCCATACCGGAGACCAGATTGGAGGCCAGATCCGTCATGCCAAACGCATGGTGGAACAATTTTACTTGCAGTCTAAAGTATTGGCTTAGCCAGCTTTACTCTTAGGCTAGTCCTGATACTTTTAAGTTTTGAATTTTTACTTAACTTATTCCTAAAAATTGGTTCATAAAAAAAGATTTATCACAACTCTTATATTCAATTCCTTAACTATATTTCTAGTCGATAGGAAACTTTAGCCGGTTGCCATGATCTTAACACATTTTTATTAAGTGCGTGATGAATTCAAGTCAAATTAGATTAATATAATTTTAAATATAAAATTACCCTGAATTAAATTAAAATAAATTTATATTTATTTCGTACAAATAGGAAGCCAATCATACATTACCTATGCTATAGTTATGTAAAGGCTTTCTACAAAATATTTAAAAGAGAAATGGCTACAGGTATAAAAAGGGATGGTGCCCCTACAAATTGCCCTTGTATATTTCTTTTCTTGGATGAATGAATGATTGGTAAATTTCATTTTGATTCTAGTTTGATAATTGTGCAAATTTGATCTTTATAATTTTAATTAAGTAATTTTAATTTTTATAATTTTAATTAAGTAATTTTGGTCGTTATAATATTGTTAAATATTAATTAGGTTTGAAGTCTAATTTTTTTTAAATATTAAACAACCATTTATTGAAAGTTGTGATAAAAAAATTGATCAGTTTCTTATTTATGACCAGTAACATACAACAATAGATGGTTTAAATTGGACGAAAATATAATTTTAAAAGCTCAATTTTCATATTTTAAAGTTTATAATTAACAAAATTGCTCAATTAACTGTACAAAAATTAAATTGCTAAACAAATTATATGACCAAAATCACAATAAAGAAAGTAGCGCCCAAGAAGATTGAAGATTGAATGTTGGTTAAATTATAATTCTGACGCAACCGTACTCTATTAGTGTTTTAGTTATTTCTATTTGGTTTATGAAATATTTGTGACTTGAGTTAATTTAAATGTCATTTCGTGTGTAACTAATGTTAATTTAAATGTAATTTAATTTTTTTAATGAATGTAATGTAATTTATGTATCAATGCCATATGTTAATTTAAATATAATATTAATTTATATTTTTTAAAAATATTTTATTCAATATTTTTCAATTAAAATTAAATTTATATTACAATTATAAAAATATTTAAATAGAATTTTGAATTAAAATTTAAAATAGTAAATATGAGATATTTAATTTGTGAGGTCCAAGAAGGATGAACTACTTGTAAGCACCTACCATTAGTGTAGTTGAGATGTTTAAGTTGAATGAATAATGTGTATATATAGGACTCACAAAAATATAATAAAATATTCTTAAGCACTTCATGAGAAGAAGTAAAAAAATTTCTTTGGAAGCAGAGTTTAATTCTCTTAAGAGGAAAGAGAATGAGTGTGAATCAATACTTAATATCCATTCTTTTTCTCTTTCTTTATTATAATCTCTTCCAATATGGTGGTAGCAGTAGTTCCTCTACTGTACCACCGCCACCATCTTTAGTGCTGGCGTTGTTCGTCATCGGAGACTCTTCCGTCGATTCCGGCACCAACAATTTTCTCGGCACCTTTGCCCGCGCCAACCACCTCCCTTACGGCAGAGATTTTGACACTCACCAACCCACCGGTAGATTCTCCAACGGAAGAATTCCCGTCGATTTTCTTGGTATTTCAATTTTTCAATATCCTTTCTTTATCACAATTTCTTTCTCCCTCCGTTTCATAATGAGTGTCGTTTTAAAGATTTTTTTTTTAAAATGATTGTCGCTTTATATTTTCAATGCATTATTAAATTTTCTTTTCTCTATTTTAACCATATATAACAATTAATACTTAACTAGAAACTATGTAAAATAGTTAACGTTTTAATTATTAATAGGGATATGTTAGTAAAATTGCTTTACTCATTATGACATTTATCTCATTTCTTAATATATGTGAAACAATCTTAAACGATTGCCATTTTAAAACGGAGGGAGTATATTCATACACATTACCTTGCCAATGTTGTAATGGATGGTAATAAATTGAAAGTCTTGTCTTTGAATTGGTGGAATTGAAATGCATTTTTCATAAACCTAATTTTTGTGTTTACTTTGGCATGAGCTCTGCGTCTTGGGCTTCCTTTTGTGCCAAGCTATCTAGGGCATACAGGAGTTGTGGAGGATATGATTCACGGGGTGAATTATGCTTCTGCTGGTGCTGGCATTATTTTCTCCAGTGGTTCTGAATTGGTATCTTTCACTTTTCTTTTGTCCCTTTTTTCACTAACATATTAGTGTGTGTTTGGATGAACATTTGCAATCTAATGTGGAATTCTTACCCCAATGGAGAAGTTACCCAAGAGTTGCATATGCTAAAATCACATTTGACCAATATCTTCACATTTGGAACATTTTGCAAACATTTTACCAAATTTCTTGAAAACATGCATGATCATGTTTGTTTGTAAACGTCAAACTTGTGTTTGGGAGCTGCAAACACAGCTCCAAACATACACTAGGTAGGATGCAATTGCTTATAGAATAACACCATTCCATGAAATTCAAAACACATCATGAATTCAATTTCATAATGCAGGGTCAACATATCTCTTTTGCTCAACAGATTCAACAATTTACTGACACACTTCAACAATTTATATTGAGTATGGGAGAGGAAGCAACAAACAGTCTCATATCTAATTCTGTCTTCTATATTTCTATTGGAATCAATGATTACATTCATTACTATCTGCTCAATGTATCCAACGTCGATACTTTGTACCTACCATGGCGATTCAATCAATTTTTAGCATCTTCACTTAGGCAAGAAATTAAGGTGAAACACTAAAATGCCATTTTCTCGATCAACTTTTTGTTGTACGTGTACTTATAGGCTTACATAATGAATCATTTTGAGCATACCACACATATAAGATGTTGTAAGTAAATCTTGAAACTTGTATATGACAATTATGCACTTCATTTTTTTCCAATTTTTTTAGTTATGTTTGTCTTGATGTGAATTTGGTGTTTCCATCAATGAGACATATCTTAAGTGTTAAGTAATTTTTTGAAATTATCTTGATTCTTAATTTGCATATTTCTGAAAGTGTTAAATTGGTTGATGATAAATTATTCTTGATGAAACAGAACTTGTACAACTTAAATGTTAGGAAAGTAGTTATCACAGGACTTGCCCCTATTGGCTGTGCCCCTCACTACTTATGGCAGTATGGTAGTGAAAATGGAGAGTGTGTTGAGCAGATAAATGACATGGCCATTGAATTTAACTTTCTCACAAGGTACATGGTTGAAAATCTTGCTATTGAGCTTCCTAATGCGAGTATCACCTTCTGTGACATCTTTGAAGGTTCCATGGACATTTTGAAGAACCATGAACATTATGGTAGTAAAATATGTGTTATTACCTTTCAATCTAGTAGGGAGTTGTAGTGTGTTTGGTTTCATGTCAAATTGTGAATTCAAAACGTAAAAGCTACTCTTAACCGTGTTGAAACAGGTTCACATTTGCTCCATTCTTATATGAAACCAAACATACATGTAGTATCATTGAGCATCACATTTTAATCTGCTTTATGTTCCTTAATTAGGCTTTAACGTGACGAACGAGGCCTGCTGTGGATTTGGGAAGTACAAAGGTTGGATTATGTGCTTATCACCAGAAATGGCTTGTAGTAATGCTTCCAGCCATATATGGTGGGACCAATTCCATCCAACCGATGCAGTAAATGCGATTTTGGCCGACAATATATGGAATGGTCAGCACACTAAAATGTGTTATCCTACGAACTTAGAGGACATGCTAATTCAAAGATGATATTGCGATGCTAGTTTTCCAAAGCTACACAATTTGCACATAAGTATTTTGAACACGATGACTCTACTTATAGCTAATGAGTTTCTTTTTTTCATCTATGACTTGAAAGAACTATGAAAATAATATGTCATTGTAAATGGATCTCCCTTTCATTTGGACAAATATTAATCCTAGCAATATCAGCTATTTACTACATAATTGCAACCAGTGGAAGTGAATCTTGTATCTTGGATTAAGTTTTACTATGTGACAACTTTGAACGTTAGCTATAATTAGAATGTTTCAGATTTCTACAACAAAAGCGAATACTTAGCTATAAAACAAGATACTTAGCTATAAAACAAAATAATGAATATTGTGGCACTACAACATACAAATAACATAACCCATCCTCTAATTGTGTGGCGCACCTTATCGTCGTTGTATGACGCAGAAAATGTAAATGTGTGCACTGAAATTATCTTAAGAAATGCAAGGCATACAAAAACAAGACTCGTTGCCAACACAGCAAGCTCTTTGGTTTCTAGATTTGCTTGATCACTAGCAACTTTTTGAATATCTAACCTGAAACAAAATTGTATGAATAACACGTAAAACATCAAACCAGTCAAAAATGGTAAGGGTAAAAGAAAGACATTAAGTGAAAGCAACTGTAAAGGAAAAAAATAATAATCTTTTAACCATCAAAATTATCAAAATGATTTATCAACTAATGATAACGTCAACATATTTCTAACCTTAGCATGCTATTTTCTCTGGCTAATTCATTAAGCTGGGATGAGACAACATCTTTCCATGACTCAACCTCAAATATTCCTTCTTCCTATAAAAAGGAAACAACCAAGAATAGTGAATGGACGGGAGATGCCAAGAGAAATACATGATGAGTAGGTTAAGAGTAAAAAGAAAGGCACAAGGTACTATACTACCATATTAATGTTCCACTGCTGAAGATCTTTGATCTCTGATGTGCTTTGTCCCAATCTTTCTGATAATCTAGACAACTCTTTCTCAAGATTAGGTATCGTTACTCCTTGTCTCCTGTTCAACTCTTTGATGTAATCCTCCAGTGCCGATAAGTTTACTTCAACTGACCTCACTTTTTGCATCAAAATCTTTAGAACAGTGTCACCAGTTATCCTACCATTCAGCTGTTGTCTGAGTTCTATAACAGGATCTGGAATCAAGTTTGCCATTGTTGGATTTTTTGTCACTTCCACGTCAAACTTTTGAGTGTCATTATTTCTTGAGGTCTCACCCTCCACAGAATCGTTCTTACTTCCAACTTCTTTCCCTTTTCTGTCAATTTGACTAACTTCAGTCTTCGAAGAAGGCATGTCACTCATATTATGCGCCTGCGACTTCTCAATAACAGATCCCACGGAAGCAACTATTAGATCCTTAAGCATCCTCTCTATTGCATTGATTCCATAAACTTCTACAACACTCAGTGTGCAATAGAATTCAGATCCATAATGACTAAGCAAGCTCAATTTTAAATACCTTACCCAATTGGGTTCTGGCAACTTAAAGGTCTGTGCATGCTTGACATTGACAGCAATAAAGTTTCCTAGCATACTCCATGTTTCAGTTGGATAGCTCAAACTGCCAGCCAATTCAAATTCCTTGAAATTAGAAGAATAATGCTCGAAGTTCGCGATTTTCACAGAATCAACAAGAGTTTCTTCTGAAAGCTCAATAACAACAAATTTTCCTCCAACAGAACAAGGGTTCCTGAGATACTTGTCATGATCCTTCCCAAGTATATTTTTTGCACCTTTGGCTTCCTTATTATGAGCCACGACTTTTGCACCTTTGGACTCAGAGGCATAGTTGTACATTGAACCATCTGGCTCAAGCCGATGAGTTATGTTAACTAGAGCAGAGTTCACAGCCCTATCATTTTCTTGCTCTGCTATGTTTCGGAATTCGTCGTGGTTGAGATGCTTGGAATGAAGTTTCTCATTAGGAAGTTGTGGTGGTTGATGCTTGTTTTGTTCTTGTCGAGGTTGTAGATTGCAGACTAAATTACTATTACCTAAAACTTGCCAAAATACTTCTTTTAAACTAATTGTTTGCGGAAGTGAGTATGTGGGTAAAGGACCAAGACTATTGGAGCTACTTGATTCATTGAACTCTGACAAAGCTGCATTTGTGAAAAGCATTCTAGGATTAATGACTTTGGAAGATGCAAGATCATTACATATTTATCAATGTAAACAAAACTAAAATGAGGTTGTTGTAGATAGGTTGGTAATAGTGAATTTATTTCAACACAATTAAGAATAATTTTCACATTTTGAATTCACGTTTGACATATCTGAACGTGAAACCAAACAGACATTAAACAACTCTTTCTTAACTCAAATTTGTGGTCCAACGTGAAATTGCAATTAATATCAGATAGTTTATAAGGTCTATTAGATAGATTTTCTTGGTGTACTATTATTATTGTTGTTGTTTCTTGCTTCAAAAATTTGTGGTTGACCTATATAGATCGGTGATCCAATTAGTTGATTATATGAGAGACTCAAAAATTAAAAATTGAAGATACAAACCCCCAGTGCCATGAACAATGCGAAGCTTGGTGTAGAAGAAGAGAAGACACCACATGGAAAGAATGAACGATGAGAGGCCAAAAATGCTGGTATTACATAGTTCCCTTGACATTTGGATTTGAAATTTGATGGAGGATGTGGAGGTTGGAAAATCTTCTTCATGTTTCAGTTTCATTGGAATCGTTCTTCACTCATCAGAGATCAAAGATGGAAAAAAAATGTGTGAAAAAGAAAGAAAAATTCAGAAATTGGCGTGGTTGAATGTGAAAAATTAAAGAGAGAGTAGAAAGAAAATGAGGCGTTTAGATAGGCAAAATAATAGGAAAATGCTGGAAGAATTATATTGCAACTAGTATCGCCTTAACGGCCACTCCCACCAATTACTCTTCGTCTTCAACCGTGTCAATATCAAATATCTCAATTTTACTAATATCTAATTATCTAAATTATATTAAAATATTAAAATGTCCAAAAATTTGTAGAATGGAAGTCTTAGACGAGTTTCTTAATATGTTTCCTACCTATTGTCAATATTTTTTTTTATAATTTTCTTAAAAGAAACATAGAGTCCAACTTATTCCCATTTGATTAATTTATCTACCTATAATCTATAACTTTTTTTTTTTAAATTAAGCTCTTAGTTTTGCATCACCACCCTCATAAAATTTTCCACGGTCATAATTTGGATCTTGCATGACCTTAATTCTTATACCTCATGAATCTCACTAAGTGTGTTTTGGCTGAAGACATGTTAATTAGGATTATGCGAAAAAAAAAAACCATTTCTATAAAAGGAGGGATCAACAAGGAAATAATAAAATTGTAGAGACTGAGACCAAACTTTGGAATGGGGGATTAGTTTTACAAAAGAGAAGAATTTGTTAATTATATCTTAAGTTTTTTCTAAAGGCACATATATGCATTGTACAATACTTTTACTTTTAGTCTTCAAAACATATATTTTACATAAAGAAAATACATTTCATATTTTTTAAGACAAAAATACTTTTCATAGAAGTATAAATGAATAATTAAATAAATTATATTTAGAGTTTTTATTAATTCATTTTTAAAAGTCAATAATATTTAAGATGAATTTATTATTTTTACAACATTTTTTTCTATAGAATGTAGGATGATATCCTTTTTTTATGTGAAAGTGATGAACTATATAATGAAAAACTTGAAATAATATATTTGTAAATATCAAAAAAATTAACAGTTAAAATAATGCACATACAAGGTATCCTAGTTATATATAATTGTTAAAAAGAATATAATTCATTCCAAATCTTTTTGGCGTATAGAATTTTAGGATGCGACCATGCTAACCTAGTCTAATTGTCTAAAGTAAAGAAAATCTAGAAATTCATAAATCTTCTTAATATTGGAAAAACATGTATATTGTGTGGTAACATCCTCAATGCTTGACACGTGTCCTCATTTTTTGACTCCAAAACCCATTGGAAACTCAACTTGTTGGAGTTTGAATAATGAGATTCTTCAGTAAACCATTGGTTATTATCCCTAGATAATAAACACCATGCCCTCATCTTTGGCAAAACAGAGATAAAAGGAAAAAACAAAAATCTCTCTTGCTTGGCAGCAACCCACACAAACCGTGAGTCTTGGTTCTCTGCTCCATGCCTTCTTTGCTTGAGACAGGATTTGGCGGTGTATTCTCCCACATTCTCCCTTTTTTCAACAAAGTGTGTCCTCCATGAACATTGTAAGTGTGTTCTCCATTAACATTTGGCGGTGGATCTCTCATTTTCTCCCTTATTTCGATTCTTCACAGATTCATAATTTTTTTTGGTTTTTTTTTTGTTTAATCTCTTTAGTGTTCCATTCTTATGCTAATAGTTGTTTAATCTCTTTAGTGTTCTATTCTGATGCTCAATTTTGTGCGCCTAAAAACGAAGGTGCGAAGATGGAAGATCTAAAAATGAAGGGAGATGAAATTGTGAACGGTGACGACAGGATCTGAAAATGAAGGCGAGGACGATAGCAAGATCTAAAAACGGAGGTGCAAAGAGCGGGATTTGAATATGGAGACACGGACGAAGACGACATGCATCTGAAGATGGAGGCGTGAACGAAGATGGTAAGGATTTGAAGATGGAGGCGTGGGTCTGGATGCAAAATGGTTCAATCACAGTGTCAGAACTCTTTTTTCTTCCATGAGAGGATGAAGGTGAAATATTATGCTCAATGATGATTATATTTTTTGGCTTTTGTTGTCAAAGTTTTTTTTTTTTTGCTTTATCCTTCTGTGTTTATTCTTGGGTTGAAAATGAATTATAAGCACACTTTTGGTTCTTGAGTGTTGCATCATTGTTTTCAGTGTTTCGCCGATTGCTCAGGTAATGGTGTTTCAAGTTTTTGACAAAAAAGACGAGGTGCTTTCTGCATTCCATAAAAGGTGTAGCTGCTATAAAGAAAAATTAGGTATTAAATCTTTTACACTATAAAATAGTGTAGGGCATCAGACTATTTCTAAACTGAATCCCATGATTCGTTGTAGTTGCTTGCAAATAAAACTTCTTTTTAATAGAGAATAATTTGTATATAAATAGTTACAATTTTTATTACCTTTCATTAATATATTTTGACGCAACTTATCTATATAATAGAAGATTTGTTCCTTTTCATCTAATTCAAAACGTGTAAGAAAGTGGTTGCAAATTGGTCCTTAATCATAAGGAGGGAAAGTGGTAACGAATTGTGCAAGCTGTATTTTTATATTCAATAACAAGGCATTGGTTTTCCTATGTGCAAAAGTCATCCATCCAACACATGAGATTCTAACCATGTTTGTAACTTGTATGATTATTGAATATGGATGCATAATTCCCTTTTTAGTTGATTGTATGTGTTTTGAACATTTGCTGGGTGTTTGTAGCTTATTGAGTATATAATCAGCTAATTGTTGATTTATTTAAATTAAGTTTAATATTCCCAGTTTCAAATAGGTGCCATTTAAATGTATGAAAATCTGCAATTGCTTTGTTGAAAGGGGATGAAAATCGGTGGATGAGATTAGCACCATCTCTATTGGGAGTGACACCATTCTTTTTAGTATATAAATTTATGATTCTTACATATAAAAAAGATAGTGTCACTCCCAATAGAGATGATGTTAATCTCATCCTCCTGGAAATCTACCCATTTCTTTGCTTTTTAGATTTTTTTTTTATATTCTTTAGAATAGATGCCTTACCGTACTTATTTATGATCTTTTGTTTGGTATTTTTTTGAGTGTATTGTTTCATGTGACTACACCATTAACCATTGCGACAATATTTAACACTAGTTAGCAAACTAATACCAATTCCTACTAATAAATGATCCAATGACTCACAATGATATGTGCTATTACTTTTTTTTAAAAAAAATATTTGAAACTATTATTATGTATTTAGTTGCACTTAAATAATATGGACTTATCCAAGTATCTATATTTTAAAACTGAAATATTTATTAGTGAGAATTACTGTCTCTCAATTATTATTACTTTTGCATAAATCGTACTATATTTTTTAACTAACAATCAAATACTAATTTAATAAAAGTGTTAAAATTACAAAAGTAGATTTTGCAACCAAAATTAGTACTCTTATAAATGTGTGATTCTCCCTTATTATTTTTCGAGCACATTTCTTTCATCTACAATTTTAATTGTTTTTTATGTTTCTCTTAAACTTTAATGAATATTTTTTTTAAAAAAAAGTATAATAATTGAGAATTGAACTCAAATACTTATACACATATTACTATATATTCATTAACTAAGCTACATGACCGAAGAATTATATTTGTTTGAAACTCTAATAAATTATTCTAAACCATAATATATTTTTAATGATATGGCTAAAAAATTATATCTTTGGCATAACATGTTAAAGTTTGAAAAAAAAATGTCAAAAAATGACCAAAATGAATGTCATGAAAAATGAGAGAATGAAAGTATTTAAAAATATCTGCTTATCTCATCTATTTTTATCTCATGCTAATTTTATGTTTACTTTTAAATTGATTAACATAATTAAATATTAATTTTATTTTTTATATACTCATATTTAATTTAATTATGTTAAATTAATACTTAATTGTGTTAACCAATAAAAAATAAACGCACATAAGATGAGATAAAAAAATAAGCCGGATCAGAAAAAAAAAAAACTCAACCGTAACAGCAATGAAGTTAAATTATTATTTAAGTATTTAAATATTTATTAGTAAACATAATATTTAATATAGTAGTGGATCAAAGTCTATTAAAATTTTTTTTTATAAAATGTTTTCATATTTAGTTTTTTTTAGAATGAAAGGGGACTAAGTCCAAGGCTCTTTGCGTTTAGTTTCTTAACCTTAACAATATGGTACGAAAAATTCTTATAAATAAAACGTGGTCAAATCGTTTTTTTTATAATTACGGATTTTTCTATTGTTAGACTAATTCAATTCGCGTTAAATAGTTATTGTTGAGCCCCAAAAATTTAACATAAATAAAATTCGAATACAAATTTTTTAACTGTAAATTGTCTCTATTGTAAACTCAACGGAATCTTACACTGCGTTGTACCATTGGGGTTATATGTGACCAAACAGTTTGAAAATATTGTTAAATATTTTAGGATAAAAAATAGTAGAAGAAAAAGTGTTGGGAGTGGCACTTGTCTTTGGTGGGTGGTGTGACAGGAGGCAAAAACATGATGGTTTACTCATCACCCAGTCGTCATCCTCAACTTCTGTCTGTTCCACTTCTTCTTCCTCTCCCCACTATCGCATCAATTTGCTTACGAGCAGCACTCACAATCACATCGGAGCACCATGATTGCCACCATCACACCCGTCGGCGATTTCAAATCCAATCTTCTCTCCACTTTCAGCATCACCACTTCACCGCTCTTCCAGTTCCCGCTTTCTCTTCCTATTCCTTCTTCTTCTTCCCCCAATCCGAAACGCTTCTCTTCTATCAGGTTCTTTCCTTTTCTCTAGCATTTCATTTTTCCCCTAATTCCTCTTCCATACATTTCTCTCTTTCTAGCAAAATTATAACACTCAGTTTAATAGATTTTATTTCAAGTTAATCATGTCTGTGTTAATTTGTAGTAGCTAGATATTCGTTGCACTTTCTGTAAGCTGTCATGAAGATGTTTCCGCAATTTGAAACTAGTATAAGTAGCAGTGTAGCACGTTCAATTTGAAATTGTTCCAGCCACTAATTTAGATGCTTCTATTTGAATCTTGCTACGCTGTTTGATATTTTTTTAATGTTAATTTAAGTTTAGAGCTTGGAAGGAGCATAGAATGTGTTAGTTTATGTTTAAGTCATATTTGTGTTGAAGTTGAACACGTGAATTTTAATAACTCAGATGCCAATCGATTAATGCCGATAAGAGGAAATCGAGTAGAAATCTCCTGGACAACGCAAGCAACCTCCTTACGAACTTTTTAAGTGGTGGAAGTATAGGATCTATGCCCATAGCTGAAGGTGCTGTCTCAGATCTGTTTGGTCGACCTCTCTTTTTCTCACTGTATGATTGGTTCTTGGAGGTACTTAATGCTTTCAATAATCATCAACTACTGTCATAATCATTTTATTTTAATTTTTCACTTTTGGATGTTGAAGCTTTTACCTTAATCCACGCATATCATGGTTACATGTGAAAATGTATATTTACTTACATAGCTAAAATGATCATTTTTACTCTTTCCATCTTATTTTACTTGCATTTGACTTTACTCATTCAGTCCTACTTTTAACTATCCTCTGAGGACATTACTGAAATGTAACAGCATGGCTCGGTATATAAACTTGCTTTCGGGCCAAAAGCATTTGTTGTTGTATCAGATCCCATAGTTGCAAGACATATTCTGCGAGAAAATGCTTTTTCTTATGACAAGGTACAATCTTAGCCCCTGCTTCATTTTTATCAATTGTCTCTGAAGTTGTTTATTTGTTGCTTTCTCTGATAGAAAAGTATGAATATGTTAAACAAATTAATCTTCTAATAAAGTTTATACATATGAAGAATGAAAAAAAAATTATGAAATATTAAAATAAAAAAGACTAAAAATCTATTTCGGCTATTCTGATTGGTGATCGGAACTGGACTATAGTGCCCAAGAAATTTATCGTCCACTAATTTACATTATTCATGTGAATCAGGAAATATGAAATGGAAAAAACTAAAAGTATTTTTTGAGTGATATTTGATAGCTGATTGAACTTGATTTGATTTGTGAAGAGAACTTCAATTCTCTATCTTTCAACCAGTAGCCAGCACTTTGTCTATCCTCTTTTTAACAAAGCACCTTAATGAAATTAACTCCTCCCCTGCTTTCCCTTCATCAGTTTCATGAAAACGACATTATGTTTCTGAACCTGTTCAGTGTGATTACAGCTTTCAACCATGCTGGTTGGGACACTTGTGACATTGGAAGTTAGTATATTATCATATTTCAATAGAAAAAAATAAAAATAAAAAAATAGCTGTATTAGATCCTGTATATCCTGAACTTCACATAGTTCTCACCGTTTCTTGGATTGTACTCCCTCTGTTTTAATATATAAGAAATTTTTTTCACACTTTTTAAATATAAACAAACTTTTTTCACCCTTTTTAAATATAAGCAAATTTAACTTTCACTATCATATTTAGTGGAAACGTACTTAAAATGCCTTCCACTCAAATCACTCACTCATTTATAATAGTTTGGTTGCTTTAAAGTGAATAGAGATTAATTTAATGAAGGATAATTTAGGAAAATAAATTAATTTTTTGATGGGCTCAAGAAAATTAAATGAGACCAACTTTCTTAAAGGGTGTGAGTGAGGTTTTTTTGCTAATATTTGAAAACGGAGGGAGTATGAATCTAAATGCACAGGTTTTCTGGCAAATTTGATGGGCCTATTTCATTGAATTAGTTTCTATATTTAGTTTATTTTAGAATCATTTTCAAAATTTCCCTGATTTCTGCTTCTGCTTGTTACTTAAAAACCTAGGGAGTACTTGCTGATATCCTAGAACCAATAATGGGGAAAGGGCTCATACCGGCAGACCTTGATACTTGGAAGCAAAGGAGAAGAGGTGTGCAAACTGTACTTGTTATTTTTCTGTCATAGTTCCCCTTTTCTCACTCTGCATCTGATCCTTGTTCAATTTGAAAGTCTTTTTTCCTCCACCCATAAAGTTTTTGGAGGATAAAAGTATAAAGATGTGCTCCAGCACTATATTCGTTTAGCTAGAGTTTGGTGCATTTGCTGGTGGCTCTGAGTAATTCCGTTGAACTTATGAATAAATATCTTTCTCTGCATACTTTATGGGCCGGGCTTGCAGAGACAACCTCTTTATGGGTTAGTGCCCATCAATTTTTCAAGTGTAAGAGTTGCAAAGGGATTGAGATGCTATTTTGAGCTGATGTATTTTCTCTTTCTTTTTATATTTCCTGTTATACTTGTAGCTTTTAGAGGAATGAGGAGTCCTGATCCTCCATTTTTCTTAACCTTTATCTCTCTTTAAAAAAGTTTCAGTACTGTAGTAGAAAATATCTGTTATAATAATATCTCGAAGTGTTTCCCATATGAGTGGCTTAAGATCCTCCTCGAACTGTAAAATTTTCAATGCCTTAATGTCCACACCAAATCAGCTGTCAAATATTAATCTCGTTCTAATAAATTCCAATTCCCGTGGACTGCATTATTGAAGTGAATCAACACCAATAATCTACTATGAGTCTGAAGAACGTTTGAATCCATGATTTCTATAGCTTGTCTCTCGTGCTAATATTGTCAAGAGTTTGTTGAGTTTAAAGTGAGATATTTTTTCATTTAACTTTATGTTCATAAAATTTGCAGTCATTGCTCCGGGTTTCCATGCCTCTTACTTGGAAGCTATGGTCAAAGTATTCACAACTTGTTCAGAAAGAACGATATCAAAGTTTGATAAGCTTCTTGTAGGAGAGGGTAATAGTGGAGAGAAGTCAATTCAATTAGATCTTGAAGCAGAGTTTTCTAGTTTGGCTCTTGATATTATTGGGCTCGGTGTGTTCAACTACGACTTTGGTTCTGTCACCAAAGAATCTCCTGTTATTAAGGTTTGACTGAACGATTATACATTTCAAATATATATTGTTATTGAATTGATGTAAGTACAAGTAGATGTTCTACTGTTCTTTGTTTGTCTTGCCTCCTCAAAAATGTCTTGCCACAAAGCAAGTCCATTTTCATATCTAAAATCTCAATCCCTTGTGTATTGAGTATTGAGAGATAATGTTTACAAACGTCTGTCTGGTGATTTTGTCATTCATGATATTAACACTTAATTCTGCAAAGCTTAATCATACTGTCAGTGATAAACTGCTTGTTCATTTAAGGGTTAAATATGTTTATGTCTCTATAAAATATGCGAGTTTTTATTTTGGTCCCTAAAAAAAATATTTTTGTTGCATTTAGTCCTATCGATTCTGAAATTATGTTTTTAGACCTTTGTTCTTAGAATCCAAGGACAAAAACAAGAAAAGATTAGAAAAGTTAGGGATGATTTTTTTGTTCTTTTTTACGAAGTCAGGGACGACAATGGTAAGTTCGAACTAAAACACCGAAAGGAATGGACTATAAATTAAATGTTGCAAAAGTTAGGGACGAAAACCAACAAAAGAAAAAAATTTAGGGACCACACTCAGAACTCTCGTATTTTATTGGGACAAAAAATATATTTAAGCCTTTATTTAATGATAGTCTGTCTTAACGTGCAAGTCAAAATTTTAAGCCACATTGAGAATTTGATGTCCAAGATCATCAATTTTTTATTTGTTACCATTTGCTTGGAGAACTCGTAGAGACGCTACTTTTAAATCTGTTATAGGCAGTCTATGGCACTCTTTTTGAAGCTGAACACAGATCCACTTTCTACATTCCATATTGGAAAATTCCATTGGCAAATTGGATAGTCCCAAGGCAAAGGAAGTTTCAGCATGACCTTAAGATCATTAATACTTGTCTGGATGGACTTATCAGAAATGCAAAAGAGAGCAGACAGGTGAGCTAATGCTTTGGTTTCATGATGGAAGATTATAATTGATTGCAAGAATTGGTATCTGTGTTTTAATGTTACTTTGCGTTGGCTGTACACAACATGGTCTTGATTACATTTTATTCGCAGGAAACAGATGTTGAAAAACTGCAGCAAAGGGATTATTTAAATTTAAAGGTGTTTCTTAATCTTTGATGAATTTAACGCTAACTGCTTTCATGTTGAATTCTCGTGATAATTCCCTGAAATCAGGATTTATGTAAATACCATAATACTAATATGGAAGCTTACAGGATGCAAGTCTTCTGCGTTTTCTTGTTGATATGAGGGGAGCTGATGTAGATGACTGTCAGGTATATCTCTTCCCGATCAATCAATTATTCTTGCAAAAGATCCCTCCTCCCTACAAATTTGGTTAATTTGGATAATCTGTAAAAATGCCTTAGTTTAAACAATATGTATCTTTTCAGGTAGTTTTCAAATTAGACCTTATTTACTGATTTTTCTCTCTTTACAGTTGAGGGATGATTTAATGACCATGCTTATTGCTGGTCACGAGACAACAGCTGCAGTTCTTACTTGGGCAGTTTTCCTGCTAGCTCAAGTATGTTAGTTTTATGTACATGTAAAGATGCCTTTTCTGATAGACAAACTTGTATTGTTTGCTGTCAGTCATCTCTTCTTTTCAGACTTTCCTCTTTGTGCGACACCATCTTAATGCTTGCCAATTTCCTCCTTGCAGAATCCTAGCAAAATGAAGAAGGCTCAAGCAGAGATAGATTCAGAGCTAGGTATGGGGAGACCAACTTTTGAATCGCTCAAAAAATTGCAGTAGGTTCCCATTTCATATTACCTTTTTAATTCCCCGGTACCTGGTTGGCACACGTTATTTAATCCAGAAAGCTAAAATAAATTCATTATGCATTAGCAATAATGTTATTTTATAGGAAGCAAAATATGCCACATCTACATGAAAAACAAACTTTATGATAGGACCTAGACCATTGGGCCAAGGCCCAAATTACTTTGTCTATATTGTAGTCCTAATAGTCTATAAAGGGACGATGCATTGTATTTGGAAAAGATAGTTGCACGAGCTTATGCTCTGGGAGGAGCCTTAGGCTCTAGTTAGGAGTCTTAGACTCATAGAAGGATTTATTATCCCTTTCCTTGTACTTTTTTCTATTCTGTTCTTACGTCAATACACTATACTTACTCAATCTTTTCTTAATATTTCTCTATTTCTGTCTTTATCGATTCCGGGATCCTATCACTTTACAAGTTGTTAATTCCACCCACTTTTACATGATGTGAAGTTTTTAATTAGTCAGCCTTTCTTGCACAGTGAGGTCTGTGAGTTTGTCATGAGCATTGGATTTGGCTGTGTTGTGTTTTCTTGGAATATCAAGTGGGTCTGCTGTTCCAAAATGTCGCTAATTTAGATAAAAACAGTCACTAATTTTAAAAAATTGTCACTAATTTGGATAAAAACAGTAGCTAATTTTTAAAAAGCTAACGGGGTGGCTAAAATTACCCATTTTGCAAACTTGGCTGACCAAAACCAATTGGGTGTGCTGTTCTTGCTTAACTACTACTATAAAACAGTTTGTTGACATACGTTGCATGCTTACAGGTACATTAGATTAATTGTTGTGGAGGCTCTTCGTTTATACCCTCAACCACCTTTGCTGATTAGACGTTCCCTCAAATCTGATGTTTTACCAGGTATTCTTTTCTACTGATCACTCTTGAAGATGGAATGGAAACAAATTACATTATTTTGTTGTTACTTGGTGTCTGAATATTGCATACTAAAATTCTTTAACCTAACCATTAGTAATATGAAAATAAGTGAAACATGTTAGGTAATAGTTCAACCTTGCAGAATGCCATTGTTCAGATTTCTCAAGTCTTAACTTATGTCATACTTTGCCTCTTAGCTCAAACAACGTGGGTTGGAAGTCTGGTACCAAACAGAACTTAGAACAAATTCCAACCACAAAATTGAGAAGGGGAATTGATTCATAATGAAAAACATACTGTGTGAAATGATTAGAAATCCTCATAAAATGGGGAAGAAAGTACAGACAAGAAAAACACTGAAGAAAATGCATCAGTTCTAAAGAGCAAAATCAATTTCGCAGCATATGGGAAGAGGAAAAAGCCATAAATTTATCACCAGGTGAAACTGATGAATGAGGCCAACAAAACAAACAAGCATGTTCCAATAAGGATGAAGATAAGGATTTAGGATTAACTAACGATTTCCAAAAGGTGGCTGTCAAAGCTCTCAGGAGATGAGTTACAAGCCAGAAACTGAAATAAGGATTTAAAGGTTAACTAATGATTAATCAAAGAACCTAAAGGGGTTGCCTTCTAAGTATTGGAGAACCGAAAGCAATTGAAAGCGCTAGCAAAGAAGCAAAGTAGGCAATGATAAAAACTGATAAGAGGGATCCAAAATTGTGGTTCCTTAGGTTAAGGTCAAATAGTTTTCAATTTTTAATTAATGGATTAAATAATTAACTTAATTTCGATTCAGGAAGATACAGATTTAATTAATGGTTGAGGTCAAATTGATTTGTTTTTGTTTGACATCTTATGCATCATCATCTTCCAGCAGTATTGTCTATGAGTTTACTTCTATTTACCTGGAATATGTGTTTTCTACATTTGAGTTTTTATCATCTAGAATTTCTATCTTTGTGACTGTTGTCTTTCTTATCTAGTTAATTTGTGTATTTGTTGCTTGGATTTGAGATAATGAATCTATGGACTTATGTCACTCGTCTAGGAGGGCACAAAGGTGATAAAGACGGTTATGCAATTCCTGCTGGGACTGATGTCTTCATTTCTGTGAGTACAAACATCTCTGATACCTTGTTTACCAAAAGTAAGACAGTGCTCAAAACTTGGTTTACCAGTAACACTTCCATATTGCAGTGTGTCTTGTGATTGTGATTATTTTGCACAAGTTCACTTGATTTATTGTACATATTGCTTTTGATGTTTGTAAGTCTGCTCAAATGTTCCTGTATCCAGGTATATAATCTCCATAGATCTCCATATTTTTGGGACCGTCCTAATGACTTCGAACCAGAGAGATTTCTAGTGCAAAGCAAGAATGAAGAAATTGAAGGATGGGCTGGTTTTGATCCATCTCGAAGTCCCGGAGCCTTGTATCCAAACGAGGTTGCTTCCTGCCCCATTCATTTGATTTTATTTAAATTAACATTTTGGTCCCTATACTTGCACCTCATTTTCATTTTAGTCCTTATACTAAAAAATATTCCTTTTAGTCCCTACACATGTTTTTCGTTCTTGGTTTAGTCCATGCTGTTATTTTCCGTTGGTCCATGCCATTAAATCCCACAACTCCATCACTAGAACCACCATGGCCACCGCCTGCATCGGTTGTGTCTCACCAAGATGAGCTTATCCCCAAAGTTTGGCCGCCGTTGAACTAGAGATGCGTCGCCATGTGCTGCTTCTTGCTCGCAACACTCACCTAGCGTCACAACTGTTTCGGACGAGGGTGGGTGTGTGATGGCAATTCTCCGATATCTCTTGGCATCGCCAATCTCGTCTTATTGTCCTGTCTGAATGGTGGTGATCGTGGCAGTTTCGGTGGTGGAGCTACGAAATTTAACACCAACGGAAAATAATGGCAAGGGCTAAAATGAAAACGTAGAATATATGTAGGGACTAAAATGATTTTTTTTATAGAGACTAAAACGAAAATGAGGTGAAGTATAGGGAGCAAAAGGTTAATTTAACCTTTTATTTATATGTGAGTCATTTAGAGCACAATAATGTCGTGTGATATATCACAAAGTGGAATAAGGCTCGTTTGTTATATGTGAGTTGTTCATAAACATTGACAAGAAATGAATGCTTCCCTTATCAGATTATATCGGATTTTGCATTCTTGCCTTTTGGTGGTGGACCGCGAAAATGTGTTGGGGACCAATTTGCGCTCATGGAGTCCACTGTGGCATTGGCTATGCTGCTCCAAAATTTTGACGTGGAATTGAAGGGGACACCTGAATCAGTGGAACTTGTTACTGGGGCAACTATCCATACTAAAAATGGATTGTGGTGCAATTTGAGGAAGAGATCTAATTTACACTGACGTATATACCGGGAACATCTTGTATATTATTATGATGTAAAAGAAAATCAGTCATCAGTTACAGCTAAAAAATGAGTTAACCTTGCCTTTATTGAACTTAACAAAATAATCCGTGGTTTTGATATATAATATCATATTCTTCTAGTGGCTTTGAATTAACTTTCTTAAAACTACCAAATATCATTGGGAAGGATTTTAAAAATTGAAATTGTTCTTTCACTTTTCTCATCCTCCTCTTCCTTATTTGAAAAGTTTATCACAGAAAAACCTCACATCATCTTACTTGCACCTCAGTTGCACTTTCAAGTGTCAAAATGCCATCAGCAACAAAATGGAAGCCTTTGCATTAGCTTCATTTGCGCCACTGGATAGGTGTCTTTATCTTGGGTGATACTTTGTCCACCACATACACTTCTTTGTTCATCACACAAATTATTTTTTTTCCCTTTTTTAACCTTCGTCCGGAACATAAGTTCTGTTTTTTTTGACTAAACTCATGTAAAACGTGAATGCATACGAAACGGAATTTATGTTATGTATCATACAGAAGATAAGTTTTGTATCATACTGAAGATAAGTTTCATTTTTTTTACTTTTGATTGAGAACAAATTATATGATGTGATGAAATGAAATTCTCTCATACTGACCTTGCACATATTATACTGTAATTATGTAAAATCCTCTTTCTATCTCTCCTATGTTACTAGCTACAACTAGTGTTTTTGGTTATTTATTTTGTATTCACTTACGTAAAGGGAGTTGCATTTGTAAGGTGGTCATTTCCAGGTTTGTAATACTAGCCGATCACATTTGAATTTTTTTTTGTTTGTGCGCATGTGTGTGAAGGATCAAATAATGAACGAGCTTAATTGGAACTTTTAGATTGCTTCATAATGTTAAACAAGTGACAGTGTCGAATCAGTAAAATGCTGCTTTCTAGTTCCCACAAAACAGACTAATGATTTTCATATTTTATGCACACACATAATTTAACATGCCATGTATGATTTGGGTTATAAATCGATTATGTTCCGAAACTTATGTTCTCAATCAAAAGTAAAAAAAATGAAACTTATGTTCCGTATGATACAGAACTTATCTTCTGTATGATACGTAACTTATCTTCTATATGATACGGAACTTAAGTTCCGTATCATACGGAACATAAGTTCCGTTTCGTATGCATTCACGTTTTACATGAGTTTAGTCAAAAAACGGAACTTATGTTCTGGGCGAACGTTAAAAAAGGAAAAAAAAAATAATTTGTGTGGTGAACAAAGAAGTGTGTGTGGTGGGCAAATTACCACCCCTTTATCTTCTTCGAGAATGTGAAACCTTCATCATCATCCATGTTAATAGTGATAATATCAATAACTCAAGGGCAAAATCTATGGTAACAAACTAAGTAGTTAGTTACCTTTTATTATGGCTTATATCTTCGGTTAAAAGCCTAAATTGTAAAGTCTATATAAAAGACCTTTTATCTTTGTATTTGTTGATGAATTGAGTTTTAATAATACTTCGGGTTTTTCCTTCAGCTATCCATTTCTTCCCTCTCTCTCTGTTATTTTACATGGTATCACACGCTTGAAGATCCAGCCATGGCTTCCGCTCTTCCCACCTTCCTTGCGCAAACCTTCTCAACCCCGATCTCAGCCAAACTGAACGACTATAATTACCTGACATGGCGTAACATGCCGAATCAACCATCAAGGGTTACAAACTCAAGAAGCATATTCTTGGTGCTGAATCGATTCCTGAGAAATTCGAGAGGGATTGAGAGAAACTCACCGATCTAATTACAGCTGAGTTTGAAAACTTTTAACAACAAGACTGCCTCCTCAAGTCATGGTTGCTTGAATCTATGGAAACTAGTTCAAGGTTCGGGTCGTTGGATGCGATTGGTCGTACCAGGTATGGCAAACACTCGAAAATTACTTTGCATCGCAAACAAAGGCTCGAATCAAGCAATTAAAGATTCAACTGTGTGGAATTCGCAAAACTGGTACGATTAGCCTTTATCTCCTAGAGATCAAGAAAATAGTTGATACCTTGGCCGCAATTCGCTCGCCTCTTTCTGCTGAAGAACATATCAATGCCATTTTTTACGATCTGCCAGAAGAAAATGATGGATTCGTCACTTCTGTTCTTTCTAGGTCAAAACCGTATTCTATTCTTCAAATCGAGGCCCTTCTTATGGCTCAAGAAGAACGCCTTGAGAAACATAAAAGACATGAAACTTCCTCTCTTCAAGCAAATCTTGCTCAGGGAAGTCAGAATCAGAAGAAATTCTCTAGCTCGCAGGGACGTGGCTCGTTTGGACGCGGTGGTAACCGTGGTCGTGGACGTAATCAGTCCAAACCCTCCTTCAATGGTGGCAGGGGTAGTAAGATTCAATGTCAAGTCTGCAGCAAACCTGGTCACACTGCTTTCCATTGCTGGCACAGGTTTGACCAACAGTTTCTAGAACATGCTCCAACTCCAGGTGCTCAACAACCATCTTCTCAGACTCAGGGCCAGCAAGGTGTTCAAGCAATAGTGGCCTCTCCCAGTCAAACCTTTGCCTATGAAGATACATGGTATCCGAACTCTGGAGCAACAAATCACCTGACTCCAGATTCATCCAATCTTGCAACCAAAACAGAATATCAAGCTAAAACTAGAATACATATGGGTAATGGCTCTGCAATTGACATTGCTCACATTGGTAGTTCTTCTTTTCTTGCAAAAGACTCCTCTACTGTTTTAACTCTTTCAAAACTTTTACATGCTCCAAATATCTCTAAAAATCTACTAAGTGTGAATAAATTTGCTAGGGATAATAATGTGTATTTTGAATTTCACCGAACTCATTGGTGTGTTAAATCTCAAGTGACAAAGCAACCTCTTCTTGAAGGATATGCTAGAAATGGATTGTATGAATTTAGGAACCTTTAATTTCTCTCGCCTACTTGCTATGAAGTTGTACATCCTGAAATGAATAACTCTCTTACTTGTAACAATAATTCTTTGTTTCAAAAGTGGCACTCTAGATTAGCTCATGCTTCAATAAAAACTGTTAAACATCTAATGAAACAGTTCAAACTACCTAATGTTGGCAATAAATATCTTGATTCCTTTGTCTGTTCTTCATGTTGTATTGGCAAATCCAAATGTTTACCTTTCTATAATTCAAATTCTGTTTACACAGCTCCTTTACAACTTGTTTACTCAGATGTTTGGGGCCCTTCTCCCCTTCCTTCTAGAGAAGGATATCGTTACTATCTAAGTTTTGTGGATGCATACTCAAGGTTTACTTGGCTTTACTTCATGAGTAATAAATCTGAGGTTTTTAATATTTTCTTAAAATTTAAATCCATGGTTGAAGTGCAATTGAATACTAAAATTAAATGTCTCCAAACTGATGGTGGTAAAGAATATAGTCCTATCAAAAAATTTCTGCATGATCAAGGTATAATACATCGTTTTAGCTGCCCTCACACACATCAACAGAATGGGTGTGCTGAGAGGAAGCATAGAAATATTTGTGAAACTGGATTAACTCTTTTGGCTGCCTCTTCTCTTCCTCATACTTACTGGGTTGATGCGTTTGCTTGTGCTTTATTTGTGATAAACAGAATATCTTCTCAGAGTTTAAAAATGAAGTCTCCTTTTATATTGTTGTTTAATAAAGAACCTGATTATTCTTTGTTAAAAACTTTTGGTTGTGCTTGCTATCCTCACCTAAGAGTCTATATCAAACATAAAATAGATTTTCGTTCTGAAATATGTATCTTTATTGGTTACTCTTCTTTACACAAAGGTTACAAATGCTTATCATCTAGTGGGAAAGTCTATATCTCTAGGCATGTTATTTTTTATGAAAGTAGTTTTCCTTTCAAAGATACAACAGATTTCGTGTTCAAGCAGCCATCTTCCTTGGAGAATCCACCAGTCTCATTTCCAGCCATTCAGACAATTCAGCACAACAACATTACACAACAGGTAATCTCTCAACCCTTGATACCTAATACTGCCACTAACTCTGGTGTTTTAGCAGGTCAGCAGCCTATGTCTACACCCTCATCTACTGCTTTGGACCCTCCATCTGACATTTCGCAATATTTATCAGATCCAACTCATGGGCAGCATGTTCCAATTCATCCATCAATTCCCATACTAACTCAAGCAGCTGCTACAAATCAACATCATATGATCACTCGAGCAAAGGTAGGCATTTTCAAACCTAAAGCTCTTCTGGCTACCACTCCTCAAAGCTTTGTGTCAGAAGCTCTATCCTCTCCTGATTGGGCAGCAGCCATGAAGACGGAATACACTGCTTTGATGAAAAACTCAACATGGGACTTGGTTCCTCTTCCCACTGGCAGAAAAGCAATTGGATGTAAATGGATCTTCCGGGTTAAATACAACCCTGATGGCTCCATTTCAAAGAACAAAGCTAGACTAGTAGCTCAAGGTTTCAGTCAGAAAGTTGGTATGGACTACTTAGATACCTTTAGCCCTGTGATACGCCCTGTGACTATAAGGACTGTGATCAGCATTGTGGTTTCAAATAAATGGCCAATCCACCAAATTGACATAGACAATGCCTTCCTAAATGGCACCATCAAAGAGGATATCTACATGAAGCAACCACCAGGATTTGAGCATTGAAACAAACAACTGGTATGCAAATTACAAAAAGCTCTGTATGGGTTGAAATAGGCCCCAAGGGCCTGGTTTGATAAACTGTCATCCACTCTTCTATGTTTTGGTTTTCATCAAGCCAAGTGTGACACTTCCCTTTTTATATTCAACAACAATAATATTCTCATCTACCTCCTCATATATGTTTATGATATCCTCATAACCAGTAACTCTCCAAAAGCCATATCCTACCTCATATCCAACTTAAACCACAGATTATCTCTTAAAGATCTTGGTCATCTTCACTATTCCTTGGAATTCAGGTTCAACATGATTCACAAGGTGGAGTTCATCTCACACAAACAAAATACCTCACTAATCTGTTAAAAAGTCTAAATATGCTACAAGCCAAACCAGTAAAAATTCCCATGCCTCCTTCCATGAAACTAGTTGCTGGTGGAACTTAAGGTGTCCCTGATCCCACTATTTATAGATCTGTTGTTGGTGCATTACAGTATACTACCATCACCATACTTGATTTGGCCTTCACTAACAACAAATTATGTCAATACATGCACAAACCTTTGATGAGTCACTGGAAAGTAGTAAAAAAAACTCTCAGATATATATGCGGCACTCTGAATCATGGTCTATACTATCAGCCTTCAGCTAGCAGACAACTGATTGGCTTCAGTGACTCAGACTGGGCTTCTGATCCCACTTACATGTGTTCTACAAGTGGTTTCTGTCTGTTCCTTGGTTAAAATATAGTCTATTGGCTCGCTAAGAAACATAGGGTAGTATCTCGCAGCAGTACTGAAGCAGAATTTCGCAGCATTGCCTCCCTGGATGCAGAAATTGCTTATCTACAAACTTTACTCTCAGAACTTAATGCTTCCTCAAATTCAACTCCCATCATTTGGTGTGATAATAGCAGTGTTGTTATGTTAACAGCAAATCCAGTTCTTCACTCAAGAACAAAACACTTTGAGATAGACCTCTGGTTCATTCGAGAAAAGGTGGCTCGTGGACAGCTTCAAGTAAAACATGTTCCTGCTCGCTTTCAACTTGCAGATTTACTAACAATGGCCCCTGCTTCCGCAAGCTTCCTAGAAATGCGTCCCAAACTCAATGTTATATCTTCAACCACATTGAGTTTGCAAGGGGATAATAGTGATAATATCAATAACTCAAGTGCAAAATCTGTTGTAACAAACTAAGTAGTTAGTTACCTTCTATTAAGGCTTTTGTTAAAAGCCTAAATTGTAAATTCTATATAAAAGACCTTTTATCTCTGTATTTGTTGATGAACTGAGTTTTAATAATACTTGAGGTTTTTCCTTCCGTTATCTGTTTCTTCCCTCTCTCTCTGTTATCTTACACATGTTGCTAAGAGTCCTTAAGATACGTTTAGTTTGCATTTCATTTTTATTTTTTATTATTATTCCTTGTTTTTTGAAATTTAAAAAGAAAAAACTAAAAATGCTGAAAATAAGAAAATAAGAAAATCTTGTTTCTAATTATTTCTATTTTTTCCTATACAAATTTAGAGAAAAAAAAAACAAGAAATGACATGAAAACATGAAATGAAAATGCAAACAAAATCGGCTCTTAACTCCCCATCAAGGACCTCATGTTGTTGACGAACTCTGCAATGTTCCTTGAAACCACCCGGTTGTGTTTAGTAACATTAACTTATAGTAATTTATTGTTTAATAGAGATATTTAATAACTACAAACTTATAGCTTATGAAAGTTATATGTTAGCAACTTATCAAAAGTTATTTAAAGTAGCTTAAAGCTTATGAAAAGCTAACTTCTAATAATTTATTCATATTTTATCTTTAAGTTATTTATTTCACGTTTACTTTATAAAAGTATTTACTACATATAATTATTGTTCGTCCTTTTAAGTAATTTAACAAATATAAGCTAATTTTGCTAAATATCTCTACACATCTATAAACCATAAGTTATAAGTCCTAAGTCATAAAATATAAATTAATTTTGATAGCCTAAATCCCCTTAAACTCTTATCATGGTCGCACCTTCGATAATATCTTATGAGAGATGGGGTGGTGGAGAAGGTGATAGAAAGGGATGGTGGCGGAGGGAAGATGGGAGGTGGGGATTAAGTGGCAGTGGGGGTGGCCAAGTGGGAATGAGGGAGGTGAAGGGCCAATGGGGTTGGGGATATATGTGGAATATGGCTGTTCAAAAAGAAAAAGAAAAAAACAAATCAAATTGATAACCAAATCAAATTGTATCACTTAAAAGACGAACCACTTGAATAAAAACTAAATCATAATCAAATTTAAAAATCAATTTTGAATCTGTTTGAGAAAACTAAAACACTTCAGGTCTGGTTTAGTATGAAAACCGGTTTAAACCTGTTCGAACTGGGTCATGTATGAAGGAATTGAGAATTTTTTGTATAAAAAATAAAAATGGTTTGAAACCAGTTTAGGTCAAAACAAATCGGATCGAAACCGGTTCAAGAACTACAAAAGTGGTTTGATTTTATAAACCAAACTATTTATTTGGTTTGGTGTAGTTCTAATTTTATTTGTGGATTAATGAGAATCACAAAGACCCCTAATATAGAAGGGAAGTGACAGTGGTGGCGAAATAAGAAAAGAAGAGTATGAGTGGGGGACTCTATTTTTCTTTAAGAAAATACTTTTAATTTATAAATATGATGTTTTGAATATATTATTATATTGAATTTTATTTTATTATTTTTAAATATAAAAAATGTTACATTAGCAACTTTCACTAAATATTAAAGGACAATATGACATAGAGGCCAATTGTAACATTTTAAAGAAAAAAAAAATCAAAACTAAAATTGCATAATTAAAATTAGAGAAAAAATTGCATAATTACAAAACTTAATGACTTTTAATTTTTTTTTTTGTCAATAATCCATTTATTTTGTTGAACCTTGCAATTAGAGGAACCATTACAAAATGTTTATTAAGGAAAATACTTCCCACTTCCCAACACGAATGGAAATTTGGAGGAAATTTGTGCATCAATGTATACCATGAATTAGCAATGCTTTATTCCATTAACTTCTACTATAACTGTTTTCTCGATACAACTACTATAACTCTTGTTGGATACTTTTTTATTTTGGATACAACTACTATAACTCTTTAAGATACCATAAATGTAATTTTAATTTTTAAATCTGATAATTGTTTGTAAATTCATGAAAGTTTGTGCTCTTTTTTCATTAGAAATGCATCGCTATTATAGAGTTAAGAGTTGATTTGTTATTGTTTATTATATTAGGATAAATTACACTAACCACTTTAAGGTTTGGTTAAATTGCATTCTACTCATTTCATTAACTATAGTTAGTTTTACTTTTTTTCTTTTTTTTACAATGATTAATTGATTATTTTCTACATTAAAATGGTTAGTTTTTTTTTGGGTTCATAGGAAAGTACTACAACCAGGATTTGAACCCCGTACCCACATACGCATGTCCCCATGTGCTCACCAACTATGTCCCCATGTGCTCACCAATTTAGCTACATGACTGAGACAAAATGGTTAATTTTTAAGTTTGAATAAGTTTTTAGTTCCAATAGTTTTTGTTTTTCATTTTAATCCAACTTAACTCAAAAATTTTATTTTTAGTTCTTAATAATGTTAAAAAAATTTCATGACATTTTTTATGGGATCAAAAGAAAATTAAATAATAAGATTAAAGTTAAAAAATTTAAATTTTTTATTGAAAATTAAAATTAAAAAATTCAAGGGACTATTTTTTTTTGAATTAATTTAATTCTTAATTAATTTTTTTGTTATATTAAAATGGTTAGTTTTTAGGTTTAAATAAACTTTTAGTCCTAACAATTTTTATTTTTCCTTTTAATACAATTTAATTCAAAACTTTTATTTTTAGTGTATGATAATGTTAAATTTTTGCATCACATTTTTCAGGGATCAAAAGAAAAATAAATCAAATAAGAGGATTAAAGTAAGAAAAAAGGGACCAAATATAAAAATTAGTAATTACAAGGACTAAAAAGTTATTTATTTATCATGAAACGAAATTTTATATGGATTAAAAAGAAATGTTTAGAATTAACCAAATGGTGGTTCGCCCTATAATTATCTTTTTAATTTTTGACAAAATTAATTATGTTATGAATAACATAATTGTGGATATCCACCTTTTACCTTCCACCTTCCATCTTCCACTAAGAAATTCTATGAGTTGTTGTAACACCTCCTTTAAGTGCTAATGTAATTCCTATTTACATTACCACGTTCCTTAGGCTACTCTATCTCATGCCTATAAATAGGACATGCTTGTAAGGTTGAAAGAGTATGAAATGAGATCCTCCCTCTTCTCTCTATTCTTCTATTCTCTTTTTTTGTTCTCTTCTATTTTATGTTCATTTCATAACAAATTAAAAAAAAATTATTTTTGACACTCACCTTTATTGACTTTTTTTTTTGGCTGGGTCTCACGTGAAGAGAGCAAAAGAATAATTTTGTCTAAATAAACTTAATTATTTTTCTTCATATTTATAATTTAATTAAAAACGTTTTATAAAAAGAAAAAAAGAGAAGTAGAACTATACAAGTAGTAGTTAGCAATTAGAAGCCAATAGAGTTATGTGATTTGATAACACTAACACGGCACCTAAGGAGAGAGTTGCTGGCATGTAATGTTATTCGTGTTTGGTAATTTCCTAAGAAAAAACGGAACGTAGCTAAGTGCCACCTAAGAATCCACAAATAAAGATAAATGTACAATCTACTTTTGGAGTCTTTCCAAACATCCTTGTCTGTTTGTCTTAATTGAAGAAGATAATACCAATTGTATGGTCATTGCCTTCGTAAATAAAAACAAAAACCATGGTTTTGGAAGCACTTCTTTTGTGAGTTTTCTTCCTATTCTCACTCACCCCCACCCACTAGGAAACAAAACCGATGCCAAATGTTATGTTTGTCTTTGCTATGACATGTTTGGATTCTTCCTACCTTTGGGAATAATAAAACTCTTTGGCCAGCCCCGATTCCCTATCCATCTAAGGTAAAGACAAAAGAAAATGTCTAAATTGGAAGTTTTTGTGAGGAAACAAACAAAGTTTCTTGAGAGAGAAAAAGTACACTACCAACAATACCCCCAAACTTAGCAAGTGAAAATCGAACTCCGTACCTATACACACATGTTTTTGTACACTTACCAACTGAATTACCTGACAAGAACAAGAACAGTAGTGATTAACGTTTAGATATTAATTGAAAATATAAAAAAAAAACCACAAATTGATAATTCTTTGTTAAGTATGCTGACTAAAAAATAATTTTTTATAATTATTTTATCGAAAAAAAGTAATCTTTGATTATCGGTTAAAAATAACTTAGAGGTCTTCAAAAGATTATCTTGTCATCAATTTAGTCCTTCAAAGAATTTTGTCACCAAATTAATCCTTTAAAGATCATCTTTATCATTAATTTGGTCTACCAGAGAACTTTGTCACCAAATTAGTCCTCAAAATATGTGTAAGTATACCAAATTAGTCCTTCAAAAATTTAAATATATCAAATTGGTATATGATGAAGAATTAATTTGATGACTAATTTGGTAGACTTTTAAATATTTGAAGGACTAATTTGGTGACAATGTTCTTTGAAGATCAAATGGGTGACAAAATAATTTTTGGAGAACTAATTTGGTGGCAAAATTTTTTAAAGAACCAAATTTTTTATATAATAATTTTTGAAAGACCAAATTGATAGTTAAGTCAGTAAATTATACGGTAAGAGGGAAAGAAAGGACAGTTTTAGAGGAGATAAAGAGAGAGAGTGACACAGTCACGAATTCCATACTCCAGTGAGTGGTGAACGACAACAAAACAATAAAGACAAAGCAACCCTCCACGCATTGTCGACAACGTTGCCATGAACAAGCTCTTGAATCCCTCCTCCAAACATTGAATTCCACTCCCACACCAAAAACTTCTCTACCAAACCCATTTTCCTCCTTCTTCTTTTCTCAGACACTTCCAAGAGGCAAGCTTTGGAATTTTCATGGGGCTTCGTCTTCCTTCTTCTTCAATTACAAAACCCACCAACGATTAAACCTTTCCTTCTTTGATTCCATTATTCCGCTATTGTCGTTTTGGTAGGGTTCCTTCCTCTTCTCATCGCTCCTTCCATAAATTTGTGCTCAATTAGTGGGAATTCTTTTACCCTTCAGTTTTGAAGTTTAAGCTTCTAATTTGTTTCACTTTTTTCTTTTAATTTCCTTTCTTTCTTTTTTTTCACCTGTCCCACTCTGCTTTCCGTGTAGGATCTGCAGAAGTTGACTGTGAAAGTATCTTAATTTTATAACCAAACTTTGTGCTTTAAATTTGTATTTTTGCTTTTTTTTTCTTTTTCTTCATTCTGTGTTCATTGCCTTGTTTGAATTCTATCCCTTGTAATTTGAAGTGTGCGATGTTGATATATTAGAACCTGAAACTTTTGTCTGCTCTGTGACTCTTACTCTGGCCCTTTTTTGCTCCATTTTCTTAAGATTGTTGGGCTTTTTCTTTACATGGAATCAATGTTTCAAGAAGAAGGGTCATCTTCTGTAACTTCTTCACCTCTTCAATTCTTCTCAATGATGTCACTTTCACCTAGCTTAGGATCTCCTCATCCATGGCTTAGAGAATTGAAATCTGAGGAAAGGGGTTTGTGCTTGATCCATTTGTTGCTCACTTGTGCAAACCATGTAGCTTCTGGTAGTCTAGAAAATGCAAATGTGATACTTGAACAAATTTCCCAGCTCGCTTCGCCGGACGGCGATACTATGCAGCGAATTGCCGCGTACTTCACCGAAGCGCTCGCCGGTCGCGTTCTCAAGACGTGGCCTGGCCTTCACAAGGCCCTCAATGCCACCAGAATAACTATGCTTTCTGAAGAATTCCTTGTCCAGAAGCTCTTCCTTGAGCTTTTCCCTTTCTTGAAGGTGGCTTATATTCTGACAAATCAGGCAATTGTTGAGGCAATGGAAGGGGAGAAAATGGTGCATATAATTGATCTCAATGCTGCCGAACCGGCCCAGTGGATTGCTCTCCTCCAAGTTTTGAGCGCGCGTCCGGAAGGCCCTCCGCATCTGAGAATCACCGGGATTCATCAGCAGAAAGAGGTTTTGGATCAAATGGCTCATAAACTCACTGAAGAAGCAGAAAAGTTGGACATCCCATTCCAATTCAATCCAGTTGTTAGCAAGTTGGAGAATCTTGATTTCGACAAACTTCGCGTGAAAACCGGCGAGGCGCTAGCGATAAGCTCTATCCTGCAATTACATTCCCTTTTGGGATTGGATGATGAAGCCTTGAGGAGAAAGTCACCTCTTTTGACAAAAAATCCAAACCTGCAGAAAGTCCTGCTGATGAACCAAAACACACTTGGCGATTTGCTCGAAAAGGATATGGTTAATGGATATAGCCCAAGTCCCGACTCAGTCTCATCGTCACCGGTATCTTCAACCGCTTCAATGACCACGGAGACCTTTCTCAACGCCCTCTGGGGATTGTCGCCGAAGGTCATGGTGGTAACAGAACAAGACTCCAATCACAACGGTTTGACCCTGATGGAGAGGCTGCTAGAAGCTCTATATTCCTACGCGGCATTGTTCGATTGTTTGGAATCGACCGTCTCAAGATCCTCGTTGGAGAGGCTAAAGATCGAGAAGATGCTCTTCGGCGAGCAAATCAAGAACATTATCGCTTGCGAGGGAGCCGAAAGAAAGGAAAGACACGAGAAGCTAGACAAGTGGCTTCAAAGACTTGACTTATCTGGTTTTGGGAATGTTCCTTTAAGCTACTATGGAATGTTACAAGCAAGAAGGTTTCTTCAGAGCTATGGTTGTGAGGGATATAAGATGAGAGATGAAAATGGTTCTGTGGTAATTTGCTGGCAGGATAGGTCCTTGTTTTCCATAACAGCTTGGAGATCCAGGAAGTAAGATTAAGTTCAAGCCATAAAAAAATATAGATCAAGTAGTTATTGAGTATTGATAGAGTTTTCAGGTTTCTGAAATTTTCTCTTTTATTTTCTCTGTTTGTATGAAAGTGTTTTACAAATATGGTAATGACTATTCATTAAGAAGATCAATTTAGTTATAGATGCTTCAGTTTCTTAGTTAAACTCCATCAAGAAAGAAATGGTGTGAGGGAATGAAACACCTATTTCTGGTTCTGTTTATTGCTATTCATTTTATGTTTCATGAACTACTATACTCTAACATGTATCTGCTATATGCATAGCATAAGCCTTTTAGTTTTTGTTTTTCTGTTTTAATTGATCAGTGTACAGTGTAAGTTGATTTTCCCAATTCCAGACAATTCCTGAATTCTCTGATCAGATGGTAACCGTTCACTGATAACTAGTACTACAGTTTTAAAGAATTTGCAAAGCCTAAAGAGTAAAAACTAAAGAACAAAGTTGGGAAAAGAGAAAGATACGTGTCTTGTTTTTCATTCAGCAAATATAGCAGGTTCCCTTTTAAGTTCATTTAATTTCACATTTAAAGCATTAGGTGGTGGCACTCTTCTTCTAATAGATATAAGCACATTTTTTATTTGCTTTTGCCATTTTGGTCATAGTGGGATTTGCATTTGGTTCAGTGAAAAAAGAAAAACACTTCAGCGCCGTCCGATTAAGTCAGGAGGAGGAGGACTGAGATTTAATAAGTTGGTTGAAATATTAAAAAAAAAAATTGACTCGTTAAATCTCAATCGTCTAATCTTAATCAGACAACTCATTTTAACTATAGCAAACCCAAATCATATTGAATTTAGGATGCATATCAACTTATTAAAAAACATTAAAAAGCTTCTTAAGCAACATGAAAAACGTTTGGAAATTAGGATGGCTATAAGTGGTTGACTCCACCTAAATGAAAGGAGGTGTTATTTATGTCATTAATTTCTGGATACATTAAACATTTTATTTACCAAAATTTCTAGAGGTTTGTATACGTCACATTTAAATCTAGTATATTTTCAAAATCATATTGAATTTTCTTGAATTTAATAACGTGTGCTAATTTTATTGGAGGTCAATGTAACAAAAAAAAAATTACAAAGAAGGTCTATGTAAAAACAAATAAATCTCAAGGGAGATAGATGTAATATGCACAAGCGTGTTGGTCTTATTATAATGTGTATAAACTTCAGAGAAAATTGAGGTAATCATTTTTTTGTTAGCGCTAGTTGGAATTCATATACTTATGATTGAGAATTTCAAAATTTATTAACTAAAACTATAGGATTTTAAAATTCAATAACTCAGAGAATTTAGAAATTTGTTAAGTACTAGATTCTAAAATTTGAGGGAGAATGGATTTCAAAATTATTTTTAACTAGACATTAGAATCTGTGCTAAGAGTAGTTTTGAAAAAATATAAAATGAAAGGTTTCTGGTGAAGCAAGAATACGTGTCGCATTATTAGTAGCAACCATATATGAACTCGAGATTTTTTTTTTTCCTATTTGATTGTTGATGAATTCATTTGATTCTTCGATATTTTGCATTTTTATTGAAAAAAAAAAGAAGATCTTTTGCATTTTTGGTTCGTCCACCACATTTGCTTTTGAGTTTTGGTTAGGAACCAGAATTAAAGTTTCTAGTGAGTTTTAACCCATAACTAAGAACTAAAGTTATGATAAATTTTGGTCCACCACCACACAAATGCTTTCGAGCATAGGCCCAAAACTAAACTTCTATTTCTGACCGAAAGTAAACTTGCGTAGACTGCGAATAACTGGAAAAAAAATATAAAACCCCATCTGTTTAACTAAATTCCTAACTCTCACTATTATTTACGTTTTAATCTTCTATCCTAATCACATTGCTCCAATACCTCTTTTATCATAATCATTCACAATATGACTAAGGCAAATGACATACATAACTAGAACTTAGACACCAATCGAAGCCTGAGTTTAAGTTTCAGTCGTGACCTAAAGTTAAATTCTAGTATTGAAAAATTCGTTATTAAAAAGCATAGTGTACAACTTGAAGTTAAGTTTTAATATATTTTTAAAATTGCATTAATTTTTCTTGAATATGGTAATATGTGTAAATTTTATTGGAGGTCAGTGTAACAAAAAAAATTATAAGGGAGGTATGTGTAACAAAAAAAACTTCAAGGGAGGTAGATGTGTCATGCACAAACATATTGGTCTTGTTATAATGTAGATAAACTTAGAGAAAATTGATGTAATTGTTTTTTTTTTTCAAAATTATCGCTAGTTAAAATTCATATACTTATGATTGAGAATTTAAAAATTTGTCAAGTATAACTACCGGATTCTAAAATTTAAGCGGGAATGAATTTTAAAATTTTTTTTAGGGTAAAATGCACAAAATATTCTTGAGGTTTTACAAAATAGCATAAACCACCAAACTTAAAATAAATAAGTATCTCACACCATTTTTTATAATCGACACCAACAGTATTAGAATATTCCATAAGAATATTCTTAACCATAGTTAAATCTCTCTTTTTTTTGTAAAAAAATTGATTTTTTTACTATAAATGTTTTTTTTGTGCAAAATTCATCTACTAAATTTTCTTAAGGATGCTCGTTAAAGAAATTTTTTCATAAAATTAAAAAAATTATAGAGCATTTGGTTACATTTATAGCTACTTATGTCTTGCTACTTATCACATTTACTATTACTTTGCTATCATCTAATGTTAACTTTTGGGTTATTGAAGACTTTATACTTTTTAGAGGCCTCTGTGTAAGTGAAATTATTTTGGTCTTTTGAAACTTTTTGCTTTTTCTATTTTTAACTGTGGTTTGGTTATATTTTTGAAAGCTAAGGTGATTATTTCCTATTTTATGGTGTCGGTTTGGTGACATAAAAAGTTTCTTAGGTGTTATAACAATGGTTTTAACTAATACTAATATTATATATTTTAGGCTATTTGAATTAAATTATAAGAGATTCTCTATATAGTTTGTATAAATCTTGTCTATCAAATATGATAGTAAAGCAATATCTTAGCTTGTGAAACAATAATAAATGTTAAATTTTGCTTGTTTAGCTCATTTAATTTGTAAATTATTTAATTTTTTATTCACAAAAAAAATAATATTTTTATTCACAAAAATATATTTTTTTCATGAAAAAAAATTTTTAACGAGCATCCTTGAGAAAATTCAGTCAATGAGTTTTGCACAAAAATCAAATAGCAGGGAAATTTTTTTTTTTTAACTTGCAGAAAAAATGAGGACAGAGATTTTTTTTATCGCCAAAAGAAGGAATATATTTCAACAAGAGCACAAAAAAGTACTTCAAGTATTACCACTACAGGTGCATATTAATTGAGAGAGATTTAACTATGGTTAGCAATAAGAATATTCTAATTAATGGAGTATTTATTTGCTATTAGTGCATGCTATAGAAAAAAATGGTATTGACTGCTTATTTATTTTAAATTTGGTGTTTTGTACTATTTTGTAAAACCTCAAGGGTACTTTGTGCATTTACCCTTATTTTTAACTAGACATTAGAATACGATTGTGTACATATGTGATGTCTAGCATAAAATTCACTCAGATTTAAAATTACAAGGAGTAGTTTAAAAAAATGAAAGTTTAATTGTAATTTTAGTCCATCTTATTTGCATTCTAGACAATTTTGGTTCTCCAAAGTTTTAAAGGGGCAATTTTGGTCCTCCGTTAGATTTTCTTTTAAATTAGCTGCAGTTTTTAGCTAAATTAGTGACAATTTTCCTCCAAATTAATAACGGAGAGATTAAAATCATTTACACTAGAAATTTTTTAAAAAAATATTAATTTAGTGTCAACTTTTCTCCAAATTAGCAATAAGTTTCAAATTCTTACTAAAAATTATTAGGAAAAAAATTGTAATTAATCAATAGTTTTTGGGCATACATTTTTACTTCATCCCAGCACTAAACTGACTAAAAATCAGGGCTAATTTGAAACGAAAACTAATAGAGGGACTAAAATCACCTAAAATGAAAACAAAAATGACCAAAACTATAATTAAGCCTAAAATAAAAGATTTGTGGTAAAGCCGGGAAAATGTGTCGCATTATTTGTATCAACCCTATATGAACTCAATTTTTTTTCCTATTTAAATGTTATGAATTCATTTGATTCTTCAATATTTTACATATTGAGTTAACTATCAATTTAGTCTTCCAAAGATTATCATGTCACCAATTTGGTCCTCCAAAGAATTTTGCCACCAAATTAGTCCTCCAAAGATTAACTTGTCACCAATTTGATCCCCAAAGAACTTTGTCACCAAATTAGTCCTCCAAAGATTTAAAAGGACTAATTTGATATATTTACACATCTTTGGAGGACTAATTTGGTGACAAAGTTCTTTGGTGGACCAAATTGGTGACAAAGATGATCTTTAGAGGATTAATTTGGTGACAAAATTCTTTGAGGGACTAAATTGGTGACAAGATAACCTTTTGAGGACCAAATTGATAGTTAACTCTTTGCATATTTATTAAAAAATGATCTTCTGCATTTTTGGGAGGGGTCGAATTGGGGAGTCTGCAAGGTCGAGCCAGGCCAACACTATTTGCACTAGACAGAATTAAGATTTCACTGGGGTTTTTAAACACAGACACTCACAAAACAGAGCAAACACGAGAACCAGATGGAACCAATATTCTAAAACAAAGTCAACAAAAGATTATTGGACGGAACCAATATCCTAAAAGAAATCGAAGCTTTGGAAAGTGATTGGAACCTAAGCTCTTGATATCATATTAGAGCAAGAGAGAAAGTGAAAAAATATTATATATTTCTAATATATCTTTAATCGGTACAATAATCTATCTATATATAAGCAAGTCAACCTACAATAATTAATAAAAAACAATCTAAATAATGAAAGAAATAATCTCAACAAATTTTAACAAATTAAATTATATTCTATCAAATCCTAATTATAATCCTATCATATCAAATTTTAAGATATTACAAATCAATTACAATATTCACAAATCATACAAATCGATCATATTAATAGCCATGGTGATCGATTAGGCACTCCAGCACTCTTGATAGATTATTTCCCAATCAATGTTCTTTTCCCCTGTATTACTCTTTACTTTTAGTTTTTTTTCCCCTAATTTTTTCCTCTAAATCTTAACTTCAAATTATGAAAAAATGTTAGTTTATAACTATACTATTTTATAATTAATAGCAGCAATTTTATTTTGTACAATAATAATAAATTATTTTGAATGAGAGTATTTTCACTTAAAAAAATATATTACCAATCTTTTTGAAATATTTTTTAATTTAAAATTTAAAATATATTTTCAACCAATCAAATAAAGTGTTAATGTATAATTATTATTAAAAAACTTTAAAAAGAAGTGACAATAGACTTCTTTGAATGATAATAGTCTTACCCATTATTTTTAAGAAAGTAAAAGTTGTATAAATTTAAATCCTTTCAAGTGAGTGGTGTATAAACTGAGAAAATAAGGTGAATTTATTATTTATTTAAAGTGAGTCAAAGTTATCGGATATTATAATTCAAATCAAGATAGAAACAACCTTACTTTTTCCCTTTATACACACTTTTCCAGTTAAATCCAAAACCCATAACAACATAATTATATACTAACCATTACTCTAAAAAAAAAGATTATTTTAAAATCACTTCTCAATAAACACACCAAGATAAAATTTCTTTTAAAAAAAAACCAAGATAAAATTTAGTTTGACTATATTCAATTATACCCACGATCAATTTTAGTATTTTACATATAGATCCTAATTGGTATCGATGGATTATTAGGATTTAGGTTGCTTTTCTTTGAAAAAACTATTTTTCAAATAATTTTTTGTGTTTAGGAAAATAAATAAAAATGTACACTTTTTTTTTTTGTTTTTTTTTTTGCGATGAAAAATCTGTATCTGACTATATCACTATAGTATCTATTTTTTGTTATCATTAAAATAGATTATTTCTTGTGCCTGTTTTTTTTTTACCACCTTACCCTTCACAGATAAAACATTATTCATATAAACAAAAAATCTATATTGACTTTCCTAATTAGTATGAATAAATAAACATTTCACTTAATTCAAATAATACTAGTACAAATTATCTAAAAATAACTTTTCTATAGTTATTTATAAATATTAATTATTAATTAACAAACTTTAAAACAATGAATTATATATAAGTAATAACAATAAGAAAATATACCAAAATTTGGTAATTAAGAGAGTTTTTTTCGAGCTATTTGAAACATACGCATAATTAATTATTGTTCATTTAGCACAGCATTATTTCTCAAAATTGAATCATAATAATAAATATAAGATGTGGTGTAATGGTAGCTCACTTCATCACTTAATTATATGTATGGGAGGTTCGATTTTATGTTGGTGGGAATGGAACGACATTTCGTAGTCACTCAACAAATACTTATTGGGATCTGATTGTGGATATTTTAGAAGACATCGAAATAATAAAAATATAATAGAATATCACTAAATGCGTAAGTCAATCTATGCAAAACAGTTCTAATTTAACTAGTGGTCTCTTATTCGAGTCTTAAATATATAGTTACGTTAAATATTTAAATGGCGAGCTTTGATAACTACAAATGATATACCTAACTCAAGTATAATCCATTGGGAATAGAATTAAAACGTTTAAAAAGTTTTTAATCCTTGAAATTTATACCTTTTGACTTTAATTTTTGCTAATTATTTTTTTATTAATTTTAATTCAATATAATTTAAAATATTTTTTTAGTCTCTGTAAACTTTTGTTTCACAATAAGTATAATATTTTACTCGTTATACTCACGTGAGTTTTGTTTTCAATTCTTGTAATCTAATTATTTTTATTTTGATCTCTAAAATTTTAATTTTTTATTTTAATTCTTTAAAAAAAAAACTTAATATTATGGAATAAAAATTAAAAGTTTAAATCAAAGCTTGACTTAAAAAAAAAAAAGAAAAAAAGAAGAAATAGAATAGGATAAAAGAATAGATGGAAAGAACGGAAAAACGGATAAGAATGGAGGAAGCGAGTGAACAGAGCATGGTCATTCTGATTTCTTGACGATACTGAGTCTCTTCAATGGCTTTCACATTCACAGCTCCATCTTCCTCAAATCTTCCTAACATCCAATCTCACTCTCTATTTTCTGCATTCGGATCAAAACCATTCCTCTCTCTCTGTTACACTTATCGTCCCAAACGCATTCGAAAGCGTTCTCTCTTCATTCGCGCTCAATCTGAAAATGGAGCTCTGGTTATTTCCGAGAAGCCAGATACAAGTTACGGAAGACAATATTTCCCCCTCGCTGCTGTTGTAGGCCAAGTATAATATCTTCTTCTTTCAACTTTTCCGTCTTTCCTTCAAATTCTGTGTATATTGCTTGCTAATTTTCCTTTCTCTTTGGAAAAATAGTTAGGTGTTTGTTTTCTTAGCTTGAATCAGTTGTTTTCATTGTAAGAAGTGCTTACTTTTCTTCGTATGTGTGGCATTGTATTCTAAACATAACTAGCTCTGAATATTTCCCTTATCAAAAATACTTTGCTATTAAAATATGTTGATTATTGATCTCCTGGTTAATTTGTCAAATTAAAAAGGTAAAAAAAAACAATATTTTATGTTGAGGAATCTTAAGGTGAGTATGTAGGATTATTAATTATAAAAAGAGTAATGATAGTTTGTAAACATTTCATGATTATTATTATTATTTTTAAAATTTTGAGAGATTAAGAAGCGTTAGTGTAATGGAAAATGACAGACAAATAAACAAATGCGCCATGTGTATCCTTAAGTATTTTGAAAGCCTTATGACATTTTAAATATTCAATGACCTAATATGCAAATGCAAATTTATTTTGTCTGAATTTCACACAATCCAGTTGTTTTGCAGGATGCTATAAAAACTGCTCTTTTACTTGGGGCCATTGACCCTGGGATAGGAGGAATTGCCATATCAGGAAGGCGAGGAACTGCCAAAACTGTAATGGCACGCGGATTGCATGCAATACTGCCACCTATAGAGGTAGTAGTAGGTTCCATAGCCAATGCAGATCCTGCCTGTCCAGAAGAGTAAGGTCACTGGCTTCTTCCATTTATCAGAAAAAGTTTACCGAAATAATAATAATAAACTTTACAAGTTTAGTGAAACCAGATTGCAAAAGCTGACATGTTGACATTCTAATCTTATGGGATGAGAATATGATTTCGTCATTCACAATTGATAGTGCTGTGATGCTGTTAATTGTTCTTATTGTAATCCACTAGCTAATCTGTGTCATATTTAAGATAAACCAACCCAGCAATAGTAAATCCCGGGAAGCTATTGCATTCCTCTCTTTTTCTGGTGGTGTTATTAAATTTGTTTTAGGTAACCTTAGTTGAAATAGGCACATAGCATCTTTCTACTCTGCATGAGTAAATTTTTGTTGATCCCATTTTTTGTTTTTTTATCTTTGAGCCTTTCGGCTTAATATTGTGTTGGATTCTTCTCTTTCCTTTTTTTCCTTTATTTAAATTTATAGATCAAGAGGTTAATATTTGTAGGTGGGAAGATGGTCTTGCCCAACGGCTGGAATATGATTCAGCTGGAAATATTAAAACTCGCATTGTCAAGTCTCCCTTTGTACAGGTACTATTCAGAGAGTAAGATTTACATTTATGTCATTATCTCCAATCTTCCAAGATTCATTCCATTTACTATCTGCGAAGAAAATCTTCTACTATTGAAGAAAATCAACAAACAAACATTCATGCTTCAGATTCCTCTTGGAGTCACGGAGGACAGGCTCATTGGATCAGTTGATGTTGAAGAGTCTGTGAAAACAGGCACAACCGTGTTCCAGCCAGGCCTACTTGCAGAAGCTCATAGAGGTGTTTTATATGTCGATGAAATTAATCTTTTAGATGAAGGTATTAGTAATTTGCTCCTTAATGTATTGACCGAAGGAGTAAATACCGTTGAAAGAGAGGGAATCAGCTTCAGGCACCCCTGCAGACCCCTTCTGATTGCCACCTATAACCCAGATGAGGGTTCTGTTCGTGAACACCTGCTAGATCGTGTTGCAATTAACTTGAGGTACTGCTATAATAGATTTTTTTTTTAACTCTTCAGGTATCTTCACCGCCCCCGCCCCCCAAATTAAATAAATAGGAGAGCTCCAAGACCTGGTGTGGGGAAGAAAGTATTTTTTGAAATCGGAAAATTGTTTGCCATGTCAAATGCCACGAAAGCAATACAGTTTGATTGAAACTGCTCTATTACCACTTGTGCAATATATGGTATTAAAATACACTGAAACCATCCTCAATTGATGGAACTCTTATTTAATTTTTCTCTTCCTCTGTTTCCCACCCTCTCTTTGCTCCTTTTTCTTTCTTATTTTTCTGTGTTTCTCTCTTTCTTTATGATCTAGAGACAGATAATTTGTTGGCATTTTTAGACAAACTTGGAACTTTTATGATTTGTCATCTGGCATGGTAATACTACCTACTGAAACTCTTTATATACCATATTTTCTGAAAAAAGAAAGACTAAATGGGTATGAAACCCTGATGTTACACATAGTTAATGAAATAAGCTATCAAATTTTGATAATTTCTCACATTTCTAACTATGCACCCATCTGCAGCGCAGATCTTCCTATGAGTTTTGAAGATCGTGTTGCAGCTGTTGGAGTTGCTACAGACTTTCAGGAAAACAGTGGCGAAGTATTTAAAATGGTTGAAGAGGAAACGGACAATGCAAAAACTCAGGTATGTATAGGAGGAAAATAGTAGCATCTGAATCAGAAAAATGAAGAACAAATAGAAAAGAATAGGATTCTCCTTCTTGAATCTGAATCACGATGATTGCAGAATCAAGAGGGAAGATGAAGTAACATGAGTTGCAGAAAGGTATCACACAACCCTAGAAAAACAAAGAGCGTTAATCTGATCTTTATGATTTCCCTCCTACTGTTTATTCCCTGTCATTTCTCCCTCACTTTTCTAATTTAGTTACATCTCTAACTAACAGTTAATAAAGTTGTCAACAATAAACTGACCCAAGTTTTGTTCCCCTGTGCTCTCCCTTAATCCTCTTGATCTTCACCTTTCTAATTGACGTCTGCTAACGGGAAAATGAAGAGAGACACAAGAGTAGCCTCTATTAACTTAGGAGACAAGATTACTTAAAGAATTCTCTATGTTATACATATTACTTGTATCGCGAACCTAGTATATAAGGCTGTGACTATGAGAACTAGGTTCAGATTAACGTCATTTTCACAAAATGAACGAGGGTTAAGATAGACAGGAAGGACTTATTTGAATTTATCCAAAATCTATGTTTTTAGGCTAAATCCTAGCGCTAAATAATGCAGTTTGAGTCCCAAAGTCGAGATTTTGTATGCCTCATGACCAAATTGATTTTGCAATACATGTTGGCTCAGTCACTCTGCCGTTTGGGTTTCTTTCAACTGTTTAATTTTTCTTAATTTCTTCGTAGTGCAGATCATCTTGGCAAGAGAGTATCTAAAAGATGTTACTATTAGCACAGAACAATTAAAATACCTGGTTATTGAAGCTTTACGAGGTGGGTGCCAGGTAAATCTTTCGCAACTCTTTCTTCATTTCAGCAAAACTTTTTTATATGTTATATTTTAGCATTTGTTTGGATAACACAAACAAGCAAAGAAAAAAAAGAGTAACAAGAGAAACGTGCATCCCAAGATATTTTCATTGGTTTGGAGCATGAGAAAATTTGATGCAAAAGAAAACATAGCATGGACCCCGTGTTACCAAGTTTTCTCCTTGCAACTAGAGAGAAAACAGTGAATGAGAAGAAAAGATTTGAAAATTGCAAATAAATTCCCCTTTTGATTAAATTTTATTATATCATAATGATTTAAATGTCATTTACATAATAACTACATATTTTCTTTCTTCTCACTTTTACCTCTTCATCCAAACAACAATGCTTTACTCTTTGTTTTCTCTTCTGTTTTCCTATCCAGAATTTACATCTACTGATTATGAATCTTGGTCTATTCTTTTGTTTCTTATGGGAAGCAACTGTTTTATCTTCCCCATGAAGTAAATGAGTTCACAAACGCCTCATTCTTCCGTTAATTGTAGATGAAAATTATCCTTCCAAGTTTTGATATTAATCTTAAAAGTTTATGAAGTTTCAAATCAGCCAAGTGTATTGGACAAGCAAATATTGCCTCAATCATCTAACATTCTCTAAGTATCCCACGCTATGTTGTTTTTATTTTCAACTGAATACATATTTTCTTGTAATTCATATTTTTTTCATAATTGTCTTGTCTACGATTTTTCAAGGCTTTGTTTATTTATTTGGAAATTTTGTACTATGTAAATTTTGGAAACACGAGGAATGTTTTTGTATGCTTGGGATCAAAGAAGTATTTCTGCTTTAAATAAAACATTATGGGCTCTTTTTCTCTCCCCTTATTTATGCTGATATTTTGAGTTGGGGTTATTAAATGGCATGCCTGTATTATGCCGTAACAAGGCTCTTATCTCTCAAACTGTTATATCGCGTTGGCATTAATTCATGAGCATATTTGATGGCATCATATTCATGCTACTTGGGCAAGTAAACTATACTTGTTAGAGGAAAGGGTGAGAGAGAGAGGCAGAACTAGGTAATGTAAAAGAAATAGAAGTTATTAAAAAATTGCTGCAATATATCAATATATAATTTCAAAATTTTGAATTGTTGGTACCATGGTAGAGTTAAAATAAATGTTTTAAACAATGTGACATGAAATTTTATCATTCTACAAATACTCTATTCAAGAAAAGGAAATCAACAATTGATTTGTTATCACTCATTGACATTTTATAGCAATTTGTTATCACTCATTGAATTTTATAGCATGTTTGGTTATGATAGGATTGACCACAAAATTGATTCTCATGACTGGTGATGCACTTTTTCACATGGCTAAAAACTTTTACTTTGATGAGATTCCATTATAAGCAACTCCAACTGCAAAACAAACATGCTAGTAGTAGTTTGAGATCAATCCACTTTGCAAATCCTTGACATAATCGACAATACTGAATAGTGAATACTTGTTATGAACTACAGGGACACAGAGCTGAGCTATATGCTGCCCGTGTTGCGAAATGCTTAGCTGCTATGGAGGGACGTGAAAAGGTTTATGTGGATGACCTGAAAAAAGCTGTAAGATTTTGTTGAAATTCAATGTATCAATGTTGTGTGCCTAATGAAGATCGCCACCACCACAACAACAAGCCTCATCCCACTAGGCTAATGTAGTCCACACATACATATATTTTTATTCACATAGTTACAAGGATATAAAGAATCAATTAAATCCCTATGATTATGCTAATAAAAACGCAACATATACCATTTTCTAACAAAATGAAATGTTTTGGTGGATCATTTACACCTTAAATTGCTAGGTTTTTATAGTCTTATCCTAGGAACGTAACCTTTAAGCGTCAATAATCTGAATTATTGAGGTTCTCTAGTACCTTCACTTTATGTTAGTCTCAATTTTTGCACGCGTTCCCCTTAAAATACAAAAATCAGCCAGGTGTTTTTAAATTTGTTTTAATCAAATGAGACAAGTGGCTAAATATTTGCTACTGATCGTTAAGGGTACCAAACCACCAGTATCCAAATAAAAATAAAGTGTGTTTATGTGTGTGAGAGGGAGAGGGTGGAGGGGGAGGGAGAGAGAGAGGACCCAAGTACATTCTTCTCAATATTAAATAAAGAACCTATTTGATAATTTATTTATCATATATTTTCTGATACAGGTAGAATTGGTCATTCTTCCCCGGTCATTAGTGACTGAGAATCCACCAGAACAACAAAACCAGCCGCCTCCGCCTCCACCTCCTCCACAAAACCAAGAATCTGGTGAAGAACAGAATGAAGAGGAAGAACAAGAGGTTGAGTTAAATCATCTTTCAAATTAAACAAAATTTTTAGGGCAATCCTTTTTTCCAAGTAATAGATTTTGCTCTATTTACTGGAAAATATTAGCCATGTCAAATCTGGTTGGATTCCTTTCTTTGAACTTTTGTGAATACTTATTTGCGAAAAATTTTACTCAAGATTAGAATGGAATGTTTAGTTATGCTTTTAAGTTTTACATTGACCTCACTTATGCAATTTTGAGATTATATCCTTACAGGATGACAAAGATGAAGAGAATGAACAACAGCAAGAGCAATTACCTGAAGAGTTTATATTTGATGCTGAAGGAGGCTTGGTGGATGAAAAACTTCTCTTCTTCGCCCAACAAGCACAGAGACGCCGTGGTAGGGCTGGAAGGGCAAAAAATGTCATATTTTCAGAGGATAGAGGCCGATACATCAAGCCCATGCTTCCGAAGGTTCGTTCTCCTGACCCCTTTGGTTTGTCCTACAATTGAAAGAGATACCATCAAATACTATTTTACTGTTCCTAATTTTCGATGGAATTTCAATGAATGTTATTCAGTCATATAATTGAATGATTTAGTTGTATCCACTTGCATTTACATTTATATCATTGTATTGCAATTTGAATTTATTTGTAATAACCATTGACTCGTTAGTTATCTTTAGTCATCATGATAACTTCATTCTATTACAAGTTCTGTGATGCATATGTTTTTTATCCAACAAAAAAAATGCTGTTACTGTTTGCAGGGCCCTGTAAGGAGATTAGCAGTTGATGCAACCCTTAGAGCTGCTGCACCTTATCAAAAATTGCGAAGGGCAAAAGATTCTACCAACCGCAGAAAAGTATTTGTTGAGAAAACTGATATGAGGGCAAAGAGAATGGCCCGTAAAGCAGGAGCATTGGTACGTATGTTTTAAATAAAATATAGAGAAATGATATGTTATTTCCAATCTCCCTTGATGTTCCTCATATTTATTCTATAAAATGTTACCAACATTCCTTTTCATCCTCTTATTCTTGTTGTATTGTCCCTGTCCTCCTCACGTTTTATTTTTAAAATAGTTTTATAAATTTGTGTGCATAGTCTGCTTATGTCTAGTTGACAATTGTTATCTCAAACTGAAAAGATATTGCTGATGTAGATGCTATGCAAAGCATTGGGGTTGTCTGGCTTTCATTGTGATTATTACTAATAAATCCATTATGTTTTTCTTATAAGATTTATAATTTTTTTATCGGTTATAAGATTTAGAAGTAATACTTTTTTTTTTTTTTGCATCCATATTCTGCCTGAGATACTGTATTTCAAAACCTTTTATTTCAATAGGCTAGTATAGTATGAAATATCATTTAAATCTCAAAGGTATTCAATTCCAATGTGAAGTTTGTTATGAAGGAACTTATAGACAAAACATGTTTGTCATAACTCAAGCTTTTACCTTTTTGGCAGGTGATATTTGTGGTTGATGCTAGTGGAAGTATGGCATTGAACAGGATGCAGAATGCCAAGGGTGCGGCACTTAAGCTTCTCGCAGAAAGTTATACAAGCAGGGACCAGGTGAGTAAGTTACATATTTTTTTAAACATTTAATAGGGTTTTCTTTAAAATTGAATGGTAGATAAAAATTGAAGTTTTGTGTTATTGTCTCAAGTTACATGTTTTCCCATCCACTTGTAGGCTTCATGTATGGATTCTTAGAACATATAATTTGAAATATGAGACGGTTCAATTGCTCATAATTCAAATATTGCATATATACCCACATGATGGAGAATTCATGCTACTTTATCATCGTAATAATGAAACTTCAACCGGTTTACTAATTGGAACTATCATTTACTTCCTTTGGTGTCCATGGGACCTGTTATTTTCATGGTTAACCAATGCTGATCTGGTTATAGATACAACTATGATATTGGTAAATTTGTGCATATCCCTAAACCAGAATCATTGTTATAGAATGGACTTATATGATTCGTCATATGCAGCTAAATCCAGACTATTTAGAATTCAGTTGATGATAAGCTAGAACTAGTAAGCAGAAAGAACAATTCATTCTAATGACACTACCTCAATGATTAATTGCTTTTGTTAAATAGGTATCTATAATCCCATTCCGTGGAGATTCAGCTGAGGTTCTGCTGCCACCTTCTAGATCAATAGCAATGGCAAGGAAACGTCTTGAAAGGCTTCCATGTGGTGGAGGGTCTCCCCTTGCTCATGGTCTTACCACGGTATGTATATCTTTTATATGTAATGCATTGTACAGTAATATGATTATAGTTTTGAACAAACAGAAGTTTCACTATTGTCAAATATAGAAAACCATGGACTGCAATTTTTATTACTGTGAACCTTGGTATTTTAAATTATTTCCATCTGTTGACATTTTAAGGGAAGACATTGATAGTTATATGAAAATGACAATGGCCACAGACTCATAGAAGACATAAGAGAGATGGAGAATGCTAGAGTCAATCTTTGGTGATGATGTATATTCTAATAAAGAATTGTTATATAATTTCATATAAAATTCCTTCTAATACTAGTTTTTTTCTTTCATATGTACTTGTGTAAGATATGGACTTTTGTCCCTATGTGATTATTGGATATCACTTTAATTTGTTTGGTTAAATCTTCTTTGGCTTTTCATTTTTGGCTTATCATTCTTCTTCATCAATTAGGCTGTTAGGGTTGGGTTAAATGCAGAGAAAAGCGGTGATGTCGGACGTGTAATGATTGTTGCAATCACTGATGGCAGAGCCAATATATCATTGAAAAAATCAACTGATCCTGAAGCTGCTGCTGCTGCTGATGCCCCTAAACCTACAGCTCAAGAATTAAAGGTACGTTTAAGATTTGCGAATGGAACGCACGAGTACTTCCAAATGAATGAACCATCTCCTTGTTAACCAGATCAATGAGCATAGAAACCTTAACTTTAACTTTCATTTTCTGTTTTGCAACTTGTTCATGGGCCCACTTTGTTTTCTTGAATGCCAAAAGTTAGCATCATTTTTGATGTTTACATTTTTTGCTAAGCATTTACTCATGATCTTTTGGAATTTGCCTAAATTACCAGGATTTACATGTTTGCTTCCAACTTGTATCAGTCTAAACTAACTGCTAAACACGGTTTTAATGAAGGATGAAATTCTTGAGGTGGCCGGGAAAATATATAAAGCAGGAATGTCTCTCCTTGTTATAGACACTGAAAATAAGTTTGTCTCAACGGGTTTCGCCAAAGAGATTGCTAGAGTTGCCCAAGGTTTTGTGTACTATAATTTTACTAGAATCAACGTATTTAGATTTTGAAATAGAAGAAAATATTATTCATGAACGAAACTTTATACTGCAGGGAAATATTATTATCTGCCAAATGCTTCAGATGCTGTTATTTCATCGGCAACAAAGGAAGCTTTATCAGCTTTGAAGAATTCATGAAAACTAATGAGAATTAACCAGCAGAGTTTGACTTTTCCCCCTTTTCAAGCAATGCTCATGTAAATCAATCAAGCATACTCCGGTATTATTTTCCTTTTTTTTGTTGAATGGTATTATTTTCCTTTGTGATCATCAGAAAGTGTTTTTTTTTTTTCTTATTAGCTTCCTATTGATCAATATTGCAATCATAGATTTCTCCCTGCTCATACAAACCTCAAACGTTCATGTACCGCTTATATCTAAATTCAGTCTAAATCCATCTAGATATATATAATTTTATTAAATTAGATTTGTCTTGTTCAATGGATGTTAGTTGATTAACATAATATTCATTGACATACTAAAGATTTGGAGAGTGGGATTTGACTTATCTAAAGTGAATATGGTATTTAAAGTGAGAAGTTAACAGCATGTTAACTCTTAATTTGGATTACAGTATTGTGAATTTAAATCTTTATATCAAGTTTGGTAGTATCTAGTTGAGAAAATGCATTAATGAAAAAATGAAATTTATTTGGTTCGAGAAAAAAATTTAGAGAGTAGTGATTGCTGTACCACTACGGTTCACCGTACTATCATGTACCATATACCTAGTTCAACCAAAAATAAAAATTGAAATATCTTTGAAAAAATGAGTTTAGATTGTGTTACTAAATGTAAACTAATTTTTGATTCGGCCGAGATATTTAGGTAATGGATCATAAGGTTACTGAAATTAATAAATCATCGGTCTAACCAGTTAAATTAATTTTAAATTTATACTAATAATAAAAATCATTTAAACAAATAAATATATAAAGTACATATAATAATGATAATATAAATATAAATATATTAATAATATATTATATTTAATATTACTAAATTAAATGTATATATTTTCAAAATTTTACTTATAAACAACTAATTTGGCTTATTTAATAAAATAAGTTCTTGTGTGAATATTTGCGCAAGCTTATATATTTATTAGCTTATTTTGAATAATCTACTCAAGAATGTTTTTCACAAACAACTTATACAAAAGTTCTTACTGTTTTATCTGTTATACATCTTCGAATCTCAATCTTCTCCTTTATATTTTTAAGGAGTTAAATATCATTTTGATATATCAATAGTCAAGTTTGTTTATTTTAATCCATGTTTTTATCGGAGTTTTATTTCCATTCATAAAATTGTATTTTATTATTTAGTTGCGTTTCAGATATTAGTGTTATAGACTGTAATATTGGTTATAAGAGCAATGATATATCCTCCTAATAATCCTTTTAATTATCTTCCTAATATTATATAAAGTATATAATTAAATGTACTTTCAATCTTGAAAATATAAAAAACATTGAAAACATTCTTTAATAAATAATTAGGAGGATTTTTAGGATCATGAACTATGAGGATTTAGAATTATTCTTTAAAGAGTAAGAATACACGCCTTAAAAAATAGCGTCATGGAAATATAATGACATGATAATATAGCAACATCCGTCAATCCCAGGGCCATTTTTGATAATAATTGGATACCTAAATATTTTGGCCAAAGATCCAAATTTAGTAAAGCATAGAACTCTAAACCTAATAACTCAACTATAAATAATAAAATTATGAATGACCAAATAAGGCAAATACACTTTCTCTGTCGCCGCATTTACTATTAGGTCACAATACTCACTTTAATATCAGAGTCTCTTTTTTAGGTATCCATCCATGAGAACTTTGCAATTCTTGTCTTGAGTTTGTCACTTGGAAAGAGCGTCTAATATAACCGTGTCTTAGAGGTTGTAATGTTTCCTCAATGCAATTAGTTTACCAATAATACAATTTCGCATTTGGCCGTAAGAATTTAAAAAACCATTGAAATACATTCTTGTGTTTAGTATAAAAAGTTTAATTTAATCATAGTATTTTTCTTAAAATTTTTAATTTGGTCTCTAAGTCCTTAGCTAAATAATGTCAAGGATATAACTGAACAATAGAGTGCCATATCAATATCTAAACTAATATTTTGTTAAAATTAGTGACTAAAATGATACTCTCTCCATTTCTTATTATCTATACGCATAAAGAAATTATCATTTTTTATTTATCTATCCACTTACATTATTAACAAACATTAATTATACTTTTATCAATTTTACTCCTATCTTTAATTGGATGAATAATTAGTGCTATATTATCTAGCCAATATAACTAAGAGAGATAAATAGTATTATAGGGAGTTTAAAAACTATTTTGATAAAAACAAGAATAATAATTATATTTCTTAATATGTTTAATATACCCAAAACGAACACATAAATAACTAAGAAAGTACTTAACACTTTGTTCAAGACAACAATAACATATCTCATAATTTTATTCCATTTTCTTTTTTCACTTTTTAAAGGAAAGAAAGGAATGAAGTCTTTTTTTTTTTTTTCTTTTACATCAAGAGCACCTTGTAGTAGTAGAAGACTTATTTATTTGAAGTGTAGAGATTAGGGTTGACAAAAAATATGTGTGTGGATATTGAGTATATTGTACTCGCATCCACATGTACTCGTAGATCTCTATTATCCACTATTAAAATAATTAAAAAATATATTTATATTATTTTAGGTAGTTTTTTCTCATTATTTAAAGGTAATACTTAACATTTAATATAAATAAAGATGTTGAAAATTTTATTAAATGCTAAATATAATTAATTTTTTTTTTCATATTTGGTTTTAACTTTTGAGAAAAAAGAGGTAAGTTTCAAGCGTTAGTTGTATTGTATGAAAAATTATTTTTTATTTTAATTTTATTTTTGTAGTTAAATATTTTTAAATTTAAATTTTGTTATATAGAAATATTATTTAAAATGACACTTTTTTCATATTTTTAATACTTTTTAAATATTTTTAATTCAATAAATATCTGTGCATACTTGTGGTTCTCGCTATATCAGCAAGGCAGATCATGGAGAGTTGGGAATTACTCCCTCCGGTCCTATTTATAAAACGTTTTCAACCGAATTACATAGAGCAAGAAAAATAGTTGTGTTTAGTTAATTTTATTGGTTTTCTCAAAAAGTGTATGAAATATCATTTTTATCCTTGATTGAATAATGTATTAGCCAATTATAATTAAGGAGTTAAAATAGTCAATACATTTAATAGGGGTAAAAAAGAAAAGAAGCAATAAATGCATCATGGAAACTATAAAATATATTATAAAAAGGATTATGAAAATCTTCTAGATGGTGTTTTATAAATAAGACTAGAGGGAATAGTACTCAATCTCTAATGAGTTTTAGCTCTCAAAACGAAATCTTTTTTTTTAGTTATTAATGAAATCTTTTTTATACATGATTGAACTCCTATCATTATTATTAGGTGTTTTCTAATGCACATCCACTAGTTATCACCTAACACCTTCTAGGTTTACTTAAAATCATGTTACAACCTGCAAATATACATCTTCAAAAAATAAATGGATATACGTTAACAATCTCCTATAGAGTCCGTTAACATATTCCTACTTAATTTTGTAGAAGAAATACTTTTGTTAAGCTATATCTTGTGAATATATTTTAAAAATTCCTTACTAAACATATTCCCTCTAAAAAGTCTACCTTATCGAATCCTTTATTATTACACTTAAAAAATTCAAGAGTAAAATATGTTTTTAGTCCTTATAAAATAGGGTATTTTTGTTTTTAATCCTTAAAAAATTGTTTTTTGCATTGTAGTCCTTATAAAATAAAAAATTATTGTTTTCAATCCTTATTGTTAAGAAATTTTTGTTAAGTACTTACTAAAATGATAGAGTACTACATGCCAACACTACGTCAGATCTAAATAATTTTTTATATATTATTAATATTAACTTTTAATTATTTTATTAATAGTAATAAAATAATAATAAAAAATATTCGTTTGAAATGTCACATTATAGAGATTAGGAAGGAAGATTGAAAAAAAATCTTTGTTTTGTTTTATTTTTTCTTATTATTATTACTTTTTATTATTAATAAAATAATTGATATTAATATTAAACAAAAATTATTTAAATCTATTGTGGCGTTGACACGTGTACTCCGTCATCCTAGTCAATACTTAACGAAAATTTCTTAATGATAACGATTAAAATTATCAAATTTTTATTTTATAAGGACTATAATGCAAAAAAATAGTTTTATAAAAATTAAAAATAAAAATATTCTATTTTATAAAGAATAAAAATATATTTTACCCAAAATTCAATTATCTACAACCGTGTTAAAGCCCAAATATTTTGTTTACAAGGAATTAGTATATTAGTATATCGATAAAATTATTACGAAATTAGATTATTAGAATTATAGAATTTACACGTAGGTCGACGCTGGTGCGAGAGTGAAGTTGCGAGCGAGTGCGGTTGGTGAAATACTAGCCGTTGTGTGTTTACTTTTGTGTCTGCAACGTTCAAATTATTCGAATCCCCATCGTTTTTATTACCGACGTCGTTTCATCGACACCCTCATCCTTCAAAAATTATTAAATCTTCTTTCTTCTGATTTCTCCATCTGATCTGATTTCGCTATTCCTTCATCCACACAATTCCAGATTCTTTCTCAATCTTTCTGCTCAAAACCCTATTCTAGATTCTATGGCTTCCATTAACGTGCACGCTGAAGCTTCTCAAGACAACATCGCTCCCCCAAAGCAGTCTCTCCCTCTCCCCAAAACCGTTGATTCTCAGTCTGTTCTCAAAAGGTTTCAATTTCAACTCTTCGATCGATCATTAGATCTGTCTTTCCGTTTCGTTCTTTTCTTTTTAATTCATCTGATTGTTTCTTACTCTATTGTTCATTTGTTTCTGTGTTGTGAATATTGAACAGGCTGCAATCTGAATTGATGGCGTTGATGGTAAGAAGATTTTCCCCAATTTTTCAGTGTCAATGTAAATGTAATTTGAGAATTTAAAGAAAGGATTCTGATATGTTAGGGTTTTCACTTTTCAGATGAGTGGAGATTCTGGTATTTCTGCGTTTCCAGAAGAGGACAACATATTCTGCTGGAAAGGAACAATATCAGGAAGCGAAGACACTGTCTTTGAAGGAACAGAGTACAAGTTGTCCCTTTCCTTTCCAAATGATTACCCTTTCCAACCTCCAAAGGTTAAGTTTGATACCACATGCTTCCATCCCAATGTCGATGTTCATGGCAACATTTGCTTGGACATTCTTCAGGTATAATGCAATGCTTGTTTTGTGTTTGATTCAATTTACTGTATAGAAATAGGATCCTGATTTGCTGCGGTAAATTATCTCGTTACAATCACTGCAGTGAGCCTAAGATTGATTGAATGGTTGAGATTTAATAGGTCAGTTAAGATTGAATGAAATGTTAAAGAATCGAAGTTTTGACCACCATTAAATCTAAGCTGTTCAATTGACTGTCACTATTGCAGAGATTTTTTACTGCAGAAAACCGAGATCCAATCACTTGTTGCTAAATGCTTTTTCACTTCTTCATTCAAATTGGTTCATCCACTTGCATATTGATGTTCATTGTCATCTTTGTTTTGTGATTATAGGATAAATGGTCATCTGCTTATGATGTCAGAACAATTCTTCTGTCAATCCAAAGCCTGCTAGGAGGTAGAGTTTCAAAACCCAAAAAAAAAAAAAAATACACTTATCATTGTCTCTCCTTTTCTATTATTTTTATTCTTATTCTTTTTACTTTTGTTTTTTCAATAACTCAGAGCCAAACATTAGCTCACCACTGAATACACAAGCAGCGCAGCTTTGGAGCAACCAAGAAGGTAATTAAATAAATAAACTTCTTTGATACTATGCACGTGGGTTTGTAAATTTATATCTTCTGCAAGACATAAAGAGGTTTTTGTTATGTTCTGCAGAATACAGGAAGATGGTGGAGAAGTTGTACAAATTTCCTGTTGCTTAGACCTTATTGATCTTTGGAGTTTCATTAATTTGGTTTGAGAAGGCCCTTCTCTTTCTGCTAAGTGTTTAATTTTCTAGCTTCTCATTCTACAAATAATTGTAGCTTATGAGCCCTCCTTACTTTGTACAAGCTGTCAGATTCAACAATAGAGTTTTGGTTTATCCTTTTGTTACTATGGTGTTACATTACTACACTTCATAATTTTGTACAAGCTGTCAGATTCAACAATAGAGTTTTGATTTTTTAGAGATATATACTAAAAGAATATGGTTTTTTTTTTTTTTTTTTTATCAAAACACGTTCTTTAAATTATTTGAATCATTTGAATTTTTTTAAAATAATATATTATTTACTTTGAAGTTTCTGGCTTATTTTTAAAATTGCGAAAAATCTTTTTATTCACTTTGAAGTTTTTTTTTGTTTTTTGCTAAATCTACATAATTTTTTATATTTTTATATTTTAAAAATTGCTACAATTTTTTTAGAGATGTACAAATCATTGCTAAATTTCTGTTTTTGAATTTTTTGCTTTATGTTTGAGTGTGATCAAATACAGGTCTTGGTGGTGCATGAGATTAACTTGATCCTTGTATATAATGATTTTGAGTATTGTCGTCTGTGTTCTTTCATTGAGAAGTGAAATTGGGCAGAAGTAAGGGTGATTTAGAGTATGTTTGGTTTGTCAGAAATTGAGTAGAAATAGGAATGAAGAGGAGTACGAAGATAATACAAAATGACTAAAGAGTAGCATTTTGTGTACAACAACAATTGGTGTATACCATGTACACCCATTTAAACGTGAATATTATTTGGTTAAATTGGTGCATAATTTGGATAATTACTATGTAGTTATCTAGTTACATATTTCTTAACTTTTAATCATATATTTCTATATGAGGTTAGCAATCAAGAAATACGTAGTAAAATTATTATTATATAATAATTTATGTTTGAGTGTGATCAAATACAGGTCTTGGTGGTGCATGAGATTAACTTGATCCTTGTATATAATGATTTTGAGTATTGTCGTCTGTGTTCTTTCATTGAGAAGTGAAATTGGGCAGAAGTGAGGGTGATTTAGAATATGTTTGGTTTGTCAGAAATTGAGTAGAAATAGGAATGAAGAGGAGTACGAAGATAATACAAAATGACTAAAGAGTAGCATTTTGTGTACACCAACAATTGGTGTATACCATGTACACTCATTTAAACGTGAATATTATTTGGTTAAATCGGTGCATAATTTGAATAATTACTATGTAGTTATCTAGTTACATATTTCTTAACTTTTAATCATATATTTTTATATGAGGTTAGCAATCAAGAAATACGTAGTAAAATTATTATTATATAATAATTTAATCAAATTATGTATGAATTTAATCACATTTTCATATTTAACCATAATAATTCGGTGTACATGGTGTACGCTAACAATTGGTATACACAATAATAAAATGCCCATAAATTAATATTACATAATTATTTAAAAAAGTTTAATCAATTTGTTTTGCCCATAAAGTGAGGGAATTTTTGTCATTTTGTGCACAAGTAGTGCATTTCACTCCTAAGTCATGGGGAGTCACTTTGCACACCACTCAAATTTTATGACGCACCACACAACGTTATTATTTTTTTTGGGACCCTTTTAAAACTTATCTTCCGTTTCAACACTTGAAAACACGGTTAGCGCATATAAACTAAAACAAACATTAGCATCTGTATTTTGCCTCACTCGGATAATATATTATGTTTTGAAACTTATAAAACGAATGATAATATCCGTTTAATACTGGCATTAATATCCGTTTAAAACCGACTTTAGTATCCGTTTCAAACAGAATTTATATTATGTTTTGTTATTGATTGTAAATTTGATTTATTACATAATTCTTAGCATCATTATTGTTTTATGTAGGAATGAAAAACGTTGATATAATAAACTAGTATCTCCTTTCAAAACTTTTGTCATTTTAAATTTTATTTCAAAACATTTACATTTTTAGAATTTCAATATACAATTAAGTTTTTCCCACTTTTTTCTCTATAGATAAATATACTAACCTCCTTTTTCTACTAATCATATTATATTCATTATCTATCTCTTAATTACATCACCAATCAGTTTAAATTTGCTAAGAATCATATAATAAAATTCATAATTAATAAACACGGTTGTAAACTGAGACTAATGTCTATTTTAAATGGATACTAATGTATGTACTAAATGGATAGTAATATTTGTATGAAACTAGTATTATCATCTGCTTTATATGTTTCAAAACAGAATTTATGTTCTAACTGCAGTGATGAATTTAGGGGGGGGGGATATATATTATCTAGCAATATAGCATAGCGTAGTGGTTATGCTGATTGCTCTAGACCATACAAGTTCTGTGTTTGAGACCTAGGGGGTCATTATTTTAGTTTTTCTTTTTTTTTTCTTTCCTATGTTTTTTTCTTCTCCTTTTTAAATTCTTTTTTTTTTAACATTTACTCTCTTCTTTATTCTATTAAAAATGTTTTATCTTTTGATATTTTAAAATTTATAAATATATTAAAGAATATATATTTATATTATTTTATATGTCAATAAATAATATTTAAATATTTTATTTCAAAAAATTAATATTTAATTTCCACATAAGCTATTATTGTTGCGCTTTAGTCATTGTTATAATAATTTTTATTATTATTTTAATGTTGTTAAAAACTTATTATTTGCTTGTATTTAAAATTAAAATATTAAATTTGCACTCTTAGAAGAATTTTAAATTTAATGTTTTGTGTTGCTTTTTCTCTCAAAATTTGATATATTTTTTATCATCATTATAAATTCTCTACATACTTAATATTTTTCATTGTCCTCATTTTAAGTTTCGGCCCCTCCCATATGACGTTTCTCGATCCGTCCCTGGTTCTGAGCGACACAAAACAAATAATATCTATATCAGTTTAGATTGGCAATAGTACTTTTAGTTCCAAAACGGAACATAAATTCCGAGCGAGGGTCAAAACTGAAAAAAAAAATTGCGTTTGATATGCCTGAAGATGTGTGTGATGCGCATAGTAACACCCTCGGTCACGCTTTTATGTGGGACATTTGACATCTTACTCATCTCTCTTCTCATCCAAACAGCTAAAGTGGAGGACTTCTGCCCAACTCCCGTTTACATTATTTTTTTCCAACTAACTTCATCCCTACCAGACAAGCTAATTGGACATGAAGTCGTTTTTTGTTTACACATGAAGTCGTTTAGTTAGAAGAAAATGACAGGACAAACAAACACAAGTTTTCTTTTGTACAACACAAATAAAGACAAGTTCATTTTGACCATTTTTCACACTGACATATTTTTTGGAGTTACTTTGAACTAAAGAAATGTAAGATTTACTATTACTCCATGTCTCCATGAATTTGCACAGACTATGCGCATTATATGTGGGAAAAATTATAAATTTGGAGATTAATGTGTATTAATGTATTAAAGTTAAATTAACCTCTCGGTACTTATACTTATACTTGTTTTCATTTTTATTTTAGTCCTTATAAAAAAATAGTTTTTTCAAGTCCTTATATGAGTTTTTATTTTTGTCCCTACCGTTATATTTTTATTGGTTTCAATCGTTAACCGTTCTTAATCTCGCAACTTTACCACCATAGTCACCATGACAAATATTATTGTAAGCTCACCAACCTTCCACCTCTTGCCCCCGTTACCCCAACGAGCCTTCGCCAGTCGGTTTATGTCCTTTCTATCTTTGCGAATGCCTATCTAACTCTCCTTCCACTCGTAAACTCTCCTTCCACTTGTAAACTCCTCATCGCCATAGACTAAAATGAAAATACAGAACACATATAGAACTAAAAAGAATGTGTTTTGATATATAGTGACTAAAACGAAAATAAAATTCTATAGAGAACAAAAGATTAATTTAAGACCAAGTGTACTTTTTAGTCATCTAACTCTTATGCTCGTTTCATTTTGGTCTTTTAACTTTTTGAGGTTTTATGTTAGTCTCTTAACTCTAAAAAATGTTTCATTTTTGTCCTAACCGCCAGCTTCATTAGTAAATATAACAGAACAATGATAATGACGTTAACTTTTCAAATGAACTACTCAGATTATTTTGAATGAACGACCCACGTTAAATCTAGAAACAAATAAAAAAAATTAAAAAAAGAAGAAGAACTTCATCTTCTTCTCTTTGTTCTTCAACTTCTGTTTCTTCTTCTTTCTTCATCTAGTTTCTTCTCTCTTGTTTCTTCAAATTTCATCACCATGTTTCTTCATCCCTTCATCTCCCTCACTTTCTTTCTCTCTCTCCTCCCCTTCCTCCTAAGAACCACCCCCTTTACACCACCTCCATCCGCCTCACCTATTCCTCACCCTCCTCCACCCTTAACCCCAACGTCTTCTTGTGAGTTTGGTGATGGAGGCGTACAAGGACGTCTTCCTCTTCCTCATTATTCCTAAATTTTAAAATTACAAATTTCAAAACTATAATTTTCAAATCTTAGAACCCTACTCTCCAAAATTTCAAAACCCCATCTTCAACTTTTCCAAAATTCATAGAAAAAGAAAGATAAAATTGCAGAAAAAGAAGAAAGAAGAAGAAGAAACTAAAGATGAAGAAGAAAACGAAGATGAAGAAGAAAGAGAATAAAACAAAGTTATTTTTTAATAATTTTTCAAATTGGGCTCTAGATTGATTTTAGACTATTAATTTGTACCACTAATTTCAAAGTCTGTTAAATTTACTAACGAGATCAAATTAAACAATTTTTAGAGTTAAAAGACTAACACGAAACTTCAAAAAGTTAAATGACCAAAATGAAACGGATATAAGAATTAGAGGGGCAGAAGATACATTTCACCTTAATGTAACCATGTTAGGGGTGGCAAAACGGGTCTAGCCTGACTGGTCGGCTCGCATAAGCCGCCATTTATACACGGGACGGGCTATATAGAAGTAGCCCACTGGCCCACATGACCTGCACTTTTGATGGGTCAACAATTGTGCGAGGTGAGCTAGCCCGCGGGCTCATTTTTTTAAAAAAAAAAAACTGGAATTTTGAATTAGTTGTAGAAAAAAATTTGAATAGGCCTTTTTTGCGTTTTGGTGCTAGACCTGTTTTGTTCCATTAAAAAAAAAATTTAAAGACACAAAGAGAAAGAGGCAGAGTGAGGCATCATGTTCTAAATTTTTTTATTATAAAGTTAACATAATTTTCTTATATTATTATGAAAATAATACATTGTAAAAATTTTAGATCTTTTCAAGAATTAATATTATTATTTTTATATAGTCTTGGAATTAATACTCCCTCTGGGCCCAAATATAGGGCGTCTTCTAGAAGAAATATTTGGTTCTTAATATAAGTCACTAACTAACTCTTTAATGCATATTTTTTCCTTTTACCCTTCTACAAATTTCAAAGATTCAATTAACGATGGAGTGAGAAATATAGTAAATTAAGAGAGAAAGATATATTAATTAACTTAGCATTTACTAACATATTTATATCGAGGGTATAGTTAGAAAAAGATTCTCTTTTTAGACAAATTTAATAAGCTAACTACTATTTCTTGGTTTTGATAATTCTGTTAGAAGTGACTTATATTAAGACCGGAGGGAGTATGATTTTTGAAGTTTTTTTATGATTTTTTAAAGAGATATTGAGATTTATGAATTTTTAATATTTTTAATTTTTTTTAAAATTTAATTGGCGGGCTATGCGGGCTAGCCCGCAACTCGCATAACCCTTCATAAAGCATGCTGCGCTTAAGAAATGGGCCCGTTTTCCTCCGCGGGCCGTATTTTTGCGGGCTTGTCGCGGGGCGGGCCACTACAGGGCAAGCTGGCCTGCATTGCCACCTCTAAATCGCATACTACTTTGGAATGATTTATAATAATAATAAAATATTAAATTTGTTGTCTCAAAATATAAGCAAATTTTAACTACTTTTTTCTCATTTCAACTATTTGACTTTTAAGTAGAGAGAGAATAAATATGATAAGTTAACTTGTTAAATAGAGTTAAGCATTTGTTTGAAAATAAGAAAATTAAATATGTTTAAGTAGTTTTTTTGGTACGTGTAAGTTAGCTTTTCTTTTGCTTATAAATTATTCTGGAGGGAGTATTAATGTGAAAAAACTGAAAAAAACAAATTCTCTCCATGAATTTGGACAACCTTTCTCAGCTCAAAACTAATGAGTAAACTCAAATTGGTCCCTGAGATTGTAGGGGTCATGCAGATTAGTCCCTGAGATTATGAAAATCTCAAATAAGTCGATGACTTTGCAAAAAATCATTCATTTTAGTCCTTTTGTACTTAGTTTTTTAAAGTCGTTTATTAGGTAAAAAGACTAAAATGCAGGTCGTTTTACAAAGACATGGACTAATTTGAGGTTTTCATAATCTCAGGAACTATATGCATGATACGTACAATCTCAGGGACTAATTTGAGAGTTTACTCCAAAACTAATCTTTGCCTCGCAATCTGCTTCAACATAAGAAAGAAATTAGGGTTTATTGCAGAAAAAAACTACATTCCCAATGGAAATAATGGCGTTCGCAATTTGATGACTTCTCTTCACTTGGTTCTTTCTCTCACCATTAATTCATTCCTTTCCTCTTCTCCTCAACATGTTTCGTTTTCTAAGCATAACCATTTCTCTGAAATCCATCTTCCACCCTTTAAAGCGAAACCCTACTGCACCCTCTTTCTTTGTCCACTCTTTTGGGTTCTCTTCCCAAAATCCAAACCTTGTCATCGACTTCTTCAAATCCAATGGTTTCTCTGAATCGAAGGCGTTAGCAATCGTCCGATCATTCCCCCAGCTACTTCGATCCAATCCGAACAAAAGCTTGCAGCCAAAGTTCGATTTTCTCATGTCCAAAGGTTTTTCTGACTCCGAAATACGCAGAGTCATAACCAATTATTTAAGTGACACTTGAAGAATACACGGTTTTTTTTATCAAAACAAAATGTGTTTTTTAAATTATTCAATTATTTAATTTTTTTAAAAACAATTTATTATTCACGTTTCTAGCTCAAAATAAACAATTTTTCATATTTTTAGTATTGCAACAATTTTTTTTAGAGATCGTGTATCGTGTACTATACTATTGAAGAATACAGTGTTTTTTTTATCAAAATGCATTTTTTTTAAATTACTTAAATCAATTGAAGCTTTTTAAAAATAATGTATTATTCAATTTGAAGTTTATTGCTAAATGTACATAATGTTTTGTATTTTTAAAATTGCCACTTGAAGAATACAATGTTTTTTGCTTATCAAAATATGCTTTTAAAATTATTTAAGTCATTTAAAGTTTTTTTTTCTAAAAAAATAATGTATTATTGACTCTAAAGTTTGTAGCTCAATCAACACAAATTTTTATATTTTTAAAGTTGGAACAATATTTTTAGAGATCTTATATTAAATACATTAAAAAAATACAGTGTTTTTCGATTAAAACTCATTTTTTAAATTACTTTAATAGTTAGTTTTTTTTTTAAAAAAAAAAACATGTATTATTTGAAGTTACTAGTGCAATTATGCAATTTTTATATTTTAAATTACAACATATTTTTTTAGAGATCGTGTACTTACTCAATGAATATGGAATTTTTGATCAAAACACATTATTTTTTAAATGAATTAATTAGAACTTTTGAAACCATTTATTATATCCACAATTTTATATATTTTTTAAGTTGCAACAACTTTTTTAGGGACTGTGTCCTATATACGTGAAGAATACAACATTTATCAATCAAAACATGTTTTTTAAATTATTAAAATCATTTGAAGTCTTTTGAAAATAATGTAGTATTTACTTTGAAGTTTTTTGCTAAATCTTTAAAAACTTTTATATTTTTAAAATTGTAACAATCTTTTTAGAGATAGTGGTATACTATAGACTTGAAGAATGTGAAGTTTTTCGATCAAAATGTGGCTTTTAAATTACTTCACAAACTAGATTTTTTTTAAAAACTATGTATTATTCATTTTTTTTGGTAAAAATGCATTATTCAATTTGAAGTTATTAGCTCAATTTATGCAATTTTTTATATTTTTAAATCACGATAAGTTTTTTTAGAGATCGTGTACTATACACTTGAATAATACGGTATTTTTATATTAAAACACGTTATTTTTAAAACTATGTATTATTCACTTTGAAGTTTCTTCCAAGATCAGATACTATACATTTGAAATTTTTTGAAAACTATGTCACTTTCAAGTTTTTTGCTAAATGTACACAATTTTTTTTATATTTTTAATGTTTCAACTATATTTTAAGAAATGATGTACTATACACTTGAAGAATATAGTATTTTTTTTTTATCAAAACACATTTTTTAAATAACTTAAATAATTGGATTTTTTTAAAAAAATAATGTATTATTCACTTTGAAGTTTCTAGCTCAATCAACACAACTTTTTATATTTTAAAAATTAGAACAAATTTTTTTAGAGATTGTGTACTATACACTCGAAGAATACGTTGTTTTTTTATTATTAAAACACGTTTTTTAAATTAAGGTGTGTTTGAATTAGTTGTGATTATTAGTGAGAATAAGAATAAGCTGTGAAAAAGAATTGATTGTCTGAAACATAATCGATTTTTGTTTGGATATATTTGCTGCCAGAAGTGATTTTTAAGATAATTTTAAGTTGTGAAAAACAATTTTGAAGGTTTTTGAATTAATTTTCAAATTTTAGCTAAAGAAAAAAAAATCTTTTTCCTTTGTTAAAAGAATAATCAAAAGCTTTTTAAAGTTTTTTTAAGTACAAAATACAACTGTCCAACGCATGTTTGTAAATAATCATATCCAAACATGCTCTTACTTAAATTATTTGAATTTTTTTAGAGTAATGTATTATTAATTTTAAAGTTTCAAGCTTAATTCACATGATATATAAGAGTTTTAAAATTGCAACAATTTTTGAAGAAATCGTGCATTATACTATTGAAGAATAGGGTGTGTTTTTTTTAAAAAATTGCATTTTTAATTTAGTTAAATTATTCAAAAATTTTTTTAGAGCAATATATTATTAAATTTGAAGTTTCGAGCTCAATTTATATAATTGTTAATATTTTTAAAATTGTAACAATTTATTAAGAGATAGTTTACCACAGACTTGAAGAATATGATGTTTGTCAAAAAAAATAAAATAAATGAAATTTCATTTTTTAAATTACTTAAATTATTCAAAGTCTTTTTTAGAGAAATGTATTATTATCTTTAAAGTTTTTAGAACATTTACATAATTTTAATACTTTTAAAATCGAGCTCAATTTTTAAGAGATCATATACTATTTTAACACTTGAAGAATTGAGTGTTTTCAGAAAAAAATAAAAACATGTGTTTGTAAATTACTTAAATTATTGAGAGTTTTTTTAGGAGAAATATATTATAAAATTTGAATTATCGAGCTCAATTTACATAATTTTTTATATTTTAAAAATCACATCAATTTTTTAAGAGATCATGTATTATACACTTGAAGAATATGGTGTTTTTCGAAAAACAAATGAAAATGTGTGTTTTAACTTAAATTATACAAAGTTTTTTTTAGAGCAACGTATTATTAACTTTGAAGTTTTGAGTTTAATTATAACCGAGCTCAATTTTTTAATAGAGCTTATACTATACATTTGAAGAATAGGGAGTTTTATAAAAAAAGTGAAAATACATTTTTTAAATTACTTAAATTATTTTAATTTTGAAAGCAATGTATTATTAACTTTGAATTCTGAGCTTCATTTACATAATTTTTAATATTTTTAAAATCAAGCTCAATTTTTTGAATGATTGTGTATTATACACTTGAAGAATTTGGTTTCTTTCAAAAATTATTTAAACACATTTTTAAAATACTTTAATTATTTGAAGTTTTTTGAGAGCAATGTATTATTAACTTTGGAGTTTTGAGCTCGATTTATATAATTTTTAATATTTTTAAAATTGTAACAATTTATTAAGAGATAGTTTACCACACACTTGAATAATAGGGTGTTTTTCAAAAAAAATATGAAAAATGCATTTTTTAAAATACTTAAAATATTTGAAGTTATTTTAGTGTAATGTATTATTAAATTTGAAGTTTCAAGCTCAATTTATATAAATTTTAATATTTTTGAAAATCGAGCTTAATTTTTTAAGAGATCTTGTGCTACACTTGAAAAATTTGATGTTTTTCGAAAAAAAGTTAAAGTTCATTTTTGAAATTATTTAAATTATCCAAAGATTTTTTTGTAGCAATGTATTATTAACGTTGAAGTTTCGAGCTCAATTTAAATAATTTTTAATATTTTTAAAATCGAGCTCAATTTTTTAAGAGATCTTGTACTATATACTTGAAGAATTACGTGTTTTTCGAAAATAAATGATAACACGTTTTTTTAAAAAAAATATGTTATAAACTTTGAAGTTTTTTGCTCCTTTTATATAATTTTTTATATTTTAAAAGTTGTAACAATTTTTTAATACATCGAGTATGCACTTGAAGAGTAGAGTGTTTTTAAAAAACAATAGAAACACACTTTTTAAATTACTTATATTATTCAAAGTTCTTTTTAGAGAAATGTAGTATTAAATTTGAACTTTTGAGCTCAATTTACAAAATTTTTAATATTTTTAAATTCGATGTGATTTTTTAAAAGATTGTGTACTATAACATTCTAAGAATTGGGCATTTTTCGAAAAAAAAATGAAAACTCATTTTCTAAAATACTTAAATTATTCAAAGTTTTTTTGAGCAATGTATTATTAACTTTGGAGTTTCAAGCTCAATTTAAGTAAATTAAATATTTTTAAAATTGAGCTCAATTTTTTAAGAGATCTTATACTATACAGTTGAAGTATAGGGTCTTTTTTGAAAAAAAAAATAGAAAAAACATTTTCTTAAATTACTTAAATTATTTGAATTTTGAGAGCAATGGATTATTAACTTTGAAGTTTTGAGCTCATTTTACATATTTTTTAATATTATTAAAATTGAGCTCAAATTTTTAAATGATCGTGTACTATACACTTGAAGAATATGATTTTTTTTAAAAAAAAGTAAACACATTGTTAAAATTCTTCAATTATTCGAAGTTTTTTAAGAGTAATATTATTAACTTTGAAATTTCGAGCTCAATTTATATAATTTTTAATATTTTTAAAATTGTAACAATTTATTCAGAGATAGTTTACCATACACTTGAAGAATATGGTGTCTGTAAAAAAAAAATGAAACCGCGTTTTTAAATTACTTAAATTATTCAAAGTCTTTTTTATAACAATGTATTATTAAATTTAATGTTTCTAGACCATTTACATAATTTTAATACTTTTAGAATTTAACTCAATTTTTTAAGATCATGTACTATAACACTGGAAGAATTGAGTGTTTTTAGAAAAAAATAAAAACACGTTTTTTAAATTACTTAAATTATTCAGAGTTTTTTAGGAGAAATATATTTTAAAATTTTAATTATTGAGATAAATTTACATAATTTATTATGTTTTAATAATTACAATAATTTTTTAAGAGATAATGTACTATACACTTGAAGAAAATGATGTTTTTCGAAAAACACATGAAAATGCGGTTTTTAACTTTCTTAAATTATTCAAAGTTTTTTTTAGAGAAACGTATTATTAACTTTGAATTTTTGAGCTCAATTTAAATAATTTTTAGTATTTTTAATATCGAGCTCAATTTTTTTAAGAGAGCGTGTACTATACACTTGAAGAATAGAGTGTTTTATGAAAAAGTGAAAACACATTATTAAATTACTTAAATTATTTGAATTTTTGAGAGCAATGTATTATTAACTTTGAAGTTTTGAACTCAATTTACATAATTTTTAATATTTTTAAAATTGAGCTCAATTTTTTGAACGATCGTGTACTGTACCCCTTAAGAATAGGGGTTTTTCAAAAAAATATTTAAACACATTTTTAAAATACTTCAATTATTCAATTTTTTTGAGAGCATGTATTATTAACTTTGATGTTTTGAGCTTAATTTATACAATTTTTAATATTTTCAAAATTGTAACAATTTATTAAGAGATAGTTTACTACACACTTGAATAATAGGGTGTTTTTCGAAAAAAAAAAAATGAAAACACATTTTTCAAAATACTTAAAATATTAGAAGTTATTATAGTTCAATTTATTATTAATTTTGAATTTTCGAGCTTAATTTACATAAACTTTAATATTTTTGAAAATCGAGCTTAATTTTTTAAGAGATCTTGTACTATACACTTGAAAAATTTTGTGTTTTCTGAAAAAAAAAGTATAGTTCATTTTGAAATTATTTAAATTATTTGAAGTTTTTTTAGAGGAATGTATTATTAATTTTTAAGTTTCGAGCTCAATTTACATAATTTTTAATTATTTTCAAAAGCGAGCTCAAATTTTTAAGAGATATTGTACTATATACTTGAAGAATTGTTAGACAAGGGCCTCTATGCTCCAAGAGGGGGGGTGAATTGAGCTTAAAAACTTTTTCGTAAATTCTTTTACAAATAATAGCAAAGCTTGAACGAAGTGTATCTTAGTTAATATATGAAATTAAATGAAGATGAATATGAATATAAAGATACAATAAAATGCACAAACAAGAGTTTAAGGATAGAGAGAATAGCACCAAGTTTTATACTGGTTCAGTCACAAACCACTTTGTGATCTACGTCCAGTCTACGAATTTCCGCCACGCGAGAATTCTTATATTGCCTTTCAACAAGTTACACACTAAGAACATCCTTCTCAATTGGATACTCCACCAATTGCAAGGGCCTCAATCTAGGGATACCTCACCCTAAGACTAGCTTTGGAGGATGCCACACCTTCAACAAACAAGAAGGATTTCTCACCTTCTCAACACCTTAGTTTGGACTCACAACAATGAAGCTCTCAAAAAGAGTAAATAATACAACTTGAAGCTCTGAGGTATTTGATTAAAGGCTCTTTGTATAATAAAACAAACAAAGTAATGGAAAGACAAAGAAAGCCTTAAGCAATAGCACAAGACCCTTGTTTTAGGAGGATTGATGATAAAAACACTTTTCAATTTAGTAATTAGCTTGCAAGGGTGTATTATGTTTTTTTATCAGAAGTCCCTTTTATAGACAACAGAAATGACAGATGAGAATACACAATAGTTCATTATCATATTTGAATATGTATTCGAATATGACACTTTTATATTCGAACACTATTCCAATACAGTGTTTCTGCCATGAAAATTTGAATTCTAAGGGCTTCATATTCGAACATATATTCGAATATGGAAGGTCCATATTCGAATATAATGATTCTGGAAAGTAGAAATGCCAAGACAACATGTTATATTTGAATATGTGTTCGAATGTATATTCGAATATACTGGAAAATAAAGAGGCCAAGGCAATATGCCATATTCGAATATATATTCGAATATACTGTTCAGAATTTTCAAATTTTAATTCCAGAACCTTGATATTCGAATATACATTAAAAGAGACTTTTCCTAATAAAAATCAAATTTGAGCTTTTACTTTATAAACACCTAGAAAAGTCTTTTCTTTAAAGAAAATATTTTTAACATAACTTTTAATATTTTCTAAAAAGCTGTTTGATTCATTTTTAAAAAGCCTTAATCAAATTTATATTTACGCATAAATTAAATCCTATATACCGTTGTTGTTGCAGATTTGTTCACAATGCTTGTTTGCTTGATTTACCATTCAAGACTTGATTCTTGGTTTGTTGTGGAATCATCAAAACTCTAGTCTTAGAGCATTTGCATTTACATACTTCCCCTTTTTGATGATGACAAACAAAAAACTAAACGCTTAATCATTATGTCAGATAATTTTGGAGTGCAGATAATTTATGTGCGTGCAATATACAAAGACTCCCCCTTACTTACGGAGTTCGACTCCCCCTGTCAATATGCATCTAAACATGTTAAGTCTTTTCAATAAACAACAACAATTTGAACATGTATATAAAGATGGGATTTAATTTTTGACACAGATATACTCCAATATGAGGCATGCATTTTAAAAATTAATTCAGTTTAATTCTCACCCTTTTGTCATCATAAAAAGATTGAAGATGAAACTAGTGTATAAACCTAAAAAACAACCCAGTTTAAAAAGTTTGGATATCCAAAAATATGCATAAGTAATCTAGGTTAGAATAAACAATTAGGTAATGCAGTAAGTTGAAAATTTGTGGAGTAGTCATAGAGGGTCGGAGGTTGGCGGAGTGCTAAAGAAATCAAAATCCAAGTCGAGACTTGGTTGAGTCCCAAAACCTTGGAGATCGACACCGCCAAAATGCTGATGAAACCCACTTGCATCACCTTGATCTGTAGGAAAGGTGGATTGAGAGTATGGAGGAACGAAGGTAGAGCTGCTGCGAGCAATTTCTTCTCGGGGAGAAGTAATCTCTCCTCGAAGCGCGGTTTCCATCTGGTCACACCGCTGGCCAAAGTATTGATGCTGCTGCTCAAATTTGTCGTCCATCATCTGTGAAATTTGGAGACTGAGCCGTTGGAAGTGCGGTGGAAGAGGCTCCTAGTCGGGCTCAACAGGCTCCTCAGAGTCATCTGGATCGGGATAGTTTTCTTTTGGGCGATTGCCTTCAATCCCCAATTCTTGGATGTACCAATTATCGGCAGCATAAACAATGCCTGCATGATGCAGCACTGATTGACCAATTTCAAAATTGTGGCCATCAATGGAAGTACTGTATTTGTCGGCCAAGTTGATGCCGAAGTGGCGAAGGATGACAGTGATCAGAGTGGGATAGGGAAGAGGAGTGGTGCCGGTTGCCCCCTTCAGCATGTGATGCTGAACAAGTCTTGCCTAATCAACAGGCTTTTGCTTGATGATGGCCTAAACAAGGAGCCCATCATCATGGAGGACTTTTGTGAAGTTTCCTATGCAGCCAAGTAGGACGAGAGCAATGATGAGATGGACTATTCGGGAGTCCATTGTGAGTGTGCTGGTGGGAAGGTAGTCTCCTTGTTTGGAGGTGTGGAAGGTGGCTCGTACATGGCACATGGCCTCGATTGCCTGAATAGGATTGTATTCGGCGGCCCATTGTCCCATGGTTGTGGATCCTGAAATTTGGGCTCCTTCAAAATGTAGCCCTGTGAGAGATGTCCAGAGAGAGGGAGGAATGTGAATTTTCATCTTTTTGACTTCAGACTTGATGGTGCATGTTTCGGCATCATAGACAAGGTTAGAGTAGAAGACGCGGACGAGATTTGGATATGCATTTTCTTTAATACTCAGAAAAGTTACAAGGAGTGCGGATTCAAGCCAAGAAATGAACGAAAAGCCTTGTTCATGAAACCAAGGCATGTTGACCAAATGTGCATCAACAATTTTTCTGTCAGCAAACCCGGTCTAGAATTTGGCAACTTGAGTAGTGGAGGAGAACCATCGTTGAAAGTCTGGGGAGAACCTAGCGGTGGCAAGGGGAACAGAGGAAGAGGACCCACTGCGTGGCCCACGTGGAATGGAGGGTGGCTTGTTAACGGTAGTGCGTTTGAAACACTGTCGTTTTGGTGTTGGTGATGGAGGAGAGTTAGTAGGAGGATGAGAGGAAGGTGGTGATGAGGCCATTTGAAGAAGTTTAAAGATGTGACGAGAAAGAGAAGATTGAAGAGAATGGAGAATAATTAAAGTTTGTGCGTGAGAAGAAGAGAGAATGCACGTAATGAGGAATTTGTGTTTGAAAATTTTGGCTATTTATATATTCTGTGACATCCATATTCGAATATAGGATGGAATATTCGAATATTCATTTAAAAAATTTGACATCAATCAGTCAGACTTTTAAATGGGAAGATGTATTTGAATATTGAGATGGAATATTCGAATATTTGGGCACAATATTCGAATATCTATTCGAATATAGGAATACAAGGATACTGGAAGTTAAAGGAACTTAGTTGAATTATTTTGACTTTCCTCATTCGAATATCTATTCGAATATATGACTACAGAAGGTGTATATTCGAATAGTTAGGCACATGAAGCATATACTCGAATATGTATTCGAATATTAGACCACAGAAGGTCCATATTCGAATATATATTTGAATATCAAGGGTAAGATCCAAAAACTTTCAAAATTTTGTTATAACAGTAAAATAAGATTGTTATATTCCTTTGCGCTTATGTCATCAACGAGACCTACAAAACAAAAAAAAAAAGAAAAAAAAGGCTCCGACGCTCAGGTCAGTAAAGATCAATAACAAAATGTAAAAATATTTAAATAACATAAGATTGATCAATTATTCCTAGCTCTCTTCTTATAAAATAAAAATTTTCTGTTGGAAGAGGCTTAGTAAAGATGTCAGCTAGTTGTTTAGATGTGTCAATTAATTCAAGCACACAATCACCTTTTTTGAACATGATCCCTAATAAAGTGATCCCTAATTTCAATATGCTTGGTTCTAGAATGCATTATAGGATTTTTTGTGAGATTTATGGCACGTGTGTTGTCACATTTAAGCGAAATATGATGCAACTGTATGCCATAGTCTTCAAGTTGTTATTTTAACCAAAGAATTTGTGCACAACAACTACTTGCCGCTACATATTCAGCTTCGACAGTAGACAAAACTACACTAACTTGTTTCCTACTATGCCATGAAATTAATGAATTACCAAGAAAATGACATGTTTCGCTAGTGCTTTTTCTATCCATTTTACATCCAGCAAAGTCAGAATCAGAATAACCGATTAATGAGCAAGATGCACCTTTGGGATACCACAAACCCATGTTATAAGTACCAAGCAAATATCTCATAATTATTTTGACAGCACTAAGATGTGATTCTTTAGGACATGCTTGATATCTAGCACACATACATACACTAAACATGATATTAGGTCTGCTAGTAGTTAGATATAATAATGATCCTATCATGCCACGATATTTGGACACATCAACGGGTTTGCCATTTTCATCTTTGTCAAGATAACATGAGGTGCTCATAAGAGTACCTATTTCTTTAGAGTTGTCCATGCCAAATTTCTTGATAAGTTCTTTGCTATATTTCTTTTGAGATACAAAAGTTCCTTGCTCGGTTTGTTTGATTTGAAATCCAAGGAAGAATGTAAGTTCTCCCATCATGGACATTTCAAATTCTCCTTGCATGCTTGTAGCAAAATCCTTGCATAGATTCTCATTAGTTGCACCAAATATAATGTCATCAACATAAATTTGTACAAGAAGTATGTCATTATGCTTTTGTTTTATAAATAAGGTATTATCTGCTTTTCCTCTTTGAAAATCATTGTTCAAAAGAAATTTACTCAATCTTTCGTACCACGCCCTAGGGGCTTGCTTTAGACCATATAAAGCCTTTTTGAGTTTGTAAACATGATTTGGAAGTTTAGAGTTTTCAAACTCCGGAGGTTGTTCAACATAAACTTCTTCTTGTATAAAGCCATTTAAGATCGAAAGCGCTTTTGGCATCCATTTGATATTTGAAATCCATGATACATGCAAAAGCAAGAAGAAGTCTAATGGCTTCTAGTCTAGCTATGGGAGCATATGTTTCCTCATAATCTATGCCTTCCTGTTGATTGTACCCCTTAGCTACTAGTATAGCTTTGTTTCTAGTTATTATGCCAGTTTCATCTAGTTTATTTCTAAAGACCCACTTAGTACCTATTATTGGATGATCATTAGGCCTTGGGACTAGATCCCAAACTTGATTTATTTCAAATTGATTTAGCTGTTCTTGCATAGCTATACCCCAATGTTCATCACTAATTGCTTCATGTACAGTACTAGGTTCAATTTGAGAGACAAAAGCCATAAAGTTACATGCATTTCTAAGAGAGAGTCTAGTGGTTACCCCCTTTGAAATGTCACCAATAATATTATCAATTGGATGGTGTTTTGAAGTTCTCCATTCCTTGGGGAGTTCATTATGTGGCTCAGTTGGCCATAAAGTTACATGCATTTCTAAGAGAGAGTCTAGTGGTTACCCCCTTTGAAATGTCACCAATAATATTATCAATTGGATGGTGTTTTGAAGTTCTCCATTCCTTGGGGAGTTCATTATGTGGCTCAGTTGATGTATGAGTGGAATTTTCCGGCATGTCCTTCTCATCTTCTTCTATTCTTCTATCATCATGAATACTCATATCTTCAAGGGTTCCTGCAAGATCATCAACCTTTCTTTCCAAGCCTTTGGGGTTAGATTCATCAAAAGTTACATGAATGGATTCTTCAATAGTCATAGTTATTTTATTATAGATTCTATATGCTTTACTATTTGAAGAATATCCTAAGAATATACCCGCATCAGCTTTGGCATCAAATTTGCCCAAGTTTTCTTTCCCATTGTTAAGCACAAAGCATTTGCATCCAAAAATATGAAAATAAGATATGTTGGATTTTCTTCCCTTGAAGAGCTCATAAGGAGTTTTCTTCAAAATAGGTCGAATGAGGACTCGGTTCATCACATGACATGCGGTACTAACAGCATCAGCCCAAAAGTACTTTGGGAGATTCATATCATTGAGCATTGTTCTTTCCAACTCAACAAGTGAGCGATTTTTCCTCTCTACAGCACCATTTTGTTGTGGGGTCCTTGGAGACGAGAAATTATGCTCAATGCCATGTTTGTCCCAAATTTTTCAAAATCAAAATTTTCAAATTCCCCCATGATCACTACGTATGCATGCAATTTTCAAATCTTTTTGGTTTTGAATAATTTTTGCTAATATTTTAAAGGCGCTAAATGCTTGACTTTTGTGTGACAAAAAGAGAGTCCATGTATATCTAGAAAAATCATCAACAATTACTAGTCTATAGTAATTTCCCCCAAAACTCAGTCCTAGAGGGACCAAATAAATCTATGTGTAGAAGTTGCAAAGGTCTTGAGGTTGAAACAATATTCTTGGATTGAAAAGAAACTTTTGCTTGTTTTCCCTTTTGACAGGCATCACATAATTTATCTTTTTCAAAATGAATTTTTGGTAATCCAATGACTAATTCTTTTGAAATCAATTTATCTAGATGATCCATATGAATGTGTGCAATTCTGTTGTGCTATAGCCACAATTCTTCTTCTTTAGTCATAAAACATTGTGCATCATTTGAGGATATATCATCTAAACTAATCATATAAACATTATTAACTCTATGACCCATAAATTTAATGGAATCAATCTCCATACTAATGATAGTGCATGAATAAGAGTTAAACACAACCTCATTTCCTTTATCACATAATTGGCTAATACTTAACAAGTTATGTTTTAATCCCTCAACATAGAATACATTATGAATGGAGGTTGAAGAAATCTTACCAATCTTACCTATACCAAGGATTTTTCCTTTGTTGTTGTCACCATATGTAACATATCCTCCATCCTTGGGTGTGAGAGATGAGAATTTTGATTTGTCTCCCGTCATATGCTTGGAGCATCCACTATCAAGATACCATTTGGACTGTCTAGCCACCAAGCATACCTATAAAAACATTTTAATTTCTTCTTTTAGGTACTCATGGTTTCTTGGGTCCTTAAGGGTTAGTTTTTCCAATAGTGCTTTTGAGCACCCATACTTTCTTTCCATGAGGTACACCAATCTTTCTTGCATTCATCATTCATCATTCATGAGATTACGATTTCATTAATCATCAATTAAATCACTTTCGATCCATGTCATAACACTATACTTATCATAATAATTTCATGACCCTAATACATGTTACTAAGTCATATGGACCTATTGACATTGATTATAAACCTAGAAATAGTCTATTAGGGCCCACAATGCATTTTGGAAGTTAAAATAGGTCAAGAAGGTACAGAGCACTGGCGCATGAGCACCAGACAACATTTTGTCACTGCTAGGAATTTCATCCTGGCGCTCGAGCCCCTGCCACAGATGACAACTTTTGCGAATTTAACCAAAATTTTAATTTCTTGCCTTTTAACCTCCTTCCTTGACCCCATTCCAACTTCCAAAACACTACCCACATCATGGCACAACAACTTCACACATATACAATCAAATTGTCACAAATCAAGTGCACATTAGCATGATTCAAACACAAATACTTCATTCATTCAATCTCACATCAAAATCACAAGACACAATTTCAACACATACACCCATTGTTTCTCAATTCACACTACTACATCAAAATATGTCAACAAGGAAAACTCTCACATTTCTCTTCCATTGTTACAATAGTTTCCAAAATAAACTACATGCATCAAACTAAATCATCCCACTTAACAAGTCTAATCCTATTTCTATCACAATTTTTACAATAGACCAACCAAACCTCATACCAATTTATATTCCCTAATTAGTCTAGTCTGGGGTTTAGTGGGGTTACCTCAACTTGAAATTCCATGCTTCCAATCCTGACACAGCTTCATCAACTTGCCATATCTAGAGTTTTAGATACAATATGTTGGTGAAACTAATTGGAGATGAAACCTAACACATTTATTTACAATTCATATGAAGTAGTCATGTTCCAAATCCAACATCTAGAGGGTGAAATTTGGGTTGTAAGTTGACTACACGACATATGCTGAATTTGTGAACCTACTTCATTCTTTTGACCATAAATTGGGCTGTGGTTACTAGATTGACATGAAACCATTGCCATTTCAAATATATTAGAATTCTCTATAACATTTATTAAGAGCTCAAAGGCAGAATGAAAGTTTTAGAAGGTTAAAATTACAGATAAAGATGAATTACAAATTCTGGACCTGAAGCTGTTCTACCTTGGTTACTACTTCAGCAATCAGAGTATGTCTTGAGCTATGGACCATGGATTGATATAAATTCAGAATCATATTGAAGATAAAAGGATTTCCTACAACTTTGATAAATACATTGAAACCTATTTCTAAAATTTTAATTGTCAAAATGATTCCTCGAACAGAAAGGTACATTTAGACAAACCTAGCCCATAAACATTGACATTGTCTCAGTGTTTGGACCATAACTTGAGTTGTAGGTACCCAAATGGAGTTAAACCAAAGCCATTTTAAAGATAACAAGATTTCCTACAACTTCTATGAAGAGTACGAAGGCACATTATATCAACCACGAACCCTAATGTTACATGAAAACTGCGGATTTGGGACAGATCAAAACAGAAACCAGAATCCTAACTCAACTCACACCAAAGTGCTTTCTACTCCGAAATTCTTATCTTTTGGACCTAAAATTCTTTCAGATTTCCAACATGTAGAGCTAATATACTAGATTGAAGATGGATATAAGGGTTAACATGTGGCCTTTTCCCAATTTCTTGCCTCCTTCAAGCTTGCCTTCAATCCTTGAGCTTCCTTCCGCATGGGTTCTTGATCTCCATTTCATCCTCTTCTTTCTCCTTCTTCTCTTCCTTAGTTTCCTTCAGCCCTAGCCCTTTATAACCACCTCAAATGAAAGAGAAGATGAGGTTGATGAATAATCTCTAATTGCATGTGTGAATGGGGGTTGGAGTCTTGGGTTTTCTTAGAGAGAAGGTGGAGGATTTTTGGAGAGTGTAGAGAGAGAAGTTGAATGTGGTGTTCTGTTTTGGGGTTAGAGGAGAAACAACTCAATGAGAGGGAAATGGGTGTGTGTGTGTGTGTGTCGTGTAACAAGGAGAGGAGAAAGGGAGAGTACTTGTGTGTGGTTATTCCATGGTTGTTGGGTGAACTTATTAAAAATTGCTATAGGGTCCTTGCTTAAAAGGTTATTTGTGAGGAGAATTTAAGGGACAATATAGAGATTTCTTCAAATGTGTGTTGTTTACTCTAAAGCTAATAAATACCCATTCATGATTTGATTTTTGGGATATTACAATTCTACCCACCTTAAAAGAATGGTGTCCTCACAATTCATTTTAACCTTTAGCTCATAGAAGACGTTATAATTGGGCAGGGGTTCCGATTGATGTCATGAGTTTGATGAGGTAGGTTGTAACGAAAGCTAGAATTTCCCCCCAAGATTGTCATATGATTGCGGGAAAACCCTAAATCATACAGAGTGAACCTGCATATTCTTCGAAAAATGACTTTAGGTTCTTGTTCTAGAATTGTAGTATATTATCCTTTATCATGAGTATGGAAAGGATAACATGATTATGGAATGAGATTAAGAGTATATTTTTTCAAAAATAAAGGTCTACCCCTGAGATTTGACCTTCACTTCACTAGAGTATTCATTGCAATTTAGTGGAAAGTGTCAATAAGAATTCCACAATTTAAATTGATGATATTGAATATTAAGTATTTAATGGAATTCATGGACTTAGTGAATAGAATAGGCGCACAATTGAATAAGTTGTGATTAAGGTTATCCTTCAAATTGAGGGGAATTGAACTGGTGGGAAAGTAACTTAAGGTGACCTTAATTTGTGAATTAGGCTTCAAAAGTTACAAGACCTACTAATGAATTGACTTAACTTAATTTATCACTGAGATTTAGAATTTCTAAAAGAAGTTTTAAATGGTTACTAAGACTCTAGTTTTGAAGCAGAGGTCAAGATTCTACAAGCATTGATGTTTCTATTGAAATTCGGTTATGAGTTCAAGTGTAAATGCAAATGCTCTAAGACTGGAGTTTCGATGATTCCACAACAAACCAAGATTCAAGCCTTAATGGTAAATCAAGCGAACAAGCGCTATGAACAAATCTGCAACAACAAGGGTATATAAGATTTAATTTATGCGTAAATGTAAATTTGATTAAGGCTCTTTAAAATGAATCAAACATATTTTTCAAATCAACAACTTTTTAGAAAATATTAAAAATTATGTTAAAAATATTTTCTTTATAGAAAAGACTTTTCTAGATGTTTGCAAAGTCACAACTTAAACTTGGTTTTTATTAGGAAAAGTCTCTTTTAATGTATATTCGAATATCAAGGTTCTGGAGTTAAAATTTGAATATTTTGACCAGTATATTCGAATATGGCTTGCCATATTCGAATATGTCATGTTTCCTTGGCTTCTCTATTTTCTAGAAACAGTATATTCGAATACATAATCGAATATGACATGTTGCCTTGACATCTCCACTTTCCAGAATCATTATATTTGAATACATATTCAAAAATATATTTAAATATGAAGCCCTTAGAATTCAAATTTTTATGGCAGAAACTCTATATTCGAATACATATTCGAATATGAAAGTGTCATATTCGAATACATATTCGAATATGTTAATGATCTGTTGCGTATTTTCACCTGCTATTTCTGTTGTCTATAAAACGGGTTTCTGACGAAAATCATAATACACCTTTGCAAGCTTATTACTAAGTAGAAAAGTGCTTTTATCATCAATCCTCTTAAATCAAGGGTCTTGTGCTATTGCTTAAGGCTTTCTTTGTCTCTCCATTATTTTGTTTGTTTCATTATACAAAGAGCCTTTAATCAAATACAATTAGTGCTTCAAGTTGTATCATTTACTCTTTTGAGAGCTTCATATTTGTAAGTCAAAATTAAAGTGTTGAGTGAAGGTGAGGAATCATTCTTGTTTGTTGAAGGTGAGGTATCCTTCAAAGCTAGTCTTAGGGTGAGGTATCCCTAGTCTGAGGTCCTTGCAATTGTTGGGTTATCCAATTGTGAAGGGTGCTCTTAGCTTGTAACTTGCTGAAGTTAATTCTGGTGTTTTCGCATGGCGGAGATTCGAAGACTGGACGTAGGTCACAAAGTGGTTTGTGACTGAACCAGTATAAAGCTTGGTGCTATTATCTCTATCCCTAAACTCTTGTTTTTGTGCATTTCATAGTATATCGATATTCTTATTTATCTTGATTTAATCTCATATATCAACTAATATACAATTCGTTCAAGCTTTGCTATTATTTTTAAACGAATTTAATAAAAAAATTTTAAGCTCAATTCACCCCCCCTCTTGAGCATAGAGGCCCTTGTCTAACATCAAGGTCTTATAACCCGTTAGGTCTTGGTTGTAGAGTGGAAGGAATTCATTGTAAGAAGCATAGATTCCTTGAATGTGTCATGCAAGACTACTTGGATCAAAGCGTCTTCCTATTCCTTCTTAGGGGTAACACTTAATTCTAGGATGATTAAATAATTCCAAGTTGTCGGTGAGAGTGAGAGTGGATCAAAATGTGTCTTTGCACGTGTCTTTAAACGCGGACGTCCATGAACTTGTCGCCATGATATAAAGAGAATGGTTGAAATGATAATAGCGTGATAAGAGCTCGTTGTCTCATTACCTAAGTAAGAATTCAGGATTTGGAAAGTTGGGAACTGATTCGAGTGCCAACATATTTGTTTTGGTGGAAGCATTATAGTTCATGACTATAATGACGGTGTATCACGTCAAGGAAATTCTTGTAACCCTACATGGATTTGAGTTAGAGATTTACTGTAAAGCTAAACTTATCTTTAGCTTCATCTTTGAATAAGTAACTGAATTTACAAGGAAGTCAGGGTGCTTAATCAGAATACAAAATCATATGACAACCGGAGTTGTTTAGGTCTCTAGGAATCTCTGAGGGAGATTATCCTAAAAGCTTAAAATCAGATAGTTACTAGGAGTAGTTGGACTTGTCTAGACTTATAGGATTAAATTGTTGGAAAACTAAGTTGAAATTGATAGGGAGAGTTAAAATGAATTCTCTAAATGGTCAATAGAAATCCGTTAGCGATAAACCGCATAGATAGGAGCTGATGTGGGTTCAAACATTAAGAAAATCCAAATCTTTAGAATCTGAAGTGAAGGTTATTAAGAAGTCCTCTAACGCTTTAGTTGTGCCACTCTGATTGACTCGTCTTTCACGGCAATTCAGATCTAAGATTTGGAACTTGAACATAAATATGGATATTTTGGTGACTATCAAAATGGCTTCATGAGTTTAGATCACCAAGGAAATCTTTAACTGTGATATTGAACTAGGGTTTTGAAAGAATTTCCTACACTGATTAGAACTTCAGAATTGAACAGAATTTGAAATCACGAAGAGTAAAGTTCTAAATCGTAGAATTTGAGATAGATAAAATGAAACAAGCTTAACTTTGTCTTAAAGTCGGCGTGGTAACGCACGTTCTTAAAGAACCAATAGGTGTAGCATGACTAGGTAGGTTGCAAGTGTGGTTTAACCTCGGAGAAATTTGGGCTCCATGGAATTGGATGGAGATATGAGATTGAATATGTTTATACTCCTGCAGCACAATTCTAATTAACTTATGACCCGAATCTTATACGATTCTTGTCTACTCCTAAGGCAACCAGTTTCTCAATGATCTATTGGAGATTTTAAGATGATTAGAATTAAAGGAGTTCAGAATTTTGTATTTTTAGACTAACCAGAGAAGTTATACACAAGTAATTAGGAGCTAGGCTTTGGAACATGTTCGTCTACCGAGCATGCTAGAAAGTGCCACAACGTGGTTTCGAGAGTTGGAGTTTCACTAGTAGTCGTCTCCTATAATGATCTACATAGAAAGATTCCAATAGCTATTTGGTCTCTTGAATCAAAAGGGGTTCATGCTAAGCAAAATGAAACAATTCAAGTGGAAATTTAATATTTAAACATTAAAGATATGTTCAAAGGTGGTTTCTCCGGTGTTCCTTCAAAATAAGGAACAAATTTGTTCCTCCACGTGGCTCCATTTAAGTAATGACATTTGTTGTAATTCATTCACGTCATCTAATTTAATATAGTTTTTTAATATTGCAAAATAATCCTCTCTTTTAATAACATCTAATTTGCACAATATTTCTTAAAATTCTTTTATCTTTTAACAAATTAAAATGCAACGTTTATGACTAAAATTGAAATTAAACGCAAGTAGTCATGAAAACATAATCGAAGAAGTGTGAAGAACAAGTATTAAAACATAATAGTCTATTGTTACCTTCGATGTATTCATGTGTAGCACAATAATACTATCCATCATAAAAGACAAGTATTTATTAGAATACATTATACACAATTCTAACACAAGTTTTGATCGTTTTTTGGGTTTAATATGTGATTTGTAATTTTTATTTTATGGTGTTTCGATGTTATATTTAAATTCTTCAAGTCATATTGATGTAAAATATGTGTTAGTTGTCCAAGTTCTGCTATAATGTCCATAGGTATTCTTAACTGTTCTTTCTATTTCTTGATAGGTATTTCTATGGTGTCTATGGTTTCATCTCTATGAAGATGATATCATTGTCTCTTATCCAATCAAATAAAAAAATTGATATGATACAATCAGAATTCAATAAAGTTATATTCTCTATTAAAATATTTAGATTTAATAGATACTAACTTGATTTTGTTTTATAATCTAATATTTAGTTTTTATTTAAGTGTCCATTTTTTAATGAAAATATCAAATACTTAGATTGTGGTTACATTGTTAAAGATGTATTTGAGCTTTAATGAATAAAAAAAAGAGTTTTTATTAGTTGAAGAATAAATAAATTAATGGTAAATATTATAATAAATAAAATAAGGCAAAAGTAGTATTTTGGTCCCTAAACTTTAGACTAAATTTCAGTTTTGATCTCTTTTTTTTTTGTTCATATTGATTCTTTACTTATTTTTGCTTTATTTTATTTCATTAAATAATTAATAAAAATGTCTAAAATAGTTACTGGATACGAGAAAGAAGAAGACAATGATAAAAAGTTTTATTATTGGTGTTCTTGTTAGTTATTATTTACCAACATAAATAATAGAAAATAATTATATTATATTGAAAATATAAATTAAGATTACAAAGAAAAAAATAAATGACCAAATTAAAATTTGAGATAAAGTTACGAGACTAAAATATAAATTTAGCCATAAAAATATGATTCTACTATTCTACAAATTTTCTCTAGTGAAAATTCACAAAACAACACAAAAAGAAAAAATCATTCTCATATAAATTTTAATCTATAAATCTAACACGAATAAAGCACATTTAAATAATATAATGTATTTAAATAATTTTATTTTCATATAAATAACCAGTACACGCCTAATTACATTGTCATCCCTATGCTCAAGTATCATTTACTTGTATTAGGTTCTTCTAAGTCTCATAATTTATTTCAAGCCCAATTATGAATTATTTACGTTAAATTATTTTTGAAATACAATTTGCTTCAAGTTAAAGTTTTCATTAATTATGTATTTTTCTTCTAGGTCGCTAAATATAAATTATCTAGATCATGTTCTATTCGGCCTAATGTTTACTTAAAACTCAATTATTAGTTACTTATTTCTATAGTTATAAAATTCATACCAGCCATCGACTAGGTCAAGGTCCTCGATGATTGATCGAACCACTAACTTACTGATTGATAATATTTTATAGTTTATACTAATATTTACAAATGTAATATATATTTTTCCATAAAATTTAATATACTAAAGAAAATTTGTGTACTAATCATAGATTAGTACTAATGTATTTGTATTTGTTAGTTTAATTACAAATTTAATATATCAAAAATTTAATATATTTTATTACAATATATTTATGAATTTAGTTTTTAATGTATTTACATTTATTTATTTTTTTAAAAAAATTTTATATAACTTATAATTTTATATATAAATCTAAATTTATCAATATTTATATATTTTAATTTTGCATAAATTTTAATTAACATTAGTACTAATATGTGATTAGTACACAAAAATTCTTTAATATATTAAATTTTACGGTAAAATATATATGATATTTATAAATATTAGTATAAATTATAAAACATTATCGTATATCAAGTTAAATCAGTTCAATCAATGACCTACTAGTTCGACAGTGATCCATGACTAGTATGAGTTTTATAACTATAAATATAATAAGCAAACATTTGGCTGAATAGAACGTGACCTAGGTAACTTATACTCTAATCTGAAGCGACTTAGAAGAAAAATACATAATTAATGAATACTTTAAAAGAAAATTATATTTAAAAAATAACATAACATAAATAATTCATAATTGAGCCTGAAATAAATGATAAAACTTAGAAGAACCTGATACAAATAATTGATACTTTGAGCATAGAGATGACAACGTAATGATGTGTGTACTAGTTATTTGTATGAAAATAATATTATTTAAATACATTATATTATTTAAGTGTGCTTTATTCATGTCAAATTTATAAATTAAAATTTATATGTGAATATATTTTTCTTATTTTATGAATTTTCACTAGAAAAAAATTGTAAAATAATATTATCATATTTTAAGCCCATAGCTTTATCTCAAATTTTAATTTGGTCCTTTTACTTTTTCTTCATAATCCTAATTTATATTTTCAATATAATATAATTATTTTCTATTAACTTTTGTTGATAAATAATTAATAAAAATGCCCATGATAATATTTTTTTTATCACTGTCTTCTTCTTTCTCACATCCTGCGACTATTTTAGATTTTTTATTAATTATTTAATGAAATAACACGAAGAAAAAATAAGTAAAGAAGCCAATATGAACAAAAATAAAAAAGAGATCCAAAATAAAATTTAATGTAAAATTTAGGGACCAAAATACGACTTTTACCTTATTTTATTTATTATAATATTCTCTATTAATTTATTTTCGTTCAACTAATAAAAACTCATTTTTTTTAATTAATTAAAGCTCAAATACACCTTTAATAATGTAACCAAAATCTATTGCCAAAACTCAATCATCATAATGAATTATCTGGCGAAAGTGTCCTTATCACCTTTATAAGCTATATGATGAAGGTTTATACATACAGTGAGAGGAAAGTTACTAAAACAACCTAGCCACCTATAGCCAAGGTGTTTTTCACAAAACAATATTCCTCATATTCACATGTGGGTTGTTGTGCATTGTAAGTCATTTGAGGTGTCCTTTGAGTGTGTAATTGCTTAAAACAATAATCAGAATGAAAGGAATTAAGTGTACAGAGTGCCTAGACTTTCACGGTAGCGAAAGCATTTTCACCGTAGCGAAAAGGCTCCAATTTCGGGCCCTAAATCCTGAAGGATTTCACTGTAGCAAATCTTCTCTCGCTAGAGCGAAATCGCATTTTTTGCTGTAGTGAGGCAATTTCGCTGTAGCTAATTCACCCCCATTTTGAGTCATTTTTTAGCCATTTTCGCTGTAGCGAATACCATTAGCTGCAGCAAAAATGTAATTCGCTACAACAAAAATGTCGTGAATCTAGAACATGACCAACTCAGTTTTCTCTTAAACCAAAACTTTTTTTTTGTGCTAAATCGATTCCAAAACCAGAACACAAACCCAAAGGAGAACAATCCCAAAATGTCCAAACGCACAAATATGAGTAACAAGAAAATTGTGGTTACCTTTTTTTTCTCAAAAGAAATTCCTTGTTCTCCTCCTCAATCATGCTTCTCCGTCTCTGGACTCCTTCTCCTTTCCTTTGCCCTTGTCTTGGTTGTTAGTCTCTAAACTCAAATCAAACCACAAAGTGAGAAAAGGGTTTCAAGAGACTTGCTTGCATGAGATAAAGAAGGTTGAGTTTGGGTACTTTGAGGTGAGGGGTGATGATTTCGTGAAGGAATTCTTTGCTCATTTTAGTGGTATTCATTGGTTAAGAATTCTCTATATTTTAAGGGGGTATTCGGTTGTCTCTAGGATTTTTAGGGGTTGGATGGTTTTCTATGTTTTAAAGATTTTGTAGGGATTTTAAAAAGTTTTTGTGGATTTGTAAGAGATTTTGAGAGTGTCTCTAGTATGTTTAGAGATTTCGAGTGGTTTTTTTACGGTTTTAATGGGTTTTCTAGGGATTTAGAGGTTTTTGGGTTGTTTTAAGGTATTTTAGGTTTTTAAAAAATGTTTTATGAGTGTTTTTTGGAATTGTTTTGCGCATTTTAGTGGTTTTCATGAGTTTTTAGGAATTCTCTATGTTTTTATGGGATATTCTATTGTCTCTAGGATTTTTATGGGTTGGATGATTTTTTACTTTTTAGAGGTTGGACGATTTTGTAGGGTTTTTGAAATTTTTTGTGAATTTTTAAGAGGTTTTGAGAGTTTCTCTAGTATGTTGAGGGATTTTGATTTGTATTTTTACTGTTTTTAGGGGCCTTCTTGGGATTTAGATGTTCTTGGATGATTTTAAGGTTTTTACGAGTTTATATAGTTTTAGAGTTCTCTTAAAACTTCATTGGGCTCTTATTTGTCTGTTTTCTTTTTTTTTTTTTCACATTTGGTTTTTTACTAAAAGATAAGAAAATCGAAAAAAAATAATAACAAACATAAACCTACTACACACAAATAAAGAGAAAAAAGAGATAAAAGAAAAAGGAAAATTACTCCCCTAACATCATTGGTGAATGAAACTTCCTTGTGAGCAATTTGGAGGTGCTTTCTTTGGAAATCCAGTGCTCCAGTGCTCCATCATCAGCTGCAATGTCATACACAATCCACCCAAGAGACAGAAAAATAAAATAAATCAGTCAATTAAAAAATACTTACAAGAAAAAAAAAACAAAACAGACAATCTAAAGAAAATCTTGGAATTTCTTTTCACTCTTCTTTAGAGTCATCAGTTACAACTTCATCCCCATCTTCTTAGATGCCTCCCATAACATTCACGAGAAATGTGCGCGTATTGTAAAACTATTTTTAATAAATTCTCGTAACATAAAATTAAGGTAGTTGCATTATTAGAAAATCAAATAAGCATAAAAGTGGTTTGAATTACGAAATCACTTATATTGAGCCTGATCAACTCAATATGGTATGCTTGTATGCAAGAGTCATGCGACCTAGGAGACTTGGAAGACCACCAAGGGTGGAGCAAGCAAATCAAGAAGCAAATGCTCCAGTTCCACCACCGCCTACCGAAACTCCCCTGATGCAACAGATGGCACAGTCCATGACATAGATGATAGAGGCTCAAGGTCGGAATGACCGCTATCAACAGTTTAAGGACCTTGATCCTCCACTGTTCATTGGAGACCCAGATCCCCTAGTAGCGAAAGGGTGGATCCAACATATGGAGCTCATCTTCAGGGTGATGAGATGTGCCGACCAACAAAAAGTGGACCTAGCCACTTATAAACTTCATGGAGAGGCTAAACATTGGTGGCATGAGTATCAAGAAAAAAATGGAGGAAACTAAAGTCCCGATCATTTGGGATAGATTCAAGACAGACTTCTTGGACAAGTACTTCCCTTCCAATCTCAAGGACAAGAAGGAGATTGAATTTCTGGAACTTAAGCAAGGCAACATGACTATTGCACAGTATGTGGCCAAGTTTGAGGAGTTGGCTCGCTTCTCTAATAACCTTAGGAACCAATCGGACGAGGCTTGGAAGTCCAAACGGTTTGAGCAAGGATTGAAGCCCAAAATTAGGAACCAAGTGGTTACTCAAGAATTCGGGAGTATAAGATCCTTGTGTGGAAATGTAGATTGGCGGAGCAATCCTTGGTGGAGATGAATGACAACAATCCGGGAGCCTGGAAGAGGAAAAAGGAGGAAGGGAATGAGTCCAAGGGCAAGTCTAGTTCCACCACTAGCAAAGGGAAGCAAGTGGCTCAACCCTCAAAAAACACGGCTCCAAACATGCGAGAAATGTAGCAAGAAACATAGAGGTACATGTAGGACCGATCAACCCTTGTGTTTTTATTGCAAGCAGCCTGGAAACTTCATCATTAAATCTCCCTCATTGGAGAAGAAGTCTAATCGAGAGCCAAAGAGCCAAGCCCAAGGGAGAGTGTACACCCGCAGTGGTCAGAAGGCTCAAGAATCCAAAAATCTCATCCAAGGTGAGTGCCTCCTCAATGGGAAGTCTTTAACTATTTTATTTGACTATGGAGCTACACATTCTTTCATATCCTAGAACAATGTAGACTATTTAGGACTTCCTTTGTCTAAACTCCCTTTTGACTTAATAGTTTTCACTCCAGCTGAGGGTAAATACATTGTATCTTCTCTGTGTAGTCCATGTTTCATTGTTATTCAAAATCAAACGTTGCGTAGACTTATTCTGTTTACCATTAAGAGGTATAGATGTCATTTTGGGCATGGACTGGTTGTTTATACATAAGGTTGTCTTGGACTATCCAAATAAATCTATGATTATTCCTGTTTCAGATGAACCCATCCATTGTAGTCATGTTCCCTTTCACGAGCCAGGGTATTTCAATCATGGTGGTTCTAGTGATGTTTTAGGATTCATGCTCTTGTATTCATTGGAAACTAGTACTACTTTGAGCATAGAAGAGATCCCGGTAGTTAGGGAATACTAGAAGGTGTTTCCCGACGACGTAGTAACCTTACGTCTAGAGAGGGAGGTAGAGTTTACCAACCTCATCCCAGGGGAGGGATTGGTATCCAAAGTCCCGTATAGGATGTATCCAATTGAGTTGGGGGAAGTTAAGAGGCAGATAGAGGACCTATTAAGCAAGCAGTTTATTAGGCCTAGTGTATCCCCTTGGGGAGCTCTGGTGTTGCTAGTCAAGAAGAAGAACGGAAGTCTTAGGATGTGTATCGATTATAGGCAATTGAACAAGTTGACTATTAAGAACAAATATCCCCTTCCTAGGATAGACGACCTTCTTAAGGTGAGATTCTTAAGGTCATGTTGTGAAAAAGGACGAGGTTGCGGTAGGCCCTAGTAAGGCGGAATCCATACTGAACTAGGAGGTCCCCACGACAGTAACAGAAATTAGGAGTTTTATGGGTTTAGCGGGTAACTATAGGAGGTTCATAAAGGACTTTTCAAAGATAGTGGCACCCTTGACCAAGTTGACCTGCAAGGGAGTCTCATATGTATGGGATTCCTAGTGTGACGCTAGTTTTCATCAGTTAAAGGAGAAGTTGACTACCGCTTTAGTCTTAGTTATTCCTGACTTGACCAAAGAATTCCATGTTTATTGTAAAGTTTCGAGTCAAGGTCTAGGTTGTGTGTTGATGCAAGATGGGGGTGTAGTTGCCTATGCTTCTAAACAATTTCGACCCCATGAGTGTAACTACCGAACCCATGACTTAGAATTAGCAGCCGTTGTTTTTGCCCTAAAGATGTAGAGGCATTATCTCTATGGTGCAAACTTCAAGGTGTTTAGTGACCACAAGAGCCTTAGGGCTTGTTTACTTTTCATTTTCATTTTGTGTTTTCATTTTCTATTTTATATGTGTGTGTAGTTCATAGAATGTGAGGAAAGAGACTAAAAAGTAGTGTGTTCGTGTTTAGCTTGCTAAGAAAGATAGAGAGATTTTACAAAACATTGAAAATATATTATACTTGTTTTGGTTGTTTTCAAAGTTTTCTATACAAATCTTCAAAAACATAAAATAAAATGAGAACATGGTAATGATTTTGCATTACAATTACTCATGAAAATAGCAAATGAAAATAGAAAATGAGAATACAAAGTAAATAGGCCCTTAGATACTTATTTGACCAAAAGGAATTAATCATGAGGCAAAGAAGGTGGATGGAATTCCTTAAGGATTACCATTTTGAGCTAAAGTTTCATCCTGGTAAGGCGAATGTGATGGCGGATGCCTTAAGCCAAAAATCCCTTCACATATCCACCATGATGATCCATGAGATGGATTTGTTTGAGAAGTTTAGGGATCTAAACCTTGAAGTTTCGGTACATAGCACAAGTATGTCCCTAGGAAAGTCTGAAATTCGAAATGAGCTTAGAGATCAGATAAGGGAGGCCCACGCTAAGGATGATGAACTTCTTTGTATGAGAGGGCAACTCGACTTCTCGGAATCGGGTGATGGCATCATTCTAATCAAAGGTAGGATTTCTATCCCTAATGATATGGCTGTTAGGAAGTTAATCGTGGAAGAAAGCCATAAGAGTAAGTACTCTTTCCATTCGGGCATCATCAAGATGTACCAAGATTTAAAAAGGATGTTTTGGTGGCAAGGAATTAAGAGAGACATTGCAGATTTTGTGTCTAGGTGTCTTACATGCCAAAATGTAAAAGTGGAGCACCAAAGGCCTTCGGGTCCCTTGCAACCCTTGAGCATTCCCGAATGGAAGTGGGAGTGCATAACCATGGACTTTGTTACAGGGTTGCCTTGGACTCCATCGGGTTTTGATGCCATTTGGGTAATCGTGGATCAACTCACCAAGTCTACACACTTCTTACCTATAAGAGCCAACTATCCCTCAGAGAAATTGGCTTGATTGTAGGTTTTGGGGAGTTTTGCACCAAGATTTTAGGATTAGGTTGAACCTTAGCACTGCTCACCATTCTCAAACAGACGACCAATCCGAGAGGACTATCCAAACCTTAGAGGATATGCTTAGGGCCTATGTGCTAGAGGAATGAGGTGATTGGAGTAGGGCCTTACCCTTAATAGAGTTTGCCTACAATAATAGTGACCATTCAAGTATAGGCACGGCACCTTACGAGGCACTCTATGGTAGAAAATGCAGATCTCCGGTTTGTTGGACTGAGGTAAGGGAAAGGACAATATTGGGTCCCGAATTAGTCCAAGAAACAACGAAAAAGGTGAAGGAAATAAGAGATATGCTCTAAATAGCTAAAAGTAGGCAAAAGCGTTACACGGAAGAGAAACGGAAACCTCTTGAGTTTACGGAAGGAGAGCATGTCTTTCTAAAGGTCACCTCTACCAGCGGGGTTGGGAGAGCCCTCCGAGTCAAGAAACTACACTCTAGGTACATTGGTCCCTTCTCAATCCTTCAAAGATTCGGGTCAGTTGCTTATCGATTGGATCTTCCTCCGAATTTGTCAAACCTCTGATGATTTCCATGTGTCCCAACTTCGAAAATATATTCCCGATCCCACCCAGAGCAAATACAGTTAAAGTCTGACTTGACACACAAGGGGGAGTTTGTGGAGATAGTGGACTTTAGTTTAAAGAATATGAGGAATAAAGATATTCCCTTGGTCAAGGTAATTTTACAAGGGCTAGGATCATCAAGTGCCACATGGGAAAAAGAGAGATATGAGGGAACGGTATCCACAATTATTCGAGTCCATCTAAATTCTAATTTTGAGGGCAAAATTCCTATAAGGATGGGAGGAATGTAACATCCCAAATTTTATTAAGAATTGTCTAAGGTAAGAGCCTTTTGCCTAGGGGATTGGTTAAAAAGCCTTTTGAAAGGAACTTGGAGAAGGGTCAAGGACCATAGGGCAAAATTTTAATAAAATTAGAAAAGGTCCATACAAGTTACTATGTACCCTCCCACATTTTGGAAATTAATCCTTTTCCCCCTCACTCACTTACACGCCACCCACAAACACACACACACACACACACACTTTCACTTCCACTTTCATTCATTTCACTCTCACAAACTCCTCTTCATTCTTCTCTAGAACCCTAACATTTTCCCACTAAAATCTCCGCTCTTTTCCACTAATTCCACTATTTCTCCTTCATTAAAATTCCTTGTCTCATCTTCAAGTACCCTAAAGTGTCTTCATTTATCACATGCAATGGATTTTCAACTTCCTCTCTCTTGATAGCTTAACTTGGATTTAGGGAGCAAAGGCCAAGTTAAGAACAAGGGCAAGGAGAAGGAATTAGGAGCTGAGTAGCTTGGCTTGGAAAGGGAGAGGCTAGAGCTTTAGAAACTCAAGGTAACCATTTTCCTTCCCTCTTGATGTTATGTGTTAAAAAAGGATTTTTTATGATGTTGTTTATTGAGCATGAACTTGTGGAATCATTGCATGTTAGAAATGTTGTTACATGTCTGAAATTGTGGTCTCAAGGACCTTGTTAGCTTGATATTACTTACATTAAATCTTGGTTGTGAGACTTGACCTCGATTTGAGTATTGTGTGATGTAGAGCAAATAGAGGCTTTGAATTGATGAGTGTATGTGATGCATGCAATAGCTTAGTTGTAATGCTTGGAAATTAAAGTATGCCTTAGGATTTTGTTAGTATTAGGGAGTTTGAAGTGTGGTGTGAAACCATTCAAGTCATGGCAAAAACAGAGTTGAGGTTCCCCTGAATCGCGACATTTTCGCTGCAGCGAATGGTTATTCGCAACAGCGAAAATGCCCTGCCATTGGGGCTAAATTTGAATATATTTCGCTACAGCGAAGTTTGAAAATTCACTACAGCGAAGACATATTCACTATAGCGAAATAGCTCCAAAACTTATGGTGTAATTTTGTGATGTTTTCACTACAGTGAATATGGGTTTGTTGCAGCAAAAAGGCTTTAGAAATTGGGGGTTCACAACTATGTTGTTTTCGCTGCAACGAGCTAGTTTCGCTACAGCGAAAAGTGTAAAATCCTTACACTTAGATCTTCATATTTTGGGTGGTCTTTTCTAAGATCATACACTTCTAGGGCACTTCAAATATGATATAGCTATGGCATTACACTTAGAAAGGTTATGAGAGTTACTTCCGTGATAAACTTCATAGTCATAGGTGGCTAGGAAGTTTATGTGACTTGTCCTATTGAACAAACCTTCACCATAGTGTGGCATGGTGATAAAGAGTTTTTCACCGAATTATTGAATATGATGATTGAGTTTTGGCTATGAAGTTCGTGGGGGGACGCTTCCATGATCCAGGGTGAGCTCAACCTTACAGGTGTTTGGCGAGCACATTAGAGGTCGACCGACTCATTTCTTAAATGACATGGGAGTTTTAAAAACCCTTGTTTGTGCATCTTCATTATATGGTTGTTTGCTTTAATATGTGTTGGTGATTAAATCTTTTTTCCTCTTCGGTGGCTGAGGCATTGTGAGTTTTCAGTTCCGAAGGTTACTGAGATATGAATTTTCATGTCTCATGGTTGCAATGTTTCAGTTGCAGGGACGCCATTAATATGATATTTTGGGACGTCGTTGAACGAGAAGGAGGCCTACTCCCTTATTTTTTTATTCATGTATTTTGTTTCTATAGGGTAGAACCAATTTATATTAAATACTTATGTATGATGTTGAATATTTGTATGGCGTTTGTCACATTTTATGTGATACTTAAGAATTCTCTATGTTTTTAGGGGGTATTCTACTGTCTCTAAGATTTCCAACTCTTGGATGGTTTTTTATGTTTATGGTTTAGGGTTTAGGGTTAATTTCACCTTGTTTTGAGTCTAGATTAGTGTTTTGAAGCATGAAAACTATGGAAATTGCTCTTTTGTTAGAATGCTTTGGTTTAGGATAGACTTTTTGATTTTTGTAGTGATTTGATGACATTCTACGAACAAGAGTTGGAGAGGATTGGTGATTCAAGCATGAAAAGAGCTATGAAGCTTGAGGAGAAGTGAACCAAGCAAAGATCCACGCATTCCAAGGGTGCCCACGCCCAAATATGAAGAATTTGCAGTAGTTTCAAGGGTGCCCACGCTCAAGAGGAAGCTACCCACGCCAAGATGAAAATCGCTGTCGGGAGTTAGAGCATGGGCACGCCCATTTATGCATGGGCACGTGCCCCTGAAGCTAAGAGGAAGAAAAAGGCAGTGTGGGCACGCCAGAACTAGCGTGGGCACGTGCCCTTCAGGTGCCAAGGAAGTAGAAAACAACAAGCGGGAGCGCGTGGGCACACCCAAACCAGCGTGGGAATGCGCCCCTCCCTGCTATATATAGTCCTTAGTTAGTTATTTTTCGTATCTTTGGATCAATTGTTAGTTTTTAGCGCGATTCTTCTCCTTCTTCTCACTTCTCTCTGCACTTGGGGTGTTCTTGAGCTCTGAATGGGAATTGTGGAAGCAAGACCTTGAAGAACTCATGGATTCTTCTTCTATCTTGGTTTTTCTCTCTTCTCCTATCTCTTCTATGTTAGGCTAGATCTTTTTGGTTAGGGAATTGGGGATTTTGATCTCAACCTATGTAATTCAATGTTCTTTGAGTGATTACTTCTTTTCTTAATGCTTTTTTCTTGTTGATTATATTCAATTTTGGTGGAATTGCTTCCGACGTGATGCTAAACTTGAACTAGTCAATAGGGATTCTGATCTAGATGCAATTAGGCAATTGGAAAATTGGTAATTGTATTAGAACTGTTGTAATTCACCATAATCTTGTATGATTCTAGGAATATAACTTATAGGTTATGAGGTTTTGTGAAAATTCACTTCTTTCTTGTTTTCTCTAAAATTGGCCTAAGGAATTAGGGGGTTTTAGTTAGAACAAAGTGGCTAATGATCTACGAATAGACTTAGTCTATATTTGTGGATTAATACCTTCAATTGATAAGATTGAAACTTGAATGAAACTCAGGGGATATTACATAGGGGTGAATCAATTGAACCTTGACCCTAACCTCTTTCTTTCTTGATTTTTTATCTTATCCTTGCTTTCTTTTTACAATTCTATTGCATGAATACATTCTCTCACATGTTTTTGATAGTCCAAATAGTGAATTTCTTGGGGATTAGATATTCTTAAACATAGTCCCTGTGGACACGATACCCTATTTACTTTCTATCTCATTAAACGAACTAGTGCACCTGCTAGAGCATGGAAAAACACTATCATGCATCATATTCCACTTAAATGTGAACACATTAGTGCAATAAATCTCACAAAGAACCCCATCATGCATTCTATGACCAACCATATAGAAATAAGGCATCATTTCATTAGAGATCATGTACAGAAAGGAGATTGTATGCTTATTCATTGAAACCTCTAAACAACTTGCTGATATCTTCACCAAGCCTCTTTCAAAGGAAAGTTTCTATTTTATAAGAAGAGAGCTTAGCATAATTGATCAATCATGTGTTGTTTGAATCATAACTCGTCTTAAATTCCTGCATTGTTATCAATGATCATTACTGACTTGAGCGTAGGAGGCTCTTCTTCTTGTTTTGCAGATCCCTTTACTTACAAAAAGGCACAAGAATATGAATATCAACCCTTGAAATCTCTTAAATTCATGCGTTCTTTCAAAAATTTCAATTTTCTAGGTTGATATTCGAATACATATTTGAATATATGCATTCTGTGCATATATATTCGAATATAAGGCTCTTGGAAGTTTTATATTCAAATATATATTCAAATATGGGCAGTCAACATGTTTTCAACAAAGTTTCCTTGATTTTCAAAGCCCTCATATTCGAACATAGCCTTCTCAGTGTTCTCATATTCGAATATTTGACCCTTTTGACTGTTAATTTGACTGAATATTCGTATATATATATTCGAATATACCACTTTATATTTGAATATATATTCAAATATGGAAGTGCTTTAGTACTTAAACTGTTTCCTTTTGGGGCTATTTTTCTTACACTTCACTCATCTTCACACACACTCTCTCTCTTTCATCCAAATATCTCCAAACTGTTTCTCTCTTAACCTTCAACCTTCATCTATGGCTTCCTCTCCACCTCCTTCAAACTCTCCTCCTTCTCCTACTCCCAAACGACCCCGTTTCAAACGCACAACCACCAACAAACCCACTCCCATACCACGTAGCCGACGCACTGGGTCTTCCTCCTCAGTTCCCCTAGCCACTGCTGGCGTTTCTCTAGACTTCCAATGCTAGTTTTTCTCTTCTGAGCAAGTCTCCAAATTCCAGAAGAACTTCCCGACTACAAGTTAGTTGATGCTCGATGGGCCAACCCGCCATGGTTTCAAGAGCAGGGCTTCTCTTTTGTCCCCTGGCTTGAATTTGCAAACCTTGTACCCTTCCTCAGAGACATTCACCCTTTCTTCCGAAGTCAAACGCACCAAAATCACCATCCACCTACTCTCTGGACATTGCTCACTTGGCGACGCTTTGAAGGAGCCTAAATCTCTAGCTCCACTGCCATGGGCCAATGGGCTAGTCAGTACAACCCTATTCAGGCCATGTGCCATGTTAGAGCATCCTTTCACACTTCAAAATAGAGTGACTATCTACCGACCAGCACTTTGACCATGGACTCCCGCATCGTGCACTTGATCATTGCCCGCCTTTTGCTTGGTCGCGTGGGAAACTTTTCCAAAGTCCTCCATGACGATCGACTTCTTCTCTAGGACATCATCAAGCAGAAGCCCGTTGATTGGGCAAGGCTTGTTTTGCATCACATGTTGAAGGAAGCCACAGGAACCACTCCTCTTCCATACCCAATGCTAATCACCGTCATTCTCCGCCACTTCCGGGTAAACCTTGCTGACGAATACAACATTTCTATAGATGGGCAAAACTTTGAAACTAGGCAATCTATTTTGCACCGTGCTAGTATCAGTTTCACGGGAGACAACCGGTACATCCATGACTTAGGCCTTGAAGGCAACCGCCCAAAGGAAGACTTTCCTGAACCACCTGAGACTAAAGAACCCTCAGAGCCACCCCAGGACTAGGAACGTCTTCCCGCCCATTTCCAGCAACTTAGCCTCCATATTTCTTAGATATTGGACACCCGTTTTGAGCAACAACAGTCATACTTTGAGCAGCGGTGTGAGCAGATGGAGTCATCGCTGCAAGGGGAGACTGCTTCCCTAAGAGAAGAAATTGCTCGCGACTCTGCCTATATGCCTCAAGATTCTCAGTCTACATTCCATGATGAACAAGGCGGCGCTGGTAGATCTCAGCAGCCCTTTGGAGGTGAAGTTCTACAGGGATTCGGGGCTCAACAAAGTCCCGACTTAGACTTTGATTTCTTTAGCACTCCACCTGCTTCTAATCCACTCTAGCCCCTCTCTGCTCTCTCCCTAACCCAATTCTAATCAAATTACACTTTGCACATGTCTAACTTGGTTTATTTTGGATTATTTTTGAGATATTTTGATTTCAACTAGCTTCTTTTAAACTGGATTATTTTAGAGTTTTATACTCGTGATTTTGGCTCTGAATATTTTCAGGCTTGATACTTGTCCAATTTCATCTGTATGTTTTTTTAATGATGACAAAAGGAGGAGAATCAATGCTGAACATTTTCAAAAAATATGTTAATGATGAAACATTCACAACTCTGCTTAATGTGTTTGAATTTTTAAATCTGTTCAATATGTGTTTGAATCTCAATCATATTCTTATGGCTGGTTAATGATGATCTGTTTTTGTTGCTTACTGTTATGTTCTATCTCATACCTTAGTAACTTAATATGTTTATCTGCATATAAAAAGGGGAGTTAAGTTCCTTTTTAAGGGGGAGTTTTTGTATATTTCACGCATGTAATGTTCTGCGCTCCAAAATCTCTGATATACTGATTAAGTATTTCTTTTGTTGTTTGTCATCATCAAAAAGGGGGAGTATGTGGATACAAATGCTCTAAGATGCCCTAAAACCAGAGTTTTGATGATTCCACAACAATCCGAGAGTCAAGCCCTAATTGGCAAATCAAACGATCGAGCGCTATAAACAAAAACCCAACAAAGGGTATATATGATTTACTTCATGCGTAAATGTAAATTTGATTAAGACTCTTTAAAATGGATCAAATAAGTTTTAATCAACTTTTATTTCAAAATGTGCTAAAGAACCTTTTTCCTCTCTTAAAAGTGGTTTCATGTTTGGAAAAGGTTTTCTTGAAGTTTGGGGGGTTTGTACTTAACCTTGTTTTCATTAAAAAAAAAGTCCATTTCAAAGGTTTATTCGAATACCTATTCGAATATTAGGGTTCTGGATTTGAAATTTGAAATTCTGGCCATGATATTCGAATATATATTCGAATATGGGTTCCCATATTCGAATACATATTCGAATATGAACTTTTCTTTTTGCCTCCTTGCTTTCCAGAAATCAAATATTCGAATATATATTCGAATATAAAGTACTTGGCCTTTAAATAATCCAGAAACTGCATATTCGAATATGGACTTGCCATATTCGAATATAGTGAACGTTTTAAATTTTTTTAAGCTGCCCATTTACTTCTCTTTAAAAGGGGCCTTGAGCACATTTATTACACACACCCTTGCAATCAATCATTGAAAGAAAAAGGCATTTATCTCTCATTCTCTTTGTCAATCACTTAATCAAGGGTCTTGTGCTTTTCTAAAAGGCTATCTTTGTCATCTCTAATCCTAGTTTGATTCATCACACAAAGAGCCTTAGTCAAATACACTGAGTGCTTCAATTTGTATCATTTACTCTCTTGAGAGTTTCTATTTTGTAACACTTTAACTAAATTCTTGAGTGAATGTGAGGTATCCTTCAAGGTTGTTTAGGGTTAGGTATCCCTAGATTGATGCTCTTGCACAATGGTGGGGTATCCAATTGTGAAGAGTGCTTCTAGTTTGTAACTTGTTGAAGTTGAATCCAAGAGTTTTCACGCGCTGCTGATTTGAAGACTGGACGTAGGCCATAAGGAGGTTTAGTGGTTGAATCAAGATAAATCTTGGTGTCATTCTCTCTAACTCTTTACTCTTATCTTGTGTGTTTCATTGTGTTTTTAGCATCCATATTCATCTCTAAATAATTTCATATCTTAACTAAAATACAGTCCATTCAAGCTTTTGCAGTAATCTGTGAAAAGTTTGCGAAAAAGTTTTAAAGCTCAATTCAACACCCGTCTTGAGCACAGAGGCCTTTTTCTAACAAATTTCCTTCCCTCATGATGTTATGTGTTAAAAAGGGATATTTGATTATGTTGTTTGTTGAGCATAAACTTGTGGAATAATTGCATGTTAGAAATGTTGTTGCATGTCTGAAATTTTGGTCTCCTTGTTGGCTTGATATTACTTGCATTAAATCCTTGGTTGTGAGACTTGGGACCTTCATTTGAGTATTGTGTGATATAGTGCAAATTGAGGCTTTGAATTGATGAGTGTATGTGATGCATGCAATAGCTTAGTTGTAATGCCTAGAAATTGAAGTATGCCTTAGGATTTTGTTAGTATTAGGGAGTTTGAAGAGTGGGGTGAAACCATCCAAGTCATGGCAAAAACAGAGTTAAGGTTCCCCTGAATCGCAACATTTTCGCTGTAGTGAGTGGTTATTCGTTACAACGAAAATGCCCTACCATTGGGGCAAAATTTGAAGATATTTCGCTATAGCGAAGGCATATACTTTATAGTGAAATAACTCCAAAAATTATGGTGTAATTCTGTGATGTTTTCGCTACAGCGAATATGGGTTCACGGCAGCGAAAAAGGCTTCGAAAATTTGGGGTTCAAAACCGTGCCGTGGATGCCTTAAGCCGAAAATCCTGTTAAGGCGAATGTGGTGGCGGATGCCTTAAGCCGAAAATCCCTCCATATATCCACCATGATGATCCATGAGACGGATATGTTAGAGAAGTTTAAGGATCTAAACCTTTAAGTTTCGGTACACAGCACAAGTATGTCCCTAGGAAAGTAAAAAATTAGAAATGAGCTTAGAGATCAGATAAGGGAGGCCCATGCTAAGGATGATGAACTTCTATGTATGAGAGGGCAACTCGACTTCTCGGAATCTAGTGATGGCGTCATTCTATTCCAATGTAGGATTTGTGTCCCTAGTGATGTGGCTCTTAGGAAGTTAATCTTGGAAGAAACCCATAAGAGTAAGTACTCTTTCCATTCGGGCATCACCAAGATGTACCAAGATTTTAAAGGATGTTTTGGTGGAAAGGGATGAAGAGAGACATTGAAGATTTTGTGTCTAGGTGTCTTACATGCCAAAAGGTAAAAGTAGAGCACCAAAGGCCTTTGGGGTCCCTTGCAACCCTTGAGCATTCCTGAATGGAAGTGGGAGTGCATAACCATGGACTTTGTTACATGGTTGCCTCGGACTCCGTCGAGTTTTGGTGCCATTCGGGTAGTTGTGGATTGACTCACCAAATATGCACACTTCTTACCTATAAGAGCCAACTACCCCTTGGAGAAATTGGCTCGATTGTATGTTCAGAAGATAGTGAAGTTGCACGGCACACTAGTGAGCATAGTGTCCAATCGAGACCCTAGGTTTTGGGGAGCGTTGCACCAAGATTTTAGGACTAGGTTGCACCTTAGCACCGCTTACCATTCTCAAACGGACAGCCAATCCGAGAGGACTATCCAAACCTTAGAGGATATGCTTAGGCCTATGTGCTAGAGGAAGGGGGTGATTGGAGTAGGGCCTTACCCTTGATAGAGTTTACCTACAACAATAGTCACCACTCAAGTATAGGCATGAAACCTTACGAAACACTCTATGGTAGAAAATGCATATCTCCGGTTTGTTATACTAGGGTAGGGTAAAGGACAATATTGTGTCCCGAATTAGTTTAAGAAACAACGGAAAAGGTGAAGGCAATAAGGGATAAGCTCCGAATAGTTTAAAGTAGGTAAAAGAGTTACGTGGACAAGAGGCGGAAACCTCTTGAGTTTTCGAAAGGAGAACATGTTTTTCTAAAGGTCAACTCTACCACCGAGGTTGAGAGAGCCCTCCAAGTCAAGAAACTGCACTCAAGGTACATTGGTACCTACGCAATCCTTCAAAGAGTCGCGTCAGTTGCTTATCGATTGGCTCTTCCTCCGAATTTGTTAAACCTCCATGATGTTTTCCATGTGTCCCAACTTCAAAAATATATTCCCGATCCTACCATATTTTAAGCCTAGAGGAAATACAGTTAAAGTCTGACTTGAAACACAAAGTGGAGCCTATGGAGATAGTGGACTTTAGTTTAAAGACTATGAGGAATAAAGTTATTCCCTTGCTCAAGGTAATTTGGCAAGGGCTAGGATCTTCAAGCGCCACATCGAAAAAATAGCAAGATATAAGGGAACGATCGGAATTCTTCGAATCCAGGTAAATTCTAATTTTGAGGGCAAAATTCGTATAAGGATGGGAGGAATGTAACATCCCTAATTTTATAAAGAATTGTCTATGAGGTAAGAGCCCTTGGCCTAGGGGATCAGTTAAAAAGCCCTTTGAAAGAAACTTGGAGAAGGGCCAAGGACCATAGGGAAATTTTTTAATAAAATTAGAAAAGGTCCAAACAAGTTGCTATGTACCCTCCCACATTTTGGAACTTACTCCTTTTCCCCCTCCTCACTCACTTACACGCCACCCACACACACACTCTCTCACTTCCACTCCATTCATTTCACGATCACAAACTTCTCTTCATTCTTCTCTAGAACCCTAACATTTTCCCACTAAAATATCCACTATTTCTCCTTCATGAAACTTCCTTGTTTCACCTTAAAGTACCCTAAAGACTCTTCATTTATCACATGCAATGGATTATCAAATTCCTCTCTCTTGATTGCTTAACTTGGGTTTAGGGAGCAAAGACCAAGTTAAGAGCAAGGGCAAGGAGAAGGAATCAGGAGCTGAATAGCTTGGCTTGGAAAGGGAGAGGCTAAAGCTTTAGAAACTTACGGTAACCATTTTCCTTCCCTCTTGATGTTATGTGTTAAAAAGGGATTTTTGATGATGTTTTTTGTTGAGCATGAACTTATGGAATGATTGCATGTTAGAAATGTTGTTGAATTTCTGAAATTGTGGTCTCAAGAACCTTGTTGGCTTCATATTACTTGCATTAAATCCTTAGTTGTGTGACTTGGGACCTTGATTTGAGTATTGTATGTTATAGAGCAAATTGAGGCTTTGAATTGATGAGTGTATGTGATGCATGCAATAGCTTAGTTGTAATGCCTGGAAATTAAAGTATGCCTTAGGATTTTGTTAATATTAAGGAGTTTGAATTGTGGGGTGAAACCATTCAAGTCATTGCAAAAACAGAGTTGAGGTTCCCCTGAATCGCGACATTTTTGCTACAATGAATGGTTATTTTCTACATCAAAATGCCCTGTCATTGGGGCTAAATTTGAAGATATTTCGCTACCGTGAAATATGCTTCACTACAGCAAAGGAATATTCGCTATAGCCAAATAGCTCCAAAAAGTGTGGTGTAATTATGCGATGTTTTCACTACAGTGAATATGGGTTCATTACAGCGAAAAGACTTCAGAAATAGGGGGTTCAGAACTGTGATGTTTTCGCTGCAACGAGCTAGTTTCGCTACGGCGAAAAGTGTAAAATCCTGACTTCTAAATCTTCATATTTTGGGTGGTCTTTTCTAAGATCATACACTCCTAGGGCACTTCAAATATGATATAGCTATGGAATTACACTTAGAAAGGTTATGAGAGTTATTTTCGTGATAAACCTCTTGGTCATAAGTGGCTAGGAAGTTTATGTGACTTGTCCTATTTAACAAACCTTCATCATAGTGTGGCATGGTGATAAAGAGATTTTCACCAAATTATTGAATATGATGATTGATTTTTGGCTATGAGGCTCGTGGGGGGACACTTCCATGATCCAGGGTGAGCTCAACCCTATAAGTGTCTGGCCAGCACATTTGAGGTCGATCGACTCATGTCTTAAATGACTTGGGAATTTTAAAACCCCTTGTTTGTGTATCTTCATTATATGGTTGTTTGCTTTAATATGTGTGTGTGATTAAATCTGTTTTCCACTTCGGTGGCTGAGGCATTGAGAGTTTTTAATTCTGAAGGTTACTGAGATGTGAATTTTCATGTCTCACGATTGCAATATTTCAGCTACAGTGACACCATTAGTATGATATTTTGGGATGTCGTTGAATGAGAAGGAGGCCTACTCCCTTATTTTGTTATTCATGTATTTTGTTACTATAGAGTATAACCCAATTTATGTTAAATACTTATGTATGATGTTGAATATTTGTATGGGTGTTTGTCACGCTTTATGCAATACTTTGAAAACAATCGTAATATTCTAGATAACATGTGTGGTTTCTTCCAAGGCTTTAGCTATTATGCCGTATAAAATTTCTTTTCTCTACCGTACTCATGGATAAATGCGCACGTAGTAAGCCGTAGGGGATTAAGGAGTCACATTAATGGTATCAGAACAGTTCGATTCAATTGGCATGTGATCATAGTTGTATACTAAGAGCCCAGTGTTGCAATTTGTTTAGTTTCCTAGTGTTGTATGCTTTGAATTACGAAATCACTTGTATTGAGCCTCATCAACTCAATATGGTATGCTTGTATGCAGGAGTCATGCCACCTATGAGACTTGGAAGACCACCAAGCGTGGAGCAAGCAAATCAATAAGCAAATGCTCCAGTTCCACCACCACCTACCAACACTCCCTTGATGCAACAGATGGCACAGGCCATGACACCGATGATGGAGGCTCAAGGTCGGGATGACCACTATCAGAAGTTTAAGGACCTTGATCCTCCATTGTTCATTGGAGACCAAGATCCCCTGGTAGCGAAAGGGTGGATCCAACACATGGAGCACATCTTCAGGGTAATGAGATGTACCGACCAACAAAAAGTGGACCTAGCAACTTATAAACTTCATGGAGAGGCTAAACATTGGTGGAATAATTATCGGGAACTAATGGAGGAAACTGAAGTCTCGATCATTTGGGATAGATTCAAGACAAACTTCTTGGATAAGTACTTCCCTTCCAATCTCAAGGACAAGAAGGAGATTGAATTTTTGGAACTTAAGCAAGGCAACATGAATATTGCATAGTATGTGGCCAAATTTGAGGAGTTGGCTCGCTTCTCTAATAACCTTAGGAACCAATCGGATGAGGCTTGGAAGTCCAAGCGGTTTGAGCAAAGATTGAAGCCCGAAATTAGGAACCAAGTGATTACTCAAGAATTCGAGAGTATAAGATCCTTGTGTGGAAATGTAGATTGGTGGAGCAATCCTTGGTGGAGATGAATGACAACAATTGAGAGATTGGAAGAGGAAAAGGGAGGAAGGGAATCAGTCCAAGGGCAAGTCTAGTTCCACTATTAGCAAATGGAAGCAAGTGCTCAACCCTCCAAAAACATGGATCTGACATGCAAGAAATGTAGCAAGAAACATAGAGGTACATGTAGGACCGATCAACACTTGTGTTTTTATTGCAAGCAGCCCGGACACTTCATCAACAAATGTCCCTCAACGGAAAAGAAGTCCAACTGAGAGCCAAGCCCACGAGAGAGTGTACACCCTCAATGGTCAGAAGGCTCAAGAATCCACAAATCTCATCCAAGGTGAGTGCCTTGTCAATGGGAAGTCTTTAACTGCTTTATTTGACTATGGAGCTACTCATTCTTCCATATCTTTGAACAGTGTAGACTATTTAGGGCTTCCTTTGTCTAAACTCCATTTTGACTTAATAGTTTCCCCTCCAACTGAGGGTCAATACAATGTATCTTCTGTTTGCAGTCCGTGTTTCATTGTTATTCAAAAACAAACGTTGCGTAGACTTATTCTATTTACCATTAAGAGGTATAGATGTCAATCTGGGTATTAACTAGTTGTTTATACATAAGATTGTCTTGGAATGTGCAAATAAATCTGTGATTATTTCTATTTTAGATGAACCCATCTGTTGTACTCATGTTCACTTTCACGGGCCAGGGTATTTCAATCATGGTGGTTCTAGTGGTGTTTTAAGATTCATGCTCTTGTACTCATGGAAACTAGTACTACTTTGAGCATAGGAGAGATCCCGGTAGTTAGGGAATACCAGGAGGTGTTTCCCTACGACGTAGTCACCTTATCTCCAGAGAGGGAGGTAGAGTTTACCATAGACCTCATCCTAGGGGTGGGACCAGTATCCAAAGCCCCGTATAGGATGTCTCCAATTTAGTTGGGGAAGTCAAGAGGCAGATAGAGGACCTATTAAGCAAGCAGTTTATTAAGCCTAGTGTATCCCCTTGGGGAGCTCCGATGTTGCTAGTCAAGAAGAAGGACGAAAGTCTTAGGATGTGTATCGATTATAGGCAATTGAACAAGTTGACTATTAAGAACAAATATCCCATTCATAGGATAGACGACCTTCTAGATCAATTGGGAAGAGCTTTAGTCCTTTCAAAGATTGATTTGAGATCAGGGTATCATCAAATTAAGATTAAGTATTTATACATACCTAAGACTGCTTTTAACACTAGGTATGGGCATAATGAGTATCTTGTAGTTCCTTTTGGCATGAAAAATGCCCCTGTGGTGTTTATGGACTATATGAATAGGATCTTTAGACCCAATTTGGATAAGTTTGTGGTGGAGTTTATAGATGACATCCTCATCTATTCAAAAACATCGGAGGAGCATGAGGAGCATTTGAGGATCGTCCTCTAAATTCTCAAAGAAAAGAAGCTATATGCTAAGTTGGAAAATTATGAGTTTTGGTTGAGAGAGGTGAGATTCTTAGGTCATGTGGTAAACAAGGACGAAGTTGCGGTAGATCCTAGTAAGGGGGAGTCTGTACAGAACTAGGAGTGCCCCACGACAGTAACGGAAATTAGGAGTTTTATGGGTTTAGCGGGTTACTATAGGAGGTACATAAAGGAATTTTCCAAGATAGTGCACCCTTGATCAAGTTGACCCGCAAAGGATTCTCATATGTATGGGATTCTAAGTGTGACGGTAGTTTTCATTAATTAAAGGAGAAGTTGACTACCGCTCCAGTCTTAGTTATTCCGAACTTGACCAAAGAATAAAATGTTTATTGTGATGCTTAGGGTCAAGGTCTAGGTTGTGTGTTGATGCAAAATGGGGGTGTAGTTGCCTATGCTTCTAAACAATTGTGATCCCATGAGTGTAATTACCCAACCCATGACATAAAATTAGCAGCCATTGTTTTTGCCCTAAAGATGCGGGGGCATTATCTCTATGGTGCAACCTTCAAGGTGTTTAGTGACCACAAGAGCCTTAGATACTTATTTGACCAAAAGGAATAAAACATGAGGAAACGAAGGTGGATGGAATTCCTTAAGGATTACGATTTTGAGCAAAAGTACCATCCCGTTAAGGGAAACGTGGTGGCAGATGCCTTAAGCCGAAAATCCCTCCATATATCCACCATGATGATCTATAAGACGGATTTGTTAGAGAAGTTTAGGGATCTAAACCTTTAATTTTCGGTACACAGCACAAGTATGTCCCTAGGAAATTCTGAAATTAGAAATGAGCTTAGAGATCGGATAAGGGAGGCCCAGGCCAAGGATGATGTACTTCTATGTATGAGAGGGCAACTCAATTTCTCGGAATCTGGTGATGGCGTCATTCTATTCCAATGTAGGATTTGTGTCCCTAGTGATGTGGCTCTTAGGAAGTTAATCTTGGAAGAAAGCCATAAGAGTAAGTACTCTTTCCGTTCGGGCATCACCAAGATGTACCAAGATTTAAAAAGGATGTTTTGGTCGAAAGGAATGAAGAGAGACATTGCAGATTTTGTGTCTAGGTGTCTTACATGCCAAAACGTAAAAGTGGAGCACCAAAGGCCTTTGGGTCCCTTGCAACCCTTGAGCATTCCCGAATGGAAGTGGGAGTGCATAACCATTGACTTTGTTACAAGGTTGCCTCGAACTCTATCGAGCTTTGGTTCCATTCGGATAGTTGTTGATTGACTCACCAAGTCTGCACACGTCTTACCTATACGAGCCAACTATCCCTTGGAGAAATTGGCTTGATTGTATGTTCAGAAGATGTGAAGTTGCACGGCACACTGGTGAGCATAGTGTCTAATCGAGACCATAGGTTTTGGCGAGCGTTGCACCAAGATTTTGGGACTAGGTTGCACCTTAGCACAGCTTACCATTCTTAAACGGACAACCAATCCGAACCTTAGAGGATATGCTTAGGCCTATGTGCTAGAGGAAGGGGTGATTTGAGTAGGGCCTTACCCTTGATAGAGTTTGCCTACAACAATAGTCACCACTCAAGTATAGGCATGGAACCATACGAGGCACTCTATGGTAGATAATGCATATCTCCGGTTTGTTATAGTAGGGTAGGGTAAAGGACAATATTGTATCCTGAATTAGTCCAAGAAACAACGGAAAAGGTGAAGGTGATAAGGGATAAACTCTAAATAGTTCAAAGTAGGCAAAAGAGTCACGTGGACAAGAGGCGGAAACCTCTTGAGTTTTCGGAAGGAGAACATGTCTTTCTAAAGGTCACCTCTACCACCGGGGTTGAGAGAGCCCTCCGAGTCAAGAAACAGCATTCTAGGTACATTGGTACCTTCCCAATCCTTCAAAGAGTCGCGTCAGTTGCTTATCGATTGGCTCTTCCTCCAAATTTGTTAAACCTCCATGATGTTTTCCATGTGTCCCAACTTCAAAAATATATTCCCGATCGATCCTACCCATATTTTAAGCCCAGAGGAATACAATTAAAGTCTTACTTGAAACACAAGGCGGAGCCTGTGGAGATAGTGGCCTTTAGTTTAAAGACTATGAGGAATAAAGCTATTCCCTTGGTCAAGGTAATTTGTCAAGGGCTAGGATCATCAAGCGCCACATGGGAAAAAGAGCAAGATATAAGGGAACGATATCCGGAATTATTCAAATCCGGTAAATTCTAATTTTGAGGGTAAAATTCGTATAAGGATGGGAGGAATGTAACATCCCTAACTTTATAAAGAATTGTCTATGAGGTAAGAGCCCTTGGCCTAGGGGATTGGTTAAAAAGCCCTATGAAAGAAACTTGGAGAAGGGCAAAGGACCATAGGGAAAATTTTTAATAAAATTAGAAAAGGTCCATACAAGTTGCTATGTACCCTCCCGCCTTTTGGAACTTACTCCTTTTCCTCCTCCTCACTCACTTACATGCCACCCACACACACACTCTCTCTCACTTCCACTTCATTCATTTCACTCTCACAAACTCCTCTTTATTCTTCTCTAGAACCCTAACATTTTCAAACTAAAATCTCCACTCTTTTCCACTAATTCCACTATTTCTCCATCATTAAACTTCCTTGTCTCACCTTAAAGTACCCTAAAGACTCTTCATTTATCACATGCAATGGATTTTCAAATTCCTCTCTCTTGATTGCTTAACTTGGGTTTAGGGAGCAAAGACCAAGTTAAGAGCAAGGGCAAGGAGAAGGAATCAGGAGCTGAGTAGCTTGGTTTAGAAAGGGAGAGGCTAGACCTTAAGAAACTCAAGGTAACCATTTTCCTTCCCTTTTGATGATATGTGTTAAAAAGGAATTTTTGATGATGTTGTTTGTTGAGCATGAACTTGTGGAGTGATTGCATGTTAGAAATGTTGTTGAATTTCTGAAATTGTGATCTCAAAGACCTTGTTGGCTTCATATTACTTGCATTAAATCCTTAGTTGAGACTTGGGACCTTGATTTGAGTATTGTGTGTTATAGAGCAAATTGAGGCTTTGAATTTATGAGTGTATGTGATGCATGCAATAGCTTAGTTGTAATGCCTGGAAATTAAAGTATGCCTTAGGATTTGGTTAGTATTAAGGAGTTTGAATTGTGGGGTGAAACTATTCAAGTCATGTCAAAAACAGAGTTGAGGTTCCCCTGAATCGCAACATTTTCGCTACAGTGAATGGTTATTTGCTACAGCAAAAATGCCCTGTCAATAGGGCTAAATTTGAAGATATTTCGCTACAGCGAAGGCATATTCGCTATAGCAAAATAGCTCCAAAAATTGTGGTGTAATTCTATGATGTTTTCGCAACAGTGAATATGAGTTCGCTACAGCAAAAAGGCTTCACAAATAGGGGGTTTAGAACTGTGATGTTTTCGCTACAGCGAGCTAGTTTCGCTACACCGGAAACGTTAAAATCTTGACACTTAAATATTCATATTTTGGGTGGTCTTTTCTAAGATCATACACTCCTAAGGCACTTCAAATATGATATAGCTATGGCATTACGGTTAGAAAGGTTAGGAGAGTTACTTTCGTGTTAAACCTCTTAGTCATAGGTGGCTATGAAGTAGGATTTAGGAAGTTTATGTGACTTGTCCTATTGAACAAACCTTCATCATAGTGTGGCGTGGTGTTAAAGAGATTTTCACCGAATTATTATTGAATATGATGATTGAGTTTTGGCTATGAGGTTCGTGGGAGGACACTTCCGTGATCCCGGGTGAGCTCAACCCTACATATGTCACATTCGAGGTCGATCGACTCTTGTCTTAAATGACATGGGAGTTTTAAAACCCCTTGATTGTGCATCTTCATTATATGGTTGTTTGCTTTAATATGTGTGTGTGATTAAATCCGTTTTCCACTTCGATGGTTGAGGCATGTAGAATTTTCAATTCTAAAGGTTACTTAAATGTGAATTTTCATGTCTCACGGTTGCAATGTTTCAGTTGCAGGGACACCATTAGTATGATATTTTGGGATGTCGTTGAACGAGAAGGAGGCCTTCTCCTTGATTTTGTTATTCATGTATTTTGTTACTATAGGGTAGAACCCAATTTATATTAAATACTTATGTATGATGTAGAATATTTGTGTGGGCGTTTGTCACGCTTTATGCAATACTTAAGAATTCTCTATGTTTTTAGGGGGTATTATGTTGTCTCTAAGATTTTTAGGAGTTGGATGATTTTCTATGTTTCAAAGATTTTGTAGGGTTTTTAAAAAGTTTTTGTGAATTTGTAAGTGGTTTTGAGAGTGTCTCCAGTATGTATAAGGATTTCTAGTGTTTTTTTATGGTTTTTAATGGGTTTTCTAGGAATTTAGAGGTTTTTGGAATGTTTTAGGATTTTTTAGGTCTATAAAAAAGTTGTGTGTATTTTTCAGAAATTGTTTTGTGCATTTTAATGGTTTTCATAGGTTTTTAGGAATTTTCAACGTTTTTATTGGGTATTCTATTTGTTTATAGGATTTTTTGGGTTGGATGATTTTTTACGTTTTAGAGATTTTGAAGGATTTTTGAAAAAAATTTGTGAATTTGTAAGAGATTTTGAGAGTATCTCTAGTATGTTTAGAGATTTTTATTAGTATTTTTTTACAGTTTCTAGGGATTTAGATTTTCTGGTGATTTTATGATTTTTAAGAGTTTCTATGATTTTAGAGTTCTACTAAAACTTCATTGGCCTCTTCTTTTTCTTTTTTTTTCACATTTGTTTTTTTACTAAAAGATAACAAAATCGAAAAAAAAATAATAACAAACATAAACATACTACACACTAATACAAAGAAAAAAGAGAAAGAAAAAGAAAAATTACTCCCCTAACATCATTGGTAAATGAGACCTCCTTTTAGCAATTTGCAGGCACGTTCCCTAGAAGATCGTGACGCCTAGGCAGCCATTAAATTTGCTAAAAAAAACAAAATGAGACAAAAATAAAATAAAATAAACACTAAAAAGATAAAAACAAAGAAACTTAAAACCTACAATTACTAAAATTACGACAAAAATAAATAGAAATGTGACTTTTTATATTTTCTGTCGAATCATAGTATTCAATGCAGTTTGAGTATTTCTAGGGGCTTCTACGGATTTAATGGGGGTATTGTGTTGTTTCTAGGGGGTATTATGTTGTCTCTTGACTTTTTAGTGGTTTGATGTTTTCTATGTTTTAGAGACTTTGTAGGGTTTTCAGAAAAATTTTGTCAATTAGTAAGGGTTTTGAGAGTGTTTCTAGTATGTTTAGAAATTTCGAGTAGTTTTCTTATTTTTTTTAAAGAGTTATCTAGGGATTTAGAGGTTTTTAAGTTGCTTTAAGGTTTTTAGGATTTTAAATGTTTTATTAGTTTTGAAGGGAATTCTTTTGCACAGTTTAGTGGTTTTCATTGGTTTTTAAGAATTTTCTATGTTTTTATGGCGTACTCGGTTGTCTCTAATATTTTTAGGGGTTGGATGATTTTCTATGTTTTATAGATTTTGTAGGGTTTTTTAAAAAGTTGTTTTGAATTTGTAAGAAATTTTGAGAGTGTCTCCAGTATGTTTAGGGATTTCGAGTGGTTTTTTATGGTTTTTAATGAGATTTAGAAGCTTTTGGGTTGTTTTAAGGCTTTTTAGGTTTTTAAAAAAAATTGTGAATTTGTAAGTTGATTTGAGAGTGTGTCTAGTATTTGGCGAGAGGGATTGAGACCACACAATTTTGGAAATCCCACCATCCCTTTATATACAAGAATCATAAATCTATATATTAAAAAGGATGGTGCCACTTCCAATAGAGATGGTGCTAATCCCATCCATCCTAGTATTTTAGTGGTTTGGATTTGTATTTTTTATAGTTTTTAGGGGTTTTTCTAGTGATATAAATGTTCTTGGATGGTTTTAAGGTTTTTAGGAGTTTCTATGGTTTTAAAGTTCTCCTAAAACTTTATTTGGCTCTTATTTTTCTTTCTTCTTTTTTTCACAATTTTTTTTTACTAAAAGATAACAAAATCGAAAAAAAAAATAGCAAACTTAAACCTACTACACACAAATAAAAAGAAAAAAAAAGATAAAGTAAAAAAAAATAAAAAATTACTCCCCTAACATCTTTGGTGGATGAGACTTCCTTGTTAGTAATTTAGATGCACATTCTCTGGAAATCAAGTGCTCCATCTTCGGCTGCAATGTCATGCTTAATCTACCCAAGACACAAAAAAATAAATAAATCAGTCACGTAAAAAATACTTGCAAGAAAAACACAAAACAGAAAATATATAGAAAATTATGGAATTTCTTTTCACTCTTCTTTAGAGTCATCAGTTGCAGCTGCATCCCCATCTTCTTAGATGCCTTCCATAACATTCTCAACTTTCAAGAATTATTTCTGGTAGTATTAAGACCATGCCGCCTAGGCGGTCATTAAAAACCTAAAATGAGTCCAAACAAAACAAAATAAACACTAAAAAGATAAAACAAAGAAATTTAAACCCTACAATTACTAAAAATAAAAATTAAATAACTAAAATTACAAAAAAACAAATTAAAATGTGACTTTTTTTATTTTCAATGGAATCATAGTATTCAACGCAATTTTAGTATTTGTAGGGGTTTCTAGGGATTTAATGGGATAATGTGTTGTTTCTAGGGATTTTAGGGTGTGAAGGGTTTTCAAGTGTTTATTGGGGAAGTGGAGTTTTAGGGTTTTAAAGATAGTTTAAGAGTGTTTTAAGGATATTTTGTGCGTATTTTAGTAGTTTTTAAGGGTATTTAGAAATCATCTATGTTTTTAGGGGGCATTTTGTTGTTTCTAGAATTTTTAGTGGTTGGATGTTTTATTTATTTTAGAGACATTGTAGGGTTTTTAGAAAATTTCTGTGGAATGTAAGAGGTTTTGAGAGTGTTCGTAGTATGTTTAGGAATTTCAAGTGATTTTTTTATGTTTTTAAATAGCTATCTAGGGATTTAGACGTTTTTTAGAGTTTTAAATATGTTTTATGAGTGTTATTGAGAATTTTTTTGCACATTTTAGTGGTTTTCATGGGTTTTTAAGAATTCTCTATGTTTTTAGGGGGCATTCGGTTGTCTCTAAGATTTTTAGGGGGTGGATGGTTTTTTATGTTTTATAGATTTTGTAGGATTTTTAAAAAGTTTATGTGGATTTGTAAGAAGTTTTGAGAGTGTCTCCAATATGTTTAGGGATTTCGAGTGGTTTTTTATGGTTTTTAACGGGGTTTGTTGGGATTTAGAAGTTTTTTTTGTTGTCTTAAGGTTTTCAAAAATATTTTGTGAATTTGTAAGTAGATTTGAGAGTGTCTCTGATATGTTAGGGGTTTTAATTTGTATTTTTTATAGTTTTAAGGGGTTTTTCTAGCGAAATAGATGTTCTTGGGTGATTTTAAAGTTTTTTGTAGTTTCTACTATTTTAAAGTTCTCCTAAAACTTCATTGGGCTCTTTTTTTCTTTTTCTTTTATTTTTCACATTTGTTTTCTTACTAAAAGATAACAAAATCAAAAAAAAAAATAACAAACTAAAACCTACTACACACAAATAAAAAGAAAAAAAAAGAGATGAAAGAAAAAGAAAAATTACTCCTCTAACATCATTGGTGAATAAGACTTGCTTGTTAGCAATCGGAGGCACACTCTAAAATTTCTTTTCACTTTTCTTTAGAGTCATCAACTGCAGCTTCATCCCCATCTTCTTAGATGTCTTCCATAATATTCTCATCTTCCCAAAACTATATCTTGTAGTATTAAGACCGTGACGCCTATGCGTGAAAACCACCACTCCTAGACGGCCATTAAATCGGCTAAAAAAACCCAAAATGAGACCAAAAAAATAAAATAAACGCTAAATTGATCAAATAAAGAAATTTAAAACCTACAATTACTAAAAATAAAAATAAATAACTAAAATTACGACAAAAGCTAATAGAAATGTGACTTTATATATTTTCAGACGAATCATAGTATTCAACGCAGTTTGAGTATTTATAGGAGTTTCTAGGAATTAATAGGGTACAGTTGTTTCTAGAGATTCTAGTGTGTGGAGGGTTTTCAAGTGTTTATTGTGGGAGGGGGGTTTTAGAGTTTTTAAGATAGTTTAAGAGTGTTTTAGGGTTTTTTTTGCGCATTATGGTACTTTTCATGGGTATTTAGAAATCTTGTAGGTTTTTAGGGAGTATTTTGTTGTCTCTAGGATTTTTAGAGATTGGATGTTTTCTATGTTTTAGAGATTTTATAGGGATTTTAGAAAAAATTTGTGGATTTTTAAAAAATTTTGAGTGTCTCTATTATGTTTAGAGATTTCGCGTAGTTTTTTTAATGTTTTTTAAAGGGTTTTCTAAGGATTTCATCGTAACTCCCTGTCTCAGTCACAATTTCCATAACTACATTTCTAGGTTTCTTGTTATTAATAATATATAGTTATTAAGTTTTTAATAATATATAATTAATAAGTTATTATTTAATGATAATTTATTATTAATATATAATTAATAATTTATGAATAATAATAGTTAATAACTTATTAATAGTATATGGTTAACAAGTTACAAATAAATAATAAGTTACTAAAAGCACAGAGCTAATAAATAAAAATATATAATTAATAAATTATTAATGGTTCTGGCAAACCACTGAAGTTAACTTCAAGACAACATTTTTACCGTTTAACTAATAAACATTCACATATTTGTTATAATGCTTTCATTTGGTTTATTTGACAAGTTAATGGATAAGAGATTAACAATGAAGCTACTGATGCAAGATCCATTAGCAAGAAAAAAGTTAACTAAGTGAAAGCATATCAAGAAAGTAAAGAATGAAGAGTATGATCTTGAAAATGGAAATATCCATCGCAAGAAACAAGTGCGGCAAAAGTATTTGGTTTAACCTTGTACGCTGCATTATTTCAAAAGAAAAATGTTAAGCGTGCTAAGAAAAGGACAAATTGAGCACTTTACTATACAAACAATCATATGCAAGAAACAAAAACACTCACAGAGAATATTTAGTTGTGAAACACGTAAAAATATTTTTATGGAACTATTTTTATGGAACAAACAAACAACGATGCCACCCTAGCACAAACAAGTAAAAAAGAAAAAAAATGATATACAAAACTATTGATATAGTTGAATGCATGTGAATCTTGCAAATTGCAAATGTTAAATATATAATTAAACTGAATGTATTGAAGGATAATTTCATATACACATAAAGTGAATGTAAAAAAAAAAAAAACCCATTGAGATAAATCAGATAATAATTTTAAAGATTCATAACGGTAGGAAAATGAAACTACTTCCTTACCAAGACAGCTACTCGCACATCTAGGCCTTTTCGTCTCAATGCTTACTGCAAACATGTTGCAACATCTCTTCCTACCTGACAACAAGCATATTTTGCTCTCAGTAATATATTAATCTGGTTTTAATATTTATAAACAGTACTAGGGAAAGACCAAGTACAACTTGGACTTCAAAGTCTACTGACTACCCATGTCTACAATAGAAAACCCTTTTGTCCATTTGATTAAAATGCCAAACAGAAATTTGTTTCACACGAAAGGAGAATGTAAATCCAAGTTCTCTTCTATCCTGTGAAACATTGGAACCATCTACTTTGGCAACGAATTCCTTCAATGAAGACGCAATAACATCAAAGAGATCCTGCAAGCAACAAAATCAATTAAACTCAACAATGTTATAGGAACATGCGAACACCAGGTAAAACAAAAAATTTATAGTTTCAATTAAGTCACCTTGCTTGTGCTAGTCATTAAATGCAGGGGAATAGGTTGTCGCTCTACTTCGTGTTCCAAGACTGAAGATGGTTGATGAACCCGCAAGACCTGGAAATTTGTACCCCCAAGATGAAGTGCATAATATGTTCCTCTCTCTGAAAAAACGGAAGAATATAAATATATCAGATCTGTATCCAATTAAACTCATACATACAATCATAGAAACAAATCTATTTGACAATAGGACTCTAATTAGAATAAATCGCGTGCATGCTCAAGAATGAGATAACATGTAAGCATCACAATCTCTTATCATAAAAAATGAAGGCATTGATCGCAATGTGCATTCATAGCATCACTTTGTGAATCCTTAGACACAGTAATGCTCAAAATAGGTATAAATGCATTCACACAATGTCGTTGGATATTTTCTATTTCAAGTCTATCCTCGGTATAAATGCATTCACAAATGTAGTTGGATATTTTCTATTTCAAGTCTATCCTCAGCTTTCTGTTTCTGTTAAGTAATTAGGCAATGCTTATCAACAATGTTAGTTGGTTATCAGATTAGTAGTTATCAGCTTAGCTTTATCTGTTTTTTATTTCCTGCATGACAGTTAGTTAGTTAAAGTAGATAGCCTTTAGTTTTTATCCCATTTGATTAGTTCCCCTTCTATATAAGAAAGGTTGGATTCTCTCGATGTAAGTTTTTGATTTTACAATTTCTAAATACAATAAAATTAGATGATGTTATTCAGTTCATCATGATGCATCAGTTTCATCGTTCCTTTTCTTTTGTTGAGCACCATTTTTGATATGGTATCAGAGCTCCGGTTGGGAGCTTCCGCGCGCAATTCTTCATCGATCAGATCGATTCCTTTCTGATTTTTTTTTCTTCCTTCTTTCAATGGCCAATTCATCTTCCTCAACTGACCCTGCTGTGTCACCTTTCTTTATACACCCAAATGAAAATCGAGCTTCTGTTCTGGTTTCTGCAGTTCTAAATGGAAAGAACTTTCGTACATGGTATGAAGAAATGTCGTTGGCACTCAATACCAAAGGGAAATTCGTTTTTGTTGATGGAGCCTATAGAAGGCCAAAAGAATATGATGCTACCTTTGCATCTTGGGATACATGCAACACGTTAGTCCGGTCTTGGATTAATCGTTCTCTTGATCCAGCTATTGCTCAACGTGTTCTTTGGATCAAGAATGCTTATGAAATCTGGGATGATCTTCGAACCAGATTCTACCGAGGAGATGTTGTTCGCATTTGTGATCTTCAAGAGGAGATCTACAGATCGCAGCAAGGAGATTTGTCAATAACAGACTACTATACTCGTATGAGGATTCTTTGGCAAGAATTAGAATAATTCAGGCCTCTGAATGGATGCAATTGTGATGAACCATGTCCCTGCAGAAGGTATCGAGATAATGATCAAGTCATCAGGTTCTTGAGAGGGCTTAATGATGCATATGCAGGCATTAGATCTCAAATTATGATCATGGATCCTTTGCCTCCTATTATCAAAGTTTTCTACCTACTTTGTCAACAAGAAAGGCAAATGGGTTTTGATGTTGTAACTAGAGTCATTGCTAACACCTCCACGTATGACAGAGATAGAAACAAGGGAAAGGCTAATAAGTATCATGGGAACAATTCAGGTAAAAGAACAATGAAGCAGAATTCCTCAAAGGTATGCAGCTATTGCAATAAAACAGGACACGCCATAGAAACATGTTTCAAGAAAAATGGTCCTCCTTCTCATTTCAAGAAAGGAAATTCTGTCAACAATCTAAGCACTCAAAGCATAGGTGGATATGACAGCAATAATGAATCAGTTTTTGAAGAAAGTGAAGGAGAAAGAGGCCAAGAGGAAAGTGACTTGGGTTTTACAGGTGAGCAAAAGAAGGCCATGATGGTCATGATCCAGCAGGCAATAAGTTCAGGACAATCACAAGGGCAACACACCATCAATTAAATCTCATCACATAACAGCCGTAAGCCACAGGTTCCTGACACTCCTTCCAAATCCATCTCAGGTATCTGTCTCTCTTTCAATTCTAAACAAGGAATCTGTCATTGGATCCTTGATAGTGGGGCCACAGATCATGTGTGCCACACTTTATCTATGTTTGACTCTTATAAGAGGATCAAACCTCTTCATATTGAATTACCAGATGGAAGTATTGTTAATGCTACCACTGTAGGAACTATCTCCTTCAGCAAAAATATGTATATACATACCTAACTTTGAATTTAATTTAATTTTCATATCTAAGTTAACCTCCTCTCTTCACTGTAATCTGGTTTTCTCTAACACAAAGTGTACTGTTCATGAGCAAGATTCTTGGAAGATGATTGGCACTGCTAGTTTGAGGAATGGACTATATGCTCTTAAATCAACAGCTTCTCCGAATAATATGCATAGTATTAATAATGTGTTTAGCAACATGGAAACTTGTAACAAGGAGTTATGGCACTTAAGACTAGGCCATCCTCCTATAAGTAAAAGTGACATTCTTAAACAATATTATTCAGATGTTAGTCTAAATAAAGATGATATTCCTTGTGATGCTTGTCAGTTTAGTAGACAAAAGAAAATTCCTTATAAAGACGGCAAACATGTTTCTGCTAAATGTTTTGATTTGGTTCGCATGGATGTTTGGGGTCCCTTTTATGTGCCTTCTATGTCTGGATACAAATATTTCTTAACTGATTTAAATGACAGGAGTAGGCATTTGTGGATATACTTCATGAAACATAAATCTGAAGCATGCAATCTTGTAAAGAGTTTTGTTAACTATGCTGAAAATCAGTTTGAAACTAAAGTAAAATGCATTAGGACAGATAATGGTCCTGAGTTTTCTTTAAAAGATTTCTATGATCAAAAGGCATCATTCACCAAAAATCTTGCATTGAATGTCCTCAACAAAATGGTAGAGTTGAGAGAAGACATCAACACATATTAAATATAGCTAGAAGCCTTATGATTCAAAGTAACTTACACAAAATATTTTGGAATTTTGCTATTGGCCATGCAGTATATTTGCTTAACAGAACTCCTAGCAAGGTGCTTAAGAACTCTACTCCTCATGAAATCCTTTTTAACAAAGTGCCTCATATCAGTGATTTAAAGGTTTTTGGATGTTTGGCCTATGCTTCTACTCTTCAAGCAGGAAGAAAGAAATTTGATAATAGAGCAAGAAAATGCATTCATCTAGGATTTAGACATGGAATGAAAGGTTATGTTCTTTATGATATGCATAATAGAAACATATTCATCAGTAGAAATGTTAAGTTTTATGAACATAATTTTCCACATGTAGATACTACCTTGGAGACTCACAGTATAAACCAACCTGATAATAATTGCTTGGATCTGTTTCCTCTTTCTATGGACTCTTTGGATACTAGTTTTAATTTGCAGAATGATGAAAATATCAGTCTCAAGGAGATAGACTTGAGCTTAGAAGAAACAAGCCAAGCAACTCAGCAAGATAATGATAATGCTGAGCATATCAGAATAAGTGAAGGTCTCAGTAATGATCAACCTGAGCCTTCTAATCACCAAGGTCAATATGAAGAAGGTGAAACAAGAAAATCCAAAAGAGAGATAAGACCTCCTGGACATTTGAAGGACTACATTTGTGATTTCAACACAAGGAGTCACAACAGAAATACAGAAGATGAACACATACAGAAGACTAGCAAACACCAAATAAACAATTATGTATCCTTTGATCATTTTTCTCCAAACTATAAACACTTTTGTTTAGCAATGCAGGAAGACAAAGAACCTGAAACATATGAGGAAGCCATCAAGGATGTTCAATGGAGAGAAGCCATTGAGACAGAACTGAAGGCTCTAAAGAAGAACAGACCTGGATCAACCCGAGATCTACAGAAAACTAATTGGAAGGCTGCTGTACTTAACAAACAGCAGACCTGACATTAGTTATGCAGTTAACAACCTAGCTCAGTACAAGAAGAAACCTATAGATTTGCACTTAAAGGTAGCCAAGAGAGCTCTAAGATACATAAAGAAGTCTCCTGGGAAAGGAATTCTTTTCTCAGCAGAATCAGATTTTTCCCTAAGTGGATATGTGGATTCAAACTGGGCAGCTTGCCCAAACACAATAAGGTCTGTAACCGGCTTCTGTTTCTATCTTGGAACTTCACTTATCTGCTGGAGAAGTAAGAAACAACCAACTGTCTCAAGATCCTCTTCAGAGGTACAGAGCTTTGAGTCAAGGAGCATGTGAAGGACAATGGCTGATCTATCTTCTTAGGGATTTCGGTTTTCCTCCAAAGGCATCTGTACCAATACATTGTGACAATCAATTTGCAATTTACATTGCAACCAACCCGGTTTTCCATGAAAGAATCAAGCACATTGAGCTTGATTGTCACTTTGTAAGGGAGAAGATTCAACAAGGCACTCTCCATCTCTTACCTATCTCTACTACATTCCAAGTTGCTGTCATCTTCACAAAGGCCCTTGCTCCAGGACCTTTCAACCAACATCTGAGCAAGTTTGGAATGGCAGACATCTCCCTTCCAACTTGAGGGGGAGTGTTGTTGGATATTTTCTATTTCAAGCCTATCCTCAGCTTTCTGTTTCTGTTAAGTAATTAGGCAATGCTTATCAACAATGTTAGTTGGTTATCAGATTAGTAGTTATCAGCTTAGCTTTATCTGTTTTTTATTTTCTACATGACAGTTAGTTAGTTAAAGTAGATAGCCTTTAGTTTTTATCCCATTTGATTAGTTCCTCCTTCTATATAAGAAAGGTTGGATTTTGTCGATGTAAGTTTCTGATTTTACAATTTCTTAATACAAGAAAATTAGATGATGTTATTCAGTTCATCATGATGCATCAATTTCATCGTTCCTTTTCTTCTGTTGAGCACCATTTTTGATACACAACAATAACCTAGAGATTCTATGAATAATTCTCAGAGCCTTTAGATTGCATCAAGTATTGACACGAATCATGCATCACATTGTTGATTTTTCAAACCAGCATAGTACACAAATCATTTATTATATATTGAAAAAAAGTTGATGTTCAAACACATGAAATTCCCAATTCAACAAATGCGGCTCAGAAACTTGAAAACAACATTCACCAAAAGTAAATGCACATAGGCGCGGAAGTATGTACGGTAGGATAGAGAACAGAGAATAAACAACTTCAAAATCAAGAAATTAGACAATAAACATAGAACATTGAAATTACAAGCACATTAAAAGAAAACAAGCCAAAAATAGAGAAAGCTCAAGAAAGAGAAAAAAAATGGCACAGTTGAACAAAAGCACCAAATAATGGGAAGAAATATTCACATCCATAAACAAAGAATCAAGAGACCAAGCAAGAACATAATAAAGTCACATGGTTAACCGCGCAGAAGACCCATCACAGTATGTTATAAGTAGAAGTAAGGAAGGGCTAGTTTGCAATAATGTATGAAATTGGCAAGTGTTTAATATTGCAAAATAGTCCTTAGTTTGCAATTAAATCCTTGTATCTAGGCGCGAAGGGTAGTTATATTCTGTTATGAAAATGTATATATGTGAACATTGATCATCATCCAATAATAACATTGATTCATTCTTCGGAATTGGCGCACCTGTGTTGTGTGTGTGTGGCCCACTTTGGTGGTGTAATTGTCGCGGCTGTCCGGTGGAGACAGCGGAGTCCGGTGATCGGAGGAACTATCCTAACAATTTGGTATCAGTTTTTGCTCGGTTGCGATGGGAGGTTTGGTTACCAATAAAGAATTGGAAGCAAGAATCAACGACATGGAAAAGCGTATGCAAGAATCTCAAACCAGCGTGGAAAAATGATTGGCAGAAAACCAGTTATCCACACAGAAGTCCTTGGATAATCTGCAGAATTTGATGAATCAGGTTTTGCACTCGTTTTCTACAAGTGCAGGCGCGGCTTCCTTGGGCGAGGGTCAAGCTGTTCCAGAGTCTTCAGGGGGTGAAGGTGAGTCTATTCTTGAATCAAGACAGATTGCTGACCGTGCTTTGATGCAATTTCCGACATTTGATGGCTCTAACTTTCGTGATTGAAGAGCGAAGGCGCAATAGTTCTTTGATTTGGATAACACACCAATAGATATGCGGGGTAAGCTTTTGCTTCTTTCTATGGAAGGAAAGGCATTCGCATGGCAGCATCATTACCTGTCCAATATCAGCAACAAATTTAAGTGTTGGGAGCAAATTCTGCTAGACGTGGGATGCAGATTTGACACCGGCGCTTTTGATGATCCGCTAGCTAACCTATCCAAATTGAGGCAAGAAGGGTCCTTGGAGGATTATTTGGAAGCATTTGATACTGTCTTAGCGAGGATCAATATTCTGGAATCAATGGCTATTAGTTTCTTCTTGGGAGGCTTGCAATCTTCCTTGGAGAATTTGGTAAGGATTCATACTCCTAAATCTATTCCTGATGCTATGCATATGGCTAGGTTGCAGGATAAGGTTTTGCAGGATATGGAACGCAAATTCTTGCCCACAGTTAAGAGTTCTGCTTCTGAAAATACTGTCAATACCAAGACTTGGTCTCAGGGAAATCAGTCTTGGAAGGCTCCAACAATAACTCTGTACACAGCAGTCTTCCACGGCTTCTAGCACCTCACCTACTCAAAAAGATCCTAAAGTTACTCAAGCAGGTGGAAGCTTATCAAAGAAAGAAATGCATGAACGTATTGCCCGAGGTCTGTGTCGCTTTTGTGGGGAACCTTGGGAGCGTACGCACAGGCAGAAGTGCAAGGTTTGGGGTAAACTCAATGCTATCTTTTGTGCTCAAGGTGTTGACTTTGACGAGGAGGGTGAAGTGGATGAAAAAACTGAGCAAGATACAGAAGTGATGGCAATTGGACAGCAGTTGTTACAGGAGGAGGGGGTACAGATATCTCTTAATGTTTTACATGGCATTGTGGGGGGTCATACTCTCATTAAGAAGCAGCATGTACCTTTTCTAATGGATACGGGTAGTACTCACAACTTTGAGTGAAAAATGGGTCAAATTATTGGGCTTGCGAACTCAATTCATCAAGGAGTTTCCTGTGCTTGTGGCAAGTGAAAAGCAGATCGTTATTCAGAGTAGATGCACTGCCTTGCAATGGTCCTTTCAGCAGCATGTTTTTCATGACGACTTCATGGTTTTGCCAGGGTCAGCTTATGGTGTCATTTTGGGGATGCAATGGTTTAAAACTTTGGGCGAGATACGTTGGAATTGTGCTAAACTCACTATGCAATTTGAACATGAGGGTAACATGGTCTTGTTACAAGGTGAGGATTCCTTAAAGGGTATTCAACAAACATCAGGGAAGCTGTAAACACTATGTTGGCAGGGTATGCTTCTTTCTATTGCAGGCGCACAGGGACATGTGCAGGCAGCAGCTACTAATGACTTGCAGTTGATCCAGCAGCAACAACTAGATGACTTGTTGGCTATTTACAGCCATCTGTTCCAGGAACCTACAGCATTACCTCCTAAGAGGAGACATGATCATAGGATTCTCTTGCTTGATGAGAAGCCAGTTTGCTCAAAACCATATCGATACCCGCAGAACCAGAAGGCAGAAATTGAAAAAATGGTTAGTGATATGTTGAAGACAGGCTTTATTCGGGATAGTAACAACAGCTATGCTTCCCGTGTGGTTCTAATTAAGAAAAAAGATGGCAGTTGGAGATTTTGTCCAAATTATAGGAGACTTAATGCTATGACCATAAAGAATAAATTTCCAATTCCTTTGATTGAAGACTTATTGGATGAATTGCATGGAGCTGCCTATTTCACTAAACTGGATCTTCGTAGCGGATATAATCAAATAAGAATGGTTGAAGAGGACATCCACAAGACAGCATTTCGAACTCATAGTGGCCACTATGAGTGGGTAGTTCTCCCCTTTGGCTTAACCAATGCCCCTGCCACCTTCCAAAATTTGATGAATGATATTTTTAGACCTTATCTAAGGAAGTTTATATTGGTATTCTTTGATGACATACTGGTTTATACCCGTGAATGGGAGGCACACTTGGATTGTTTACAAATCACGTTTCAGATTTTAGAAGCCAACTCATTCGTATTAAATAAGAAGAAGTGTACTTTTGCAAGTAAATCTGTGGAATATTTGGGCCATATGATTTCCTTGGCGGGTGTAGCTCCAGACCCTTCAAAAGTCGAGGCAGTTAAAGCTTGGCCTGTTCCTTCTACTGTGAAGCAACTTAGAGGGTTTTTGGGTTTATCTGGTTACTATAGGCGTTTTATTATGAACTATGGTAAGCTTGCTGCTCCCTTAACTCATTTATTGCAGAAGCATGTTGAATATCGCTGGGGGAGGAACAATTGGCCTTTGATACATTAAAGAATTCCTTGGTACAAGCTCCTGTTTGGCTTTGCCAAATTTTGGGGAAGAATTCATTATTGAGACAGATGCATCAGGGACAGGCATAGGAGCAGTATTGCTTCAACAGAACCACCCCATAGCTTTTATAAGCAAGGCAATGGGAAAAAGTATCAATTGCGATCTGCATATGAGAAAGAGTTCTATGCTCTATTGTTTGCCATAAAGAAATGGCAGCATTACTTGTTGGGCCATCACTTCACAATCAGAACTGATCAAAAAGCGTTGAAATATCTCTTGGAGCAGCCACCTACAACACTAATGCAGAATTGGGGTCTAGAAAAGCTTATGGGATTGGACTTCTCTATTGAATACAAAAAAGGCAGGGAGAATATTGTTGCTGATGTTCTGTCCAGAAGAGATCAGCTGGGTCAGCTGGCTGCTGTTTTTGATGTTGGGTCTGATCTTTTACAAGAGGTGAAGCTTTCTTGGGCCAAGGATGCTAATGTTCAAAAGGTTATTAACAGAATGCGTTTGACTCAGCAACCGTACAAGAATTTTGTGTGGGAGGGAGGGTGATGTTCTGAAAAGGAAAGGTAAGCTGGTTGTAGGTATGGATCTTGCAACTCAAGAAAAGCTTTTGCAGTATTATCATAATTCACACATTGGTGGCCACTCTGGATCCGCGCAAACATATGCTAGGCTTAAGGCCTTATTCTATTGGAAGGGAATGCAACATGTGAAGGATTGGGTGAGGAACTGTACTACATGTCAGCAATACAAGGTTCAGGTTGGGCTACCTGCGGGACTACTGGAACCATTACCCATTCCTAAACAAGCTTGGTCATCTATCTCTATGGATTTCATTGTTGGACTTCCATGGTCTAATGGCATGGATATCATTTTGGTTGTCATTGATAGACTGACCAAATATCCTCACTTTTTGGCTATGCATCATCCTATTAATGCTGCTAAGGTTGCTAGACAGTTCATGGATCACATTGTCAAATTGCATGGCTGGCCTACTCAAATCATAACAGATAGGGACCCAATCTTCATGAGTAAATTTTGCAAGAGCTGCTAAAGATGCATAGAGTCAAACACCTCAAATCCACTGCCTACCACCCACAAACAGATGGGCAGTCTAAGGCCTTAAACAAAACCTTGGAAAGCTACTTAAGGTGTGTGACAGGAGAATTACCGAAGAAATGGCATGACTTCTTACCAATGGTAGAATTCTGGTATAACACTAAGGAGCATTCTTCTGCACAAATGACCCCCTTTGAAGCCTTATATGGATATATACCATCATCAAATCATCCCTTGGTGGTTGGAGACTCTTTAGTGGAAGCTGTGGACTTTACAATTAAATCCAGAGAAGAGATTGCGGATCTACTGCAGAAGCATTTGCTGCAAGCTCAAACCCGAATGAAGTACTTTGCTGACAGAAATCGAACAGAAAGAGAATTCAACTGTGGAGATTTGGTGTACTTAAAACAGCAGCCCTTTAAGCAGACATCTGTACCTAATACTGCTTTCCATAAATTAGCAGCCAGCTACTATGGCCCTTTTAAAGTGTTGGAACGCGTTGGCAAGGTGGCATACAAGCTTGAACTTCCAGAAGGCACCAGAATACACAACGTTTTTCATGTATCATTGTTGAAAAAACACCACGGCAGCAGACCCATATCAACTTCATTACCTCAACTGACTGAAGATGGAGATTTAGTGCAGCAACCATTAGATGTTTTGGACAGAAGAAGTAAGAAAAAGCATAACAAGCCAGTCACACAACTATTGGTCCAATGGCAGGAAACCAACCCAGAAGATGCTATGTGGCATGAATTACACGACTTGCAGCTCAAATTCCCACATGTGGATTGGATGAAATTTGGCTCGGACAAGCAGCAGAATGGACCTTGAGAGCAAGGTCCTTGTTCGAGAAGGGGAAATCTGTTATAAGTAGAAGTAAGGAAGGGCTAGTTTGCAATAATGTATGAAATTGGCAAGTGTTTAATATTGCAGAATAGTCCTTAGTTTGCAATTAAATCCTTGTATCTAGGCGCGAAGGGTAGTTATATTCTGTTATGAAAATGTATATACGTGAACTCTGTAATTCGATTGATCATCATCCAATAATAACATTGATTCATTCTTCGAAATTGGCGCACCTGTGTTGTGTGTGTGTGGCCCACTTTGGTGGTGTAATTGCCGCGGCTGTCCGGTGGAGACAGCGGAGTCCGGTGATCGGAGGAACTATCCTAACACAGTAAAAAACTAGGAACTTCATTGAATGGCACAGTTAAGGAAAAGAAAGGGGAAAAGAATGTGATCTGAATAGGGCAAAGCAGAAAATGATTACCCATTAGGGAGATTATCAACGAAGTTGAGAAGCATTTTGAGCTTAGAACCACCTTCCGAAGCCAAACCGGCGTGTATCTCCACCGCCATAGCATCCACCACCTGCTTCAACCTCGCAACACTCGTCTCGCACCCTTCCTCCAGTTCCATCAACACATGCACCACTTTCTTCCATTACCTCCTATTCTTGACTCTTCGCCCGACCACCACCACCACTACCGCACACACCGCCAACGCCGCGGTCACCGCCACTCCGACAACCACTCTTCCCATATCTCCGATCAATCAACACCACGTCGTTGGATGCCGCTTCCCCAGTCTCCTCTGATTGCTCAGCATCACGAAACGTCGTTTTAACATGCACACGGTCGCCAGAATCTCTATCCTCGACCTAATAGATAGAAAGAAAGTTCAAGAATTATGATTGCGCTCCGGCGAAGCGAAGTGAGTCGCCGGTAGTAGGGAAAGAAATTCTTCGGCGAAGGGACCGGAAAAGTACAGAAGAGAGAAAGGGGGACACAGCGAAAGAAATCCAAGTTTATAAATTAAATTCACATTTTTACAACGCGCATATTTTTATAAAAACTATAAAAAGGGATCTGCAATTAGGAAAAAAAAAGAAAAAAATGTTTTATTAAAACTATAAAATAAATTAGGGGTAGGTTGTACTTAGATTATTCCAAGTTTTTTTTAAGAACACAGTATTATTAACTTTAAAGTTTTGAGTTCAATTTGGATAATTTTTAATATTTTTAAAATTATAAAAAAATATAATAGATAGTGTACTAAAACTAAACTATTGAAGAATAGGATATTTTCGAAAATAAATTAAAATACTTTTTTAAATTACTTAAAATATTTTAAGTTTTTTTAGAGCAATATATTATCAACTTTGAAGTTCTGAACTCAATTTAAATAATTTTTAATATTTTAAATATTGCAACAATTTTATTGTGTATTATACACTTGAAGTGGTATTTTTCAAAGAAAAAAAAATGAAAACATTTTTTTAAAAATTATTCAAAGTCTTTTTTACAACAATGTAATAATTAAATTTGAAGTTCCGAGCTCAATTTAGATCATTTTTAATATTTTTAAAATTGTAATAATGTTTTATGTGATCATGTAGTATACACTTGAAGAATAGGATATTTTTCAAAAAAATAATTGAAAAGTTAGTTTTTAAATTTCTTAAATTATTCGACGTTGTTATTCAGACAAATGTATTATTGTTTTTTAAGTTTTAACCTCAATTTACATAATTTTTAATATATTTAAATTCGATCTCAATTTTTTGGGAGATCGTGTACTATATATTTGAAGAAGATGATGTTTTTTGAAAAAAAAATAAAAAACGTAATTTTTTTAATTACTTAAATTATTTGTAATTTTTTTGAGGGGATGTATAATTAAATTTGAAGTTTTGAGCTCAATTTACATAATTTTAATATTTTTAAAATCAAGCTCATTTTTTTATGAGATCGTGTACCATATGCACTTGAAGAACGGAGTGTTTTTTGAGGAAAGAAAAATGAGAACACGATTTTTAAATTACTTAAAGTAGGCAAAATGCAATTTTTGGTTTCTTAAGTCTTTGTCTAGTTTCAGTTTGGTTCCCTATCTTTTTTTGATTCAGTTTGGTCTCATGACTTATATTTTTGGCTCATTTTAGTCCCTTCCGTTAATAAATCTAACAAATGTGTCTTAACTTCCGTTGTGTTACAAATCAACAGCTTAGATTACTTCTAATCAATGGCTCAAAATCATTCTCGAAAAATTTTTTATACAATAAAAATTAAATTCAATCCTTCAAGAACTGTTCATCTTCTTCAACAATTGTTCATCTTCAATTTTTGAAAATACATCAAAATCAATTGCAATACACTGTAGTGAATAATCAATCATCAATAACCAAAGTGTAATGCAAGCGAACTCAGTAAGCAAACTCAACATCAAAGGGATCAAACACTACTAGAAACAATAAAGAATCTCAAACAAAAAAAGCAAAATAAAAAAGAATCAGGATCGACGAAGCAGTAGCAAAAGACAACGACAAATTTTAAAACCCTAATTTTAAAATGCAACAACAAAGCAACAAAATTGAACAATCCCCAAAATTTAAAACCCTAACCCCCAAATTTTGAAACCCTAATCCCTAAATTTTAGAACCCAGAAGAAGAAGGATGGAGCAGCACTAGCACCACTAGCAAACCCCATTAGAAGAAGAAGAAGGCGACGAGGAAGAAGCAGCAGATGAAGAAGACGACAATGAAGCAGTAGAAGAATAAGACGACGACGAAGCAGGGGAAGAAGAAGAAAGAGGAAGATAGGGTAGAAGAAGAAAGAGGAAGATGGAGTAGAAGAAGAACGAAAAGAATTAAGAGGAATGTAGAAAATAAGATGTATTTTTAAGTTTGAAAGTTCGAGCTAAATTTACATAATTTTTAATATTTTAAAATTGAGCTCAATTTTTTATAAAATCGTGTACTATCACTTTAACAATAGTGTGTTTTTTGAAAAAAATAATTAAAGCAGATATTTTATAATACTTTAATTATTTGATGCTTTTTTTTGAGAAGAATGTATTATTAGTTTTGAAATTTTTATCTCAATTTACATAATTTTAATACTTTTAAAATTACAATAATTTTTTAATAGATCGTGTATTATACACTTGAAAAATATGGTGTATTTCCAAAGTTTTTTAATATTCGAATTTTTTTTAGAGCAATGCATTTTTAACTTTGAAGTTTCAAGCTTAATTTAAATAATTTTTAATATTTTTAAAATTGCAACAATTTTTTAGGAGAATGTGCTTTATATACAGTTGAAGAATTGCGTATTTTTCAAGAAATAAAAATAAAATTGCATACTTTAAATTACTAAAATTGTTCTAAGTTTTTTTAGAGCAATGTATTTTTAATTTTAAACTTTTGAGTTCATTTTATATAATTTTTTTATATTTTTAAAATTGCAATTGCTTTTTTAAATGATCATGTACCATACACTTCAAGAATATGTTTTTTCGAAAACATTGAAGACACATTTTTTAAAGAAAAATGCCAAACAGCACCTTAAGAGTACTAATTAAGATTACAAAAAAGCAATATTTTATTGAAAATGTTAGAATTCAATGTTTCGAAACATAAAAACCTTTAATAAATGATTTTTGTAGTAACTTCAATCATTTAAGAAGGTGTACTTATTGCACCTTAATAAGTGCCCTTTAGCATAACTTTTTTTTAAATTATTTAAAGTATTCAAAGTTTTTTAGATCAATGTAATTAAGTTTAAAGTTTCGAGCACAATTTACATTCATTTTAATTTAAAATTACATAAATTTTTTAAGATATCGTGTACTATACACTTAAGAATAGGGTGTTTTCTAAAAAAAATAAAAATGATTTTTTTAATTATTTCAATTATTTGAATTTTTTTAGACCAATGTATTTATAACTTGTAAGTTTAGAGCTCAAATTAAAAAAAAATTAGTATTTTTATAGTCGAGCTCAATTTTATAAGAGATCGTTTACAATACACTTGAATAATAGAGTGTTTTTAGAGAGAGAAATGACAACATGTTTTTTTTTTAATTTATTAAATTATTTGAAGTTTTTTTTAGAGCAATGTATTATTAACTTTGAACTTTCAAGCTCAATTTACATAATTTTTATATTTTTTAAAATCGAGCTCAATTTTTTACGAGATCGTGTACTATACATTTCAATAATTGGGTGTTTTTTAAAAAAATGAAAATAAGTATTTAAAATTACTTAAATTATTCTAAAAAAAATTAGAGCAATACATTAATAACATTGAAAATTTAATTTTAGCTCACTTTACATAATTGTTTCATTGAAGAATATCATGTTTTTTTAAGAAAAATAAAAATGTATTTTTTAAATTACTTAAATTATTCAAAGTTTTTTTAGAGCAATATATTATTAACTTAGAAGTTTATAGCTCAATTTACATAATTTTTAATATTTTAAATATACAACAATTTTTTAAGAGATCGTCTACTATATACACTCTAAGAATTGGATGGTTTTCAAAAAAAATGAAATCATGTTTTTTAAATTAATAAAATTAATCAATAAAATATACAGCAATTTCTTATTGACTTTTAAGTTTTGAGCTCATCGTACATGATTTTTGATATTTTTAAAATTAGGCTCGATTTTTTAAGAGATCATGTACTACACTTGAAAAATATGATATTTTTTTAAAAAAATTAAAATGTATTTTTTAAATTATTAAATTATTTCAATTTTATTTTGAGAGCAATGTATAATACTCTCTTTGAAGTTTTTTATTCAATTTACATATTTTTTAATAATTTTAAAATTGAGTTCAATTTTTTAAGATATCAAGTACTATACACTTGAAAATAAGGTAATTTTCGAAAAAAATTAAATAAAATGCATTTTTTAAAGTATTTAAATTCTTCAAAGTTTATTTTGAGTAATGTATTATTAAATTTGAAATTTCAAGCTCAATTTACATAATTTTTAATATTTTTATAATCGAACTCAATTTTTAAGAGATCTTGTACTATACACTTAAAGAATAGGATATTTTTCAAAAAAAAATGAAAATGCATGTTTTAAATTACTTAAATTATTTAAATTTTATTTTGAGAGAAAAATATTTTATTATCTTTGAATTTCCGTATGCAATTTACATATTTTTTAATATTATTAAAATTGAGCTAAATATTTTAAGAGGTCATGTACTATATACACTTGAAGAATATAGTATTTTTGGAAAAACGATTAAAATACATTTTTTAAATTACTTAAATTATTCAAAGTTTTTTAGCAATATATTAACTTTAAAGTTTCAAGCTAAATTTATATAATTCTTAATATTTTTATAATCGAGCTCAATTTTTAAGAGATTGTGTACTATACACTCGAATAATGAGATATTTTTCAAAAAAAAGTTGAAAACATCTGTTTTAAATTACTTAAATTATTTAAATTTTATTTTGAGAGAAATTTAATGTTATATTTTGAATTTCCGTATACAATTTACTTATTTTTTAATATTTTAAAATCAAACTCAATTTTTTAAAAGGTCGTGTACTATACATTTGAGGAATATGGTATTTTTTGAAAAAATAAAATAAAATGCATTTTTTTTACCGTACTTAAATTATTCAAAGTTTTTTTTTTAGCAATGTATTAACTTTAAAGTTTCAAGCTCAATTTACATAATTCTTAATATTTTTATAATCGAGCTCAATTTTTTAAGAGATCGTGTACTATACACTTAAAGAATATGGTATTTTTTTGAAAAAAAATGAAAATGCATTTTTTAAATTAGTTAAATTATTTGAAACTTTTTGAGAGAAATATATTATTATCTTTGAAGTTTCGAGCCCGATTTACATAATATTTTATATTTTAAAATTGAGCTCAATTTTTTAAGTGATCATGTACTATACACTTGAAGAATAGGATACTTTTCGAAAAAATAAAATAAAAATGCATTCTTTAAATTACTTAAATTATTTAAGTTTTATTTTGAGAGAAATGTATTATATTATCTTTGAGTTTTTTTATTCAATTTACATATTTTTTTAATATTTTAAAATCGAGCTCAATTTTTTAAGAGATCGTATACTATATACACTTGAAGAATAGAATGTTTTTCGAAAAAAAAAAGTAAAATATACTTTTTTAAAGTACTTAGATTATTCAAAGTTTTTTTATTGAGGAATGTATTATTAAATTTGAAGTTCCAAGCTCAATTTATATAATTCTTAATATTTTTATAATTGAGCTTAACTTTAAGAGATTATGTACTATACACTTATGGTATTTTTCTAAAAAAAAAAATGAACATGCACTTTTTTAATTAATTAAATTATTTGATACTTTTTTGAGAGAAATATATTATTAATTTTGAAATTTTGAGCTGAATTTACATAATTTTTAATATTTTTAAAATTGAGCTCAATTTTTTTAGAGATCATGTACTTGAAGAATTTGGTGTTTTTCGGGAAAAATGAAAACGCATTCTTTTAATTTCTTAAAGTATTTAAATTTTATTTTGAGAGCAATGTATTATTGAAGTTTTGTATTCAACTTACATATTCTTTAATAATTTTAAAATCAAGCACAATTTTTAAGAGATCGGGTACTATATACTTGAAGAATATGATGTTTTTTGAGAAAAAAATGAAAACATACTTTTTAAATTAGTAAAGTTATTTGAAGTTTTTCTAGAGCAGTTTATTTAACTTTAAAGTTTCGATCACAATTTACATAATTTTTAATATTTTTAAATCAAGCTCAAATTTTTGAGAGATTATGTAATATTCATGTGAAGAATCCGGTGTTTTTCGATCAAAATGTGTTTTTAAATTAGTTTAGTCATTTTAAGTTTTCTAGATAATAATGTATTATTCACTTTTAAATTTATATCTCAATCTACTAAAAAAATTATATTTTTCAAATTGCAACATTTTTTTTAGAAATCATGTTTTATACATTCGAAATATACTGTATTTTTCGATCAAAGAAAATTTTTTGAATTACATAAATAAATAGAAATTTTTGAAGACAATATATTATTCACTTTTAATTTTCTTTCTAAATCTACATAATTTTTATATTTTTTAAAATTACAACAGTATTTTTGAACATCGTGTGATATACACTTGAAGAATATGGCAATTTTCGATCAAAACAGGTTTTTTAAGTTAGTTAAATCATTTGAAGTTTTTTATAACAAATTTTATTCACTTTTAAGTTTCTATATCAATCTCCACAATTCCTCATATTTTTTAAATTGTAACAAATTTTTTAGAAATCGTGAAGAATACGGTATTTTTTTTTATCAAAATGCGTTTTTTAAGTCACATAAATCATTTGATGGTTTTTGAAAATAATGTATTATTCACTTTTAAATTTTTAGCTCAATCTATGCCGTTTTTGTATTTTTACAATTACAACAATTTCGTTAGAGATTGTGTACTATAACACTTAGTTTCAACAATACAATGTTTTATTTTTTATCAAACCGTGTTTTTTAAATTACTTGAATCATTTTAAGTTTTGTAAAAATAATGTATTATTTACTTTGAATTTTCTTGCTAAATCTACATAATTTTTTATTTTTAAAATAGCAACAAAAATTTTAGTGTTCCTGTAATATACACAGGGTGTTTTTTTTTTGTTTTTATCAAATTACACTTTTTAAATTAGTTAAATCATTTGAAGTTGTTTAATAACAATGTTTTATTCACTTTAAAGTTTCTATCTCAAGCTACACAATTTTTCATATTTTAAAAATTTCAAAGATTTTTTAAAGAGCGTGTACTATAACTTAAAGAATACGTTGTTTTTTTATCAAAACACTTTTTTTTTTTAAATTACTTAAACCATTTAAAATTTTATAAAAAACAATATATTATTTAATTTTAAGTTTCTATCTCAATCTACATAATTTTTTATATTTTAAAATTGAAACAATTTTTTTAATATTGTGTACTATACACCCGAAAAATACAATATTTTTCGATCAAAACACATTTTTAAAATTACTTAAATCCTTTGAAGTTTTTTTGAAAAAAAAATATGTTATTCACTTTGATGTTTCTTGCTAAATGGACATAATTTTTTAAAATTTTTAAAATTATAACAATATTTTTAGAGATCGTGTAATATACACCTGAAGAATAAGGTTTTTCGATTAAGAAATGTTTTTTAAATTAGATAAATCATTTGAAATTTGCTGATAACAATGTATTATTCACTTCTAAGTTTTTATCTCAATCTACACAATTTTTTTTATAGTTCGTGTACTTGAAGAATATGGTACTTTTCGATAAAAACACATTTTTTAAATTACTTAAATTATTTGAAGCTTTTTGAAAACTATTATTCACTTTTAAGTGTCTAGCTCAATCTACACAATTTTTCATATTTTTATAATTGAAACAATTTTTTAGAGGCGTGTACTATACACTTGAAGAATACATTGTTTTTCAATCAAAACACATTTTTTTAAATTACTTAAATCATTTGAGTTTTTTAAAATAATATATTATTTACTTTGAAATTTCTAACTCAATCAACACAATTTTTTATATTTTAAAACTTGCAACAATATTTTTAGAGATCATGTACTATAAACTTGAACAATAAGATGTTTTTCAATCAAAACACGTTGAAGTTTCTAGCTACATCAGTACAATTTTTTATACTTTTAAAATTGCAATAATCTTTTTAGAGATTGTACACTATATAATTGAAGAATAAGTTTTTTTTTTTATCAAAGCAAGTTTTTTAAACTACATAAATCTTTAAAAGTTTTTTGAAAATAATGTATTGTTCACTTTGAAGTTACTAGCTCAATCTATGCAGTTTTTTATATTTTGAAAATTGCAACAATTATTTTAGAAATCGTATACCACATATACAGGGGCGGAGGTAGAAAATTAATTTAAAGGGGGCTAAGATAAACTCATCAATTAGAGAATTTCAATAAATATAAAAAAATAGAAAATTTAAATTAAATATAATAAAATTTTAAGGCTACTCCATATTTAAGGTGGGGATCAAACCCTCAACTAAGGGAGGATCAGACCCTTTCACTTAATCACACCCCTTGGGTTTTAATACAATAATAGATTCTTTATTGGGTACTCAAAAATATGTGTCATCTTATGAAAATTTTTAACTTTGAAGAATTTAATTGATGATTTTTTTTTAAAACTTTGAATGATTTAATCTGTGACACTTTTAGAGTGTGTTTGGATTAGTTGTGATTAATTATGAGAAAAGTTATGAAAAAAAATCGATTGTCTGAGACATAATCAATTTTTGTTTGGATATATTTGCTATCAGAAGTGATTTTTAAGTTGTGATTAGCAATTTTAAAACTTTTTAAAACAATGTCCAATTTTTAACTGAAGGACAAAGGTTGTGTTTGGGAAACAAGCTGAAATCTCAAGGTTTTTGGCTTTTGACTGTGAAGTTGGCTGAAGGTGGTGAGATTATAGCCGTGAAGTTAGTTTATTGGTTAAAATTGTTTGGTAAAATGGACTGTGTAATAAGCTGAAATATGTTAAATGACCAAAAAAGACAAATAATATTATATTAATATTTAATATAATAGTAATATCAAATTGTAGTGGGTATTTTGTGATTTTTAAAAATAAAGAAGGGAAATTTTGGAAGTAAAATATTGAAAGTTCATCCTTGGAAGCCAAAAGCCTCTTGGAAGAGCTTTGCAAAAGTTAGTTGCAAAAGTCACAATCTCATAGCCAAAAGCCTTATTTTTGTAATTACCAAACGACAACAAAGCTTTTTAAAAGGCAAAATCCCATAAAAAAAGCCTTCCCAAACATAGCCAAAAACTTTTTTCTTTGTTAAAAGATAATCAAAAGCTTTTGTAAGTATAAAATACAACTATTCAATATACATTAGAAAAAAATCTAATCCAAACATACCCTTAATCTTTGAATGTTCGGCACAAATCTTTTTGAAACCAAATTAGTGACACTTACGTCTTTTAAGAACTTAACGGAAGTTTTAGCTAAAAAATGAGAAAAATGTGAATTTAGTCCTCTAAATATTTATTTATCACTAATTTATTTTCTTAAGTATTTTTATCACCAAATTATTCTTTTAAAGATTTATCATGTGCAACTTAAAGGACTAATTTAATAATATTTTAAATTTTTGAAAGATATATTTAATGACAAAAATCTTTAAAAAAATAAATTAATGATAAATAAATCTTTAACGGATGTTTTCTTATAAAAAATTAGTGAGTGAATGAAAAAAGGATATGACAGGACTCGAGTGCATCTTTAATCCTAGATTAACCATGCCATCAGATATTGAAGTCAAAATTATTAAGTTAAGGAGAGGCCACAATAATATCATTTTACCAACATTACCTTACTATTACTATTACTACTAATCTACTATTAGTATATAGCGATAGAAAGCTAGGAACTTGGGAGTGGCCATGGCCACTTTATGCATCCCTTGGCTCCGCCAATGCATATATATATTTAAAGAATATGGTGTTTTTCGATTAAAACACGTTAAAGTTTTTAGCTTAATTAATATTATTTTTTATATTTTTAAAATTACAACAATTTTTAGATCGGAATGAGTTTTTTAAATTACTTAAATCTTTTGAAAATTTTCTAAAATAATGTATTATTCACTTTGTAGTTACTAGCTCAATCTATGCATGTTTTTATATTTTTAAAATTGTAATAATTGTTTTAGAGATAGTGTACTATACACTTAAAGAATACTCTGTTTTTTTTAATCAAAACGTATTTTTTAAATTACTTAAATCATTTGAAATTTTTTGAAAATAATGTATTATTTACTTTTAAGTTTCTAGCTCAATCTACACAATTTTTCATATTTTCAAAATTGCAACAATTTTTTTAGAGATCATGTAGTATATATATATATATATACTTACAGAATATGGTGTTTTTCTATCAAAAGGCGTTTTTAAAAATTGTGTTGATTGTTTGAATTTAAAAAAAATATGAAAAATTATGTAGATTGAGCTAAACACTTAAAAGTGAATAATACATTATTTTCAAAAAATTTTAAATAATTTAAGTAATTTTAAAAACATGTTTTGATCGAAAAACACTGTATTCTTCAAGTGTATATATAGTAAATGATCTCTAAAAAAATTGTTGCAATTTTAAAAATATAAAAAAATTGCATACATTGAACTACTTACTTCAAAGTGAATAATACTTTATTTTCAAAAAACTTCAAATAATTTAAGTAATTTAAAATATTTATTTTGATCAAAAACCCTTCTTCAAGTGTATACTTGATCTCTAAAAATTTTTATTACATTTTAAAAAATATAAAAAATTGTGTTTATTGAACTATAAACTTTAGCCCAATAGTGGTTGACACATGGAAGAGAATTGTAACTTAAGAGCTTGGGTCTGTTTATTATACATACTTATTTCTGATTTTTATTTAACTTCTTAATTTTAGATTTGTATAGCAAACGTCTAAATCAACCCAAACAATTAAAATTTTGCTAGTTTGGTAAAATTATAACTCTTCATTTGAGAGTTTTAAAAGGTCTAGCATGTGGCCACACCCAGTTAGTGACTAAGAAAAAAAAGTACTATTTTGGTCCTCTAACTTTAGAGTCTTATTCAATTCAGTCCTCTAACTTTTTTTATTCAATTTGGTCCTCAAAGTGTATAAACTGATTCACGTATACCCTTACTGTGAACCACCTGTTAAAACTTAACAATGACATCCTACGTGGCACCTAACATCATTATTTCTTTCCTACGTGTATTGGAATGCGTTTAGTAACTGGTTTAAGGGAGAGGCACATACAAAACGACGACATGATACAAAATGGAGATGTTTACTCTGACTCCATTACCAGACCTTTTGAGGGAATAGTTTCACCATTCATCTCTTACTGTCATTGAAGAGAAATTGATAGGGTTTCTCTATCTGGTTGAAGATTGAAGTGAAGAACGAATGTGGACCTTGGATTCAGATTGACTATTGAAGGTATGTTGAAAATGTTCACAACTTTGTGTGCATAACGTTTTTCATATTACGGTTTTTTTGGGTTTCTTAAACAAATGTTTTTTGATGGTCTTGACATGGGGTCGTTATTCACATGGTGGTCACTGTTTCCATTATTTTGTGTTATTTTAAGTACAATTGTTGTCTTTGTCTTTTTGGGTTAAGTTATGTTTAATTTTGAAAATGGGAAGATTTGTTATTGATTTGCACTATCAAGGAAGGTTTGTTGTGAAGAATGGAAAAACAACGTATGAAGATGGTGAATTAATTGAATGGGGTTTCGATGAAGATTTTTTGTCCTACTTTGGTTGCATTTCTAAGCTGGAGAAACTTGGGTATCCATCTATTAGTAAAATGAAGTATAAGATTAGTGGTGTAGCTTTGGAGCATGGCCTAAAGGAGTTAAGAGGTGATGAAGGTGTTGCTGAGATTAAGAGAGTTTCCAAGAATTTTGGGATTGCGCAGCTGTACTTGGAACACCCTATCTCTATACCTGAGATACTTGATATCCCTCTACTAGATTCCTCTGAACCAATGGCTCAGGTTGATGAAGCAGAGGTTGTAGAGATGGTAGAGATGGTTGTTGATGAAGTGGAGGTTGCAGACATAGTTGAGGTTGATGAGGTAGTGGTTGCTGAGGAACTAATGGATGGGGGGCAACAACAAGATGATGGCAGAGTTGATGAGGGTGATGTGACAAACAGGGAGATGGGTGAGGCTGACTCAGGACTTATACCAAAGATGGCTGAGATCTTTGCTGAGTTAATGGCAGAGTTGTATCCTGAGGATGTAGTTAGGGAAGTGGATGGACTTGGTGATGGAGTTGCTGATGGTGAGGACCATGAAATGGTTGAGGATTATGATTCTGCTTTTGACAGTGCAGAGACTGAATCCGTAGTTGAGTTTGGAGACTCTCCAGATGAATATGAAGATGTTAATCTCTTTCATAAAATGACTCGTGTGCCTGTTGTTTCTAGTGATATTGGAACATCAAGGACGTCTAAGAGGTTGAGGTCTGGACAGAGTAAGGAGAAGGGGGAAGGAAAAAGGAGCAGTAAGGAAACTACAACTAGGGAGAAGGGGAAAGGAAAGAAGAAGGCAAGGAAATTACATGTATGAAGAAAGGGAAACGGTAGAATAAAAGAAAGAAATCTAAGGAAAGTTCAAGTAAAGGGACTGAAAAAGAAGTTCCAAGGGGAAGTGAAGTAGGTGTTCCAGACACTCTTGATCTCGGTGGAGATTATGGATGAGATGAATTGGTTTTTGCAAGCTCTGATGAAGATGGGTTGCATACAAAAAGGAAAGGTTATCCATTCTTTAAGATGCCTAAGAAGATGGCTTATTACAAGTGGGAGTTAGAGACTTATTTTGCTTTAAATTCCCAATTTAAGGAGGCAATTAAGAATTATGCAGTTCATTTTGGAAGGGAGGTGAGGATTCAAAAGATTGATAAGAAAAGAGTTCGAATGGTATGCACAAAAGGGTGTGACTGGATGATGTATTGTGTTAAATTGCCTTATGAGGACACTTGGCAACTTAGAAAGATGAATGATAAACATAGTTGTACTAGGGAGTATAGGGTTAAGTTGTTGTCTTCAAAATGGTTGAGTCAAAATATACTGGATGGGGTGAGGGAAAATCCTAGCATCAAGGTGTTAGATGTAAAAAAAGAAGGCACATAGGGAGTGGAACTTGGGGATAACCAAATCCAAGGCTTAAAGAGCGTGGAGACAGTTGCTGAGATCCAATCAGGTGTGAACTATACATTTAGAAGTGGAGACAGTTGATGGGGCTGAGGAAAATGATCCATCGAAGAATATTTTCCAGAGGTTGTATATATGCTATAAAGGTTGTAAGGAGAGCTTTAAGAGGTGTAGACCCATCATCGAATTGGATGGATGCTTTCTTAAAAGGCCATATGGTGGACAACTCCTTGTAGCTGTTGGAAGGGATCCAAATGAGCAAATGCTACCAATTGCGATGGTTATTATTGAAGGAGAGAATAAGAATTCTTGGACTTTCCTGGAGTTGCTTATCTTTGATCTTGGGGGTCCCAATGTAGCAAAGACATATACTTATATCAGTGATCAACATAAGGTAAATGCAACATTTCCTAATTTACATATTTTTCATTTCATGTTAATTTTTATTTAAGTGCTCTGTTTATTCAGTTTTCCTCTTATCTTTGTACAGGTTTTTCTGCCTTTCATTGAGTCATTAATCCCAGGAGTGGATCAAAGGTATTGTGTGAGACACATGTATAGCAATTTCAGAAAGAAGTTTCTTGGGAAACAACTAAATGAGCTAATGTGGAAGGCTACAAAAGCCATATACCCACAAAAGTGAGAGAAATGGATAACAGAGATGAGGAAGGTTAATGAAAAAGCTTTCAAGTACCTGATAAAAACCCACCAAGGTTCTGGAGTAGATCTAGATTTTGTTTTAATTCAAAGTGTGATGTCTTGGTTAATAACATGGGTGATACTTTTAATAATATTATTTTGGGGCCAAGAACTAAGCCTATAGTGACAATGCTAGAAGAGATCAAAGTTTACCTGATGGAGAGATGGGCAGAGAATAGAAACAAGGTACAAGTATATGAAAAAAATATCATGCATAGGATCTTGACCTGCTTGCAAACCAATAAGGATTAGACAAAGTGGTGGCTCTGTAGGTAAGACTGACATTTAAGTAGTTAATTATTCAATTTAGCATATTTGATTTAGTCCTCCAACTATAATTAGTAGATTCACTTTGGTCCTCCAACTATAATTAGTAGAATCAATTTGGTCTTTTATATTATAAGTTTATATTCATTTTGATCCTGAACTGTTAACTGTGTTTATATCATGTGTTAGGATGGCTGAGGAAAACATTTTTGAAGTTATGAATATGAACATGGTGGGTGACTTGCATGGAATCTTGAAGCAAAAGAGTGCTCTTGTAGGGCATGGATGTTAACTAGAATTCCTTGCTCACATGCAATAACTTGCATGAACAAGATGCACATCAATCCTGAGGAGTATGTTCTCATCTACTACACGAAGGCAATGTATGCATTAATATATTGCAATATCATATACCCTGCAAATGAACATGATTTATGGCCTATATCTGACTCTCTAGATATTTTACCCCCACCAATCAAAAGGCAATTTGGGAGGCCAAAGAATAACATGAGGAAGAACCAAGATGAGCTAAATGACTAGATGACACAAGGGACATTGAGCAGAAAGGGTTTGCCTATGAGGTGCAGACTTTGTGGTGTTAGTGGGCATAATAAGAAAACCTGCCCACTAGCTCCTAGAGTAGACCCTCAAGAATAGCCTGCAAGTGAGACTCAAGTTGTTACTGGATCACAAGGACCGCAACCAACACAAGCAACACCGAAACCCCAACCAACACCAGCGCCACAAGCACCAGCCCTGCACAACAACCCGCAACAACACCCTCGTCAATAGTAGCAACTGCACCAAACACAGGGATATTCAGAGCTAAGCTGCAGCCAAGAAGATCTGTTAAGAAGGCCTAATTTGTGTGCTTTTGGGTTTAAGTATAGGGTTTATTGGGTTTGTTATAAACTTTTTTTTGGTTATGCTAGTATTGGTATTATATCTGTTAGTCGTTTGGTTTGTTAGATTTGAAGAATGCCACTTTTGTGTCTATTATATGGCATTTTGTGTCTGTTAATCTTTTGAAGCATTGCTTATTTTGGAAACATTTGTATCCATGAATTGGTATTGTTAATTATCTATTTCCTGGTGTTAATCTAGTGGAATTTCTGAAATTCCCATAATTTAATTCACAATACAATATATGACCGTAATTGAAACACGGAAACAACTATTATTACCGAAATTTCCATAATTGAAATGCTTCTCATATATTAATTGGGGAAACAAATTACATTACTCGTCATACATTAGATAACACCGTATTACCTAATAAAGCTTGCCAGATAAGGTTCAGGTAGCAAATATCCAAAGCAAGACGATACACAATACATTAACAAAAACACTTAAAACCAATAACCACCCCAACACCCTATTTCTTCTTCTGCTTTGCCTCAGGGAGTTCTGCAAATTCAGAATCATTCTTGTTTGCCTTAGCAGCAAATATGAAATCTCGTCGGTCTGCTCATCTTCGTCAAACCATCAAAAACAATCACATCCATCTCCAAACTGAAATCACAAACCCAAAATAAACTTGAAATAATTATTATGAATTTAATTGTTCCAATTGAAGCATAAATTGAATGCAACTAACCTGAAAATTGGCACATCCCCAAAAACATCTCCTAATGTTTTTCAGTGTCCTTGCAATGCGAAGATCAACCCTAATCCCACAATCACGCCACCGATTAAGCTCTTCTCATCGTCCTTGAGCTAGAGGCACTTGACATTTTCTCTTAATTTCGCAAAAAATTGGTTCATTCCATAAACCCTAATTTTGATTTGGGGCTAATTTGGAACAAAATTTAAATGAAGATGAAGATGAGGGCTTTCCCCAACAGTCAAGTATATGTAGAAAAGAGATAACAGCGTGAGGTGTCACATAAGATGTCAGTTAAATCATACTCTAAAGAAAGAAAACCAAAACAGTATTTTTGCAAAAAAAATAAAATAAAATTATCAGACGATAACCTAAGCTTAATGAGGAATGACATATTATGCACACTAGATGGTTTTGTTCATAAGCAACCTGGGGTAAGTAAAGGGCATGTTTGCCCTTAATTCTTAGTTAATATGTTTTTATTCACATAAAGGTTGAATATGTATTGCTACATTATTTTCTTGCTTTAAACATTTTTTTTCTACTTTGAATCAAATCCAGTTAGAATGTACGTCAACATTTCTTCGGCAGTGAAGAAGCGATGTCCAATGAATATGAAATTTCATGAACACTGCCAACATAGGCGTAATTACTATAATTTATACTAGTGCGCACCAAGAATATGAAAAAATCTCCAGTTGCATGGCAATAATTGATCAGAGTCGATAAATCATTGGCATTAAATTTTAAATGCAGAATACCAAGGAGATATTCCAAGATATTCTCAATTGCTGACATTCAACTTTAAATTCATTAATTAAATAATATACTATTATTTCAATTTCAAAAGCATAATTCTTTTAGATATTCTTAGTAAGCCATGGTAATCGAGATTATAAGGAGGATTTAGGTTGAGTACATAAGCATTCCTAATCTTTTTTTCTCTCTCCCTCTTCACTTTTCTTTTAACTATCTTCCCAAGTACCAAGAGAAAAAGGTATAACTTACAAAGGACTTGCTGCAAGAATCATCTAAGTTCTAACACTATCCAAAACGACAAACGTCACACAGACAAAAGTTTAACAAGCAAATAAAAGCAAATACATAGAGCTATTAATAATTTCTCAATAATTAAGCTATTACTAATAATTTCTCAATAATTAAGCTATTACTAATAATTTCTCAATAACTCAAAGCATACAGGCGGCCTGGAAGGCTCAAGCTTTACTTGATGTTAACTGCCTCAGATTGTACTTGGAAAATTCCTTATATTTTTCAATGACCCCGATCAAGCACACAGTCTGCGAAGCAAAAGAGGATGCATCAGTTCTATTACCAAAGTGATATAAAATATAAAGTTTGAAGTGAAAACTAAACAATATGGATGTTCTGATTCCTAAAATGGTGTGTATCAAAATGACGTTCAGCGTAAAAAGAAGAAATGCAATTGTAATTTTTCAAGGCGCATGTCAAAATTGTGGAAACCAAAAAGTCAAAATAAAAAAATTTGCCCTTAAAGAGAAGCAAGATAATGGTGTTTCTACAGCAAAAGCGAAAGTAGAAGCAGAAACCAAGTACTTTTTGACTGAAAAAAAATCTTTCTAATAGCTTTTTTATAAAATAATCTTATAAAAAAATGTTAACCAGTGCCTTTTAAGAATCCATAAATAAAAATATTTTATTGAAAATGTAAAATTTATTGCATTGAAAGTATTGAAACTATCGAATGCATATTTTTTCAAGTCAAAAATGTGTTTACTACACCTTAACAAGTGCCCTGAAGGCACTAGTTAATATAACCGGATGACCCCTTCTATAAAAGGGATTGTAAAAATGAAGGAAATGGAATAGCAGTAAATTTGAAAAGAAAAATGAAGGAACGTAATCTGGCAAATCAAGAAAAGCATTTCAGAAAACCAGGTAATGACTTGATAGTATTAATTAAGTTTCAGCCAGACAACAGCTTTCTTACCCTGACAATTTCAACTACTATGGTTTTATCAGGATTTTTTAGATCAACTTTGTGGGGTGCAGGAACAGACTTCGCCACAGCATCGATGATTTCCATCCTGTCAATACCAGTATTTGATCGGGCTTCATACAGTACAGCAAACTGCAAAAGAAAAAAACTTGTCAAGCTACAGACCAAAGGATCCAATCATTGAATGAACCAAAGCATAAGACTTTGATAAGCTCAAAACTGACCTAAGATAGTAGGAGTATATAACTTAACTTGTAAGCATAATAGAGTACCAAATTCCATTTTGGCAAAGTACCGGACACTGAATGTCTCAGAATTGCAATTTCAATTCTAATTCCGATAATTCATTCAGAACCATGAACATTGTTTGGATTACATACACGCAAAGTTATAATTGTAAAATCGAATTTTCGTAATTTTCATTGTAGCCCTAATTGAAATTCTGAAAACATAAAAAAAAAAAAATTAAAAAATAATAATAATAATAATCTAATTTCATTACAGTAATAGTGGCAAGGAGTAGTGGTGGTAAGCAGAAGTTGATATGGCACCAGTGCTAGCAGAGGAAGGCAATTTAAGTGGAACTGATAATGGCAACAGTGGCACATATGATGATGGCCTCGTGGTAATACTAACACAGTCACGATGAAAATGGTGGTAATATAGCATTGAATTTAAACAGAAACATGCAAAGTTCATCTTTTTAAAATTTTGCTTTCTCAGTGCGGGTTCAGAATCAAGGGGGATGTTATTTGGTTGTCTTTCAAATCATAAGGAGTTGAAATTCCAATTATACATGCTATAACAAACAAGAAATTTAACAATTTGATGGCTCAATTTCTAATTTCAAAGTTAATTAAGACAACTAAGCACTGAAATGGAGCCTCAGTTATTTCATTCATAAGGCATAAAAAAGAAATGACCTTTCCCACCATTTCGAGTAATTAAAAAGTTCCCACGTGACTTGTCTGTGATATTTAAGAAAAGTTCAGTTCTTGAAAGCAATGACAAAAGGTGAGTTATAAAATGGCGCATTACATGAAAGAAATATGTCCAAGCATGGATAGTTTTGAGAATTTTTTAGTAAAGCTAATTTTCCAAGAGGGTTCCCAAGCTTTGCAAGGGTGCAAGCTAGTAGTCATTGGGTGTAGAAGTTGGTCCACTAGGAGAAAGAATAACTGTTTAATATGGTAAATTTTCAACCAATCCTACTCAGCGAATATTACGATATTAACAATGGCAGCATAGGTTGGTTTGGAATGCATGTTCAGTAGAGAATGTAATATGAGGTGAGAGACAACAATGCTCAGTATTTACCTTGTGAGGATTTTGAGTTTCCACAGGAAAGTAATGTTCCACAACAGGCTTGATTGCTTTTGAAATTTCCTCCTTTGAAGCATAACATGTGACTTCGATTGGCAAAATTCTCAAAATAAACCTAGAATCAGTCAACACTATGTCAGTGTTTCTTCTGTGAATGTTCTATTTTTATATGATGAAAACTACAAATATACCTTGACATATGTTTCCTTGTCGAGGCTGCTGATGTCACTATCTGATGAACTATATTCTTGGGACCTAGGTCTCCATCTTTCTTCCGCATTTGAACAAATACTACACCATTACAACCAGAGTCAAGCTTGACAAAGCGCCTCTGGAAAGAGAAAAAAAAAGACTCAGCAAAAAAACTAACAAATACACAAATGAAAGGGGAAAGGAAAAACAGAACATATTCTAGAGGCAGATGTCGGCATTAATTGCATAAATATGTTTGTTTGCTTCTGAATATGCCATATACGTATAGGCCGTAGGAACTATGAGAAGAACAATTGAGTCAGCAGATAGGCAACAAAATGATTGAGAAAAGCCAGAATATATAAGAAACACAAGATCTTTGTGTTAAGCTTTTCAAAGTAACAGGATAAAATAATATATCGAATACAGGTCGAATCAAAACACCTTATTCTTGTCTCCAAGTTCTCTGATTTCTGCTTCAATTAACCTATCAATGGAATTTTCTACCACCTTGCTGCTCATATCACATGATGGCACATTTGTTTTGCAGCACGGTTTCACAGCAGGTGGCTCATCAGCTGCCTTTGTTATAGTCTTAAGATTGTCAGTGTCTCCTTTATCATCATTGGCTTTATTATCTACTGCCTGAGTGTGCAAATCATCAACTTTATGGGGATCTGATTTTTCACCAGCACCATTGTCATGACTGGCATTGCCGTCTTTAGAAGTATCCAGTTTAGGCTTTTTGCTTCCCTTTTCCTCCTCTCCCTCCGGCACCTCCTCCTCCCCATTATCATCATCCTCATCATCATCACTACTAGAAGAATCAGAATCTGCAAATGTAATTTTTGTATTTAAAGGTTTTTTTGGCAACTCTTTTACACTTGAATGTTCCCCATCAACCAGGTCTTCATAAAACTGCAATAAAAATCAGAACAAATGCATGATATAACTTTACCAAAATAAAAACAACAACAACAACAGTAATAACAACAACAGTAAAAATAATACCACCAAATGAAAAATACAAATTAAACAATCAACTGAGAAAATATTCGAGCCCAAACTACTACTCCACCTGAAGAACAGGAGAAAATGATGGAAAGAAAAGAGCTAGGACTACCCTACAGCCCCTGTCTTCTTCAAACGATACACTAAACTGACACTAGAAACAAGTAAAGGGACAAGAAAAACAGCTAGGACTAACGGAAACCTGTGTTTGACTAAATTGAGATCACTAAGTGTTATTTAGTAATTGAAGACGAAAATTCATGGATTTATTATTAGTGCAATTCTTCATGTAAAACTTTTTTTTTTAAATTCTTAATGCAATTTTTCAAGGTATTTGAACACTTGCATTTTGGATACACAACTTAATTAAGCATTTATCCCGTAAGTTTGTATCAATCGAAAGCTTATTTACATGTAAAATTGTGTAACTTATTTAAATAAGCTAAAATCATCTTATTCTAATAAATTCTTCCAAAAAACTCATGAAAATAAGTTGAAAACAGCTTATAAGGACCACGATAAACTCTTTTCATAAATTGCGCTTAAGTCTCCCAAATGACACCTTAAACAGAATGAGAGAGACTAAGTGTCTTCTAGGATAGAATCTTCATAAAGTACTTATAAAATTACACTAAGGCGGTAAGCTGCTATCACGAAAATTTACATTAATTTCTCAAAAAGATGTTGCTTGACACAGCTTCATTATAGGCACGAAAAGAGCTTTTTCTAAAAATCAGAACATTTGTTACTTCTTCTACAAAAGTTAATTAGAAACTTAGAGTAGTTGTATCCAATCAGACTCTAAACAAATTAGGTCAGAGTAAAGAGGAATTGCAACGCTGCGTGTTAAGAGAAAAGGAAAGAAGATATCATACGGATTCAAGAATATTGAGAGCTTCACGAGAGGCTTGGTGCTCTCTGCCTCCGTCGCAAGTGATGAAAAACCCTTGCACGCCAGGGTGCAATGGGTACGAACCCTTCTTCTTCACTGGCTTCTGAAAAACCAACGAAAAAATACAAAATTAGGCTCAGCAAAAAAATAAGAGAAACTTGGAAAAGCAGAAGAGAGAGCGGAGAATAGAGACGTTGTGAGGAAGATAGCGCTTTCTCTTCTTGCCACCGGCGGCGGCGGCATCGGGTTTACCCTCGGGCGCCATAGCGGTTACTACTCACTAGCACACGAACAAGTCACCAAAGACACGAGTCCACGACACCGTGTAGTGATCTCACTAGTTGAGTCATGACTCATAATGAGAGTGAGTGACTATTTTTTATGCGGTTATGATTTTAAAATAAATAAAATTATCAAAAAAATAAATTTCAAATAAAAATAAAATTGAAAGGAAAATATATAATTCAATTTAATTGAATTTAATATTTAATCATAATAAATTGACCTAATTGAGAAGATATTGATAAGATATGAGTAAAAGATTATTAAAATTCTTATCTTTCATAATATCTTATTTATTTTTCCCTCATTTTCTTGTCATATTATTTTGGAATAATTACGTCAATATTTTTTTATGCCCTTTTTTTATTTTTAAAAATATATAAATATAAACTCTCTTAAAATTTTAAATTCAATTACACTTATTTTTTCAAACATTACATTTAATTTTCTGAAGTTTGAAATTTTATAGACTTATTCCTAAAGAGAGGAGCAAGTGTAATTTTAAAATTTTAAAAAAAATATAACACGCATAAATTTCAGATGAAGTTGGTGTAATTAGTCTACTTTTTTATCACATGTTTTTTACAATATATAACTAAAAAGCTTATGTAAGTTTTTAGTCCCTACAAAATTGATACTTTTGTGTTTTAATCCTACAATTTTTATTTTGGTCTCTTTAAAAAATATGATAAAAAAAACCTTAACATTAGGGACTAAAAATAAAATTTTAAAATTAAGTTAGACAAAAAAAAATTATAGAGACTAAATTAAAAAATTTATCAGTTTTGCTAAATTAAAAACAAGAGTTTTAAATTTTGTTGAACAAAAAAAATATAAGCACTAAAATAAAAAAGTATCAATTTTATTGAGATTAAGATATGTGGAAGTATCACAAATTTTAGAAAGAAAGTGGAGTGCGTAGCTAACATTTGTGAAGAGAAAGGTGATGAAGAAGTTGAAAAGAATCTAAATCTAAACACATAAAATAGATCATCTTCTATAAATCCTTTCTTCAGCCACTATCTAGCAAATTCTTAACTCTTGATCGATCCAAGCTCACAAATCAAGATAGTGAAAGTGCAATGTGTGGCTATGGTTTGTGCTGTAGACAAAATAGTGATGGAGAGATTTGAGAGGGGCAATTTTAACGTACATCACTTTTTAAATGAGGTATGGTATACAACATGAAAATATGTTAATAAAACTCAATTGAAAATATTTAAAATAATAATAAATTATGTATTTTGTATGTATGTATATCTCTTTTATTTTTTTATTTTTTTGTTATAATTAATTAAATAATATCATGATTTGTGTATGATATACCACTTTAAAAGTGGTGAATGTTAAAATCCACTCCAGTTTAAAGAAAAAAAATAAAAGAGGTATACATACATACAAAATACACAATTTATTATTATTTTAAATGTTTTCGATTAATTTTTGTATAAATTTTTTCATGTGATATACCATACACCACTTAAGAAATGATGCATATTAAACTGCCCGACTTAAGATGATCTAAATTAAAAAACATGTGCAACTTTATCATATTAAGATAGTTTAAATGGACGTTCTTCTAAAATCAAAGTATTTAACTAGTTATTGTATGCCGATAAAGAAACAAGGTCTTTGTTGTATATTGATTATAAAACTTGTAGATTTTTTTCTTCTCCTTATGAAAAAAAATTCGTTTAAAATCTCTTAAATATATAATATTGCACGTGTTAATAAAATAATTTAAAATATTATTATTGATAGGATTTTGCCTTTTTTTTAAGAAAAGAAATGTCGTTTAAACTTACTTTGAAGTTTTCAATTTAAATTCAAAAATCTAAAATTCTATAAAAGAAATTGAAAAGCACTATTTTAATGATCTTGTAAATAATCTCATCCAAAACAAATTTATTGGAAGTCATTTTCATTATGAAATGTTAAAGAGGAAGATAGATAATGTATTGACAAAAAAAAGAGTACTCTTTTGAATAGAAAGGTAGATAATGTATTTTGGGTAAAACATTTTACTCTCCAATTTAAAATTATATTAAAAGAAAAGCACAAGAATAGTAAAAATTGATTTTGATCTCTAATTTTGTAAGACTTCTCACTTTAAGGTCATCTCACTTTAATTTTTGTTAAACTAATATGACAGATTTTTGTATATTAAATTGGTGTGTACAATTTTGTATACAAACAATACGAAAATTAGTATAAATAGTTTTCTTACATAGTCAAAAACAGTGTTGTAGGGAAAAATATGTAAAAAATAAGAATTAAAATAAAAATTACTTTTTCAAAAAATAAAATTGCTTAAAAGATTTTTTTGGTCAACCTAAAAAGATTAAAAGACACAAGTCAAGGACCCTATGTTTATACTGGGTCAGTTATTTAAACTCGTACTCAAACCTATACTAGTCAACATAGTTTGATATAATTAATATAATTTGAATCCTTAAAACATAAAATAATTTTCAAGGATTTAAACCCTAACTGCATAAAGAAAAAGAAATAGTAAGGTATGTTTCTACTAGTAGGGCAGGGTCATCAAAAGAAATAATCAGAACCATAACGGTTAACCTGGTAAATCAGTAATGTTTCAGAAACTGCTAGTGAAAACCGGAGGTAAAACATGCATTAAGCACACTTCAATATTTCATTTTCTTTCTAAGGAAAACAAGAGTTGTGAGCAATTTCAAGCTTCAATCAGATACTCTTAAAATCCCTAATACTATTGAATTACATCCAAAGGATGATCTCAACTATAAAGAGTGAACGCCATCAAACACATTGAGGGAAATAAACAATGTAACAATTATATCAATGAACGCAATTGATTAAAGAATAGACAAAACTTTCCTTTATACAGAGATATTTAATTTAATATGGAGAACAAATTCTGATCTACAGAGGGTTGTATGTATATGTATAATATGTTTATAGCAGGTGTACCCTATCCACATTTCAGGATGAATAAGAAGCAGCAAGCAATGCAGTTCCAATGCCGGATCCATCTTCAGTGACCTTTAGAACAACATGCTTAGCGATATTTCCCCCCAGTATTTCGTTCAAAGCTTCACGGAAGTACTCCCTAAACAACGCATAGCTAGAATACAACCCTCCTTCAATTGCCACAACTGTTCTTCTCATTTTCATAACATTTCTACTCCGTCCGCCTGTGATGCCTCTACTCCCATCCCTACCGATTTTCTTCAAGATACCAACAATGCCAGCAGCTGCTAATCGAGCTGCTCTACACGTCACCACATCGCACACCCTCACCACAACTTTTCTTGCCTTCAAAGGAACCTCCGGAATCTGAGACAAGCCATATCAGATATAAAATTATTCTTAGACTAGTTATAGCAGAAAGGACACTTGTTTAGGGACTGATTAATGATATGGTGTTTGACTTGTTTACCTCAAAGATTTCATTCATGATTCTTGCTACTTCTCTCAAGTCAGGCGAATTATCCTCATGCATTTCAGCCATCAAAGGAGTGCTGAAATTCCATCATGAAATAGTTAAAATCTAAATCAAACCCCAGATTCATCAAAGAACAATTGAGCATGGAACAGTGTTAGACTTGGTAATATACAGACAATTCCGGAAACAGAATCATAACTTATAAATCTCAATCTCAAAGAAAACATATCCCAACCTCAAATAAAACATATCATCTTAGCATAAGCCTAATGTTCTCATTAAGAGCAATTTTCCGTTTACCTCATATTCCAGAAAAAATACAAAGTTTAGTGTTGCAAAGATAACATATAATACCGGCATAACTAGGAAACAACATGAGAATGCATTGTTTCCAGAGATATGCTAGGCAATGGGAACAAAACAATAACATAATGATGAGGATCATCAAGTGACATATTGGGTCACGGATCTTAGGAATGACCAAATCACCAAAAACGGATTAGATAGACACTTTAATATCAAATAAAAATATATCTTCAAAAATTATTGAATCATATACACATTCGATTTCAATTGTTAGAAAATGACTGAGATTCAGTGCACACCTCAATATGAAAGGCATTGAAAGCTTGGGAGAAATAGGTCCAAACATATCAGACTCCAATGACATCCTGAGAATGACTCTCCTCACAATATCACCAAGATACATTCCTGATATCATTTTTTCAAAACCCTGCATCCAAATCTCCAAAAATTTAACCATGAAAAATCATGCAATATGAGTCATTAGATGCAAAAGCTACTAACTTGATCATTTGGATTAGGGCTCTGCGCATCTAAATCAATGTCATAAGGAGTTCTTGGTAAGTGAGATGACCAAAAGTTTCCCCATTCCATATTGACAACCTAAAAATAGAAGGTTATAATAGGTTCAAAGCCAAACCAGACAAAAAAAGGGAAAAGACGAAAGAGCAATACCATTCGTCCTGATGTTGCAAGAAGACCCTGACACTTGATAACAGCATCAATTCGTTCCAAATAGCAGGCATTCGTACCAGTACCAATTATAATCGCAGCAACAGTATCTGCATCATGATAATGTCCAAGAGCTAATGTTCCAACAGTGTCATTTACCTATTTAAAATGAAAAGGAAATCATGTTTAAAGTAATACAAAAAGAAACAAAAAGGACTTCTTCTGCATGACAACACATTTTTTCTGCACATGTAATTAGGGTAACAAGAAATTGCAATTACACAATAATGTAATTTTATTTAAGTTTCACCATTTATCTTCCAGTCCAGGAATACAGAATTTAAAGGTAAAAAATAATAAATTTAATTTGTGCAAAAGTAGCAATTTCTTCAACACACACAGACGTTCTTACATATACATCGGTTTAACTATTGTACGACATAACTCAAAAATCTCATAAGAACATAAAATATGTTGTCAAAAAGCAATGAAAAAACTTAAACATCCCAAAAGAACATTAAATATGTTGTCAAAAAGCAAAAATCAATAACGCTAGGAGCAAACTTAAAAAATCACAAGACAATCGAATCAATGGTGTAATTTAATTATTACAAGGCAATAACTTTTGGTCATAAAAATGAGAAAGAAATATAAATCATAACGGTAGGAAAATGAAACTACTTCCTTACCAAGGCAGCTACTCGCACATCTAGGCCTTTTCGTGCCAATGCTTCCTGCAAACAGGCTGCAACATCTCTTCCTACCTGACAACAAGCATTTTTGCTCTCACTAATATATTAATATGGCTTTAATATTTATTTAAGCAGTAATAGGGAAAAACCAAGTACAACTTGGACTTGAAAGTCCAATGACTAACCATATCAACAATGGAAAACCCTTTTGTCCATTTGATTAAAATGCCAGAGGAAACCGACATTTGTTTCACAGGAAAGGAGAATGTAAATCCAAGTTCCTTTCTATCCTGTGAAACATTGGAACCATCTCCTTCTTTGGCAATGAATTTCTTCAATGAAGACGCAATAAAATCGAAGAGATCCTGCAAGCAACAAAATCAATTAAACTCAACAATGTTATAGGAATAAGCAAACACCAGATAAAACAAAAAATTTATAGTTTCAATTAAGTCACCTCGCTTGTGCTATTCATTAAATGCAGGGGAATAGGTTGTCGCTCTACTTCGTGCTCCAAGACTGAAGATGGTTGACCACTTAAATGAACCCGTAAGACCCGGAAATTTGTACCCCCAAGATGAAGTGCGTAATATGTTCCCCTCTCAGTACTGAAAAAACGGAAGAATATAAATATATCAAATCAGTAAAAAATGAAGGCATTGATCGCAATGTGCGTTCATAGCATCACTTTGTGAATCCTTAGACACAGTAACGCTCAAAATAGGTATAAATGCATTCACACAACAATAACCTATGGATTCTACGAATAAATCTTAGAGCCTTCAGATTGCATCAAGTATTGACACCAATCATGCATCACATTGTTGATTTTTCAAACCAACATAGTACACAAATCATTTATTGGATATTGAAAAAACCGTTGATGTTCAAACACATGAAATTCCCAATTCAACAAATGCGGCTCATAAACTTGAAAACAACATTCACCAAAAGTAAATGCACATAGGCGCGGAAGTATGTACGGTAGGATAGAGAATAGAGAATAAACAACAACTTCAAAATCAAGAAATTAGACAATAAACATAGAACATTGAAATTACAAGAACATTAAAAGAAAACAAGCCAAAAATAGGGAAAACTCAAGAAAGAGAAACAAAATGACATAGTTGAACAAAAACACCAAATAATGAAAAGAAATATTAACATCCATAAACAAAGAATTAAGAGACCAGATGCTCATCACCTTCCAACTTCAAGCAAGAACATAATAAAATCACATGGTAAGTCGCGCAGAAGACCCATCACAGTAAAAAACTATGAATTTCATTCAATGGCACAGTTAAGGAAAAGAAAGGGGAAAAGAATGTGATCCGAATAGGGCAAAGCAGAAATGAATACCCATTAGGGAGATTATCAACGAAGGTGACAAGCATTTTGAGCTTAGAACCACCTTCCGAAGCCAAACCGGCGTGCATCTCCACCGCCATAGCATCCACCACCTGCTTCAACCTCGCAACACTCGTCTCGCATCCTTCCTCTAGTTCCCTCAACACATTCACCACTTTCTTCCATTTCCTCCTATTCTTGACTCTTCGCCCGACCACCACCGCCGCTACTGCACACGCCGTCACTGCTGCAGTCACCGCCACTCCGACAACCGCTCTTCCCATATCTCCGATCAATCAACACCACGTCGTTTGATGCCGCTTCCCCACTCTCCTCCGATTGCTCAGCATCATGAAACGTTGTCGTTTAAACCTGCACGCGGTCGTCGAAAACTCTATGTGCGAGCTAATAGATAGAAAGACAGTTCAATAATTACGATTGTGCTCCGGCGAGGCGAAAATCGCCGGCAGTAGGGAAAGCGATTCTCCGGCGAAGGGACTGGAAAAGTGCATATGAGAGAAAGAGAGGGACGCGGCGGCTGGTACTAGCTTTCGAATTAGGAAGTGTTGGAAGGAGGACCGGTATGGGAAACTTTTATAAGGGTGGCGAAATGACAGATTTGCCCTCGGACAGGTTCGGAAATTTCGGATTTGTCACGGTATTTCTCTGCGATCTTTTTACCGTTTATGACGGATTTTGAGGTTAATGACAACTTTGGCTATTTTTTTTCATATTCTTTTTCGTCCATTCTCTTTCTCCCATTTTTACTGTATCCCACAATATATCACATGCAAAATATCCATATTTGACATATATTGTGTCTCGGATGATGGGTATTGCTGCTTAATTTTTTTTATTTGTTAATATAAAATCACTGTTTTAATACAAAATTTGTGATGTGATGTGATTAAAAAATAGGTTTTTCAAAGATTCTTTACATTTTTTTTAAAAAAAAAATCAACCAGAAAAAATAAATAACTATAAACTTTTAAATGAGTCATTAACTCATTATTTTGTTCTTTTTTTCAGTAAAAAAATTGAAAATGTCATATAGGTGATTTAAAAGATTGAAATGTCACCATTTGAGATGTCACAAATATGCTCTTTGTAATTAAAGTATCAAAGTATTAATGACATTTAAAAGACTTATACATTCTTGTGTGATACTATTTTTAACTATGTTTTATAAATGAGAATAATTAAAAGATTAAGGGTATAATTGGATATATATTTTCGATGCTGGTTAAAGTGTCATAGAATGTGAAATTTCAAATTTTAAAAAGTTGCATGTGAAAGGAAGATACTGCTTCGCTTTCATTCAGTTGTCGTTATCTAATATCCTAACATAAGTTAACATGCATAGTAGCAATTTGAATCTTTTAAAAAATTATTTGATTGCAAAATATTTTGAGAACTTATCCTTTGACACGTCAGACTTTAGAATATTAAAAGATTAATGACATTTAAAAGACTTATACTCCTATTATGCTATTTTTAACTACAAAATTAGTATAATTGGATACACATTTTCAATGTCAGTTAAAGTGTCTCGAAATTTGAAATTCCAAATTCCAAAAGGCTGCATGTGAAAGAAAGATATTATTTCAGTTCTGTTCAGTTGTCGTTATCTGATACCCTAACGTAAGCTCACATGCATGGTACGTAGCAATTTTTTTTTTTTTTTTGGTTCATAGGAAAGTAGAACAACTAGGAATCGAACCCGGTACCCACACACGCATGTCCTCATGCGCTCACCAACTGAGCTACATGACTGAGACTAGCAATTTGAATCTTTTAAACAATAATTTGATGGCAAAATATTTTGACAACTTATCTTGTGATATATCAGTCTTAGGAATATTAAAGGATTAATGACATTTAAAAGACTTATACTCCTATAATGTTATTTTTAACTACGTTTTATAATTGAGAATAATGTAAAGATTAAAGGTATAATTGGATACACATTTTCGATGCAGTTAAAGTGTCTTGAGATGTGAAATTCTAAATTCCAAAAGGATGCGTGTGAAAGGAAGATATTGATTCAGTTTTGTTCAGTTGTCGTTATCTTATATCCTAACGTAATTTCAAAAGACTTATATCACGCAATTTGAATCTTTTAAACAACTATTTGATGGAAAAATATTTTGAAAATGAGAACATACATTCAAATTATGGGAGATACCAGGCTTGTTTGTTTATAAATTTAATCAAAACTAAAAATATTTATTTCTATTGGATTGGTATCGATTTTTGTACATCAATAATATTGACCATTAATTTTTATGTTAATTTGTGTGTTTTTCACTTCTCATTTTATTAAAATCTAAACCAAACAAATCCACACCTTGTTGGAAGGAGAACCTACCTTAGATGCTCCACTTTCAAGATTGCAATAATAACATATCTCATTGTGGATGAATATAGGACAGGTCACTTGACATAAGTCTAGTCTACATTAAGTTTATGTTAGGCTAGACTTATTTATTAAATATATCAGGCTAAAATTTTCTAAAAGTCTAATTAATTAAACAAGTCTTGTTTAAGATTTTACGTTATATATTCAAAAATCTTTTTAGGTTTAATAGGTTATCTTATTTAAATAATAATAAGATTGATAAAAATAATATCATTATACATGTTATTGTTATTATTTTTTTAAAAAAAAATTATGTTTATGATTATATGTTTATTTTTATCAAAATTTTAATTCACTAGTATATGTATATTTTAAACCGATTAACTTACTTAGAAGTATATTATTTTCAAATAATTTAAAGGATTTTGTTTATAAAAAATTTAAACTCAGCACATAAAAATAGTTTATAACAAATAACGTGTCAAATTCAATCTACCAATTTAAAAATTTAGGTTATTTTTAGTAACACTAGCTAGCTTATAATTTATGACTTATAACTTATGGCTTGTGACTTTTATAATTTTGTAGACGTGTTTAATAAAATTAGTTTATATTTGTTAAATGACTTAAAGGATATATAAATATTTTTATAAAGTAAATATGTAATAAAAAAATTTAAGGATAATATAAATAAAAATAAATCATTAAAAACTAGTTTTTTTATAACTTATAATCTACTTTAAATAGCTTTTGATAATCTATTAGCTTAAAAACTGAGTATAAGCTTATACTCACTCTGGTTTCATATATATTTATTAAGTGAGTAAAACAATAATAATAACAATTATATTGATTCTATTCTAATTACTCCTCCGTTATGTTTCTTAACGTGGTATAGAGCGGTATTATCTATCGTAACTCTGCCACCATAATTCCGCAACTAATTCCCAAAACATGAAACTTTTCGTAGTTAATAGCTTTTTTTCTAGTTTTTCAAATCTTATCCTCGAATCATATTTTTAAACAATAAACAACTTTACATTCATCTCAAATATAAGTAAAACTAACAAATTTCCCTATAATTAATAATAAAATTATAATGTTTTATTTAATTTTTTTCAATATGGTGAAATATTTTTCTCTTATAAAATAAAAAATAGTTTGAAAGATAATATTTTTGGTAACAAGTTTAAAAAATTAATTTACATTTTATATAAAATAAAAAATATCAAATAAAGTTAACTAATTTTCTTTAAAAACATAAATCAATTATGAATTGCTTATATATAAAACCAGGAGAATAGTTATTAAGGGTCCGTTTAGTTTAAATTTTAGTAAAATAAAAATTGAAAAATACACAAATTGAAATAAAAATCAATAGTTAATATTATTGATGTACAAAAATCGAGACGATTCAATAAAAATAAATATCTTTCACTTTTTTAAAAAAAATTGATCAAATCAAAATTACAAACAACCAGACTTTAAGTTGTTAAACACCTTTGCAAAGTAGATTAATGTTAAATCTTTCTAATAAATTCTTCTATAAATTTTTTCATCCATTTAATTTTGACAAGTATCAATTATCTTTAAAAAAGTAAATAATTAATAGAAAATAAAAAAGCTTATCATAATTAAATGGATAAAAGAATTTATAAAAAGATTTATCTAAAAGATTTAACATTTTTCGAAGAAAGTATAATTTGACATATTAGTACTCCCTCCGTTTTCAAATATAAGCAAATTTTTTCACAATAGTATGTTTTTAAATATAAGCAAAACTAACTATATTCACTTGTATTTAATGAAAATTTTTCTATTATATCCTCCACTCAATTCACTCTCTCATTTATTAGAGTGGTTTTGAAGAGGAGAGAGTAACTTAATGGAGGGTAATTTAGGAAAACAAATTAACTTTTTGATAGATTTAAAAAAAATTAAATGAAGCTAACTAATTTTCTTAAATAGTGTGAGATAATTTTTTGTGCTTATAATCGAAAATGGAGAGAGTAGTTTTAAGTTACGGAGCGCAAGTTAGTAATTGAAGTAGTTAAGTAGCACATTTTCATTAGGAATTCCACACGCAGATCAAGAAAATGATCCTGATTCAACGTTCAAAATACAAAAAACAGAAGGGAAAGACCGTTAATGTAATCGGTGGGTTTGGCTCACTGCCTCAGCAGAGCACACTGGTCCTCACTCGTCTTCTATTTTCAACTCTCAAGCGAAGAATGCATTTTATTAAATAAACAAATAGTATATATTTATATTGTTCAGAGACAGCTTGCCATTTTTTTATAGTATTTTATTTAAAATTTAAAGAAAGAAAAAAGAGAAGAAGAATGAGACAGAAACGGCGACGGTAGCTGCGTAATTCGCCTCCGTACAGTACCAGCTGGCCTCCGCTAAGTCCAGCTGTGACTGCCCTCACAAGCACATCTCAAGTACTTTTTCCATTCCTATTTATTTAAATAAAATAATATTATAGTCTCCTAAAATTTATTCTTTTTATCCAGAAATATTAGTTATTTTAAAAAATTTTAAATAGATTAAAAAAATAATTAATTTTTATAGAATCTAACAAAAAGTGTATATTTTGAGGTTTACTCAATAGTTATTGGCTATAAAAATAATAAAAGTGGAAAAAGTTAATAAATATAGCATTGATAATGTAAATGTGACAAATATTTTGAAACAAATTATTTTTACTGAAATGACTAATATTTCAGAATGAGGGAGTACTCTCTTTAGAATGATTTAAAAGCAAAACAAAAAAACATTAAGTTTGTTGTTTTAAAATATAAGCAAACTACAACTACTTTTACATATTTTAATGTCTTTATTCCTTAAGTACCATAATTTGATTGACATTTGACTTTTTAAATAGAGAGAATAAATATGATAGGTTAATTTGTTACATAGAGTTAAGCATTTGCTTGAAAACAAGAAAATTAAATGTGTTTAACTAATTTTCTTAGTACATGTAAGTTAGTTTTTTTGTTTATAAATCATCCCAGAGAGAGTATTATGCTTATCATCTTATTATCATATTACGGTATGAAATTAAATATACTTTTATCTTGAAACTATAAAAAACATTGAAAACATTTTTTAACGAGTAAATAAAAAGATTTGTAGAAACATAAAATAGGAATATTTAAAAGGTTTTTTTGACCTGTGCAATATTGTACAAGTTAAAAAACTATAAGTAGAAAAAAGTTGTTGGAAAAAAAAAATTAATAAAATTGAGTTTAACATGCAATTAATACTGTGTGTTATTTCTAATTAAGATTTTTTAACCTGTGCAATATTACACAGGTTAAAAAAACTCTATTTAGTATTTAGAATTACTCATTTAAATATTCACTTAAATAGTAGTAAAAAATTGTTATACCAAAAAAATAGTAGTAAAAATTTACCTTTATTCAATTGTTCACTTAAATTATTTAAATAATATTAATTATACTTTTATTAATTTTATTATTTTGTTTACTTAAAATAGTAAATTATTATTTTATCATTGGTTTAATAAAATAAAAAGAGATAAAAAATAACACAGGTAACTTATTTACTTTTTAATACAAAAAATAGTCACATTTTTTAATATGCATAATTTAACTTCAAGTAAAAAATTAATAAGTAAAAAGTTAAATAAGCTTAAGAACATATGGTGTATGGGAGTACATGGATTGGTATAGTTGTTAAATATTTAAGTCTTTTAAGTAATTTTTTTTATAATTATGGGTTTTTATACCTTTAGGATGAGACTAATCGCTGCGTGATTGGCGTTGGCTCTGGAGAATTTTGCATAAGTAAGATTCGAACACGGGTTCCACTTCGAAGGGATTTATCATCGACTATCAAAAAGAGAATACTCTTGATGTAAAAAAAAAACAAAGTATTATCCTTTCCGGCATAAATAGGATTTGCTCTCCCAACTTATAATTTTTTTAATGTTTTGTTTTGTTTATAAGAAAGTACAATAACTGGGAATTGAAACGATACTCATACATATATGTTTATATGTGCTCACCAACTAAACTATATGACTGGGATGTGCATTATATGATTTAGTATAATGTATTTTTCTTCTTTTATTGTAATTCTTATTTAAACATTTTTATCTTTAAAAATATTAACAGATAAAATTAAAGTATTATTATATACTATATATTATTAAAATATTTAAATAAAAATAATAAATTGATAATAAATAAAATTAAGTAACAAAAATCTCACCATGCACATCCTACCATTTAGGTACCTACCAAAGTTTAAGAATTAGTACCATTTAAGGTGTGAGTTTTACACTCTACTTAGTATTAGCGGTATTTTTTTATTGAAGGCTGAAAATTAATTTTTTGAAGTATAAATATCATTAAAGTGAATTTTTACCTTTTTTCAATACAAACGATTATGATTCAAACATTTACCAACATTTTTAAAAGATCCAATAAATAGCAAAAAAAATAATCATCTACTAACTAGGTTAGACTTTATTAGTCTCTTTGCCTATGTTTTAAACATAAATGAAATCAACTAATTATTAAATTAATATTTATTTTTTATTTTTTACAATCATATTTATCTCCATATAATAAATATGATTAGAAATAATTTAAAAAAATGAAATTATTTTTATGAAACGAGAAAAACTAAATGAGTTTAATTAAGAGTATGCTTGGATTAGCTATGATTAATGGTGTAAATAAGCTTTGAAAAACAATCGATTATCTTAAATATAATCGATTTTTGTTTGGATATATTTACTGTCAAAAGTTATTTTTAAGATAATTTTTAGATGTGAGAAGTGATTTTAAAACTTTTTGTTTTTTCCTTTGTTAAAGAATAATCAAAAGCTTTTATAAGTGTAAAATACAACTATTCAACATATGCTGAACGAAAACCTAATCTAAATACACTCTAATTTTTTAAGGGGCATGAAATTGTTTTTTCTTCTTCTTATATTTAAAATGAAAAAAGTGAGAGTAATTGATATTAAATTCTTTTAATAAGTGATCTTAAGATTGACAACTTACAATGTGTTCTTCATGACCATAATGAGGAACCAACTAACTTATTTATTAGGTGCAACATTTCGAACAATGTGGAATGAGGTGTTACGATAATTTGGTATTTCTACTGTCATGTCTACAGAATTAGGAGCTCATTTTTTGAATTAGAGTGGCCTTGTAATGGGGAAACAAAATAAAAAATTAATAATACAGTGTGTGGATGATTGCTAATGGAGTATATGGTTGCACATGAATAATATTATTTTTAAAAGAGGTGTTGTAGATACCATGGAACTGTTATACTCAATCAAAATTCGAACATGGAAATGGATCTCTCACTGAAATAAAGGAATGATATCCTTCTCAGATTGGAATTCTCAACCATGGCTGTGCCTAAACCAATTGGAGCATTAGATGTTTTGTATTATTTCTTTTTATTTCTTTTTATTTTTTTTGTTTTCCCCTTTGTGTAATGGCTTAGAGTATCCTTTGTACTATGATTTAATATAATTTATTTTGTTGATAAAAAAAAAATTGAGTCTTAAATATATAATTACATTTAATATTTGGAAAAAAAACTCTGTATGTATGGCGGATTTTAACATACGCCACGTCCTAAGTGGTATACGGTATACCACATGAAAAAATATATACAAAACTCAATCGAAAATGTTTAAAATAATAATAAATTATGTATTTTGTATGTATGTATACCTCTTTTATTTTTTTCCTTTTAAACTGGGGTGAATTTTAACATTCACCACTTTTAAAGTGATGTATCATACACAAGTCATGATATTACTTAATTGATTATAGCAAAAAAAATAAAAATAAAAGAGGTATACATACATACTAAATAAATAATTTATTATTATTTTAAACATTTTCAGTTGAGTTTTGTATACATTTTTGCATGTGGTATACCGTATAGCACTTAAGACATGGTGTATGTTAAAATCTGCCCAGTATGTATAATATTTATATCAAATTCAAATAAGAATACTTGTTATAGCGGAGACATATGATCTTATAAAAAAAAAATTGAGAAAATTAGTGTTCACTCAAATTTTCTTTGGAATGTTATAGTCTATATAGAAGATGTTCTTCTGAAAAAATAAACTAAATTCTGAAAATTATAAAGTCTATTGATGAGATCAATCATTATCATTACAATTTTTATTACACCATTTTAACTTAGACAAAATTATTTTAAATTTACGATTATTATACTTATATCTTCATTGTTTTTAAACATACACAATTTTGTTAGTTTGAAATTCCATTATATTTATTTTTTGAAATATTACATTTATTTTGCTGAGATTTAAAATTCTATTATACTTATCTCTAGATTAGGAGATAAGTGTAATTTATAATTATATATATCACTTTAACTATATCTTAAAGACATAGTAATATTTTAATTCTTTTTTATCACAAAAACCTTCAATACGTATTATCACAATAATTGAGACCTCCTATACATATGTCAATACGTTCCAAACTATCTTCAGTCTTATTTTATAAGAAATATAGGAATATTTCCTAAAAAATCAATAAAATGTATTTAATGACATTTTTTTTAATACTTCCTTCGTTTTAAAATTATTGTGATTTTAATGACGTTCTTTTTAATACTTCTTCTATTCCAAAATTATTATGCTCAGTGAAAGATATAATATACTTATTAAAATTAAATAGGTATAAAAATTTGTAGGAGATTTATTAGGAAGAATTAATATTTTTCATTAAAAAATTATTAATTGTGATAAGTTTTTAATATAAATAGACTAAGGTACCAAATTAATAGCTAGAGTGATTAACAAATTTTTTATGAGTGGAGTAATATTCAAAATTTATTCTCACAATACCGAAATGGTTTATGTACTCACACACTTATAAGAAATTGATATACACATTGCTATTTCATAATTAGTTAAGAATAAATAAGGTAAATTATTATTTTTTAACAATTATAATACACATAAAAGTAGTATTATATTTCTTATAATAATAATCAAAATAAAATTAATTTCTTTGCTAAAAAATAAATAAAATTATTTTTTTCTTATAAAAAAATACAAAGTAGTATGTCATAAATCTAACAAAATAGTAATAGGTAGATGTAGGGCTTCCCTCCCTCCTTAGTCTTAATGGTCTTTGGGAGCAGATTCGCACAATTTCCACAATTTTCACATAAAATTCACAACGTAATCAACATCAACGAATATCGGGTAAAACGCTAGATATAATATAATTTAAGTGTGAGCGAATTATTAGATTAGGACAGAAATGTTTCCATTTTTTATTTTTGTTTAAATAGAGAAAAAAAATGCTAAATTATCTTACTAAATCCTTTTATAAATATTTTTACTATTTAATTTTGATATGTATTTTCTATTTTTCACTAAACATTTATTTTTTAAAAAGATAAATAACACTAATCAAACTTAAATAAATAAAAAAATTTATAGAAAAATTTAATAAAATGATTTATAATTATTCAATGGAGAGAATCTGAAACTAGTACTCCTGAATACTGATTTCAAGTTCGACTACAACATTTTTGTTTGGCAAAATTACACTTTTCGTCCTATATCTTTAGTGGTTCATTCATTTTAGTCTTTTATCTTTTTTTGATTTAAATTAGTCCTCTAACTTGCTAACGTGACCCAAGTTTACCCTTCTGTTAATTTTCCGTTAAAAACTAACAGAAAAATGTTAACGCCATTAGTATGAGCCACATGTCACAGTCTGATTGGTCCATTGATAAATAATTAGAATATTATAAATTTATTTATCTTTAAAAATTAAACAACATATTTTTATTTTTAAAAAATGAAAAAACCTAATTCCTTCTTCTTTCCCAACTATTCTTTGCCGGCGGCCCCAATCCCACCACCACCAATCACAATTTTTCTTACCTTTTTCATTCTTCTCTCACACACAGTACCTCTTTCCACACCCATTATTATTTCTCCTAAACCCAAAACCAAAACCGTGTTCCTCTTCTGTTATCTTCCAATTCCAATTAGTATTTTCCTAGGAACCAAAACCCTCCCTTTTCCCTCTTCTCTCTTGTAAATTGGTTGTTATTTGCCAGTTAAATCATAAATTTTGTGGCTGATTTCTGATATTTCACCAATTTAAAGGTTGTTAGGGAACTCTTGAAAGGTTCAACATTTTAGTGCCTGTTTGGATTGGCGTTTCACACAGTTATACGCACGTTTCAAGTTTGCATACGCGATTTTACCATTTTTGTGGATCGTTTGGATACGCGTCTTCCAGTTACATAGCGCATTCAAGACAACCAGACTCAAGTCTGGGTGACGCTACAATTTGTAGCTTTCGCATCCAAGGAGACGCGATTATCACTATCATTTTTCTGTTCTGTCAATGCTGCCCCTCAATGTTTAAAATCTTGAAAGAGTAGCTCTGTTGATTTTCAATGGTATTTTTATGGAGCTTTCTGTTGAAAAATCAGGTACCGAAATGGAAGAAGAACAAGACTGGAATTTTTATTTTTATTATTTGTTGAAATAAGCAATACAACTGTCAAGCAAAGTGAGAAAGACCCTATTGAGCTATTGGTTATCATTGCGGTGAACTGACACTTTTTTTTTCTTTTATTATTATTTTTAATTCAAGACTCTTCATTGTTACTTCTTTTATATATAAAGAATAGCTTAATTTTTTTTTGCCTGCCTGATTTGCTTGTTAATTATCGGTAATTGTTATTCATTAAAAAAATATTATTGAAAAATTGCATTCTACACAAAAAAATTTTTTTAATAAATTGATGTGAAACAAGTAAATAAGTCATTGTCCACTTTGGTAATTTTACCTAACTAAAATCAATTATAATGAAAAGTATCCAAACAATATTTTTTACCAAAATCATGTTTGAATACCTAACATCCAAATAAAAATCACGTTAATTTATACCATTTTGTAGAGTTGGGGCCGCCGGTGGTGAATGAATGGGTGGTGGCAGTCACCAGAATGGAATTGGTTGGGTCGAAGGTGGAGAAGTTGCGGAGGAATGAAGAATAATTCATTTTTTTAAAAGTAAAAATCTGTTTTTTATTTTACATATAAATAAATTTATATTTTTGTAATTATTTATTAATAGACCAGTTAGAATGTGGCATATGGCCAATACTAACGGCGTTATCATTTTTTTGTTAGTTTTTTAATGGAATAGTAATAGAAAGATAAATTTGGGTCACGTTAACATGTTAGAGGATCAATTTGAATAAAAAAAAAATAGAAGACTAAAATGAATCAACCATTAAAATAGAAAACAAAAAGTATAATTTTGTCTTTTTGTTTTCAATCTTAACTTTTGATAAAACACGTGCTCAATTTCGCTGTGCCCTACGCCTAAAATACAACTTCAGATTGGACCTCTGGTTACTTGTTGTGAGGCCCATATGAAAATGACAGCAAAAAGTAAAGTTTGGTAGTCACAGTATAAAAATAAGTAGTCACACACACGAATCACAATGTCATTTTCACCCAAAAATATAAAAATAAAACACACGCACACACTAACACACATTATGGTATAATCGAGGACGTTGTGATTAACACAATCTTAATTTTAAATAAAATTTTTTTTTTGAATATTAGTGTTTAAAATAATATTTTTAAATAATATTGTTCGTAAAATAGTTAAAATATAAAAAAAATTATTTTTATTTTATAAGTAACACTATCTAAAAATACTATTTTAAATATTGATGTACAAAAAAAATATCTATTTTTTAATTAAAATGTTGCTACTCTTAGCCTCTCATAATTAATAATGCTGTTGCTACCACGTGTACATCTCATTCGCAAATTGCAATATATATTTTAGTTACTTGATGCAATAAGAACCTTAATTAAATAGCACTTAATTGATGGTGAATAATTGTTGGAAAAAACTCCCCAAAACCAAAGATGAGAGCGACCACACATACACAAGTAAAGCATAGATAAAACATAGTGAAAGACACACAAAATTTAATATGATTTAGTATCTCTTGTTTACGTCTGCGATACCGCATCAACAAACTCTTTCACTATCTCAACAAGAATTACAATGATTATGAGTTTTCTGGATAAACAAGTAAAACCCTCCCTTAATAGTGTATCACCCTATAAACCCGAGTCTCCACTCAAAGTTATAATGAATGATAACATCTCACTCACAAGTAACTCCCTCCTCAACAAGAGGTGGTACATTTCTCTCTATTTGTGACCTCTTCCTCACTTGAGGTGGTGATTTCTTCTCTTCACAAATCTCCTTTATATAGTGGTTGTGAGAGCTTCTTCCATGATGAATTAATTATTCCCATAATTCCAAGAACAATGAAATAATCATACTTCTACAAGATTCATGAATTAATCTCTTATATATATTCTCTCATCCATTAAATCACTCTCATTCATTTTCTCATCCACTGAACTGCACTTTCAATAAATCTAGTAATTTTCTTCATTCAATTATTCTATTTGAAAATTATGATTGTTTATCCAACAATAAAAGACAAAAGCATTTCAATTATATATATATATATATATATATATATATATATATATATTATTTTTTCTATTAAGGTATATACTGCTATACTTTGAAGTAGAGAGTAAAATAAGTTTTTATTCGAAAAGAATAGGAGTATTTTAGACTTATATTCTACCATTAGTTGTATTTTTTGTGTTAAGAATGTTAACATTGCATTAAAATTAACTATTTTATTTGGAGTAGTTATTTTTTGTCCTATATTTTTTTGGGTTGATTCAACTCAATCTAATATTTTTTTCTTCAACGCAGTCATCAATTTTTTATTTAAAAAACATAATTGGGTGACGGAGCCGCTGACGACGGCGGTGGAGGGGGTGGATTTGGGGCAGACATGTGGGAAAAAAGATGATTAAAATTTTTACAATTTTTAAAAATAAAAAGCTCTCTTTTTTAAAATTAAATTTATTTAATTATAATTATTTTAGGCCAAATCTATCTTTTGGTCTTGCATCTCTTATGCGCATTTGATTTCAGTCTTATATTCTTTTTGGGTTACATTTTGATTCTGTATATCTTATAAAAGTTTCATTATTTGGTCTAGTCCGTCAACTCTGTCACCCCATTACAAGGTAATTTGACTATGTTCTTATTAGGGTTTATATGTATATTATGATTTTTCTGGGTTTGAAGATAAATGACTTAATTTGACTCTGTTCTTATTAGGTCAATTCTGTTAACGGAGTTGACAGAGTTGATAGACTGGACCAAAATGAAACGTTTATAAGAGATACAAGACTAAAATGTAACTCAAAAAGGATACAAGACCAAAATGAAATACACATAAGACATACATGATCAAAATGTACATTTAGCCATTATTTTATTAAAATAACATTCACAATTTGACACTAGTCTTATTTTTAACGTTATTAACTTTTTTTTGTTAACTTATAATAGATCACTGACAAAAAGGATAAACATAAATCAAATTTAGTAAATCAAGAACTAAAATAAATAAAAAAAAATAAATGTCTAAAATGAATAAACCTTTAAAAATAAAAGATAAAAAATGTAATTTTGTCTATTTAATATCTCAATCTCAAATTGGTGCGTATACGTGCTTTTCACTTATTTAAAGTGCTTTTTTTTCTTAATTGAACTTTTGGTGGCAGAAGATTTGCAGAAAATTTTGAGGATTAAAATGCGAAATTTGAATTTGGGAGATTATAACCACAAAAAATGCAAAATTTAAAATTGTGAAAAAAGCAAACTTGACTATCCGTGTATTTTTTAGATGTATATTAATTTAAATGGTCAAAATCATAAAATTAAAATTTGGGAAACTATAACCATAAAAAATGCAAATTCAGAAGATCAAAATGACAATATTTGATCACAAAATATTACTCTATACTAATTCATAATGTGTTTAGAATATCATTAGACTGTTACCGAAATGATTTTCGGCCAACTCATATTAGTCAACTTTTAGTTAATTTAGATTGTTTAATAGTATTTTAATTTTTTAAATAAAAATATAAAAAATATATAAGAATAAAAATTAATTTTATATTGTAGTTGGTAAAATGTTGGCCATTTTTAATTAGCCAAAAATCGTTAGCCAGACAATTAAGCATTTTATTTGTTTTACCTTTTCCTGCTTGTCGAAAGAAAGTAGTTTTTTTTTTTTTTTTATTCGTTCGCTCTGATCTTCCGTTTTTCCTTTACTAAAACGACTGCGTTTTTTTCGCCGATAATAGAAACAAGTATACGACGTCGTTTTGTATGCTCTTCTTCCTCGGTCGTCAAGTCTTTTGCTGGTTAAGAATCGCAAATCGGAGAAAGAGGAAGAAGGGAAGGTGAAGGAAATCGAGTGAAGGATGAGTAGGAACGATTCCAAGTACTTCTCGACCACAAAGAAGGGTGAAATCCCCGAGCTCAAAGAGGAGCTCAATTCTCAGTACAAGGTTCTCTCTTCTACCCATTGTTCTTCAATTTTCTTCATTCCTTTCGTTTCTGGATCCGATTCACATTATTCTATCTGTCTCTCCCTGATACATCACGATGCAATTTACGTTTATGTAATTTATTTAAATATCATGAATTTGGACGGCCTCTGAGTACACAATAACTTGATAAATGATAAATTTATGATTAAACATTTATCGGGAAAGTGCAACTCATTGCTGTGTTGCCTTTTGGTTTGTGGTGGAAGTCTATGGGTAGTGAGCATTCGTTCAGAGGCAGTTTAGTTTTAGGACTGTAATATGTTTGGATTGATGGTAACTGATGAAATGGAGTGGAGGGGAGCGAGAAATTTGAGTGTTCCTTTGTTTGAACATGTTAAAATTGGATGGAATGGAGTGGATTGTGATGGAATAGATTCCATCCAATTCCCTCATTTATGTTTCCTCCCAATTTGTGGAGTGTGAGATAGAATCCATCTCTATCCAAATGATGGAGTTGAATATTTATTCTATTCCACCTGCGCTCCACTCGTCGTGAGTTATCCAATATAAAAATATAGATAAAACTTTGATAAGGTAGAACTAGGGTGGACACCGAAGAACTACAGAAAGATAGGGATTCTCAGAAGAAGAAGAAGAGGATCCGAATGTATTGTATTTCTCAGAGAAGGAGATTACAAAGGAAACTTCAGATTCTGATATTCAATGCTAATTACAACCTAAATGCCCTTTATTTATACATTTCAATTAATAACTATCTCCCTATGGACAAGGACTAAACAACAGCTATCTTTTGCTACAGAGTCCTCTCACTATTTCTAATAATTTTCCCTCGACCCTTTAGATTATATCAAACTTGAGGAAAATTGAATTTATCATTTTTTCTTTTTTTGATCTTGCTAGTTTGCGTATGTTACTTTGCATCTTTTTTTGTTCCCTCTTGTTTATCTTAGTTCAGAATTTTACCAACTTATTGCCACTGCACACATTTTTTACTAGATGTTTCATCTGCATCTTTATAGCAAATTCAATGTTTAGGATTTGGATTTGACCAACCACACACACACACACACACATATAAGTGCTTTATTTGACCTATTTGTCTTTCTTTTTTGCCAGCCTTTCATCTATTGATGTACTTGAAAATTGTATGAAAGAAAGTATATGAACATTGCTTTTGTCTTTCGTGTCTTGCAGGACAAAAGAAAAGATGCCGTCAAAAAGGTTATTGCTGCGATGACTGTTGGAAAGGATGTCTCTTCATTGTTCGCGGATGTGGTGAATTGCATGCAAACAGAAAATTTGGAGCTAAAAAAACTAGTCTACTTATATCTGATAAATTATGCAAAGAGCCAGCCTGACCTTGCAATTCTTGCTGTAAATACATTTGTGAAGGTAAAAACTGGAGTTACTTTGCTCCTTCCTTTTTAGTGTTGTCTATTAGTATTAGTTCTTTTCTTATCCACTGCTATCATTTATTTCTTGGCTTTTTTGGGTTTTCTTGGCCATATATCCGATCTTCCCTCCACATCCTGTGCTACCATTTTTTTATTAGCTTTGCTTGTGAAGTTCACTGTTCACCTCAAATCGATAAACACTTGCTGAGGGTGCGAAAAAGAGATATTTATCTGAAAAAGATAGTTTAGTGTCATTGTTGAGATCACAAATCAACTAGGAAGTAGGAACTGAACATCTGCCCCAGTGAGGTAGCTTTTGGGGTCATCGTTGAGATCACAATCCTCCTCACATGATCTAGCTTTTGAGGTTGAGTTAGGTCAAATCCATTTCTGATAGTCATATTTATACATATGAACTGAACATCTGCCCTTACTTACCCAAATGGAAATTAATCTGAAGTTGTAATGATGCATTTGTCTTTTGATGTCATATTATAAAACACTACACAGGATTCACAAGATCCAAATCCTTTGATTCGTGCCTTAGCTGTGCGGACAATGGGCTGCATTCGTGTTGACAAAATTACTGAATATCTATGCGATCCCCTTCAAAGATGCCTAAAGGTACTTACGTGATGCTGTTATAACTCACATGTATCTATTATTAGTTTTGAAATTCCTCTGGTTTGAGTTCTTATTGTGTCAACGATGGCGAAGATTATTGTCCCTGTTTGTAACTCTTGTTTATATATGATACTTTGACAGGATGATGATCCATATGTTCGTAAGACAGCAGCCATTTGTGTTGCCAAACTTTATGACATAAATGCAGAGTTAGTTGAGGACAGGGGTTTTTTGGATGCACTGAAGGATTTGATATCTGATAATAATCCGATGGTCGTAGCTAATGCTGTTGCAGCACTTGCTGAAATTCAGGAAAGTAGTAGTAGGCCCATCTTTGAGATCACCAGTAACACACTGGCAAAGCTCCTTACTGCTTTAAATGAGTGTACAGAGTAAGTTTGTCACGTTGTTGTATATTTGTCAACATAATTGAAATTGGGAACAATTTTGAATTTAGTTTTAAAGCTACTGCTTTCCCTTCCCTGTGTGATCGTGAATCATATGCATTTGAGTTATGATTTTGTCCTGTTAGGGAAACATTTTGAATTCCACCTAGTGGGATACACGTTGGTGGTAGTCATTGTTTTTGTTGGGTTATATATTTTAATTAAGGAAAATGCGAACAAGTGCCTTAAGGCCACTTGTTAAGATTATTGAAGTTGAAATTCTTTATTGGAATTGATAGTGTTTATTGTTTCAAAATTACAAAAGTATTTAAAGCATGCTATTTTATGTAATTTAACACATTAAATAGGGTATAATTATCGTACCCTAACAAGTGCACTTGTTAGCAAGATCCTTTAATTAATCATCTTAATCTTAATAGAGTTTATATATGTGGAAAATAAAATAAGGTGACAGTCCTGACTCCTGAGGACATTTGCAAAGTTCCATTTACTCCAACTATTATCAACTAGTGTTTCTCTTTCCTTATCTTCGCTCTTATCAACCATATCCCTACAAGCAACCATTTCTATCTTATCAACCTTATGTTGTTTGTTGGATTCTTCTGTTTTATATCAATCTATCATACTATTGTAACATGTCTGACAGTGATTCTCCTGTATCATAAACTGAACTAATTTCACTTTGTTGTACTATTTCATCGATTGTGCAGCTTATTGTTTATTGTTTGACTTGTCATCATGGCTTTTATAATTTATTTGTCCATCTATGAATGCATATTGATTTATTTAATCTAACAACACTTGCTTTTGCTTCACATGCTAGATGGGGTCAAGTTTTTATATTGGATGCTCTTTCTAGATACAAAGCAGCTGATGCTCGCGAGGCAGAAAACATAGTAGAAAGAGTTACTCCGCGCTTACAGCACGCGAATTGTGCTGTTGTTCTATCAGCTGTTAAGGTGATTTATTTATTTATTAAAAAATCATGTATTAGCATGTGTTTTTGTTGGCGCTTTGGAGATGCCATTTCTATAGTCTGCTAACCATGATATACAATGATCTGTAGATGATCCTTCAACAAATGGAGCTCATCACCAGTACTGACGTTGTTCGGAATCTCTGCAAAAAGATGGCACCTCCTCTCGTGACATTACTCTCTGCAGAACCTGAGATACAATACGTAGCACTACGGAATATCAATCTTATAGTACAAAGAAGACCAACAATTCTTGCTCATGAAATTAAGGTAGTAATTTGAATTTCATTCTGTGAACTTGTCAATGTAATATTAGCCCCTTGGGCATTACTGAAGAACTTCTCTATTCCATTGGGGATTGGATGCTTATTGAGTGCTTGTTCTATCTTCAGGTGTTCTTTTGCAAGTACAATGATCCCATCTATGTGAAAATGGAGAAGTTAGAAATTATGATAAAACTCGCTTCAGACAGAAATATAGATCAGGTAATCTTTGATTAAAAATATTCTGTTTATATTTTCCTCCCCATCCCCATTTTTTTTACATGGTTAGAATTGATTTCTGTAGTAATTTTAGTGGACAATTAATAAAATTTTGCTTACCTAAGATGTTGTGACCAGTTACTGTGTCATGCACGTCACACATGGACTAGACTCACAAATTGAGCCATCTAGAAGTATTGTACTTCATTTGTGATTACTTATGGTACATTATCGTTCTCGCTGACAAAAATTTTTCTTCTATCAAAAAACAATTTACATGGACGAGTTTCACTTGTCTTTCATGCATTTAGTGCATTGCAGCAGTACCATTTATTTAGGCAGATTTATCTGAACATATTTTCTAGTAAAACATTTGAATCCAGGCCGCTTCTCTTTAGTTGGTATACTAAATACTGATAATTGGGTCATTTTGTTTATTTGCACTTTTTTATATAATATATGCAGGTTTTATTGGAATTTAAGGAGTATGCTACTGAAGTTGATGTAGATTTTGTAAGAAAGGCTGTTCGTGCAATTGGTCGCTGTGCTATCAAATTAGAGAGAGCAGCTGAACGATGCATTAGTGTTTTGCTTGAGCTGATCAAGATAAAAGTAAATTACGTGGTTCAAGAGGCCATCATTGTCATCAAAGATATATTTAGAAGATACCCCAATACGTAATATTATCTTTTCTTATCTGCATTTATTTTTCAAGGATAATATAGCACAGTTGATATTACTATTGCACTTCAAACTTGGTTTGAATCTTTGTTGTACTTTGCAGATATGAGTCCATAATTGCAACACTTTGTGAGAGCTTAGACACCTTGGACGAGCCAGAAGCCAAGGTATATGTTTCTTTTAGTGCCTTTGTAATTGTCTTAGTGATGCACAATTGTTGGAAAATGATAGACATACATGTACAGTATCCGGTACAGATACGGATACCCATATAATACATCTACCTCCGCATCTTTAATGCCCTGGAGAAGAAGGGAAATAGGAGGAGGTGAAATTTAGCTTTGCAGTGGTGGAGAAGTAGGTGAAGGAAAGAAAATAAGCAACGAAAAATGAAAAGGATGAAGAAGGGTGTAAAAGTCCAAATTAATTTAACTGTCATGATGGATGTGCATGGTATTTGAAATTTGGATATAATTTTAAAGATTAATATGAAAGAGAAAAATATTTAAAAAATTTAAATTTGAAAAATAAGACTTTTCTTTCTTTTTTTTTTTAAAGAAAGATAATATTAAAATTATAGTTGAATAAGTAAGAACGAGAAAAATCAATGAGATCATAAATATAATTGTATTTAGAACAAAAAAATAAGTATAACTGTATTTTACTAAATATTTTGTCATATGCCTGTACCAGTATTTTGTTATTATTTTTTTAAATTATCATATTTACATATTGTTCTGTACTTTTACCTGTTCAGCATTGGGCTTTACGAAGTAGCATGTGTATTTATATTTTCATCCCTTGTATGGATAGGCGTCAATGATTTGGATAATTGGTGAATATGCGGAAAGAATTGACAATGCTGACGAACTTCTTGAAAGTTTCTTGGAAAGTTTCCCCGAAGAACCTGCGCTAGTTCAATTACAATTACTAACTGCTACTGTGAAACTTTTCCTTAAGAAGCCAACTGAAGGTCCCCAGCAGATGATTCAGGTCCGTTCTCAAATTGCATATTTTCTTCATATAGATTGGTTAACATGACTATGCTGATTGTTTTCATATATCTCTGCCAAAATCAGGTTGACAATTCTTGTACTAAGTATGCAAATATATTTATTCCTTTCACTCTTTTTTTTTGAGTGGCATAGTTAAACAACTTATATTTTTAATATTGATTGTTCCATAGGATAGATAATTGTGTGTATTACCCGCTTTAAGAAGCTTAATTATTTTTGTTCTTCTATCTTCACAACACGTATCTGTGTTATGGCTTTAATCACTAGTTCACCGCATTATTTTCTCAAATCTCAATTACTTATTAAGATCCGACATCAGCCAAGTACATAGGCAAAGTACCTCCAATAATGACTTGGTCTACCCTACATCCTTAAATTAGCTTTTGGGTTTGAGTTAAATCTGATCCTTCTTCAATTCTAACAAGGTGTTAGAGCTTATTCTAGTCCTAATGTTTGGCCATTTGCTTATGTCCAATCTTGCTACCTCCACGGCCCAGATATCCAATCCTAGGCTTGACGGGTGTGTATTAAAATCTTGCATTGTCTGTGTATATGGGAAAAGTACCCCTTATAATGACTTAGACAGTCTTCTTCCCTTGAACTAGCTTTTGGGGATTAAGTTAGATTCAGTTTTTTCTCAGTTCTAATATCCTTATAGAAAAAAATCCCCGTGTTATTGAAGAATCCATCTTCGAGAATTGAGATTATGTCTAGAAAAATTTCTACAATTATTGAAACCAAATTTAATAGACAAATCTGCCATTCTATCATTAGTTGTCATAGTAATTGGTTAAGACTCAAAATTGTTTCATTTTTTTGCCAGCATGGATGTTATTTAACCAGATAAATTCTTCAGACATGTATGCGAAGTTTCACTTAATTACTCTTCTTAACAGGTTGTTTTGAACAATGCCACTGTGGAGACTGATAATCCAGATTTGCGAGATCGTGCATACATATACTGGCGTCTCCTTTCAACTGATCCTGAGGTTTTATTTCTATGATATTAATCCATTCTCTTCTGTTTGCAATGATTTCTGTGAGGTCAATTAGTTGACCTGCATTCCAAATTGAAGGCTGGATAATCAACAAAGATATTTGCTGTTTTCACTTTGCAGTGGACTGTTTAATTTGTTTATCATTCTGTGCAAAATACTAGGATACAGCTTGGGGAGTTGGGGTTAGCGTTTTGGCCATTAATTGGGGATCTGTATATAATTGCATGCAAATACCCCCGTTTCCAGGGATTTTTTATTTTTGGATGCAAGTATGGAGATTTGCATTTGATGCATCTAAGTTGTTTTTCTCAGGCAGCTAAGGATGTTGTGTTAGCTGAGAAGCCTGTCATAACTGATGACTCAAACCTACTTGAACCTATGCTACTTGATGAGCTTCTTGCCAACATTGCTACATTATCTTCTGTTTATCACAAACCTCCAGACGCTTTTGTAACTCGAGTACACTCTGCAGCCCAGAAAGCCGAAGACGAGGACTATCCTGAGGGAAGTGCAACAGGGTTTTCTGAGTCACATGCAAATCCTGCTAATGGTCCTGCATCACCACCTACTGCCAAGCAATCAGCACCTGGATCTGCAACAGCTGCACAAGCCACACCTCCATCTGTTGCACCTGTGCCAGATTTACTTGGTGATTTGATTGGCATGGATAATAATTCTATTGTTCCTCTTGATCAGCCAGCAACTCCTGCTGGGTGAGTGAACCTGTGATCATAGTGGTAAATAACTTTGGTTTAGGTTACTTCTATGAAATCTACTGTAATGTGCTATTGTTTTAAGAAGCATTTTATGATATTTTAGTATGATTAGAAGAATGTTACTTTTGTTCAGAAATTGTGATTACTGATAAATAATGTGATGTTCTGATCTATGGAGTTGCAGGCCTCCGTTGCCCATTTTACTACCCGCTGCAACTGGTCAAGGTTTACAAATCAGTGCACAACTGACTAGGCAAGATGGTCAATTAATTTACAGTTTGTTGTTTGAGAACAACTCTCAGGTTCCACTTGATGGCTTCATGATTCAGTTTAACAAGAACACATTTGGTCTTGCGGCTGCTGGACCTCTTCAGGTTTATTATCACTACTATGGTTTTTACTTAGTTTTTCTTACAAATTATGTTATGATAGATTGCTCTTTGCGTGTCAGGTTCCACAACTGCAACCTGGAACATCAGCTAGGACACTCCTTCCTATGGTTATGTTCCAGAATATGTCCCAAGGTCCTCCGAGCACACTTTTACAGGTTGCCGTGAAAAACAATCAACAGCCCGTGTGGTATTTCAATGATAAAATCTTGTTGCATGTATTTTTCACCGAGGATGGTAGAATGGAACGTTCCAATTTTCTAGAGGTATATCTTTTTCCTATTTGTTTCATCGTTTAACCTAATTGCAATATGATTACACTTCTATTTTTAAGACTTTGGATAGGTAAATTTTTCAAATTTTCTTTATTAGTTTCTTGGGATTTTATCTGTTTTTCTAAGTTACAAAAATGGCCATGTACAGTGTCAAGCCTTACCCAAATTAAATAAGTTGGTCACTTTCTCTTACTGAAACTTGGACTTGGAACTGTGAAACCTGATTATTAACTGCGATACAGACATGGAGGTCACTTCCTGATTCCAATGAGGTTTCCAAGGACTTCCCAGGCATTGTGCTTGGCAGTGCAGAAGCAACATTGGATCGATTGGCTGCGTCAAACATGTTCTTTATTGCAAAGCGCAAGAATGCAAATCAGGACGTGTTTTACTTCTCAGCTAAACTCCCTAGAGGGGTACCATTTTTGATTGAACTTACCACAATGATTGGAAACCCTGGCGTCAAATGTGCAATCAAGACTCCAAGCCCTGAAATGTCAACACTTTTCTTTGAAGCCATTGAGTCTCTTCTCATGGGTTGATATCATATTTAAATTGTTTTTATTTTTTATATTTTTTTTTTATATTTCTATATATGTATTGTTTTTGTTAGCAACTTAGCATTTTTAATGAATATTATGGACACTTTTTTTTCTCGATTTTTTCCCTCTGTTATCAGCTGCTGTCCCTAGCTGTATTTCACAATTGCCATGTTTACTGTTACTGGAACTGTGGACGTAGTTGTGCTCTTGTGGGTGGCGTTTATTGGGAGGTTCGATGGCTTGTAATATTACATTCTTTGTAAAGTGATTAAATTGATGGTTTTAGCATTCTATATAGATTTCCGTATTAGATTTTTCATTAGAGGTACAAGATGGGGGAACATGTATGCTGTATGGTGATTGGTGAAAAACCAAACGTCCTATGTTATAACCCCAACTCTGACTGGAGAACAACGTATGTCACGTCTAAAAAACTCTCTCTAAATTTTGTCTTTTATGGAATCATGAGTTTCAACCAACAATGAAGATTCTTATATCTCCATTACATACACAAGATTTCTGGTATTCTTATTCTCATTAAGGGAAGTTTTTTACTCTTTAGAAATTGAGGTTACACTTGTCTAAATGTTTTTAGTTAATTTTTTCTCCCCAGTGTTAATAGTCTCTTGAAAAATAATTATTATTTTTTTTGAAATAATGATAGTTAAATAATTGAATATGACGAATAGAAAATAAGGAAATTTGAAAATAAAAAACACCATCTTTAAAAATTAAAAACACCATTTAGACTAATAGATAGATAATGTTAATCATAATAATTAAATAGATAAAATTCAAAATTTAAAATATAATATTAAACCCGAATGACTAAATTATCAACCCAAAATCCCAAATCATAAATTCTAATAATTAAATCGATAAAAAATATATTTAAATATATTATTGAAAATGTCATCTAAGTAATAAATTCCATTCAATAGATTAAATATAAATTTAAAATTAAAATACTCTTTATACTAAAAGATATATAATAATAATATTAACAATTGATCAATAGATAAAAATAAAATTTAAAAATATATGACTGAAACTAGTAAACCATGAATCCTAAACCTTAAAAATAAACCACAAAACACAAACCCCAAACTAATAAACCTCAAATCCTAAACCTAATATTGAATGGATAAATAACAATTTTAAAAGTTCCTTGTTTTAAGTTGTGATTAGATGTTTAATTGAACAAATGTTTTTTTATGTACATTAGTGATTGTATTGATAATTTTTTTTTTTAAAATTTAAAATATCTTTTAGACTAATAGATAAATAATGTCAATCATAATAATTGAATATATAATAACCAAATTTACAAATATATTATTAAAACTGAATGACTGAATTATAAATCCCAAATTTTAAACCTAAATAATTGAATAAATAAAAAATACTCGTAAAAATTTATCCTTTTTTTTTATCATGAGTAGATATATTATTGAAATTAACTTACTAATAAATTTAATTTAATAGATAAAAAATAATTTTTTTTAAAAAACTTTTTATATTAATAGATAATGTGAATTATAATAATTTTTTTTTGTTATAACCACGAATTTTTCTACCCTTAAGATGAGACTAATTCCGTTCGTGCTGTGTGGCTAACGCTGACACCCGTAAATTTGGCATAAGTGAGATTTGAACACAAAACTTCCCGCTGAATTATAATAATTGATCAATAGATAAAAATAAAATAAAAAAATATATGAAAAAAAATAACTTACTAAACCATAAATCCCAAACCTAAAACTCCTTAACCTGAGACCCGAATAATTGAATGGATAAATGATGCTGCTTTATACGGTAATTTTCTAAAATATGTTTTTAATTTCTCTAAATATTAAAATTGTTCTATTTGATTATTTTTAAAATAAAATTTTCCTTCCAGTTCTTATGAAAAATTAATTTGTTCCTATTTCATCATCATAAAAAAAGATTGTTCTTATTTGATCTCTAATCGAAGAATCAAACATATTTCTCGTAAAGACTAAAAGTGATATTTTATTTTAGAAGATCAAATAAAATATTTTTTTATCAGTCAAATAGAATAATTTTCATATTTAGAGAGACAAACATATTTTAACCTTCGCATTTATAGGAACTAAGATTTAAATTTTCATATTCTTGTCATTTTAACTCAACTGAAAAATAAATTAATCAAAATAAACTTGGCTAAATACTTTTCTAGATTAGAATTTTTGGGATATTACACATTACACGATGACAAAAATGTCTTTTTTTGACATTATGGTAGCCGGTAATTGCAGATTCGGTCACAAATTATTCATATTTTCACGCTAAAAATTTTATTTAATAAATAATTTTTTTATTACTAGTTTTTATTTACTAGTAATAGTAAAGTTAAAACATTTATATTATTATAACATTTTGAGTCCGTTTGAGTTGCTAATTTTCAAGGTATAATACAGGACAAAACTTTTTGTTTTGTGTTTGATTCAAAAAGCTGTTAAGTAACAGCACAAAATTTGAGTCACATGACAGTACAAAATGACAATTTTTTTGTACCTCACTAAACCAAGGGACAACTTTCTAGTTCCATGCACAAGTTAAGAAAAGACATAATTAACCTTGTATTTTTATTAAGTACTGTAACTACCTTCTCCATTTTCTCCACTTACGAGGTAATTTATGTTGTATTTTTTTTTAAATCAATGTTTATGTCATTTTTTTGTCATTTATATATATATATAATTAAAATAACGTATTAATAATAAAATAAATTTTAACGGTAAAATAAATATTAAAAAATAAAGAGTTAAAAATATTTTTTAATAATACTTTTTTTATATATAATATAATTATTATATTACATAAAATATATTATATAGTAATTTATTAAATCATGAATTTTAATTTTATAATAAATAATAAAATAACTATAAAATATCAAAATATTATTTTCTTAGAAAAATTTAAGAAAAATTAATAATATAACATGAAGGATATTATTGTAAAATTTATGTTGTGCTTTTTGTTATGTGCATTGAGTATCAAACGATACACAATATAAAAAGTTGTGCTGTGCCTCATAAAACTTGTACAGTGCTGTACTACTTGTACTGTCATTTTCACGCATCAAACACACCCTTTTAATCTATTTTTCTTTCCACTTTTAATATATTTAATACATAATCGATAAAAAGATCACAAAATAATAAAAAATAAGTTTTATCATCAAAATTATATTGAAAAAAATTAACCCGAACACTAATTTCAACAATATGGATACTTACCGCATTCCAAATATACTTTTGAAGTTTTTTTTTTTCCCTTAGTTCTAACCATAAAGGGTAACTAGTCATGCATGCGATAGCACTGAATAAAATAATACCAGGGAATAAAAATACAAAATTTTACATAAATGCAAAGCAAAAATTGAAAAGATAAAAATAAGAAAAATGATGATAAAAAGATTAAACGCTAAACATCGATAGAATACATGATAACGGGAGTTTGTTTCATGGATTTAAAAAACATTCCTACTAATCTGATTATTGGGAATGTACTATTGACATACCGAGCAATGTATATTCTTAGGTATTATAGAAAATTTTGGTTGGTTGTTAATTTTTTTCTTTGAATATTCAAAAATAATTTTTGAGAATATTTAAGTAATGTTTGTTTTAGAAAACACATTCCTATAAATTTATGATATAATTATCAAATTACCCCTTGATGTAAAATTATTTTAAATACCTTTTTACTACCCTAATTACAATATTTATTTCTTTAATATTTAATTTTTTTTACAAAAAATTCATTTAATTATTTATATCTTTTGTGAAAAAATATATATTGACGTTACTTAAAATTTACTCATAAAAAATATATTAACATACCAAAAAAATTAACTGAATTACAAATTTTAAAAATAAAGTTTTACAGAAGCTTGTCTCACCTATTGCATATTAGCATATCACTAAAATTATATGTGAATATTCTCCCTATAATATATCACAATAATATAAACAAGCACATATATTATATATCTAGTAAGATCTTAATAAACAAGCTTATGATAAGGATAATTTTATCATATAATTAACTAATAAAAATGTAGTATTTAATAAAGTTTATAGTTTTGTAAAAAAAGTTTATATGAGACATTAATGTAGAAGAACAATATAACAATTATTTTATATGTGGTGGAGAGTAATAGGGGTAGTTTTGGTTTTTGATCAAATTTAACATGTCCATTACTCGGGAATCTTTGTTTCCCATGGTTGAGAGTGGTAATGAAAATCAACCATAAGGTGAGAAAGTGATTTCCTGGGAATCTTCTTTTCCTAAGAATATTTTTAAAAAAACTTATACTAAACATGAGAATACTCATTCCCAAGTTAACATTCCCAGGAATCTTTTTCAATTTCACGAAACAAACACCCCTAATAATTAGGGAAGGATTGGGATCAAGGAAAGAGCCAATGTGACAATCATACATCATACATTATACATTATACATAATAAGAAAATAAGGCTTTGCTTGGCCTACAAGTCACCATATGAGACACATGTCATGCTCACATTCATTTTGTTTTCCTCTCAATTTTTTGGTTTTCTCTCTCTTTATAGATGGTGACATATGTCATGGGAGCATTCATTTGATTTTCTCTTTCTATGTCTCACATTCTCTCTCTCCCTTATTTTCTTTCTTTTTATTTTTCTTTCATTTCTTCTATTATTTATTTCGAATGATAATAATAATAATAATCTTTTTATAAACATAATAATATGAATATTCATATGAAATAGAATAGTCATAAAAATAATAATATTCATTTTTTTCATCGGACATGAAGATTTGTTGCTTACTCCCTATTCATAATGAGTCACTTAAAATATAGTCATGAGAATTTTCACGAATCATGTGACAGATTTTCTTGCCCACTTTTTTTTACTATTATTCATGGGACATAGAGATTTGTTGTCCAATTCACTTTTTTTAATCAAACACCTAAAATATGCTCATGAGAATTTTTATGGCTCTGTTGTGAATTATTTAGTGTAGCATTTTTCTCATTTCCTATTTTTTCTCTTTCTCTTCCTTCATGCACTATTTTTCATTTCTCGAAATATGGCCATGAAAATATTTCATGACCCAATTGTAAAAGATTTTGTTGCTCGCTCTTTTTTTATCCATAGGACATGAAGATTTGTTGATCACTACTTTTTTATAATCAGACACTTAAAATATGGTCAATGGAATTTTCATGGCTCCGCTGTAAAAGATTTTTGCCAACTTTTTCTTATCCATAGGACATGGAGATTTGCTGTTCATTCCTTCTTTTTCTATAATTAATCATGACCCTTTATGAAATATTTTGGTGCCCACTTTTTTTTCTCAAGGGACACGGAAATTTTATGTTTAGCCATGAAAACTCTACTATCCACTCTTTCTTTTTCTTTAATTAGGTATTCGAAATATGACTATGTAAATTTTGATGGTCCAATTTTGAGGATTATGCTGCTCATTACTTTTTTGTGTAGTTTGACAATAAAAATATGATCATTGATGTTTTTCATGCCTTTAGTTAGTCATGAAGGATTTTGTTGCCCATTACTTTTTATTTGATTATAAACCTCTTTATGACAAATTTTTTAATAGTTACTATTATACATTTATTACAATACATGTAGATAAAATCGCAAATACGTAAGCGAAGATCCGTGCATAGACACGGGTCAAGTACTAGTAAAATATAAAAAAGATGAAATAGCAAAAAAAAAAAAGTATATATAAAAAAGATGAAGAACTCCCTACACAAATTATTCTGCACCATAATATATAATACCAATTCTGCAAACATAGTTCAACCAAAGAATATATCAATTTGCGAACAATTTATGACAGCAACGTAGAAGAATGGTGCATTTTAGGATAAGTAAGGAATTTTGGTGATAAATCATACATCACTAAAATTTACCTTCAAACACAGATAAATGAGTAAAAAAAAATCGGTTGCCCCACCTTCTTTCTCCTTCCCCGACCCCACCCTCTCTCTCTCGCAGAAGAAAAGCCATGCTTCCTCACCACAGTCCTCCAAACACAATCCCCTAAAATCAGCAAAACCTAAAAACAGAAGTGTTGTAGACTAGATTAAGAGATATCCCGATCATGAATATCATGTCGAGTCCAATATCTCAGCCATTATAAAGATTGGGCTAGACTCAGAGACAAGACCCTTAAGGCCCAAAATATAGTCTACAAACCCTAATACTTCCTTATAAATACAATGCTATTATAACTACTCAGGTATCCTATTAATCTAATAATAATTACTCTGGTCCTAAATGGGCACTAACTTGAGCGTCGAAGTGTTTGCAAGTCCCCCACTCGCCGTCGTGGAGCGCCGCCGGAGCACCTAGAGACTGGAGCTCTTCTCGTGATCCCGTCATCATCATCTCCTAGTCAGATACCTCCATTCTATGTCGTTCCCATATTTTTAGAACACAACATTGGCGCCGTTTAAAGCAGCTGGTCGACTTGGGAGACTACAATGTTACAGGTCCGACTTTGGACGAGCACCAGTTTATTTCGGCAAACAATATCTCGACTAGTACGCCTCAGCCATGTACATCTCGACAATTAACTCAACTTGGCTCTAAGGACATGTTGATTCCAATAGCGACCAAGTCCTTAATTTGAGGAAGATAACCTCGGCAGGACCGTGGATACCAATAGAACTTTAATCAGACAACGAAGTTCATGTCAACCTAAAAGAAATGGTTTATATTGTCAAAGATTAACGACCAACATGAAATTGATGATGGGCAGGAATCCTGAACCATTAGCAAATGGTCACAAAGTCTAAATATAAAAAGGTTTAAAGAGCCAGACTCGACATCCGAGCAATTAAATAAAGAACAAGATATGTTAGCCCAGCCTCTACCCGAGGGTTATAAATTTAGCCGTCATCGCAAACAAATGTCTAAGGCTATCTAAAAGAAAGGAAATAACTAGGCCAAAAAGCCTATCTTCATGGCGGAGATACATATCTTTGAAGAGAATATTGCTAGAGAAGTCTAGAAAGAAACCAAGATAGGCTTGAAAAAAGCCAACAAAGCTTACTCATTATTAGTAGAGAGTAAAAAATATGTACTTCACATCGAGGCGGAAATTCTGGGATGATGCTGATCTTTGGAAATTTCTGAGATGAACTGATATTCATGACGACATTGAATGAAATATGATCACAGAGCATGAGATGCCATCGATATCCGAGATAGCTTCAGCAATAGGAGTCGTCATAAATTTATATCAGCAATGTGGTAAAACACCTGTTGGAATTATCAGATCACACTGAACAATACTAGTGTCGGTAGAGTCAGTGAACCAAATTATCTAAAGCATTCCACTAAAAGTGGATGGAAGCAGCCTTAACTTGAGGATCATAATCTTATATCCATATTAGTGATGTAGAGGGTCAAAGGCCCCATGCCAAGGTGAAAAGGACTGAAAATATAGTTGAAAATCATGTGCTTATAAAGGGCGAACAACAAATTCAAGAAAAAATTATTTGAAGTCCCGGCATAACGGTCAGAAACAAAATATTTTAATCCGGCATGACATTCACGTCACCTAAGTATAATAAGGTCAAAGTTTTACCCTCAAGGGAACACCAACTCAAGGGCATTTATATTATGGTGAAGAGTTTCACTCTCAATAGAGTATCGATTTGGAGCTTACCGCTACAACTGATATGGAGCAAGTCAGCTACAAAGGACATATTTGTCCCGTGGTGTGAATTTGACAAGACTCCGAGATCTACAACGATAGAACGTATAAGAGATCATAATAGATCACCCAACTCTAAGGAACTAGAAGATCTATTCATTTTATGAGATGAAATTAGAACAACATGTGATGCACTTAAGTCAGAACTCTACTATCGGTAGAACACCATCATGGGGGCTTCAATAAAGAAATCATCAGAGTGATTAACCATGAAAATAATTCTCCTACTCACAATTGGACGGCAATTCATCGAGTCTGAACACGTGAAGTTTGAAATTCGACATTTAACTCGGCATACGAACCGAGAATTTGAAGCTTCAAATTGAAGTAAAAAAACTAAGTTAAGCCAACAAACAAAGGAGAATGCTTGAAATGCTAGAAATGAACTCCTAATAAATAAAAGAGCAACAGAGCTTAATAACTTGAAATATCCTGGAGTGCGGGATCAACAGTAACCCAACATGGAAACTTAAAGACGCTGACTTGCTTACAGCAACTCGCCGTCTTGGGGGGCTTCTGTTGTAGACCGGAATTAAGAGATATCCCGATCATGAATACCATGTCGGGTCCAATATCTCAGCCATTATAAAGATTGGGCTAGACCCAGAGACAAGATCCTCGAACCCAAAATATAGTCTGCAAACCCTAATACTTTCTTATAAATACAATGCTATTATAATTAATCAGGTATGCTATTAATTTAATAATAATTACTCTGACCCTAAATGGGCACTGAGTTGAGCTCGGAGTGTTTGCAGATCCCCACCCGCCGTCGTGGAGCGCTGCCGGAGCACCTAGAGACTGGAGTTCTTCCTGTGATCTCGTCATCATCATCTCTTAATCAGGTACCTCTATTCTATGTCGTTCCCATATTTTTAGAACACAACAAGAAGCAAGACACAAGAAACCCTGAATAAGATCACTAATACTGTTGAAAAAGACATCAACATAAAAACCAACATTTAATGAAAATTGGGAGACAAAATCAACAAAACTCAGAAATTTTTTTTAAAAAGCGAGTACAAAAAGAAAAACTTTATTAGAATCCAAAATCCCACCAAATGAAACGAATCTAATGAACACATTAAGTAAACCAAACTCCGTTCTCATAAAATCCTAAAACCATTGAGCTAGAGCTTCAAATTCGGAGAAACCAAAGTAACGAAACAATTCAATATTCATAAACAATCAACGTCAAAATCATGAAAAGGAGGGGAAGGAGAGAGAAAGATAGAAAGAGAATGGGAGAGTGATTATTAAAGAATGTAGAAGAGAATGGAAGTGAGAGAGGGAGCTTCGTAGAGATCGACGGAGTAGTTGTTTGTTGTTGGGTGAAGGAGATTGGGGGTTTTGTCGAAAGAAGAAAAAGCCAAACAGCAAAGGGAAGGGAGAGGGCGATAATTTTTATTGTGGTGGTGTGTGGTCTTCCGATGGCCGGAGGAGAAGCTGGCGGTGGCTGGAGGTGGAGTAGGTGGTAGAGGAGAGGTTGAGAAGGTAACCAGTTATACCGGTAGCTTTTCTTCAATCTGAACTGTTCAATAAAAAAAATATAATCTAATAGTTATCTTTAGTGATGTATCATACATCAGCAAATTTTCTTACTTACCATAAAACCAACCGTTTTTTTAGTGAAATTAAAATTCATTTTAACCCAGTTGTCACTATTTCAGTTTATCAATTAGCATAAGCATATCAAATATATTATATTCTTTTGAAAGTGCAATCTTAACAAAAAGAGGCAACCTTGAATGAAACCAATCAATTGAAAGTTTGTATAACGTAGATCAACTATGCAAAAATTCATACTATTTGAAAATTTGTAGGTATGTAATCTAATAAATGAAATTTATTTCTATTTTAAATAATGTATTAGACGTTCAAGCAAAACATTCTGATAACGTATCAAATAGTTTTCAAATCGTATGAATTTTTGCAATCTACATTATATAAACTTTCAATTGATTGGTTTGATCGGCGAAATTTTTTTTTTATAAAAAGTTATGCGCGGTGTCATTTAAGAACTTTGACACCTTGATGTCATTTGAACACAACTCATATATATATATATATGCACGATAGAATATAATTGTTTTATGAAGTGGATGCAAAAACATACAAAAAAAAGTATGTGAAAACAAAGCCCCAATGAAAGCGAAAGCCTCACAGGCTTTCATTTTTCACAGTTAATGCATAAACAGGAATTATATACTAAAATAGTTCCTAAGTTTGTATTTTATCATTCAGTTTAGTCCTTCGCGAAATCAGTCATTTTAGTCCCTAACTTTCACTATTATTGGTCATTTTAGTCCCTGACTTTCACTACATCATTCATTTTAGTCTCTGACTTTTAGGGACTAAAATGAATGATCATATAATTCAGGGACTAAAGTGACCTGTAAAATATAAAGTCAGGGACTAAAGTGACTTATCCGCACAAAGTCAGGGACTAAAGTGAATTATTCTCGCAAAGTTAGGGACTGAAACAGTATATCACTCCATAAAACAGAGCATAAGCATAGCAAAGAAAATGCAAGATCATAGTGGAAAGGTTTAACTGAGGAAAAATATAGTACTAGAAACACAAATCTTCAAATCAGCACCAATCTTTCCCTTATCAGTTAAAAATGGTTCTAAATTGCGGTTAATGCGGCTATTGCGACGTTTATGTGGCCGTTGCAGCGCGAATCTTTTTACATTTGCACAAAGTACAAAAAAAAACACTATAATTATTTTAACACTTGCTATGTTTTTCACTTATAATCTTTTAAATTAAATGTTTTGATATATTTTTAAGATTCTAAATACCATAAATTCTAATAAACACAAATTAAAAATAAATGCCTAAACCAAGAAAAAAAACTAACCGATACAAATTAAGGACACTGCGATTAGCACCACCCCACTTGGGAATGACACCACTATTTTCGGACAGTAGCGTCTGGAATTCATAAAATAGTAAAAATGGAAAGCAAACCACCCTTGTTTTTTTGGACAGTAGTGTCCGGAAACACGTTTTCTAGACGTGTTTCCGGACGCTGCTGTCTGAAAATGGAAGGTGCATTTCCCAAATGGGGTGGTGTTAATCCTAGCGGCCCAAATTAATGGGCTTGAGCCCAAACCCACTGATTATCAAAATAAACAAATAGATGAAGCAGTAAAGAACTTGCAGAAACAGATCCTAAACCTAGAAGCTACAATCTTCTTTTAATTCTTTAAATAAATAATAATCAAATGAAAAGATTGGTCTCTGGACGTGCGGAAACCGAAGCTTCCAGCTTGTGTGTGGCTACCACTTTCATCTTCTATTACCCACCCTCAGCTTCCTCTATTACTAGAGATCTAAGAATCGGTTTGAATACAATGGTATGTTCTCCTTCCAGTTTTTCATCCTCTTTTTCACTTGATGCAACTCATTCTTTGTTATGACTAAAGATATTGAGCAGAATAATACAGTTAGGCATAGCAAGCGTATGTTTAAGGTTTCCCTGAGGTTTAAGGGCAGTTACTAAATTAGGGACATTTAGTAATAATAAATATGTGGTGAGGAAGTGATTGTGGTGTTGTGTGATGTATTTGGTAACTTCTCTATCTTTCTCTGGTGACGCTGTCTTGTTCCCTCACTTCCTGTATGTAACTTTCTCTTTTCTGTACCACTTTTCCTTTGAATCTTCTTGTGAAACTCACTCTGAAGGAGATCGTTCCTTGTTATTGAATACATAAATTTTGAGTAATTTCACATTCAGTTGTTATTTCCTTATCTTAAATCATATTATCAGTAACTATTATAATTGTATTTCGGAAACCCGTTGTTCAACAATGTTGAGACAGACCTTGCAATTTGATTCAATAGAAATGGTCTCCGTTTTGACAATAATTGCATTTCGGAAATCTCAAAACCTATTGATGACCTTGTAGCAACACAAGTTGATCGTAATATCCAATTTGAAAACACTAGTGTTCCACCACTGGAGGAGGATTTTGTTGATTCGGCATTAGATATGCATTCCGATGCAGCAAAGATTTGTGATCATCGTGAACCATTGGCTGTAGAATCGATTTCTCTAATCACTAAATCTTTCCTTCAATACTTGTCCAAATTTGGGAAGTTCACATTCAATTTGTCTAATTTCATTGGCACATTCATTCTCCCACCAATGTTTTCCTCAAGATATGCATTGTTACCTCCTGCTCACATACATATCATTAAGACATCGAAGTCACATAAAGTCTTAGATGATTTGGCCGCTCTGTATCAAGATTCTAATTTTGGTGCCTTATTGTTCTTGATTTTTGAGTTCTTGTATGTATTGAAGCATAATTACCCATGGGATCCTGGTCCGTGGTAATCATTGGAGGGACATCACGTTTTTATAGACAAGTCTTCTTGTTAGAAATTGCTTTTGACCTTGCGGACAAGGTCCTGCCTGATAGGAAGGGTAATGTTATGACAAAAGATATTGAGTAGCAAGTGTGTGTCTAAGGTTCCCTTGCAGTTTAGGGGAGGTTACTAAATTGGTTTAGGGGTGGTTATTAAATTAGGGATAGTTGAGGAAGTGCTCGTGGTGTTGTGTGATGTATTTTGTAACTTCTCTGTCTTGATGACTCTTCTCTGTTTTGTTCTCTCATTTCCTGTCCGTATCTTTCTCTTGTACTACTTTTTCTCTGAATTTTGTTGTAATTTCACTCCGAAGGAGATCGTTCCTGGTTATCAAATACCGAGGAATTTCACATTCAGTTGTTATTTCCTTGTCTTAAATCTATTATCAGAAATTATTATAACCATAACCATTACATTCTTTCACTCTCTTCTCTTCATCTCGCACCCTCTCGTACTCAAATCTGAAGCATCCTAGTCTCAGTAGACATTAATAGTGGTTCAAGAAGAAGGAATTGTTTCAGATATAGAGTTGTTGTGGTTCCGTTGTGGTCAAAATGCGGTTGCGCCATTGCGGTGAGTGCTGCAACTGCAATATTGCGGTCACAATCAATTTAAACCATGAAAGTAAAACATCATGACTCGAGCTCCAATCTCTCACAATAACCAACCCATCAAACTAATAACCCAAGCACAAATTTCAATTGAGTTCTGGTTTTTTGACACCTAATTTCCTTACACCCAGCTTACACCTTCAATATTTTAATGATTTCTCGATTTTCTCTTACTCTTTTTCTTTTTTAATTTAATTAGAGATATTATTATTATATTATGGGTGTAAATGTTGAGAGTCAAGTGTGAAGTGGGAAGAGTGAAGTCCCACATTAGATGGTTAAGAGCTAAGTGAAGGGTTTATAAGTGGAAAGACTCTTGCTCCTAATGCCTTAAGGTTTTGGGTTGCTAGTGGTGTCCTTCTCTTATATTCTCCCTCTCACCTACACCCCAACAGTGGTATAGAGCCAGGTCGATTCAGAGACCAAGACGAGTACGTGCCTCCCAATGGTAAAGGGATGGTGTCCCGCAAAAAGAATGACGGTGACAACACGTGCGGAGGGTGTGGAGCCCACAAAGTGATCGTTGAGTGAACGATCAGCCCACGTGTGGAAGAGCGCAAGAGATGCAGCTCTGGATTCACACTTGAGAGGGAGTGTTGAGAGTCAAGTGTGAAGTGGGAAGAGTGAAGTCTCACATTGGATGGTTAAGAGCTAAGTGAAGGGTGGCTAAAATTTTAGGGTGCATCCAATTTATCTATCAACCATTCACGTCTGTCATAACCCTCCATTGTTGCGGCTACTGCGACGCATACTGTGGTCGGCATCGATTTTGTTTGTTTTTTTAATAAAAAATATTTTATTAGTTATTATCTCTCTTATCTCATGTCATCATTTAATATGTTTGGTTACCTTTATGTATAAATTATTTATTATTTATGATATAACAAATGAAAAATCAATGTTTATTATGATTTATCTTTTAAAAAATTTATTAATAAATAATTTAGAGATAACATTACATACCTATTTTAGTATATATACTTATTTTTATTATTTTATGTTTTATTTCACTTATGTATTAATAATCTATAAAAATTGACAGTATATGTCTATGATTTATATTTTTAATGCTAATGATAAAATAAGTGGAAGAAATAACTTTATTTTCATTTGTTAGATCAATTATAAATTAAATATATTATATTGTTAAAAAATTTGTAGGAAATAAATATTATATAAGGGTAAGGGTAATGGTTAAACAACTCAGAAATAGAAATTTATTGTTGAAAAGTGTAGTATATTTAATGCTACAAAATTATTTTCAATTTATTTTAAATTCAAAATTTCCATTTATGGGTTGCTTAAACATTTCCCTAAGGACAATGGATAGCAAAACCCATTATATAAAAGTAGCTAGGATAAATAGAAAATCATAGAATGAAGATAAAATGTTACTATTAGAGAAGTAAAATAGTAACATGTTTAAATAGAAAAATGTGAGGTTAGAGGACTCCATTTTTATGTGAGTAATTTACATGAATGGTGTGAGTTTTTTATGCACATTCTCCTTGTGTGTCCCTTTAGTTATAATACAACACATAATTAAAAGGTGACCTCTCTCATGTTAGTTATATTTTTTAGTCATGCATCAGTTTCTTTTATTTGTGGAAAGTGAGAAATGAGAGAAAATCATGAGACATGTATTTCGAGTAATTAGCGAGTTACAACTTATGATAAGATAAGTGGTTTTAATCGATTATAAGATAATAAAATATCATAACACAAATATTAAAATTTCATACTTAGAATTTATTATTTTTTTCCTTGGATAAACAACTTTGGACTTTAAATGTATCATTTAATTTTATTGTAAACATTCTTGTTAACGTGTAAACTTTCAAATTTTTTATATTTAATATAGAAAAATACTTTGAAAAAATAATGTTAGAAATAGATTCTTAACTTTCATATTCTTCCGGTTTTATCGATTTTGGGCAAAGAAGGTAAAGAGGTTTCCGAAAGGGAAGCTTCGTCTTTGTCGAGCGTGATGGTGGAGCTGCAGAGAGAGTTTCGAGGGAAGACGGTGTCATTTTTAGTTGGGCATGAAATTTGGGAAAGTAACGAAAAGGAAAGCGTCGAAAGATGGGTTTTAATGGAGATGTTGTACAAAATGAATGTGTCTAAGTTCTCAAAATAGAGATGATGAGATTGAATAACCAATGGGTAAAAACCTACATATAAAATGGATTTCAAAATTAAAAAGAGGGGAAGAAGCAGCCGGGGCCAATTTTTGGCCGAGAGAGGTGTCCAAAAATAGAGACACATGTCAGCATTTGTGACATTCTCATGCCATATTATATACTTTTCCAATAGTAGAAGATACGTAAGAGTATTAAAAATTGCTTACTAGTTATCATATATGAAATTTTTAAATAAACAACTAAATATTTTAATTTTAAATAACATAATGGAATGAATAAATTCTGATATAGTTGGTTGAGAGACAAAACAAATAAACAAATAAATAATCAACTAAGTATTTTTAAATGACATTGACTTTTATTGTTGGGAAATAGCGATGATATATAGTGCGAATACTATCTATATCTATATCTATATATTTATTAAAATAAAGCCTAAAGCTAAGAATTTGATACATAAGAAGCATCCTTTGCCACATCAGATTTTTTACCTATGTGACACAACTTACAACATCAATACACTCTTCTTTTGTCACATTACTATCAATCCTCTTTTTAATTATTTTATTTAGTTTTTTTTTTATACTACATCCTCTCTTTAATTTGCTATAACTTATTTTTTTAAAAAAACATTGCTATAACTTAAACATGCATTCTCATTAAATATTTTTACCATATTGTTAACATTTATGAAATAAATAGTTAATATTAATGTAGAAAAAAGTTAACTACAATTATGTATAAAAGTTTAACTATATTAATTGATATATATGTATTTTCAATAAATAAATATTCAAATTATTGTTAACCAGCATTTTAAAATTTATTTAATTATTATTTTAAAAATTCATCAAGTGAGATTATACGAATTTCATTACGAAAATGAAAAAAAAAATTAATTAAGTCATTTACACATACTAATCTTTAAATCACTTGAAATTTAATATTTTTAATAAATTTGATTACAATTTTAAATAAAACATCATTTACTATAATTTATAATTTATTTAGAATATAACCAAAAATTATTACAAATGAAAATTTCAGTTACACTTTAACCACAACAAAAAATATATATGTATATAAATAGACACGCTCTTTATAAAAATCATACCCCTTAAAATTAAATTATCTTTACATTTTATATTCTTTACAAACCTATAAATGAAAGTTAAAGTAACGTAGAATGCATAACATTTAAGAACATGGTATATAATGAGATAATTCAAATTTAGTTATCAAAGTCTAAGTTGTTCAACTATAGAATATCTTCATTTCAAAAGGTAATCAATAACATATCTCCTCAGAAATGATTTTACTAAAGTTATTTTTTTAAAAAAAAACCGGAAATAAGCATCTCATATATATATATATATATATATATATTATTTCTTCATTTATACAATTTAATGTCATATAATTTTTTAAATAGCAATATCTAAAAATAAAGTATTTTTTTCTGTTTACTTTAAATTATATTCTTCTTCAATTAGATTCACAAAAAATTATTATAATTAGTTTAGTTAAAAAAATTATCATATAAAATAAATGAAGTGTTATTTTCACATACGAGTTTTTTATTACAATTTTGTTTAAATTTTTTATGTAACAATTCTATTTAGTGTGAATTAAGTTTATTTAGGTAAATTATTCACATCTTACATTAATTTTTACTTTTTAGATTAAAAAACTATAAACAATACTATAGATCACAAGTTTTCCCTGGCATCCACGCATTGCGCGGCTCATAATCTAGTTTCGTGAATTATGCACGAATGATGTGATATGACCACCGAAAACAAAAGCATCTCATAATAGGTCAATCTCATTAGTCTTTTTGAGATTGTAATCTGGTTATTTCTCTTATATTTTGCAGCTTGGTTAGTAATTCTATCTTTAAGTATGAGTTCTGCAATTCGATTAGTCTTTTTGATTCATGGGATCAATCACTCTTATTCTGTCATAACAATAGAAATTGTTTCAAAAAATATTTTAATTTAATTTTTCTTAATTTTACACTTAATTAATAAAAGTAATAACATTTGTTTTTTTAAATAAATAGTGACAGTGAAGTAATATTAATAGCGTTAATTTAACCTTTTCTATTTCTTACTTCTTCGTTGTGCAATAGAATTTTCTTTTTTTTTGGTACAATGGAGATCTAAAAATGTAATGAATAATTCATCAAATTATTTTTGAACTTCTTATAATACTCTTTATCTTTTTATTGGTTAGATATTGAAATATTAATTATTTATCTAAATAAAGATAAGAGTAAAATTGATACAATAAATAAATATTATTTCATTAAAAATATAAGTAGTTAAATAAATAAAAATAAAAATAATTTTTCTCTCTCTATGTACCATCCGAAAATCCATAAAAGAGGCTTAGAACTTAAGGGATTTGGTTACAAATTACAAAGAAAATGAGAGAATGATTAATTGTAAGTAGAAAGGTCAAAAGAGGGACAAAGATAACATAAATATTTGAATATGAGCTGTCATATTCGAATAATATTCGAATATGCTTTTTCATATTCGAATAGTATTCGAATATTAATATTCGAATACTATTCGAATATGCAAAGTAATATTTGAATAGTATTCGAATATGCACAATAATATCCGAATATGCAAGTGAGGAATTGAATACATGAGCCTTATATTCGAATATATATTCGAATATGGACCCCAAAGTCTATAAATAGGGGTGTCTTGTCTCCAAACTAGTTGTTCTTCAGATTTCTCACTCTTCACACTCTTAAAACCTCTTTCCCAAACCAACTACGTCACAACTCCTTAACATTAAGGCCTTCATCTCATAAAGCTAAAGATTCCAACGATCTGATTTAGATTCAAAGACAGCTACGGCAAAGGAACCGAAGTAGGAGACTTAGGAGAAAAGGATTCAGGGAAGTTCCAGGTAACCCTGAAAACCCCAAATCCATAAATACTTGGAAATTAGGAACATGTGACTAGAGAATGATAAGAACATGCTGTTAGGAAACCAAACTAATGTGTTGGATGTTTCTTTGATTTAAGATTTGGTATGCTTGATTTATGCATGCTATGCTTGATATTTGTATGCATTTGATATGCTTTATGATGATTAGTGATGCATGTGATATCGTGCAAAAAAATGGTAAATGTACAAATAAGATTTCCAGAATTAAATGTAACACTAACTAGGAGTTTGATATTGAGTTGGTTTCAAATAGATTTTAAAAAGATTAAGTCCCAGTATTAGTGTATTTGAGTATGGAATGACATGTTTAAACAGATATATGAATATAACATCTCTGTCACATAGAATCCGAGTAAAGAGTGTTTGTAATCGGATAGGAGTATACTGGAAATCCTTGTTTGTATGCTATATGCTTGATATGAATGTGTGATGCATGAAAACGTATGTGTATCTAAAAGGAAAAGTGGAAAAGAAGTGATTGGGGGCTATTACCAGAAGGAGTAATAGTTCTTGCAGGCTTGTAATGGGTAATGACTATGAGAAACAGAAATAATTGGGAGCTAGTACCGGAAGGATATTAGTTCTTGCAGACCTCTATTTGAGGTGAGGCATGGACTCTGGCTAGGGACGCTTACCAGGGTTTGCAGAGAGATCTATAGTTCTATTGCCACGCACATGGTGGACTCCCGCGTGCACCGGGTTTTCCGATAAAAGAGAAAAGAAATTAAAATGGAAAATGATCATGCAAGCATATCTATGTGATTGGCATTTATACGTGTTGTGTGTATGTTTGCTAGGGATTGGATTTAGGACGGTTTTCCAGTTAGACTGGCTGTAATACTGTATAAAATTATTTTTCTACTGCCGACGGGTTACTCAGTTATATGTCGAGCATATAACTGACGGTTATAGTATTGCAGGTGGCTCGGACTCAGAGGGTGTCAACGCGTGAGCAGCTTTGCAGCTCTTTCCTGTTACTTAGGTAGTCATTAATGTCTTTGTATGACTACCTTAGCTGGACACATGTATATTCTCTGGACTGTAGTTCAAACACTAATGTATATATTCGTATTTTGCTATATGAATATATATTGTTCAATTTCCGTTGTATGTTTATATATAAAAAAAATTACCCTAAAAATCTAGGTGTTACACTCACTCACACACACACACTCTCTCTCTCTCTCTATATATATATATAAGAGTATTTCATTATGGTGAGAGTCAAACATTTAAGGAGGTGTGACATACACGTGAGTTTGTATTGTTAGTAGGAGTATATTGGAAAGGGTGTTCAAAAAGTCTAATAAATTTTTGTGAATGTATTTTTAAAGATTAAATTATAACGATGATAACGTGAGATGGAAGGCGTGGTTTTCTCTGCTAGGGTTTTGGAGGGAACTTCCTTGCCCAAGAAACCTCCTGATGGTGGTTGCAAGATTAATAGTAGCACTGCTATTTCCTTCAAAGACATGATAGCTAGGAGTAAAGGAGCTTTGCAGCCTAGGCCTAAGGTTGATTTGTTACAACAGAATTTGGTGAGAATTGAGTTGGTTGGGTGGGGGGATAGTTTAAAACCGATTCTACATTTGGATGATAATCTCATTCAAGACCTTGCTGTTCCCTTTTAAGACACCTTGATCGTAAATATGCTTGGAAAAGCTATTGGTTTTTTGACGTTGCGGGATAAGTTGCAATCGTTATGGAAGCTCTCATCGCAGTTTGATTTAGTGGATGTGGGTAATGGTTATTTTCTGGTTAAATTTGATCAGGAGATGGATATAGAGAAAAGGTGATGAAATGAGGGCCATGGATGATCTTCGACCATTACCTGGCAGTGCAAACTTGGTCACCGGACTTTGTTCTGACGGTTGCTAACGTAACAAAGACACTAGTTTGGGTTAGATTCTCTGGGTTGAATATGATGTATTACAATGAAAGTGTCCTCATGGCTATGGTGGTGATGGTTGGGAGACCTATATGGGTGGACACTAATACGTTGGGTTACGCTCGCGGTCGGTTCGTTAAAGTATGTGTGGAGATTGACTGTGCCTGTCATGGGGAGAGTTGGTCTGCGAGATCACTGGTTCAATGTCGAATACGAGGTCTACATATTCTCTGCACCAATTGTGGTTGCTATGGTCATTTGGTGCGAAATTGCAATATTCCGACGAGGGTTCAACCGTCTAAGGAGGTTGCGCCATTGGCGGCAACATCATAAGTGGATGCGAGGGACGATGTTAGTAGCTTGGTGGAAATGCCACAACTTTCGCCATGTGAAGCGGCTAACAAAGCGGAACAATACGTCAATTTGTCCATATCCAATGAAGATGCCAATCATGGGGATTAGATCATCGCAACGCGCAAGAAGCGCAATCAAGATAAGAAAAAATAGATTATGGATAAGTTTGTGCCAAAGGGGGGATAGAATAATGGAAATAATATCCAAAAGAAAGGGAAATAAGTTTTTAAGGATGATGGAGGTGGACACTCATCATTCCAAGAGAATGGAAAACGTGGTATTGGGGTGGGCCCATCAGAAACTAAACCCACTTTTAATCTTAGCCCAATGACTTCTAAGACAAAGGATCGAAAAAAAAGGTTACGTAATGACTATGGGCCAGGTCTTTCAAAGCTCAATCCCAATCATGTAGATTCTAGCTTAGGTGCAAAGCCATTTGGAAGAACCAAAGACTGCGAATACATCTATTGGTGGTCAGGTGAAGGTTTTACCCTTACACCAATGGCCTTGACGAACTTACCACCGACGAACCTTAAGGTTGTTCATTCACAATCTCCGCGGGTAACAAGTGAAGATCAACCAGATAGAGGAAGGCCAAAGCGCCACACTGAGGGTGACTCTCAAGCATGGAGTTGGGTACCAAGGGTATTTAGCTCTACTTCCTTTATCTCTATTTGTGTTTATGATGTATGATTTCCAAGATTTTCCATTACTTTCTTGGAATGTTCGTGGAGCCTTCAATCGGAGGGCTAAGGATAGACTCCGTGATCTGGTTAATCAACATAAGCCTTGTGATTTTGTTTTACTTGAAAGTCATGTACTTTTTGCAAGGGTGGAAAGATTTTGGAATCGGCTAGGTGTCAAACCTATCCACACTCCAGTCGTATCTAGGTGTTAGCTGCCAATTTTCAGTTCAGTTACAGAGTTAGGTTTACAATGAATCAAGCAGTAACATCCGAAGTTCCGTTCGGTGATAGCCTTTGGTGGTGCTCTGCAATCTATGGAAGTCCAGTACCACCAAGAAGGGAGGAGTTGTGGAGTCGTCTGTATCATATTCGCTCATCAATTCTCCACCCTTGGTTTATGATTGGGGATTTTAATGAGACTATTTCACCCCATGAAACTAGAGAGATGGTGGGGGGGGGGTTTCTCCCTGCTCGATTTGCCCAATTTGCTAGTATGATAGCGGATTTTTGTATGATTGGTGTTGGTATGTCCGGTGGTTGGTAAACTTGAGTTAGAGATAGGACAAGTCACACCGCCATTTACAAGCGTCTCGATAGAGGTCTGGGGGATATTGATTGAAGAGTCGCTTTTCCTTATGCTAGCATCCATGTGCTAGAAAGGATATACTCCTACCATCATCCCTTGCTCATAAAATGTGGTAAGCCGCTTAGTCGGTCTGGTAGCAAGGTATTTTGTTTTCATGGAGCTTGGCGTGAGCACTCTCAATATGCGACTTTTGTTAGCAAAGCGTGGCAGAAAAGAACTAATTTTCAGCATGGTCTAGATTTGGTTAGTACGGACTCCTTGTCTTTCAACAAAGATACTTTTGGATGGCTCAAACAACTCAAAGGGTGGCGAAGCTGGTGTGATCCTGGACGGACCAAATTGCCTAGTACTAGAGTAGTCTTTGAGGTTCGATTTCAAAGCTTCGAACAACCAAGTAGAGAATAAAGCTCTAATAGATGGCTTACAACTTGCTATCGATCTCAGCATCACAAACCTATGAGCTCGAAGTGATTCCCAATTGTTAACTAGTCAGTTTGCATGTGATTATTAGGTGAAAGATGGGCAACTGGAAAAAAAAAGTTTTGGAAATAGTTCAACAGTTTCGTGTCAAAACTTGCTAACTTTCATATAGATCATGTCCTTAGGGATCAGAATAACCGAGCCCACGAGGAAGACTGCTAACAATTGGAGTATCATAGTGGAACCAATAACAAGGTTGAGCATGAAAAGAGACGAGGTTGGTACGGTCACAAAATTCGCACAAAAAATGGGTTGGACCCATCATAGCATATATCAAAGGTGCCATAGCTGAAAACAAGGAAGAGACAAAGAAGTAGTCCAGGCAAGTAAGCAAATTCGTTATAATTGGAGATGATTTATACGGGAGGGGATTCTTCCAACCTCTTCTCAAGTGCAAAACAAACCATCAAGCCGAATTTGTAATGCAAGAGATTCACAACAGCACGTGTAGTAGTCACGGGTTGGTACTTGGCAACCAAAGTCTTGAGAGCATGATAATATTGGCCTACCCTCCAAGATGATTGCTTTCACTTCTTGAAATTGTGCGAAAAGCGTTAATGCTTTGCAAGCTCTCATCAAGCCCCTGCAAAAGATTTGGCAGGAATCACCTCACCTTGATCGTTTTACATGTGGAAGATTAACTCATTAGGACCCTTTCCACTGGCCATAGCTCACAAGAAGTTCTTACTAGTAGTAGTGGATTACTTTATGAAACAGATAGAAGTAGAGCCATTAGCAACGATCTCTACAAAAAAAGGTCTAGAAATTATTATTCTATTAATAATCGTAATTCTACACCTATTTTTTCTTATTTCACTTTTTGCATTCGAACTCACAAAGAATTCAAGAGGAAATTATTAAGGGTTAATAGGTTTTTTATCCCTAACATTTAGCGAAATTTTGTTTTGGTCCCTAACATTTCAAAAATATATAAGTCCTTCATTCTTTAGAAATGTATGCTTTCGATCACCCTTTTTATTAACTTCTGTCAACGTCTATGTGTAAGCTTCTATGTAAACCCCATGTCAAATTTCTTAATAATTTACTAAATTAAATTATTTAATTACAATTTTTTTTTAAAAAAAAAAACCTAAATCCCTAACAACCTCCTCCTCCTTATCCTCCTTATCCCCAATCTATTCTCTCCTACTTCTCTATTTCTTCAATTAAACATCTTTGGTTGCAATCAATTTTGGTTTTCAATTTTCGGTTCCACAATAAGGCTCCATTCGATTAGGGTTCTATTCCATTTTGCTTTTCTTTTTTGGTTCTCTGTTTTGGTTATTTGTTTCGATTTTACCGTAGGTGTGATGGTGATAAGGTCTTTTTCTTTTGTTTTCTCCCTCTGTTCTGTGTTCGCTTCTCCCTATGTTTTGTTCTGCATTTGTTTCTTCTTCTTACTCGAATTTTCGGTTTCTGGGGTGGCATCTAGATGGTGGGGAGGCCGGTCAATGGCCATTGCATGGGTTTTTCTAGGTTTTTGGAAAGAAGGATGAAGAACATCAAGCATTTGTTGGGTTCTCGTATTTGTTTTTTCATTTTTCTTAAAATTTAGAAAATTTAGCTAATTAAAAAAAATATTGATATGAATGACATGGACTTGTTTGATGTTAATAGATCTTAAAGGACCAAAAGTGTATATTTCTGAAACAAAGGACTAAAAACATATATTTAAAATGTTATAGACCAGAAACATAGTTAAATTTTTATATTAATAGTCATACTTCTACGCATATCTAATTCTCCCTTGTCTTACTCATTACTTGGGATCACATTACTTGTTATATCTTCTAACTCTTTATTATTTCTATCTCTCTTCCGATGCTTCTTATATACAAAGATATATTAAATTAACTATTAATTTCTATACATATTTCATATCTTCATTTTAATCTTTATATGAAAAAAAAATTAGTTCCCTTCACCTATCCAAATTCGTCCTTATCATTCACTTTTTCATTTTTCTACTAATGACGTTAGTCCTCGTACTAAATGACCAATGAAACTTCTACAATGTGTACTCATTTTAACCTCAATACATATATTAATAATTTGTTTTAGTCCCTATAACTACATTAAGTTTTCATTTTATTCCTTATGTATATACTATTAATTTTTTGTATTAGACCTCGTAAAGTTCATTTTCAACATATCACATCAACAAAGACGAATGATGAGAAGGCTAATAGCTAAAAGCACAAAGATGTGAAAGTACTAACAATATTTTTTTTGACATGACTAAAACAAAAATGAACACCATATATCAAGACTAAATAATTAATAATTAATAACAATAAAAATATCATCAGTCTCATTGCTTGTAGCAGTAAGCTAAGGGGAAGAACAACCCAATATATGACAAAACATCAGTCCAAAATAGAAAACTAACAATAGATTCATGAAAGTGGACACTAGAAAATTGAGAAGAAAAAATAAATAAAAAAATACAAATTTCAAACAATTTCGATTTTCTTTTTACCCTAATTTCTAATATTTGTCTAATCCTCTGCCTTTTAACTCACCCATACGCGTGTTCAATGGCTCCATACACGATTTCACAATTGTCCCCTATCATTTGGATATGCATCTCCTGCTTCATCTCATGGGTATTTCTGGTTTCTGTCAATGTTGTCCTCAATGTTACGCTTAGATCTCGTTTTCACTCTTTGTCAATGTTATCCTCAACTTTATGGGCGAGGGTTATTTTTAAGGCTTTCTGGAGTTTCTTGGGATTTTAGGAAGAATTGTGCTATTTCCCTGATTTTTAAGGTTTTTATTGGATTTACATGGAGCATTACGTTATCTCTAAGGTTTTATGTGTTTGACGGGTTTTTGGGGTTTATGTTTGTTTTCTATGATTTTAGTAATAATCTAAAGGTTTTCTATTAGGTTTTTAGGAGGGTTGGGAAATGCGAGGTTTCTAGGGTTTTTATAAATCCCAAAGAATCGCCTTAAAATCCTAAAGATAACATAATACCCCTTAAAACCCTATAAACCATTGAAAACTTATAAAATCCCCTAAAATTCGTGCAAACATATTAAAACCCTAATACTCCTTACGACTAAAGAAGACAGCCTAAAACCATTAAAACCTATAAATCCCCTAAAATAGGAAAACAACTAGAAATCATAGAAACACCAAATCTTGGGTTTTTATGGGATATGAGTGGCTTTCTAGAGTTTTATATTATTTTTTATATTATAAGGAAATTTTGGTGTTTTTTCTTTTTGGAATTTTTTAGTGTTTACGAAAAATAATCTAAAAATCCTAGAAAACCCTTTAACCTTTATATCTTATAAAACCCTCGAATCCCAAAAAAATTCCCCAACCCACCTAAAACCCTAACAACAAGATAATACCCGCTAAAAACCATAGAAAAAACCCTTTAAACCTTGAATACCAATAAATTCCCCTAAAATTCAGGGAAACAATCTAAAACTTTTTCAAAATCCATGAGGCCCTATAAAATAACTTAATACGCCCAAAACTCTAGAATCCCCTAAATTTCTAGAATCCTAGAAAACCACCCAAACCTTAAAAACTATCTAATACTCCTTACAACTAAAATCCACAGCCTAAAACAACCATTAAAACTTATAAAACCCCTAAAATCCTAGAACGCTAGAACCCCCCCCCCCCCCCCAAACCTTGAAAACAACAAAATACTCCTTTAAACTCAAGAAAACAACGTGAAACCCCTAAAATCTTATAAATTCCCAACCCTCGAAAACCTTAAGCACAACACAATATCTATATTGATCACTAAAAAGCATAGAAAACACCCAAATCTAGTGTTTTTAGGGGATTTTGGTGGGTTTTAATGATTTTTAAGGATTTATTCAAGTTTTAAGGGGTTTTTAAGCTTTTAGAGGATATTGTGTCGTCTCTAAGGTTTTAGGTATTTGAGGAGTTTTTAGGATTTTTGAGGGGTGTTATGGTTGTTCTAGGGTTTTAGGGGATTTGGTTGGGGGGTGGGTTATAGGGTTTTAATGATTTGGAATTTTTTTAGGGTTTTGAGAATTTTAGGTTGTTTTGTAGGATGTTTGTGGTTTAGGATTTTTACGGTGTTTCAAGCTGATTTCATGTGCTTTAGGGGAAACATTGTTATTTTTCAAGTTGTTAAGGTGTTTGTAAGGTTTTTAAGGAGCATTATGTTGTCTTGAAGATATGATGGGTTTGACGAGCGAGTTTCTGGGGGTTTAGTGATACTTTCTATGGTTTATGTGATGTTCTAATATTTTATGGATTTGAGGGGTTTTCAGGGTTTAGGGGGATTTGGGTTATTTGCTAGATTTTAGTAGTTTTCTTGGGGTTTCTCATAGTTTTGAAGATTTATAAAGGGTATTAAAGTGTTTTTAAAATTTTAAAGAGATTTTAGTGATTTTCTATAATTTTTAGAGATTTTTTAGTGTTTAAAAATTTTAAATTGTTTCGAGGTTTTTCGGAGGATTGGGAGGGTTTTTATAAATCCCAAAAAATCCTATAAAACCCTAAAAATAACAGAGTACCACTTAAAAACTCTAGAATACCCCGTAAACCATTGAAAGCCCACAAAATCCCTTAAATTTTCTTAAAACACTTTAAAACCCTATACTAAATGATAGCTTAGAATCCCCTAAACTCCTAGAACCCTTCTCCTCCCGCCCCCTAAAACCAGGTAAGCAAACATAATATATTCCTTAAAACACGGCTTGAAACCATTAAAATATTCAAAACCCTAAATTCCTAAAACCCACGTCCTCCTAAAACCTTAAAAACAACATACTACTCAAGAATAACAATTAAAAACTATAGAAAACACCCAAATCTTGAGTTATTAAGGGATACGGGTGGTTTTCCAAGATCTTTAGGGACTTTCTCGAGTTTTAGATTTTCTTGATTCTTGATATTTAAAGGGAACTTCGGTGTTTTTCTATGATTTTTAGGGGTTTTATAGTGTTAAAGAGATATCGTGTGATTTCTATGATTTTTAAGGAGAACTTTGTTTCTTAGCAGCTTACCAATTTCTGATAGAGAAGAAAGGACTTCCTCCAAAAAATTTCACCATTTGAAAATCTCCTCCCACAGCTATGAGGCAAATTGACATTCTCTGAACAAATGTGACCTCTCATGAATTACATGAAATACATTTGATATCCTCTCTTGAATTAATCACTCCTCTTCTAAACAATTTTCTTTTAAAGGAAACTTGCTCCAAAGGACTTGCCAAGCAAATAGCAAGAATTTTGATGGTGCTCCACGACTCCATATTACTTCATATTTTCCAACGTGTCATCCTCCAATGTTGTCAAATTGTTGCAACACTTCTGAATTACTGCATAAGTCTCATTGCAACACAATCTCTAAATGAATTATTGCAAAATAAAATATTAAAAATTAAGCAAATTCAGCTGGAAAATTCAAAGTTAATAATACACTTAAGAAAACTTAAGCAATATCAAAAACATGTTTTGATTTTTAAATCGAAAAACACTTTATTTTTCAATTGTATAATACACTATAAGAAAAAGAATAGTTGCAATTTTTAAAATATACAAAATTATTATGCAAATTGAAATAGAAATTTCAAAATTAACAATACATTATTTTCATAAAAATTTCAAATAATTTTAAGTAATTTTAAAAACATGTTTTGATTTTTAAATCGGAAAACACCATATTGTTCTAATGTTAGTACACGATCTATAAAAGAATTGTTGTGAAAAAATATAAAAAAATTATGCAAATTGATCTAGAAACATCAAAAGTGAACAATACTTTTATATGCCAAACAAATTAAGATATACAATGACAAATAATTTAGTTGAATTTTTAAGCTTTATTTATTTTTAATTGCTTCATTGAAATATTTCTCATTTTATCTAAAAAAAATATATTTTGTATTTTTAGTTATCACATTATATTTATTAACTATTTCGATAACTAACTTTAACAAATACTTTTTATTTTTTTGGTAAATATTTTATCTTTCAACTTGTATAACTATAATTTGGTTTTATCTTAACCTTTTTTTAAAATTATATAACACTCCCTATATATATTGACATTATGGATATTCATGGATTTTAAACTTTTTTTTTACTTTGACCCATTTTTTATTCTAATGCTTATTTTTATTCTAATGTCCTTATTTTTTTTGTTATGTTTAAATTAATTTCAAAATTATACGTTAATTTATATGATACGATATGGATTTTAAATAATTTTTAAAGACTAATAATTTACTCTAATAAGTTTTAGATATCAATATAAATGGAATTTGTTAAATTTGTAACAAAAACATTTTTTTGTATTTTAAAATTATTTGAAAATATAATACCATTGTGTGCATAGATCAATTGATGCAATAAATACTTATAGAGATTACAAAATGAGATTTAAAAAAAATGCTTCAGTAGGTCAATTTTTCCATAGTTAAAAGTTTTATAAAATTTTATGAATATATGTGTAATTTTTGCTTAAATAATCTCTATGTTTTACTCTAAAGTAATTGAGGTATATATTTTAATTTGTTTAGCTATCAAATATAAAAATATTATTATAATGTTATATTTAAATTTAAATATAAATAGTTCAAATGCATTGTATAAAAATTATTTTTGTTTTCTAAAAAATTTCTAACATAAATTTAAATAATTTTTTTAAATAATCATTATTATTTATTATTTATAAAACAATAAAAGAAATGAACAAGGAAAGAATTTTTTTTTAACTGATACAAAACAGAGAATATTTTCACCCTAATTAACTATTATCCAATATATGGGGTGGAATGCAAATTTTGTCAAGTTTGGAGTAGGATGCAATACTTACAAACCTCAACGTGGTTCGTGCATTTTATCCTAGAAAAAATATTAAGAAAATCTCAAATCAGGAGAAGTGTATGCCGGCTTTGTTAAATAGAGAAAGCAGGTATAGGAATTCCTGCAGTGTGAGCTTGGACGACCTCTTCTCTTCAAAATCTCCCTCTTTCAGAACGCCTAAAACCTTTTCCTTGAATTCAGTTTGCGTACCTTCCGCTTCGCCATCCTCAACTTCCATTTCATCGTCATTTGCGTCATCATCCATCTCCATATCTTGATCGTCGCCAAAACTGGAAAAATCTACTTCAGTGTGTGTTTCCTTTACCGAACCTTCTTGCGAGAGTTTTAGCGCCTGCACAGTTCTGTAGTTCTTCTCAAGCAAAGAGATGACATTCTTTTGCCTAAATATTGAACCAAGGGTTTTGTTCTTTCTGTTAAAACATATCCGCAAAAATCCATCCCATTCCTTCTGCTTAACTTCAATGCGGGGCTTCCTGGGTTCGATTCGTACTACAGAGGAATCAACTTTGGGTGGAGGCCGGAAATTGTTTCTTCCAACTTTGAGGAGGTGGAAGATTCGAGCGTGGAGTTGAGTGTTCACTGTAAGGCGGCAATAGAGCTTGTCGCCTGGCTGAGCAACCAGTCTCATGGCAAATTCTCTCTGAAACATTATGATTGCACACCTAAATGCAGGCTGGTGGCTGAGTAACTTGAATGTGAGAGGAGATGATATTTGATAGGGAATATTTGCCACACATATGTCAAAATAAGGAAGGTCAGTCTTAAGCACATCGCCTTGGATAACCTGTAATTATTTTTTTTTTAAAAAAAAAAGAAAAGAAATAAAATAAGATACTAACTTGAAACAAACAGGGATAACAAAATTTATCTTTAGCTTTGGGGAAGTGGCGATAGTTAGTGGCGAAAGAAACACGCCGTGACTTATCTGTCAAACTCACTTGATGTCTAACCCAAAGCACCATAGAATATTTATAACAACTCAAGAAAACTGCCTCACATATCACCTAAGTTTACGCATACATGTTAACAGCAGGGAATTCCAATTCTTTCCAAATGATATTAAAAAGAAGCAATGTTAAGGTTAATTCTTTCTTTTTTAGTAATATAAAAGCAGAAAAATGCGTTGGGATAAAGAACATTTTAAATTCCTAGCGTTCAACACTTCAACCAGAATGATACAGAGATACTAATTATCTCAAGTTTATATAATTATAATTTGATGGCATCAGCATAGATGACTACCTACAAAAATAAAAGATGAAAAAAAAAAAAACATACTGTGAGGCGGGTGGAGTAAGGGGTCCCCTGGAATCGTCTCTGCAGCTCAAGAACCATACGTGGATCAATTTCAACTGCAATAACCTTCTTGCCAGCTTCCAAAAGCTTCTTTGTCAAGTTTCCAGTACCAGGACCAATCTCGAGGATCACATCAGTGCTCTTGATACCAGATTTCTGCACTATGGCATCAACAAGTAATGGGTTTTTCAGTATATGCTGACCCTTGGATTTGTGAAAGGATATTCCACCTTGATAAGGTGTGTGTTGCTGGGGCTTGCCCTTTTCCTTCTTCATCTTCCCTCCAGCCATGGATGGTATCAAGACAGAGATCCTGTTTGAAATTAAACACAGAAATCTATTAAATTGTATAATGCTAGAGTGTTTAGGTTCGCAATGCTTAGTTATTAAATTATATATATAATGCTAGAGTGTTAATGTTTGCAATTCTTAGTTATGCAACTAGAGTTCAAAACGTGAATTTGCTTATTTAAGAACCTTATCACTTTACACAATATAATCCATCTTCACCCACATCTAGCCACTCAAATTTGTTTCTTCACTATCTTCTCTTTCTTCTCACCTCTCTGCTTAGGCTATTTTAATTTCTATTCATGAATTATCAACTTCAATCAATCTCACTCTCTCCTGACCTACGAGTCTAAGAAAATCTCAAAAACAAGAGAACCGAATTTGAGTGGGAATGAAGTGGAGAAAGCAGTACCAAAAACAATAAAATGTTGTTCAATGTCGACGATTCTGTGAGCGGCGGCGGTGGGAGGAGCTCGGTTCGGGTGCGGGATCCGGTTAGAGGGAAGACGGTATGAGGAGGGTTTGGAAGATGAGAAAGAAAACTAGCGAAGGGAGGAGAGAAAGCCTAGGGTTAAAGCGTGTGAATGACCTCCTCTGATCTTGATATTTTCAAAAAAAATAAAAATAAAAATTAAGGAACATTTACATTAATTAATGGTGAATTGGGCCACCTTAATTATTTTAAAACAGTAATAGAAAAAAACTAAGGCAGTGTATACGAGTGAGTGTTTTGGGCTTGTCCCTTTTTGTCTCTGATCAATTGAAAATCTTTGCCCAGCATATAAAAATATTATTTTATAATTAAAAAATTATTTTACGATAATGTAAAAATAAAAATAAAATATGATTTTAAAATAAGATTTAGAGTATTGATTTACAATTTTGATTGGGAATTTTTTGGTAACAATTTTGATTGGGAATTTAGCTGTTATTTATTAATTTTTTAACTTTTAATTTTAATTATTTCTATATTTGAATTTTATTTCTAAAATTATAATGTAGAAATAAAATTCAAAGGATAAAAAAAATGCTTCGTCGGGAGAGAAATTGTATGTAATAATCAATTAGGGTGAAAATCTCATCAACAATCATAATCAGGTGATTACGGTAGATTGTTCGTCCAACATTTATAAATAATATTTCAGATCACCAATAATCACATGTATAAAATAATTTTCAAAAATTATAAATTAATTATAAAAAAATTCAATTAATTAGATTAGTTTTGAATAAAATTAAATTTATAATAAGTTATTTAATATTATGTTTTGATATATTAACAATATAAAAATAATAATAATATTTTATACTATAATTATATCTTTATACTATTATAATAATTTTTATCTTTTGTTTATGCATAAATTTACATTTTTAATATATGTATATTGGTTTAATCAGTAATCTCTAAGTTGACTTGAGTTGACACCGTGACTTATTAACTCAGTAGTTCATCTGGGCCACGTTTAATAATACTAGTATGGTGCTCTTAGTACTAACAGGTATTATTTTTTTTTCCTGGATAATATTAATATTTTAATAAAGGTTTGTGACTAATATAAATATCGGTTGATGTTGTTATACTAAAATATTTATTGGTAGAATATCAAAAAAGAAATATTTAGCATTTTTGAATATTTTAAAATCTAAAATATATGAAACTTTAATTAAAATAATTGAATAGCAATGACAATATTTAATGTATGTTGATCAATATAGTGATTAAAAGTCATTGTTTGAACCCCTATGACGCAAGCTCGATCTATTTGAGGAGCATTCTTGAGAAGACTTTTGGTCTTCACTTAGGGGCAAAGCTAACCAAAAATTTTGGGGGCAGGGAAATTAAAGAGATTAAATAGATCAAAATTTTGAGGGTCAATTAGTTAAAATGTTAGTAATTTTTATTCATATTTTAAAAAATTATATATATATATTAGTAATTTTTTTGGCAATAGGAGGCCCGAGGTTCCCGATTAAATAAGGTAGCTCTGCTCCTGTCTTCACGGCATCTAGGTCAAAATTACAAGAGCACTTATTTTCACAATTTCATATTACAAAAAAAATAATAGTGACGATAAACTCACCTCAAATTTCAACATTAACAAATTTTGAATAAATGTTTCTAACAAAGTGTAAAGTCAAGTTTGCATGTGTATGTGTTGAAATAAATTAATGGCATATGTAATTCTCCTCAAATTCTTAAAATTTTATTTTTTTTTCTCAAAATAAATTAATAGCTAAATAAATATTGAAAGTTGGTCAAATTTTGGCAATGAATTTTGTCAAACATGGGCCACGAAACATATTGGTATTTGTGATTTGTAAAATTTTGAGCGTGTAATTGGGATGCAAAAGAGAGTACGAATTATAGTTATGATTTTTACCATGGTATTATGTGGCTGGTTTTCATTAAGTGCCGATGGACATGAGTACACTATAGATTTTCTCAGGCCCCAACCATGAATTATTATGTTGCCATGAGCTATATACTGCATTATATGGTGTATGAAAAAAATCTACGATACACGCTTATTATTTCGGCTAATAAAAAAAAATTGTAGCTTAAATAATTGTTTATCCCTATAAAATTGGCACTATGAAATTAAAACTTTTGTTTTAAGTCCCAAATGTTAAGATTTTTTATTCAACACATTTTTTCAAGTGACAAAAATTTAAAAAAATTGATATTACAGTGATCAAAATAACTTTTTTGTTTCAAATTATATGCATAGGCTACAAACTTCAAAGTGAATAATATACTATCTTTAAAAAAAGTTTCAAATAATTTAGATAATTTAAAAAGAGCATTTTCATTTTTATTTCGAAAAATATCAAATTCTTTAAGTGTATATAATATATAATACACGATCTCTAAAAAAAACTACTGTAATTTTAAAAATATAAAAAAAATGTAAATTGAGCTATAAGCTTCAAAATGAACAACATATTGTACTAAAAAATTTCAAATTATTTTGGTATTTTAAAAATCATATTTTCATTTTTATTTCAAAAAATACCTATTCTTCAAGTATATATTACAAGATCTCTATAAAAAAATTGTTGTAATTTTAAAAATATAAAAAAATTAAGTAAATTGAGCTATAAACCTCAAAGTAAACAATACATTGTATTAAAAAAGTGAGTTTTATTTTATTTTTCAAAAAACACCCATTGTTGAAGTGTATAGTGCACAATCTCCAAAAAAAAATTGTTGCTATTCTTCAAGTATATAGTACAAGATCCATAAAAAAAATATTGCTATTTTAAAAATATAAAAATAATATGTGAATTGAGCTACAAAATTCAAAGAGAAAAATAAATTATCTTAAGAAGGATTCAAATAATTTAGGTAATTTAAAAAATATATTTTTATTTTTATTTCAAAAAATACCCTATTCTACATGTGTATAGTACATAATCTCTAAAAAACTATTAGAATTTTAAAAATATTAAAAAATATTTAAATTGAGCTACAAACTACAAAGTGAATAATTCATTATCTTTAGAAAGCTTAAAATAATTTAGGTAATTTGACAAACACATTTTTATTTTTATTTTAAAAAACGCATTATTCTTCTTCAAGTGTACACACGATCTCTAAAACAAATATTGCAAATTTAAAAATATAAAAAAAACATGTAAATTGAGCTACAAACATCAAAGTGGATAATATATTGACCTAAAAAAGCTTTAAATAATATAATATAGATAATTTTAAAAATATATTTTTTATTTTTACTTCGAAAAACACCATATTCTTCAAGTGTATAGTATATGATCTCTAAAAAATTGTTTCTATTTTAGAAATATAAAAAAATATGTAAATTGAGCTACAAACTTCAAAATGAATAGTATATTGTCTTAAAATGCTGCATATAATTTAGGTAATTTTAAAATAAGTTTTATTTTTATTTCGAAAAATACACAATTATTCAATTGTATAACACATGATCTCTACACCAATCTGTTATAATTTTAAAAATATATAAAATTATGTAAATTTTGCTACAAAGTTCAAAGTGAATAATATAATGTGTTGCAATTTAAAAAATATAAAAAGTATGTAAATTGAGATACAAACTTCAAAATGAATAATAAATTTGCTTCAAAATGCTTCAAGTTGGTTAGATAATTTAAAAGTGTGTTTTTATATTTATTTGGAAAAACTCTCATTCTTCAAGTGTATAGTACACAATTTTAAATTTTTTTTTTTTGTAATTTTAAAAATATAAAAAATATTTAACTTGAGATACAAACCTTAAAGTGAATAATATATTGTCCTAAAAAAGCTTTAAATAATTTAGGTAATTTAAAAAATGCGTTTTCATTTTTATTTTAAAAATACCTATTCTTCAAGTATATAGTAGCAATCTCGAAAAATATTGTTGCAATTTTTAAAGTATAAAAAGTAATTTAAAATGAGGTATGAACTTCAAAGTGAATAATACATTTTCTTCAAAAAGCTTCAAATAGATTAGGTAATTTAAAAAGCACGTTTTAAGTTTTTTTTCAAAAACCACCCAAAAGTGAATAATGCATTGCCTTTCAAAAGCTTACAATAATAAAGGTAACATAAAAAACACATTTTAGTTTTTATTTTGAAAAGCATCCAATTCTTTAAGTATATAGTACATTATCTCTAAGAAAAAATTTTAAATTTAAGAAATATAAAAAATTATGTAATTTAATATAAAAAATTTAAAGTGAATAAAAACGAACCATTAAATTTATTTCAACTATGTAAAAATACTGCTGCAATTTTAAGAGCACTCTATTTTTCACATGTATAGCACACAATATTTAAAAGAACGGTTCCAATTTTAAGAATGAAAAATATTATGTAAATGCAGATAAAAACTTCAAAGTGAATAATGCATTGTCTTTAAAAATATTCAAATAATTTAGGTACTTTAAAAAATATTTTTTCACTTTTATTTCGAAAAGCATCCATTTTTCAAATATATAGTAGATGACCTATAAAAACACTGTTGCAATTTTGAAAACATGAAAAATTATTTAAAATGAATTATAAACTTCAAGGTGAAGAATTCATTGTCTTAAAATAGCTTCAAATAATTTAGGTTATTTAAAAAATATGTTTTCATTTTTATTTCGAAAAACATCATATTCTTCAAGTGTATAGTACACGATCTGTAAAAAAAAACTGTTGCAATTTTTCAAAAACAATTATGTAAATTGAGTCAAAAATATCAAAGTGAATAATACATTGTCTTAAAAAAAATTCAAATAATTAAGATAATTTAAAAATCACGTTTCAATTTTTATTTCGAAAACAACTTATTCTTCAAGTGTTAATAGTACACGATCTCTAAAAATAAGTGTTGCAATTTTAAAAATTTTAAACATTATGTAAATTGAACTAAAAACTTCAAAGTAAACCATACATCATCTTCAAAACACTTCTTATAATTTATGTATTTAAAAAACGTGTTTTCATTTTTATTTTGAAAAACACCTTATTTTTCACTTGTATAGTAGACGATCTTTAAAAAATTGTTGCAAATTTTAAAATATGTAAAATTATATAAAATGAGGTATAAACTTCAAACAGAATAATTCATTATTTAAAAAGCTTCAAATAATTTAAGTAATTTAAAAAATAATTTTTATTTTTATTTAATAAAAAACACTCGTTTTTCAAGTGTATAGTACACAATCTCTTAAAAACTGTTGAAAATATTTAAAAAATAAAAAGTTACATGAATTGAACTAATAACTTCATAGTGAATAATATATTCTGTTAGAAAATGTTCAAATAATTTAAGTAATTTAAAAAACATATTTTCATTTTTTTCAAAAAACACAATTCTTCAAATGTATACATGAACTTTAAAAAAACTTTTACAATTTTTATTGGAGAATAAATAACATACTTATTTTTCTGTTCTTAGCCTTTAGGTTTTTTGTCCCTTTTGGGCCTATCTTTTCCTTTTTTGCTTATTGGGCTTGCGGCCTTTTTCCTTTATTTGCCTGTTTTGTTATTCAAGGGCTCTTTTCTCTATTGTAAAGTAAGCATTTGAATAATACATTTTACTTTTTCCAAACTCCTTTATGGTATCATGTGCCGATAGGGTTCTCGTGCGCTCTGCTAGGGTTTTTTCTTCACCTTAGCCATGGCGGCCATTGCGGATCCAAACGCTGCTGCGGTCATTACTTCACATCTTGATGATCCTCAACATCCCGGAAGCCCCTACTTCCTACACCCAGGGGACAATCTGAGCAGTGTCGTCGCTTCTCCCATCCTCGATGGCACCAAGAATTACCATATTTGGCTTCGCAACATGACGAATGCCCTATCTTGCAAAGACAAGCTTGGATTCGCCGATGGATCCATCCCTGCCCCGAAGTTCACCGATCCTTTGTACACAGCATGGCGAAAATGCAACACAATGGTGATTTATTGGCTTACGCAATCCGTTTCTTCTCAGATCGCTACAAGCATATCATATTTTGATACTGCTGTTGAGATTTAGCAGGATTTGCGTATTAGGTTTTCCAATGGGGACTATTTTCGTTTATCTAATTTACTTGGTGAAATTCACCCTTATCGGCAAGGAGATCAAGATCTTGCCACTTATTTTACCAATTTGAAAATCATGTGGCAAGAACTTGATTCTTTACGCCCTAGTTTTGATTGTTCTTGCAGCACTAGATGTTCTTGCCCTCTCTTCCCAACCTGAAGAAGTTCCGCGAGAACGAATATGTTGTTTGCTACTTGAAAGGACTCAATGAATCATACGATCCTGTGCGCCGCCAGATCTTCTGCATGGAGCCTCTCCCGCCGATTGTGAAGGTGTTCGCTCTCACACAACAACAAGAGCGCAAGATGAACCCTAGTTCAACGATCCTCAACACGTCTTCTCCACCTATGGTTGCTTCCACATCCTGGAACAAGGGCTCTGCCACTAACACTGGAACAAGTAAAGGAAGAGGAAAACCACATCCCAACTGTGGTTCTTCCTCTTCGAGTAAGATCTGCACCTTTTATGGAAAAGAAAACCATACTATCGAAAATTGTTATTTCAAGAACGGTTTTCCCTCAAACTACAAGTTTAAAAACAAACAGAACAATTCCTGTGTTAATTCTATCACCACATCTGAAGCACACACCAACACCACTCAACAATCTGGCACCTAAAACTTGAATTTCACTTCTGAAGAATTTTTCATGATTGCTAACATGCTGAATACTGTTCGTAATAACCCTTCTGCACACACTACCGAACACGTTAGCATTAGCACCTATTCCGCTGATGAAATCAAAGGTCCTTTTCTAACTAATTCTGTTTGGATAATTGATAGTGGGGCCACTGATCATGTTTGTAACTCTCTGAAAAATTTTGCTTCATATCATGATATTCCACCTATTTCTGTTCGTTTACCGAATAACGATATTTCTCTTGCTAAGCATGTTGGCAAAATACAATTGTTGGATGATATTTTTCTTACTGACGTTCTATATATTCCTGATTTTAAATTCAACATCATTATGTACACAAACTGGTTTCTGATCTGAACTGGCTCTTGGTTTTTAACAAGGATCATTTTTTTTGCAGGATCCGGCATCCAAGAGGATGATTGCGCTAGCTAGGATCCACCATAGACTATATGTTGTTGATCCCTCTTTACTGCGTTCTATGAATAATTGCTTGCCTCGCTGTGCTAACAATACCTGTTTCTGAGACCTGTTTTGATCTATGTCATCATCGTTTAGGACATGCTTTTGATTCTGTTTTACAAACTGTTAAACATCAATTTCCTTATGTGACATATAACTCTCATGCATAATGTGATTCTTGTCATTTTGCTAAATAAACGCACATTCCTTTCCCCAATAATAATAATAGAACTGATAGCCTGTTTTCTATAATACTTGTTGATATTTGGGGGCCCCTAAAAGCCACTTGTGTTCATGATCATCGTTATTTCTTAACCATTGTTGAAGATCATTCTTGTTATACTTGGATATTTCTTATGCGTTCCAAATCTGAAACTAGAACTCTTTTACAAAACTTTATTGTGTTTTTGAAAACCCAATTTCATATCACTGTTAAGACTGTTCGAAGTGATAATGGTGTGGAGTTTATTATGCCTTTGTTCTATGATTCCCATGACATTGTGCATCAATGTTCTTGCGTTGAGACTCCAGAACAAAATTCTGTGGTTGAATGCAAGCATCGTCATATCTTGAATGTTTCTCGTAGCATATTCTTTCATTCTGGCATTTCTACTTCTTATTGGCATTTCTACTTCTTAGCAGAGTCCTGAACAAAGAATCTCCTCACAAGCTTCCGTATGGTGAGCCACCCACTCTTCTAAATCTTAAGGATTTTGGGTGCTTGTGTTATGCAACCTCTATCACCCAAAACAGAACAAATTTGACCCCTGAGCCCAGAAATGTGTTTTTCTTGGTTTTGAAAAAGGCACTAAAGGTTTTGTGGTTTTAAACTTGCAAACTAACAGCGTTTCTATTTCCAGAAATGTTCTTTTTTATGAAGATCAGTTTCCTTTAAAGTCGGTACAATCAAGCAATGTTGTCCCTGACTGCTCTTTAACCAAAACTCATGATTTTTCTAAAACTTTTGATTTTACCCCCTTACCCATGGAACTCCATGTTCCTACATCAAATTAGCTTGGTATACCAGCGGCTAACACATACCCCAATTCCCCACCTCCTCCTTCCCCTGTCCCTGCTGCCCAAGTTCATGATGAGACCTCCTGTTTTACCTGGAGGTCCACTAGAAAAAGGGTGAACACTCGTGATACTTAAAATATTTTCATTGTTCTCTGATTCAAGGTAGTATTCTTCCCTCTAAGTCTGTTAGGTATCTGATTTCTAACTCTGTTGATTATTCTAGACTTTCCAAAAATTATTCTAATTTTGTTTTAAACATGAGTATAGAATCTGAACCTTCTTCTTTTTCTATTGTTGTGAAAAATCCTGAATGAGTTAAGGCTATGGAATTGAAATTAACTGCCTTGGCTAATACAAACACATGGACGCTTGTTAAACTCCCTCCTAACAAAAGGCCTATTGGCTCAAAATGGGTTTACAAAATTAAGTACAAATCTGATGGTACTGTTAGAACGTTATAAAGCCCGTTTAGTTGCCAAGGGATATACCCAAGTTGAAGGGGTAGATTATTTTGATACCTTCGCCCCTGTTGCGAAGCTTACTATTGTTAGTTTGTTGCTTGTTGTTGCTTCTGTTTTAAATTGGAATTTACATCAGCTTGATGTTAATAACGCTTTTCTTCATGGTGATTTAGAAGAAGGGGTTTACATGAAACCTCCCCCTGGATTATTTCTTTATGATAAATCTGTTGTGTGTAAGCTTAACAAAAGTCTATATGGTTTAAAACAGGCCAACAGAATGTTGTTTCACAAACTTTCAACCTTTTTGAAAAATTTGAAGTTTGTCCAGTCTAAGCATGATAGCTCCTTGTTCATTAAACATATTGGTTCTGCTTATACTATTGTTTTAGTGTATGTGGATGATATAATTGTTTGTGGCAACCAACCTGATGATATTTCTAATATGAAAAAGCTGGTGGATGCTGTTTTTAAAATTAAAGACTTAGGTGAATTGAAATATTTCTTGGGAATTGAAATTGCTAGGTCTAGCCGAGGCATTTACATCTCCCAACGCAAATACATTTTGGACTTACTAGAATCTACTGGTTATCTTGCAGGAAAACATGTTCAAACTCCTATGGTGAAGGGTGCGATGAAGGACTTTCCTAGTTCCTCTGCTTACAAAGATCCCAGTGGTTATAGATGATTGGTTGGCAAGCTTCTGTACCTCAATACAACTCGGCCATACATTACATTTGCAGTTCAACAACTTAGCCAATACATGGCTACCCTGAAAACGCATCACTACGCTACTGCTGTACGCGTTTTAAAGTATCTGAAACTTCATCTAGGACAAGGGATCTTCTTTCCTTCTAAATGACATTCACATAAAAGCCTTCAGTGATGCAAACTAGGGTACTTGCCAGAAGACTCGGAGATCTGTTACTGGTTTATGTATTTTTTTGGGAAATTCTTTAATTTCCTGGAAAGCAAAGAAACAAACTATTGTTTCTCGGTCATCTTCAGAAGAGCCTTAGCTTCTATTGCCTGTGAACTTCAATGGATTAACTACATTCTTCAAGAATTACAACTTCCTCACACCACCCTTGCATTACTTTTCTGTGACAATGACTCTGCTCGCCATATCAGTCACAACACCGTGTTCCACGAATGCACGAAACACCTTGACATAGAATGTCATGTTGTTCGTGAAAGACTAGAACAAGGGTTATTCAAATTGCTACCAATTAAAAGTTCTCATCAACTAGCTGACATTTTTACAAAACCTCTAGAACCTGCACCTTTTCATAGTCTCTTCTCTAAGCTGGGATTATCTGATATATACTCTCCAGCTTGTGAGGGAATATTGAAGAATAAATAACATAGTTATTTTTTTATTTTTAGCCTTTAGGTTTTTTGTCCCTTTTGGGCTATCTTTTCCTTTTCGGCTTATTGGGCCTGGGGCCTTTTTCCTTTGTTTGCCTGTTTTGTTATTTAAGGGCTCTTTTCTTTGTTGTAAAGTAAGCAATTGAATAATACATTTTACTTTTTCCAAAACTCCTTTACAAACTTCAATATGATTGTGTTCAAAGAGCATCAAATAATTTAGGTAATTTTGAAACGTATTTTTATTTTCTTTTAAAAAAAAACACCTTGATTTTCAATTGTATAGTACACGGTCTCAAATAAAATTGTTGCAACTTTAAAAGAATTCAAAAATTATGTAAACTGAGCTAAAAACTTCAAAGTGAATAATAAATTATCTTCAAAAAGTTTTAAATAATTAAATTAATTTAAAAAATAAGTTTTCTTTTTTATTTCGGAAAGCACCCTGTTCATTAAGTGTATAGTATACGATCTCTAAAAAAATGTTGCAATTATTAAAAAATAAAACAATTTGTAAATAATACATTGTCTTCAAAAGGTTTCAAATAATTTATTTAATTTAAAAAATACGTTTACATTTTTATATCGAAAAAGACCTTATTTTTTAAATGTATAGTACACGACAACTAAAAAATTGTTTCAATTTTGGAAATATAAAAAATTATGTAAATTGAGCTACAACCTTCAAAGTGAATAATACATTGTCGTAAAAAAGTTGTAATTAATTTAGGTAATTTGTAAAACATGTTTTCATTTTTATTTCGAAAAACACCATATTCTTCAAGTGTATATTATATAGTACACTTTCTTTAAAAAACTTGCAACTTTAAGAATATAAAATATTATGTAATTTGAATTATAAATTTCAAAGTGAATAATACATTGTCTAAAAGATTCTGCAAATATTTTGTTTAATTTAAAAAATATGTTTTTATTTTTATTTAAAAAATCATATTCTTCAATTGTATAGTGCACGATATCTAAACAAAACTATTGCAATTTAAAAAATATAAAAAAATATGCAATTTGAGTAGAAAACTTCAATTTGAATAATACATTATCTTCAAAAAGTTCTAAATAATTTAGGAAATTTAAAAAAATGCATTTTTATTTTTATTTCGAAAAACACTATATTCTTCAAGTGTATTGGAAACTATCTCAAAAAAATTGTTGCAATTTTAAGAGTAAAAAAATATATAAATTGAGATAAAAACCTCAAAGTAAATAATTCATTGTTTTCAAAATCTTCAAATAATTTAGGTAATTTAAAAAATAATTTTCTCTTTTATTTCGAAAAAAAACTCATTCTTCAAGTGTAAAGTAGACGATCTTTAAAAACACTGTAGCAATTTTAAAAATGTGAAAAATTATTTAAAATGAATTATAAATTTAAAAGTGAATAATTCATTATTTTAAAATATTTACAAATAATTTATGTTATTTAAAAAATGTGTTTTTCATTTTTATTTCAAAAAAGACCCTATTCTTTAAGTATATAACACGCGATCTGTAAAAAAACTGTTACAATTTTAAATAAATATAAATTAGGTAAATTGAGCTACAAAATTAAAATTGAATAATACATTATCTTCCAAAAAGCACCATATAATTTAGGTATTTTAAAAAACGCATTTTTATTTGTATTAAAAAACCCTTATTCTTCAATTAAGCAATCTCTTAAACGAACTATTTCATTCTAAGAATAAAAAAACTTAAGAAAATCAAGATAAAATATTCAAAATGAATAATATATTGTATTAGAAAAGCTTCAAATAACTTAGGTAATTCAAAACTCACGTTTTTTTCTTCTGAAAAACACCTAATTTGTCAAGTTTATAGTACACAAATATAACACCTTAATTTTGAAGTCCGTTTTTTTTTTCAAACACTAACGGATGCTAAATTCTAATTTACAACAATTAATAATAATAATTACAATCCTTTCAATTTATACGGATTCCTATGCAACTGAACAAATTAATATATGAACTTGAGACTTAAGTTCACCATGTGTGGCTATACCTAAGAAAAGCCCACAACTCGTCCTATCTGTGGCTTTCGCTTCATAATCTTCTGATACCTGCGATAAACATATAACTGAGTAACCCCCGGCATTTTAAAAACATTTTTATACCATAGCGCAGCCAGTCAAACTGGAAAACACCCCATTTAAATTCCTAACACACAATCAATTCAATGCAACAATTTCATACATAATGCATGCTATGACAATTATGGATGTATGCATGTCATGATCTTTCATTAACATACTTAGTTCTTTTCTTTTCTTGAGTCTTTTATGGAAGCCTCGTGCACTAGACTTCCCCTAGCGCGTGGCAGTAACGCGAGGTTGGGCTCAAAACTAGGACCACGGCAAGCGTCCCTACCGTGATCAAACTGACTGTCGGGCTATCTTAACCCCACATCAATGGAATAGCCCAGGACTATCTTAACCCCACATCAATGGGATAGTCCTTTCTTTCGGGCCATCTTCTCGGTTACCGGGCAACCCTACTAGTTCAGGTCATCTTACCCCGTTCATTTGGAGACCCTACATTCTCAATATTTTCATGCTTGTCCGCTTACCCGGTGTCTGATCGGTGGAACTCAACCCACTTACTCAACATCCGTTGAAGGGGGAAAACTTAAACTTGTCTTTAAATTTCATTTTCATTTAACATCAAATATTATCATGCATTTCGCATTCAACTCATATCATTTACATTCAACATTCATCATTCATGACATTACAATTTCATTAATCATTAATTAAAGCACTTGTCATCTATGTCATAACATTATACTTATCATAATCATTTAATTTCATTTTACAAGTTATCATGCATTTTCATTCAATATTCATCAACACATTTTCATGATCTTTTTTATGGTTTTTCAAGATATTATAACCTAATGTAATCATTATTACCCTAAAGATAAGCTACTTGGAGGGTATATTGCATTTTGGATCGAAAACAAAGGGTCCTATTCTGGGTCATTTTGGCCGCCGCTAAAAATCTCGCCGCCGCTAAAAATCTCGCCACCGCGAAATTGACATAGAAAGTGCAGCTAAAAATTCGCTGCCGCGAATTCAACATAGAACCATTTTTTCTACAATGCGCTCTGTTGGTATTTTGGCCATAACTTGAGTTGTAGACCTCAAAATTGAGTGAAACAAAAAGCATTTGAAATCTAAGAGGATTATCTACAACTCTTTGAAAGACCAAAAAACCCAATTCTAAAAATTTAATTGTCAAAAACAGCCATCTTTAACAGGGATGTACACTTAACAAAACAGACATTTCAATACAAACGTCACAACTAGAGTTGTAGACCTCCAAATTGAGTGAAACCAAAAGCATTTGAAAGCTAAGAGGATTTTCTACAACTCTTGTGAAGACCATAATAGCAAAATCTTATGAAAAATTATTCGAAATTCACACCCAAGTTACTGCAGAAAACTCACATTTTCATCCAAAATTCACCCGGTTTCCCAATAAACTCACATGGCTCATATTCAGGACCAAGCACACGAAATTTTTAACACCAAGCAAGGTTTCAAATACCAATTTCATCCATCATAAATCAACAATACATCAATCAACACATACAATTTCAATTCACACAAACATGCAACACAAAACACTTCAAATTCAATCAAGACCCAAATTCTCAAATTTCACAAGTCCAAACCTATTTCTATCACACATTTCACCGTAGCTCAGAATCAAACCTCATACCATTTCCACTTCCTAATTAGTCTAGTTTGGGGTTTAGTGGGGTTACCTTCAAATTTTGAGTCTCTAACCACTTCTTGTTCCCAAGCTCCACCAAATCCTTCAATCTCCACCACTAGACATGGAAATCCCTAAATACCCCCAAATGAGAGTCATTAACACCCTTAGGAACTCATTTTAGGGCTTGCATGTGAGATTAGAGGGGTTGGGGTTCATTTTCTAGATAGAGAAATGAGTGAAGAGAGGAGAGGGAAAATGGTTTGCATGTTGCTTACCTTGATTCTCTTGGAAGCTCAAGACCTTGAGGGTGATCATTTGAGCCTTGGAGTGGGAAGATTAAGGATCAAACGCTTGGATTTGGGAGAGATGGAGTGTGCCCTAGGAGAGCAAGTAGAAGGAAATGAAAAATGAGAATGTAAGAGTGTGAGAGAGGAAGATGAAGTTAGAGTTGGATTTTAGAGTGTGAGAATGTGAGAGAGGGAGATGGGGGCGTGAGGGAATAGGGAGGGAAGGAGTGAAGGGAAATTGTTTCCCTACTTTACAATCCAAGCTCGACTTATGAAACCTTAAAATTGCAACTTAATCCCTTCTCCATATTTTTATAGTTTTTGTAATCAAGTCCCTTGAGCCCACCTTGTTACCCATTTAAATCTCTATTTTTATTATAATCCAGTTCTTTCCCCTAATCTACTTTGCTTTCTAATCTATTCTAGTTTCCCAAATTCCTTATCTTTTCTAAAACAACCCCTTAAGAATGAGTTTGTGAATCTAAATAATTTACTCCAGGAAATTAGAAATTTGGGATGTTATAACAAACACTAAAAAAATTGTTGTAATTTTAAAAATATAAAAAAATCATGTCAATTGAGAAACAAACTAAAAATTGAATAATACATTATCTTCAAAAAGCTTCAAATAATTTATGTAATATCAAAAACACGTTTTCATTTTTTTTTTGAAAAACACTAAATTTTTGGAGTGTATAGTACGCTAACTCTAAAAAACTGTTGCAATTTTAAAAATATAAAAAATTCATGTCAATTGAGCTAAAAAATTCAAATTGAACAATACATTGTCTTAGTAAAACTTTAGATAATTTATGTAATTTAAAAAATGTATTTTGATTTTTATTTCCAAAAATACCAAATTCTTCAAGTGGTACACAATATCTAAAATAAAATTGTTGCAAATTTAAAAATATAAAAATTATGTAAATTGAGATACAAATTTCAAATTGAATAACACATTAGCTTACAAAAGCTTCATATAATTTTTCTAACTTAAAAAACGTGTTTTTATTTTAATTTGGAAAAACACCATATTCTTTTATAGTACACGATCTCTAAAAAAGCTCTTTTAATTTTAAAAGTAAAAATTATTTAACTTGAGCTACAAACATAAAAGTGAAAAATACATTGTCATCAAGAAGCATCAAATAATTTATGTATTTGAAAAAATATGTTTTCACTCTTATTTTGAAAAAAGCACCCTATTCTTCACACGATCTCTATTACAATTTTAGAAAAATAATTATGTAAATTGAGCGACAAACTTTAAAGTGAATAATAAATTGACTTAGAAAAGCTTCAAATAAATTAGATAATTTAAAAAACATGTTTTCATTTTTATTTTGAAAAGCACCATATTCTTCAAGTGTATACATAATTTCTAAAAAAAAACTGTTGCCATTATAATAATATAAAAAATATGTAAATTGATCTAAAAATTTAAAATTGAATGTTAAATTGTTTTCAATTTAAAAAACGCCGGTAATTAAAAAAAGGCCTTCATATTTTTCTTTCGATAAACACTCAATTCTTCGAGTATATAGTATATGATCTCTAAAAAAATGTTATAATTTTAAAAGTATAAAAAAATATATAAATTGAGATAAATTCTTCAAAGTGAAAAAATAAATCATCTTCAAAATGCTTCAAATAATTAAGAAAATTTAAAAAACATGTGTCCATTATCATTTTGAAAAATGTCATTTTATTCAAGTGTAATGTACAAGATCTCTAAATAAACTGTTGCAATTTGAAAAACATAAAATTTATTTAAATTGAGCTAAAAACTTTAAAGTAAATAATTCATTGTCTTCAAAAAGTTTCAAATAATTAAGGTAATTTTAAAAACGTGTTTTCATTTTTTTTTCGGAAAACACCCTATTCTTCAGGTGTATAGTACACAATCTCTACAAAAATCTGTTTTAACTTTTGAAATATAAAAAATATGTAAATTAAGCTACAAACTTCAACGTGAATAATACATTGTTTTAAAAAAACTTCAAATAATTTAGGTAATTTAAAAAATGTATTTTTATTTTTCTTTAGAAAAACACCCTATTCGTAATTTGTATAGTACACGATCTCAAAATAAAACTATTGCAATTTTAAAAATATAAGAAATTAGGTAAATTGAGCTAAAAACTTCAAAGTGAATAATACATTGCCTTCAAAAAGTTTCAAATAATTTAGGTATTTAAAAAATGCATTTTTGTTTATATTTAAAAAAATATCCTATTCTTTAAATGTATTGTACACTATCTCATAAAAAAATGTTGCACTTTTAAGAATATAAACTATCATGTAAATTGAGCTACAAATTTCAAAGTGAAAAATAATACACTATCTTAAAAAATCTTCAAATTTTTTATGTAATTTAAAAAACACGTTTTGAATTTTATTTCGAAAAATACCTTATTATTTAAGTGTATAGTATACGATCTCTAAAAAAAATATTTCAAATTTAGAAATATGAAAAGTTACGTAAATTTAGCTATAAACTTAAAAGTGAATAACATATTGTCTTAAAAATAGTTTCAAAAAATTTAGGTAATTTGAAAAACAAATTTTTATTTTTATTTCTTAAAACACTTAATTCTTCGTATATGGTACACAATCTCTAAATACAACTGTTGCAATTTTTAATATATAAAACTTCATGTATATTGAGCTAAAAACTTCAAATTGAATAATATATGGTGTTCAACAAGTTTCTAATGATTTAGGTAATTTAAAAAATTCACTTTCTTGTTATATCGCAAAACACCATATTCTTCACGTGTATAACACACAGTTCTAAAATACTGTTGCACTTTTCAAAATATAAAAAAAAAATGTAAATTGAGCTACAAAGTTTAAATTGAATAATAGATTGTCTTCAAAAAACTTGAAATAATTTGGATAATTTAAAAAAATGTATTTTCATTTTTCTTTAGAAAAATACCATATTATTGAAGTGTATAGTATATAATCTCTAAAAAATTGTTGTAATTTTTAATATATATAAAAAATTATATAAATTGAGCTACAAACTTCAAAGTAAATAGTTCATTGTCTTCAAAAAGCTTCAAAGAAGGTAATTTACAAAATGTGTTTTCATTTTTTTTTCGAAAAATACCATGTTCTTCAAGTGTATATAGTTCATCGTCCCTAAAAATAATTGTTGCACTTTCAAAATTATAAACAATTATGTAAATTGAGCTTCAAATTTCAAAATGGATAATACATTATCGTAAAAAACAATCAAATAATTTAGGTAATTTAAAAAATATGTTTTCACTTTTATTTCGAAAAACACCCTATTTTCAAATGTATAGTACACAATCTCTAAAAAACAGTTGCAATTTTAAAGTGCAAAAAAATTATGTAAATCAAACTATAAACTTCAAAGTAAAAAATACATTGTCTTTTAAAAGCTTCAAATAATTTAGGTAATTTAAAAAATATGTTTTCACTTTTATTTTGAAAAACATCATATTCTTCATGTTTGTATAGTATAGGATCTCTTAAAAAACTGTTGCAATTTTTAAAATATAAAAAAATTATGTGAGTTGAGCCACAAATTTCAATGTGAATAATACATTATCTACAAAAATCTTCAAATAATTTAGTTAATTTCAAAAATGTGTTTTTATTTTTATTTCAAAAAACACCATATTCATTAAGTGTATATAGCACACGATCTCTAAAAAAACTGTTTCTATTTAAAAATTATAAATTGAGTTACACACTTTAAACTGAATAATACATTGTCTTTCATAAAGCTTTAATTAATTTAGGTAATTTAAAAAACATGTTTTCATTTTTATTTTGAAAAACACCCTATATTACAAGTGTATAGTGCATGATCTCTAAAAAAACTATTGTGATTTTAAAAAATTTAAAATTATGTAAATTAAGTTACAAACTTCAAAGTGAATAATAAGTTGTCTTCAAAAAAGCTTCAAATAATTTAGGTTATTTTAAAAATTCTTTTTTTTTTTATTTCAAAAAACATCATATTCTTCAAATGTACAGTATACGATCTCTAAAAAACTATTGAAATTCTGAAAAAAATAAAAAATTATGTAAATTGAGTTAAAAAGTTCAAAGTAAATAATATATTCTCTTAAAAAAACTTCAAATAATTTAGGTAATTTAAAAAACATATTTTCATTTTTATTTTGAAAATCACCTTATTCTTCAAGTGTTTAGTACATGATCCGTAAAAAACTATTGTAATTTTTAAAATATAAAAATTTATGTAAATTGGGCTACAAATTTGAAAGTGAATTATACATTGTCTTTTAAAAGCATCAAATAATTTATGTAATTTTAAAAATGCATTTTCTTTTTTATTTCAAAAAACATCATTTTCTTCAAGCGTATAGTACACTATCTCTAAAAAAAACTGTTGCAATTTAAAAAATGTAAGAAATTATTTAAATTGAGGTACAAACGTCAAAGTAAATAATGCATTGTCTTAAAAAAGCTTCAAATAATTTAGATAATTTTAAAAATGCATTTTTAATTTTATTTTGAAAAACATCTAATTCTTCAAGTCTTACGGTACACGATCTCTAAACAAAATCTGTTGCAACTTTTTTTTTTAAAAAAAAAACTATATAAATTGAGCTATAAACTCCAAAGTGAATAATAAATTGTCTTTTAAAATATTTAAATGATTAAGGTAATTTAAAAATGCATTTTAATTTTTATTTCAAAAACACCATACATAATCTCTAAAAAAATGTTATGATTTTTAAAATATAAAATTTATATTAGTTGAGCTACACACTTGAAAGTGAATAATACATTGTCTTCAAAAAGCTTCAAATAATGTAGGTAATTTGAAAAATGTATTTTCATTTTTATTTCAAAAAATATCATATTTTTCAAGTGTATAGTACACAATATCTAAATAAAACTGTTGCAATTTTAAAAATATATAAAATTATATAAATTGTGCTAAAAACTTCAAAGTGTATACAATGTCTTCAAAAAGCTTTAAAAAATTAAGGTAATTTAAAAAATACATTTTTAATTTTATTTCGAAAAGTACCATATTCTTCAAGTGTATAGTACACTATCTTTAAAAAAATTGTGGCAATTTTAAAAATATAAAAAATATATGTAAATTGAATTACAAACTTCAAAGTGAATAATAAGTTGTCTTAAAAAAAACTTCAAATAATTTAGGTAATTTAGAAAATAATTTTTTAATTTTATTTTGAAAAACATCATATTCTTCAAGTTTATAGTACATAATCTCTAAAAATACTGTTGAGAATTTTTAAAATATAAAAAAATATATAAATTGAGGTACAAATATCAAAGTGAATTATGCTTTGTCATCCACAAGCTTCAAATAATTTAGGTAATTTTAAAAAAATACTTTTAATTCAAAAATCACAATTTTCTTCAAGTGTATAGTACACGATATCTTAATTTTTTTTTTTGCAATTTTTTTAAAAGAAAAGTTATATAAATTGAGCTACAAAATTCAATGTGAATAATACTTTATCTTCAGAAAGTTTCAAATAATTTAGGTAATTTAAAAAATGCGTTTTCATTTTTATTTCAAAAAAATACCTTATTTTTTAAGTGTATATAGTACATGATCTCTAAAAAAAATGGTTATAATTCAAAAATTATAAAAAAAAAATTGTAAATTGAGCTACAAACTTTAAAGTTAATAATACAATATCTTCAAAAAAACTTCAAATAATTTAGATAACTTAATAAGTGTATTTTTATTTTTATTCCGAAAAACATATTCTTCAAATGTATAATACACATTCTTAAAAAAAAGAAAAAACAGTTGAAGTTTTATTTGAAATCAGATCTTGGAATTGGATTTCCACCTGCTTAGATAGGCATTTACACTTTGTTTGGTGCAAGAAAGAAATGTGAAAGAAAGAAATGTGAAAGAAAAAATATGAGAGAAGAGAGATTGGGTTGAAATAGAGAATAAATGAAGTATTATTTGGATGAAGAGAAATAAAGAAGAAAGAAGTTATCATATCTCTCTTCTTTTGATTTTTTTTTTTGTTTTGGTTTACAAGGAAATTAACGACATCAGGGATGGAACCATATACTTCACATTCACACAGATGTCCTTGCCAGCTGTGCTAGCCTTACAAGACCTCTCTTCTTTTGTTTGATTAGGTGAAAATGAGAGAATAGAGAAATACTAAAAGATGTAAAAAGACTTAAATGTCCAAATAAAAAGTTAACTATTATTTTTTTATAAAATTATGTATAAAAAATTATTATTTATAATAATAAATTATTTCTAAAAATTTTGAATAATTAAAATTTTTTTTTTATGATTTTAATTTATTAATTAATTAATTTTTATGTAACTTATACGAGTAGGGGTGGGTTTGGGCTGAGTTGAATGAGTTTTTCACTGTTTTAAAGCCCAATCCAAACTAAATAGTTTGGGTTGGATTAGTTCGGTTTTGATAATTTTTACTCTTTGACCCAATCCAAACTTGATTGAGTTGAATTAGGTTGGGTGATTGAGTCTACCCTATTAAATAAAAAACAAATTTTTTTTTAAAAAAAAAATTGTAAAATTTATATTGACATATTATTAATTTTATATATGTTTAGAGATTTTATTTATTAAAATAAAACATAACATTAATAATATAATTATATAATATATTAATCTTAACGTAAATAGAGTAAAAAGTAGAGTAAAGGTGTAAAATGCCATATAAAATTAGTAATTTAAGAATTTAGTTTGGGTAGTTTGGGTTGGATTCATTGGGTTTTTAAAATTTAAACCCAATATTCAACTCAAATTGGTTTGGGTTCACTAAAAAATACTCAAACCAATCCAATACCTCAACCCAACTCAACCAAAACAAGACGATTTAATTTGATTTAAATTGTTTAGGTTCGTGAGGTATCCAACCCGTTACCCATTCATATATACGAGTAGTTCAAATGCTCAAATATAAAGTTACAGTTTTTTTGAATTGGTAATTTGTGGATTTGTTAATGGGGTAGTTGGTTATTGCAGCATCTTTCTCAAAGTTCTTGTCCGTTGAGGCGAGAACTTTTTCTATCTCCCTTATTTCTTTCTTCAATATTTCTGTTGAACCAAACAAGGGCATAGACTTTTCCTCTTTGGTTTTTTCCTCTCTTGATTGTTTATCTTTGTAATTACTTTCTCAGAAATTTTGGTCCGCTTTCATGCCTGTTTATGCTGCTGCTGCAGTATGTAAACTAAAGTACTACTTGTACTTTTTTCATTTTAATAATATTTCTTCTTTGTGGGAAAAAAATAATAATTTGGCTTTATAATGATGCAGCTCATTAAAATCAATTTAATGAGTTTCAGTCATTTAGTCTAGTTGACGAATGTATAAAAATATATGTATGAATGTAGAGTTCGATTTTCAATTATACTATTTTTCTATGAAAAAAAATCGAGATATTACATATAACAACTTTTATGAGCAATTCATATATTTTTTTCCTTTGTGCAATTTAAAGTCAGATTGTTTAAATTTAAAAATATTTAATTATTTGTAAAATAATTTGGTACTTGTTTTTTAAAAATAAATATAAAATTTAATTTTTTTTATTTTGATTATTTTGAAAAATACAAATAAATAAACTAAAAAAATTTATAATTATTTTTCTTATTAACATTAACACTTATTTTACTAAATAAGCTAAATAAGATATTCATGTATATACTATTACTTGCCAATTATTGCATTGCTACAGCAACTTCCATTTTCATGTGGTCAAATAATCAAGGACAACTTTTCATCCTACTTTAAAGTTGTTAAGATATCTAAACAAAAAAAATGTAATTTATAAATATTACATTGCTAGATTAGTAGCAATTAGTATTTTTTAAATAAAATTTTATTCATCAATTATAGCTTTGTTTTTGACATGCATGATGTGACCCTTCCTTTTGAGTTTGACAAGAAATAATTAAATATAACTCTTGGTTCCTGAAAGAAATAATTAAGTATAACTAGGTTAGGTGAAGACAGAAAACCCATATAAAAAGTTAATTACCTGTTTAACTATTTATTTTTATTTTTATTTTTTTGACAAGATTTATATTTATATTTATATATATATTTCAAAGAAGTCGTGCGCCTATATGTGAAAAGTTTAATCTATAGGGATTTTTTTTTTAAGAACTACAAGAAAAACTTACAATAAATTGTTAAAAACGTTCGATTTAATTTAATATTTCCATTTAACCATGCTTTTAAACATATTTTTTTAATTCATATATTTTTTCCTTTTTTTTTAGAAATACTACCTCTAATCTCAAATATAAATAAATTTGGACTAACTTTTTCAGTATTAAACATAAACAAAACATATATACTTTCTTCTTTGTTAATGATCGTATTGCTAAATTGCTCTTCCATTAATTTAATATGTACTTTTAATGATATATTTTTTAAGTGATAAAGGAGTGACAGAGTCTCATTTTAAAAAGACATTTTAAAAAGACAATTTAAAAAAGACTAAATGTACTTTTTGGTCTTATATTTCTTATGTACATTTTATTTCGGTTATATATTTTTTTTGAGTTACATTTTAGTCCTGTATCTTTTATAAACGTTTCATTTTGATCCAATCTGTCAATTCCGTCACCCCGTTACCAGAATTCACTTAAAAAGAATAGATTCAAATTACGCTATTTATCTTCAAACCCATAAAAACTATAACATACAGATGTATTAAAATAGAGTCAAATTACCTTGTAACGAGGTGACGGAATTGACGGACTGGACTAAAATAAAACCTTTATAAGAGATATGGGACCAAAATGAAACCTTTATAAGAGATACGGGACCAAAATGTAACGCAAAAAAAATATAAGACCAAAATAAAATGCACATAAGAAATACAGAACCAAAAAATACATTTAACCTTTAAAAAATGAAACAATTTTCTTTATATATGCAATAAAAAAATAAAATAAAATTAACAAACTCTTTTAATAAGTGCAATTTAATTGTCTTTTACTCGTATTTGATACTAGAAGTTTATCAAATACTCCCTCTGTTTCATAATATAAGAATCTAAATACGTTTTACATTTTAAAAAAATTAGTTGTTATATTAATTTTAAAAAATAATTACTTTATTATAATTTTATTCTTAAATAAATTTAACTTATTATCTTAATAACTAATAATATTAATAATAGATTGCTTTATTATTTAAGATAAAGTTAATAAAAATTAATAAATATGTTTTATATTTTATATAGAATAAACTAAAGAAACCTTCAAACCAACTTATACCAAATTGAAAAGAATCTCTTCAGCATCATTGATCAAAAGTGAATTTAACTTACTTTTATTGTCAAACTCAATTTTATTAGTAATTAAACATTGAACATAACTAAAAAATAAACAAGATGATATATAATTTCATACAATCAATTTTTTTTTTTTTTTCAATCCAACTCAAATCTAAACACACACGTTCATTAGGTCATGGAAACGAACATTTTAACATTCATTTGGACCCTACATAAAGGACCCCCACGTACACAGACAGACTCTCGAACCAATATCCTTTTTGAAAAATAAAAAACAGAGAAGCTCAAAGTTCTATGCTAAATAATTATAAATAACTTTAGAAAAAAAAAAAAATTAAATCTTCTCACAAATTTTCCCTACAAATTTTCATGCTTGCTTGATAAGAAAATTGTAGTCTATTTGATTGATAAGTGTCTCCATTCTTATTTATAGGCACTTAAATAAATAAATTGATGTTTTTTTTATAAGCACCTATTACAAAAACAAAAAATATTAATTATGTTGATGAGCGTGTGTGAGTACGGAGTTCGATTCTCGATAATATTACTTTCTTATGAATCAAATTTTTTTGTTACCCTTATTATTTATATAGAAATCAACGTATTTTATTAATCTTATCACTTTATTTAATATAATTTTTATTTTAAATACTTATAAATAATAACAAATGAAATAATTTTATAATTGATTATTTTTACTTTTACTTCTCTATAATTTTCAATAACTCCATTAATAATTAAAAAAATAAGAGAGATATGGTGGAATTAGATAAATAGGAGTGTTGCTAAATTTCGTAAATACCACCTACTTATCTCATATTATTTTATAAAGCAAATAATAAATAAAAAAATAAATATATTTTATGTCATGAAAGTATAAAAAAATCTTTTAATACATTTCTTCCGTATACCTTTTAGTATTATGTAGGGAAGTGTTGGCTCTTTTTATTCAGAGTAAGGTGGACTCAGGTGTTTAGAAGGCCATTAGAATTTCTCAACAAGCTAAAAGCTGAAAACAGAAAATGAAAATGTTAATCAGTCTTTAAGTCTCCTCTCTGCTCGAGGAATTCATTTCTACTTCTTGCTGTTTCAGGGCATTTATTTCCTTTTAAGAAGAAATATGAAGAAGATAAGACTTTGTGTGTTTGGTTCCTCGTGTATATTGAATAAAAGTGAATACATTTCAACGTAAGTAATAGTGTTTGATTCCTCGTGCAATTTAGGCCCTAATTTTATTTATTTTGTTTTATTTTTTGCTTTCATATGTACGGAAAAATAAGTACGAGCGTTTGTAGAAATCTTTTGTAGAAAGATTTAGAATCATTTAAGAAAGAGTAATGCTCTGACACTTTAAACATTTATTATGATATTTATGTTATGTGTATAATTAGAAAATAATTGTATTTTAAGACAAGTTTAAGGAATTAACTACTAGAGTATTTTTTTAATTTCAATGATTCGGTTGAAAATGATTTATAAATAAGATACTATTGAAAAAAAAATACACTACAAAAATACTACATTTGAAACATTATAAAACAACAATTACACCAAACAAAAATTATAAAACAACAGAATTAGTTTAAAACATCAGAAAGTTGTGAAATATATTAATTAACATTGTTGATGAAATCTCATGCTTTTCATTACATGTAGTATTATTTACTATAAGCAATAATTCAATGGTGACTTTGTTTGGTTAGAATCTTTTTTGGATAAACAGCATTTTGGACAAATAAACATTCTCAACTGTAATCATGGTAGAGTGGAATCATCAACTCCTAGAGAGAATACTAATTGTGGGTACAAATTTAACTATGTTATATGGATTATTTTTTACCTAATAATAGATGAGAAGGTAAATGAAGAAAAAAAAAAGAGTTAACTATCAATTTAATCCTTCAAAGATTATCTTGTTATCAATTCAGTTTTTTAAAGAATTTTGTCACCAAATTAGTCCTCTAAAGATCATCTTTGTCACCAATATGGTCCTCCAAAGAACTTTGTCACCAAATTAGTCCTCTAAAGATGTGTAAGTATACCAAATTAGTCCTTCAAAGATTTAAATATATCAAATTGGTCCATGATGAGGACTAATTTGATAGATTTTTAAATCTTTGGAGGACCAATTTGGTGACAAAGTACTTTGGGGATTAAATTGGTGACAAGGTAATCTTTGGAAGACTTATTTGGTGGCAAAATTCTTTAGAGGACCAAATTGATGACATAATAATTTTTGAAGGACTAAATTGATAGTTAACTCAAAAAAAAATAAGAAAAGAAGAAAGTAACTAAAAAGTATATTCTTACAAGCCAAACAAAATTATAAAGCAGCACAAGAAGTGCTAAGAAAATACAGAGCATAATAAACTGCAACAGAACAGTCCCAGTCATATAGTTTAGTTGGTGAGCATATGGGGACATGCGTGTGTGGATACGGGATTCGAATCCCGGTTATACTACTTTCCTATGAATCAAAAAAAAAACTGCAACAGAACAGCAGAGGCAATAAAAATTCCAAAGACCAAATGCAAATAAAATGGGAACTAACAAGATAAACAACCAAAATAAAATGCAAATAAAAATTTTTCTTTAAATTTAGTTATCGCTCAGAACTTAATTAAGTTCTAGTTTAAATTGGAATTTAAAATCCAGTAATACACTTTATAATTAGTGAAATTTTCTAACCTTTTAGTTATTACTTATATTTATTAAAACTTAAGTTCCCAAGCAGTTTAGGTTAATAATTACTACCTCCGGTCCTAATTATAAATCAAAAAAAATTTAAAATTTTTTGGTCTAAAATATAAGTAAATTTTAACTTTTTTTTTCTTATTTAATGCTAATTTCAAGCATTTTCCCATATTCAATATCATTTGACCTATCCAAATGGGAGAGAGAGTATTTTTTTGTAATTAAAATTTATATTTTTGAATGAAATCAAGAAAATTAAACATAAGTAACCAACTTTCTTAATATGCATAAATAATATATTTTTTTTTGCTTATAACCAGGACCGGAGGTAATACATTTATAATAACTACCATAACTTTTTTTTTATCAGTCAAACACACATATCTTAACACTACACTACTCTTAATTCTATTCCGCCGGGAATTGAACTATGGTTAAAATTGAAATTCCAAATTTTTTATTTACCTAGCCATATATTATAATTATGATTTGGGGTTGCTTTTAAATATTTTAACAATTTCATGATGCTGACTTCAAAAGAATCAAGATCAAAATCATTGGTGGATGTAACTGTTTAGAATCTTATTTTTTTCCCTTCCATTTCTCCACTCTAGTGTGAAAAAATTAAAAGATGAAAGTAAACATGATTAGAGCAAGAAGCAGTAAAATAAAACCCAAGCCATGAAACAGTTGCAGAAGCTTTTAGAAAAGCTGCAACACTAACCAAAAAAACAATAAAATAAGGGTATGAGAGAGGACAAAGAGGGCTCTAACATCCATAAAACAGAACACACAAAAACAAACATTTCAATTGAGAAGAGTAAGTTTGATGACTCTGTACAAAATTGTTTTCATTATAATGTCAGCAGCATGTGAAAGTAGCTGAAATCCCTCACCCCACCATGTGGACCTTCCTCTCCATATTGCCGTTACATCACTAACCCTTTCTTCCCATTACCATATTTTCTCCCTTATTTTCGCTAACACTTTAATACATTTCGGTTTTGGTGTGCGCAAGGGTATTTCTGTCATTTTATGTAGAGATTACCGAAGTGAATACTAGCTAATAGTCAACAACTAATCCATTTGAATGAGAAATCATCAAAGTGGATACAACTTTTCTCAACAAAGTCCTTTTTCTTCAAATACACGGCTAAGATTTGATCCCTAATCGGTATGCTTAAGAGACTCAACTATCTATTAATTCTAACGGATTTTTTTCATACACTTTAATATTATGTTTAGAAATAAACTAGAACTATTTCACTAGTGGTAAGTTTGTTCCATGATATATGTTTGATTTTTTTTCAATTAGGGCATTGAATTTGAGTCTTGTTGAAAAAAAGAAAGAACTATTGTAAAACTAAGTTCACCATGACCCGAATGTTCTCGGCTTGAATTTGATTGTTTTCCGTGAATTATCTCTATAAGTAAAAAAACCTAGAATTGTGAGAATATCAAAAGGTAAACAAACTAATTTGAATTTAATTGCTAACCGTGAAAGATCTCTATAGCTAAAAACCTAGAATTGCGAGAATGTCAAAGGGTAAACAATGTAGTTGCTATGTTCATTACGAGAAAGTCATGTTTTTTTTCCATATTAAGATTTGTGTGAAATGACCTAAAATAGATTGTAACTTCTATGGTGTAATGTTATTAACAAACTTGCCTAGATCCCAAAACTCGAAGGCCGCGCATGGGTCAATTGGCTTGCAAATGAAAAGAGACTCATAATGACCTAATCATCTTTCTTACCTAAACGCTCTTGTGCACCTCCCAATGCTTATACAAGGATTACTACCAGAAATGAACTCATTTTCATTCTTAATCCCCAAGGCTAAGAGTGTGGAATTCTCCCCCAACCCTTAGTAAGAAAATCTTGGACAGAAACACAAACTAACATGGTTCAAATAACTAAAACAAGAAAAGAAAAATGTAAGACGTAGGAATCTATACCTAAACAAATCATAACCGTTTAAATGTCATTGGAACGTAGGTCACATTACACGCACTTGGTAAAACGAAATGAACAATCGCCTATAGAAAAGCACTTGGTTAAATCTTGTACATGATTAACTCCCATTAGTACTATATTATGTGATAATCAATAACGAAATTAATTTACGGTCACGTTCATAGTTATCACTCCAAACCTTAAAATATAAAAAAACAGAACAAGGACAGAGGCAGCAGAAAGTAACAACTAAAACGGTAGATTGAAAGTTTTATACATACATTACTCTAAAGAAATAACAGTACTATAATTTTGGGTTCAGTCTGGTGAAACACACCTATAGGTACTTTATGAGGAGGAGAATGAGAATCAAACAGAAAAAAAGGAAAACTACCCTTATAACTAATATATGACTGTTCAGGTATTTCAATATATGTAATTTTTTTCTTTTTTTTGCTGTTAGTAGTATGTATCGATAGATATTGATGATGATGATGGTGATGGTGATGATGATGATGGTAATGGTGATGATGGTGACCTTCATCTGATTCTTGTCTAGGATCTACCCTTCTGATCTAGGATCTATACATCTAGAAGATTCTTCCTTTCTTCTAATAAGCTTCTAGAAATCTGCATAGAAAATAAATAAATAACAAAAATAAAAATCATGAAGCAAACACGAATTTACCAGACCATAGGAAAATTCTGAGAACACTTTTAATTGTAAAACTAAAGAACTAGCATTTAAAAATAAATGGAGAAAGAGAAAAGGATAACAAAATCTTACCCTAATAAAATTACCCCTGCTGGCCACTTCTACTCTTATTACCTACAATTGAAAATCTTGATAAGCAGAAAGAAGCCTAAGAAATATATATCAACTTGTCAGCAGAATTCTATCCGCATTCGTTACGCGGGGAAGAGTGACAGATAGACTGCAACGAGCAGTACCTCGATTCGCACAGAAAATTAACAGGAAGCCACATCACTAGAAGCAGCGGTCGATTCGAACTTTGTAAGAGAAGATGAACTAGCTGAAAACGCAGCACCCTTGTTGACCTCTGCCGATGTAGAGAAATCAGCCAAATGATCTGCAGCTGCTTTCGTTGGGGAAGCAAAAAGATTGTCGGGAAGCGCCTTCTCCAAACTTCTCCACGGCCAAGAAAGCAAGACGAAATAATACGATATCAGAGAGCTTAAATTAAGAAGGGAAAATTAATATGAAGAAAGAAAAATGCCTTTACCTGTTACTAAGATCTGCAACTTCGGCATTTTCATTATCTTTAATGCTTTCACTCTTAGCATCGCCAATGCAAGCCGGATCAACTTCTTTCTGTGGCTGTTGTTGCTCAGAAACAGTACCTAACGGGTTGGTGGAAGTGAAACCACTGGTGTAGCCTGCAACGAAAAAGCAAGATAATGCAATCCGTCGAACCCTGTTTGCTAGAACTGTACCATAGGCTACATTTATTCAACTAACCTGTAATATTATTTCCTTTAATGGCATCAGAAGGAAGATCCGCATTGTTAACATGACCATAAAGTTGATGAGGAAAGACCATAGGAGCACCGACAGAGAGACTGCGTTGGTGATGAATTGGAATATTCTTGAAGTCTGGAAGCTGCAGATTCTTCAGCCTTCTCTCTTGAAGTTCAATGGCTTGCTGCAATTCAGCATGCTCCTCAAGTTTTCTTCTCAATAAGATGTCGTGAGGATTATAATAAAACATTCTCGGTCCTGCAAAATAACAGATTGGTGAGAACAAAACTGAAACCGTGTGAGAAACTCCATTGCAAGTACCTGAAAAAAGCATTTTTTTTTTATTTTGTTTTTGCGTACGCATCCTCTTCAGAAACCGAGTAGAAGAAAAATGGCAAGATGAGAAATTTGATTACCGTGATGGAAATCATAAGATTCTTTAGAGTCAAACCCAGAGGGGCTTAAACATGGAGAAAAATCTCCTCTCTCTGGATGCTGTAGTTGATACAGCATTCTCCTGCATAAATTGGTCACAACAGTATTAATTTAGGAATACAAGACATAAACCAATCAAAAACATGATGTCCACTTACTTATCTGGGATTTTTCCCTTCTCCTTGTAGGGCTTGACGAGTACGCGTGAATCGCAGATAAAATGAGGATTCCCTTTAGATAGTATGAGTCTCACTGTCTCTGGATAGACAAAGGTAACAAACCCAAACATCCGCTTTTGCTGATAAGGAATTCTCACATCTTGTACGGGTCCGAATTTGCTTCGAAAGAACAAAAGTAGCAATTCAATGAAATCTCAATTTGGATTTGAATGCATGTGTGCATGAATATGTAAAGATAAAGAAAGAATAACAACAACTTGCACATACACATACAAAGACACTACTGTGTTACAACAAAATAGTAAGTTAAGGTGAATTAGAGATCATGATTCCAATAATTCAATCACATAAAAAGTTAGTTCCCACCTAATAGTATGTACAAAATACTTTCACTTATGCAATGTAAGGTCTACAACATCACAGAGAACACTTCATCTTAATCAATAGAACATATATCACAACATTCTCAGGTCACAACTCTTATGACTCTGTCTCAAACCCTATAAGTCACAAACATGCTTCCATCCATCCTTCTCTCAAGAAAAAAATTCTAGATTGAATCCCACCTTTGCTTGTAAGAACTAAGAAGTTGTCAGTGAGACCTTGGGATGGTGGATATTGTTCACTAAGTCATAATAAGGCAATAGTAATAGCTGTACAATGTTACCAATTATGAGAGATGTTTCAACTTTCATGCATTGAAATTTGAAACAGAATTATAAATTTTAAATTTTAAATTTAAAAACATGGATTACTTTATGGATAGTTTCTTAACATGGACAGCACCAAATAAAGATATAGACTTAAGTTTCAAGAGACCATACTTATCAGTAACATCATTAACAACCACGTGCTATTGAGCCGCTATCACAGCGAAGCATCGAGTGTTGTGTGCTGGCAGTCATTGCGGCTGCTATAGTGCCAGAAATTGCGCCATGTGTACAAGTCTTGGACGCAACTTAGAATAGTGGTTAAATACCTTTTTTGCCCCCTTTACCTACGTCAGCCTACATGTTTTATATCTCGGTGGGGGCAATGCCGTATTTTTCATCCCTTCCATTTCATCAAATAGTTCAAAACCCTTGTTTCATTCACAGAAGGAGCGTCTTTCCTCAGTTCGGACGAGATCTATTTGATCCACCGCTCTCCAGCAAGGTTTTGGTCAAGCCACATTTTCCAACTCCGCCATTGTTTTTCCCGGCCAACCCCCGCTCTGGATTGCTCCGATCTGCTGCTTCTGCTTCGTCTGCTCCGTTCTCTGCCCTTTCATTTTGTTGCAGACGCGTCATCTCAGCCGGAGCACAGGTCTTTGATCTATCTTTTCTTTTGTTTCTCGTTATCGTGTTTTAAACCTTTTATTCTTAATAATTAGTAATGAATATGATTTCAATTTTGGGAAATTCTTCCCTTTTGAGCATCTTGCTAATCGCCATCGTGGTTATGGGATCAGCCACTCCACGCCGCTATCCAGGATCCATAACTACGATTAGTGATCAGCTTGCTCAAAATTCTTTCATTCAGATATAGATTGATTGTTAATGTAGATTTTTTCTTCGACAACCAATAGTGTCATTTGTAAGGTGAAAAAGACTCCTAAACTATGTTAAATGGAACATGCACATGCTGCACAGTAGATATTCAGATAGACGTCTTAGTAGCAATGGACACAGAATCAGTATCGAATATTGACACCGATATGTGATCACTACACTATAAGCTATTAACTCCATTGTTTACCCAGCTTAGCTTACAAGAGAAATTACCAATGTCATTTCATCTTTAAGGGCAAAAACACATCAAAGTCATTTCATCATGCTCTGAAAAGTTGATTGCCGATTAAGAAAAAGACAAACTCTAAAAGTTACACAGAAAACATAGGACTTGGAATTGAAATTCTTAACTCAATCCAGGAACATCATGAAAAATTATCAATGAGTTTGAATTGGGTAATTACTGACTAGACGGCTGAAGGGTGGGTGAAAAATTTTTCGCTTGTATGCATGTTAATGGCCATATTTTGAGAACCAATTTTAACAGTTTCTCGTTTCGCATCTACACAAGTAACCTAGCTACCAAAATGTGATATAACCTCACATTTTTCACCAGCATTGCATTAGTGCATTTCTTTATAGCATTTTTTACCTGAAGTACTCTGAAACGTCTTCGTCTTTGAAAGTACTTTCTGCAGGAAACGTTAGATAAATCTGCCGCGAAGAAGAGTTTGGTTTATCCCCTGAAAACATGGCAAGGAAGTCGTTCCTTTCCGGCCTGCCGCGACTGAGATTGTAGAATTCTTCGCTCATCATGAATGCTGCCGCCGCAGCCGCTCTGAAATGCAACACACAAGAAAGCATAGGGAGAAAATATCACCTCAAAACCAAAAAGGGTTAAAACAAATTAAAACAGAAGAAAGTAAAGAGGTTTGATTCCATGATCTTGGTATAATCTGAAATTAACCTCTGAGGATCATTCTGTTGCTGCTGCATCAAAAATTCAATGTACTTTTCATATGAAATTGGTGAAGCTCCAGCAGCCAATAATCTTTGATAATGCTGAGCAGCTTTTAACCTCAAAAACTCTTCGCGCTGTTCTAACCCCTCAATTTGACTAGGGGAACCAACAATGGCACCAGCAGAAGCAGCATCGACCGAATCCCCCAAATAGCTATGAGCAAACTTGCAATTGCTCCCATTTTTACAAAATCCTTTTGCAAAGTAAAGGCATGGCCTGTAACCAATTCCAGAAGCTGCTTCTTCACACCCAAAACAAGCATCACTAGCAGAAAAGCTCCTCCTGTGTAAATTGGCATCCCCATTGTTCCAATTGTGAGGTCCGAGACCGAATTCGCGGCGCGGATCGACCAAATCTTCTTTGTTGTGCGACTCATTGAGGAAGGGAAAATACTCATTCACCTGGCGTTCATCGACGAAATCAGAATCGCCATTGACACGGGGCGAAAGGGAAGAAGCAGAAGCAGGAGCAGCTCGGATACCGTCATAGGAGATTAAAGGTGTGGACTTTGGGCTAATGGGGTGGTTTTGGAAGGCAGAGAGAGGCCAAGCATGAGAAGATGGTGAAGATGGGTTTCTACTGAGAGTAAGGTCAAACCCATTGGAGGGTGGTGGTGGTGGTCTTGGGGAAGAAGAAGAAGAAGATGGTGATGAAGCTTTTGAAAATGGGTTAGTGGCGGAAGAAGAGGCGAGTCTTGAAATGGGGTTAAGATGAGAAGGTGAAGGTGAAGGTGAAGGTGAAGGAGAATGAGAAGGTGAAGGTGAAGACGAAGAAGGTGAAGGTGAATGAGTGAAACCCAAATGGGTTTTGACCTTGAGAACGAGAGAGTGAAGAACAGGGTCAGGACTACAAGCTAAACGGATTAATTCAGAATCTTCAAGGTTCATGAGAAGATAACCCATGATTTTTGAAGCATTCTCAGGATCAAAGCTTTTGATTTTGGAGAGAACCACATTAGTGGCTTCATAAGAACCCATGAGAGATGAGAAATTTTTTCTTTTTTTTCTTCCGTTTTCTTTGCTCAAAGAAGTGAGAAGAATGAAGAAGAAGAAGAAGAGAAAGGAAGAAGAGGATTATAAGGGGCGGTGCCAGTGAGAGTGTGAGAGAGAGAGAGAGATATCTGTTACAACATACCTCAGCAATAGCAATAGGTTTGGAGTGTATTATGCAAATGTTCAACAAACTCACTCTTTCACTCACTCACTTTCACTCTCTCTTCTCTTTCTGTAATCTCTCTCCTATCTTAAGAGGTGAGAGGGGTAGATTTCTCAGATCCACTACTACCATGGATAATCTTCATCTACATAACTTAATCAACTTTTTAAATCCTAAATCCAATTTTGAATTTCATTCTATTTATCAAGCTCACACTTTTTCAGATTTTGCAATACCGTTGCAAACAGACTGATGTGTTGAAATGAAAAATTACAATTTATCTCTTCTTCTAAAAGTTTTTTTTGTTTCATAGAAAAGTAGTACAACTGGGATTCGAACATCGTACTCGCACGCATGTCCCCATATTTTTTTATTTCTCATTTCACTAAAATTATAAAGTCTTATTGAATATAATGTCCTTAAGTCACTTGTTAAGGTTATTAAAATCATAAAGCCTTCTCATTTCGATAACTTTTCATTATATTAGCACTCTTTAGAGACTATAACGCGCTAAGGAATATTTCCCAAAATCTAAAATAAACCCACTAAAATTTTTTTTTTTGAAACAAATAGAATGTTTTCAATATTACAAGTAGTACATATTAAGATGGGTATTAAAGGTCAACGTAATTCAAATTCACTCGATTCAATTGTATGTATAAAAAATATTTTGTTTGAAGAGAGACAATTTATTTTAGTAGAGTACATAATGTTTTAATTGTTAGTTGAATAATACCTTTAGTGGCATCTATATAAATGAATATAAATCTAGTGAGTAAAATATAAAAGGAGAAACTAGAGAACTTTCACTCTTGAATAGAGTCAAACAAATTTTGTTGAAACATAAATAAACACTTGAGATGAAAATAAATTTGATTCAAATTGACCCTACTAGGGTTCATGTCATTCTAAGGCATACATATCAACTCTTAGAAGTTAAGGAGTGTTTGGTAACTGACATATTTTTTAGTGATTTTTTTGAATAAATAATTTATAAAAAAGTTTAAGACACTTATCTATTCAGATAATAATGTTAAAAATAATCTTCCTTCACTTTTTGAGATTTCTAAACATCTCACTTACTCATAAAAAGCCTTTTTTATACTTTATACCAAATATCAGTCTATTTTATATTAAGTGACATTACGAAAAATCTAAAAAAATATTCTCCATACTAAAACACTCTCTAAATATCGAACATTTAACAAACCTAAATTTATGAGTAAGTCACCAAATACAAGTAATACATAAAAAATTATTGTGATCTAAGACTTTTAATTTTATCTACCAAAAGTAGTTTTTAACTTTTATGTGATCCAGTTTTTACTTTTTCTTTTAAAAAAGAAAAAATATGTCCTCAATTTTAAATCTGAAACTAATAACTTAGAAGCTTGATGCCTTTTTTCTTTTCAAATATATACATTTGTCCATTTGTTCCACATCAGACTCTGAGTATATCTATAATTCAGTAGTTATGATTTAGTCAGGATTTAAATGCTGTTTTGAATTTCTATTTGTTTTTTAAATAGAAAACATACTACTTGTCGACTAACAATAGTTGAACATGCTATCTTATTTTGTACTTAAGAAAGAAAAAAAAATATATATTAATAACTGATTATAACTCTTTTTTGGTGTACAATATGCCCCTTTTAGTCCTTTTCACTGTTCAGGTGAAGCAATGACTCATGCTTTTAGCTAATTAGATTTTTACGCATATTATTGTGTTTAATATTATCAATGATTACTAATTGTTTGCATTTAAGACAGAACATTATTATAAGTTAATGACATCTTAATTTAGATAAGGTTCACAAACAATAAGGCTCTCATAATTGATAACTCACATTATTTTTTTTATTTTTGCGGGTACATTATTTATTTTTATATTTTAAAATATAATCAGAGATCAAACCTCCTATTCACACACACATGTTCCCGTATGGTCACCAAATGAGCTAATTAACAAAAGTATGTGAATTAAGTATATTTTTTAGTATTTTCTAAAAATTAATAATGTAGAAGGAATTCGATAAAATTTTGTTGAATTAAGCTTTAACAATATTTTGGTGTTTTTTTTTCTTTAGATCACAAGTATTTTTCGGAGTTTCAATCTTATTCGAGTTAAAAAAATTATTAAAAACAACAAAACATTTAATCTAAATAGTTAATACAATTGCATATCCAAAATTCAAATCTAAAATTATTAATTAAACTAGAATAACCTCATCGCTTCTTTTATTTAGAAGTATGGTAAAAATTTTAAATTCCTTTTTGAATAGGCTTTTGACTCAACCGTTTGGAACAGAAAACGTAGTTTAGGCAAATGAAGAAAAATCTGCTTGGATAGATAGTGCATAGGAATAAGAGTTTTCCCTTTTGCATTACTCTGTATCTTATTCAAACAGACATAACCAATTGGAGAAAACTGAAAATGGTCCAACCTAACTTACCTGGGGCTAGGAGTGTGGTAAAAAAAAAAAAAAAAATCTTTTCAAAGTGTATTAACAGGCAGAAACAGTGACTAATGCTTTTTTGAAATTAATAAACGTCAAATAATCACAAAATATCACTTCATTTCTACTTGTAGGTGATCAAACCCTCAAAGATATGATTAAGAGATGAGGTAAACCACCACAATGCACACACACCTCGTGATTGGAGTGTGATAAAATATTTAAGTTAACTTGTTATTTTTATTTTGGTAAAACTAACTCTCTTTTTCTAACATAATTCAACTCAACTCGATTACTGTAATTAATTTCATCTAACAAAAGCTATACTTTCTATGCTATCACATTTTCTAGTTTCTTAAATCAAGATTGTTAATTCTATTTATAAAAATCAATTACTAATCTTTAAATAATTGACACATAAAACGAGTCACTCACTCATTGTTATGACACGCTAGCACTAGTTAGGTTACTAGTTACAACCTAAATGACAAAATCCACCTCTACCACCTAACTGAAAAATTGGCTTTGGATGATGAATTTTAGGACCTGTGTTCTTCAGCTTTTCTAAAGAGAACGAAAAAAGTTCGTCTTCTTTAGATAAAACGTATTTCTTTCGTGGAACTATGTAAGGACCCACAAGTGAAAAATAATACAGTGTGTGCCAGCTTAGTGACTTTTTCAACTTTTCTAAAGAGAACAAAAAAAAAGTTCATCTTCTTTAAATGATATATTATATTGTATGCACAAACTTACTTGTTAAACTAATAGAAGACCAAACTGTAAAACATGTTGCTTTTTGATTTTGCTATTTGAACCTTAGTTCATACAAGATTTGCAATACATGTTAGTAAGAATTTGAAACTTGAATTGGATAAATGACTTTGATAGTTGGAATTTGAGATGAGTAATTTATGTGTTGACATTTTGGCTTGTTTCATACAATATATATTGAAGCGTCCCTTCTCCATCAAGTAATCATTTATCACGGTTTGAATTTTTTTTTTATCAACAAAACAATAATCTTATTTTTTTATATAGCACAAGGAGTGCTAAAAAATACAAAAAAGGAAAGAAGGTAATCGAAATAAAGCATTCAAATTTAGGTCCCATTGCTTCACTACACCACAACAACATAGTTTTGATCGTCATCAAAATTGTTTTTGACTACACGTAATACCTGATGATGACAGGCAATTAATAAATCCAAATTCTCAAGTCACACACTACTTGTTGCACGATTTGAAGTTGTATCGTTGTATTCTTATATGTTATGAAAACTAGATGATGACTTATGCGATACGCGGATGCAATACATATAATAAATAATGCTATTATTATATTATTAAACTAAAAATTAATTTGTGAAGTATGTGAATAATTTATGTAAATAGACATGAAACTTATGTAAAATAGAATATGTTACATGGATAACAATTTGAAATAGAAATTATAGTAAAAACCTTATCAAAAAAAAAGTTTATTATTATTTACGGTTTTTCTATCTATTATAGTAGAACCTCTATAATTTAATACTTGATAAATTAATAACTTCTTTACAATAATAATCTTTTTCGATCGTGACTCGGGCTTTTAATGTAAATTAATAATTCAATAAAATAATGAGATAATAATTTTTAAGAAAGCCCTATATAGTTTATGGTCCTATCAACATTATAAATTAATAATTTCAAGATATCAAGGATTAATTGAATTTATAAAAACCAATATTAAAACAGTTGACACATGAAACAAGTAAGTGACTCATTGTTATGACACGCTAGCACTAGCTAGATTACAAGTTACCACCAAAACGATAAAGATCCACCGATACCACTTAACTGAAAAATTGGCTTTAGACAATGAATTTTAGGATGTGTGTTTAGCTTTTCTAAAGAGAACAAAAAAAGAGTTCCCCTTCTTTAGAAAAAACAGGTTTATTTCTTGGATCCGTCTAAGGAGCCACGGGTAAGAAATGGTATAGTGTGTGCCAGCTTAGTCTTAGCTGTTAGATTTATTATATTGTATGAAGTGGTTTAAATTTTAAACTCGAAAAAGGTTCAAATAGTGAAACATGTTACTTTTTAATTTTGCTATCATAACCTTAGTTCATACAAAATTTGCAGTATCAATCCTTATAAAAAAAAAAAAAAAGGCAAATGCAGACCATATTAGGTTGAAGACAATTGAAAAATGGCTTCGGCCTCGTATGTTAAGCTAGGCAAATAAGGCCCCAAAATTTTTAATAATGTTTTTAATATAAATTATTTGATGAAATTTTAGCTTTTAATATAAGACCTCTATTTAACACTTTTGTTATCTCTCCTTTTTTTCTAATCTTTTTAACTACTTAAAACTCTCTTCTTTTCTCATTTTTTTTTTCAAAATTCATTGAGAAGCTTTCATCTTCTTATCTATATTTATATCTGTTAATCTCAACATGATCTTAAGATGTGTAACATACATGCTTGATGAATATTACATTATTCTAAATTAAACTTTTTATTTTATGATTGATTATAATTAATACTATTTATTCAACAAATTCGATTGATTGATATATACGAGTTGATTTTCAGTTATCATAAATTGACGAAAAAATAGTCGGTTCGGTACAGCTGCTGCAACTGCTATAACAAAAATTGAAATAAATATTTCCTTTTGATTGACAACTATCAAAGAAATCAGAAAAAAAATTTCAAAATTTATATTAACTGCATTCATTCGGTATAAATTCAAGACACATAAGGGCCCTAACCATATATTGGCTCGTTATCAATCCATATGCGTGTAGCATATTCAAGATCAACTATGTTACAAGATAGATTGGATTGATTAGCTATATTATCTATTGAGAATAAAATTAGTAAATAATTTTGTAACTCAAAAAGTTAAAAAAATACAATAAAGTTTATTAATTTGTATTATGGATCCATGTATTAATTTTTTCTAAGGCCCCAAAATAACTAGATACAACCCCTGAAGAATCTTAAAGAAGGTTTGAGGTTTGAATTTGTCAATGACTAAGAAGGTCTTGGTATATTAGTAAGAATTTGAAACTGGTTGTATGACTTTGTCAATTGGAATTTGAGATGAGTAATTTGTGTGTTGATATTTTGGGTTGTTTTGTAGAATGAATATTGAAGCGCCTCTCCTCCATCAAGTAATCATTTATCACGGTTTGGATTTTTTTTTTATCAATATGACAATAATCTTTTTTTTTTTCATATAGAACAAGGAGTGATAAAAAATACAAACTAGAAAAGAAGGTAATCCAAATAAAGCATTCAAATTTAGGTCCCATCACCACACTACAATGCAACAACATAATTTTGACCCTTTTTGAAATTGTTTTTGACTACACCTAATGCACAATGATGACAAGCAATTAATAAATACAAATTCACGAGTCACACACTACTTGTCGCAAGATTTGAAGCTGTATTCTTGTATCCTTATATGTTATGAATACTAGATGGTGACTTGTGCACTGCGTGGATGCACAACATATAATAAATAATGCTATTATTATATTATTAAACTAAAAATTAATTTACTGAATATGTGAATAATTTATGTAAAAAGACATGTAATTTATGTAAAAAAGAAATTGTTACATGGATAACAATTTGAAATAGAAATTACAGTAAAAATATTATCAGAAAAAAGAGTTTATTATTATTTAGGGTTTTTATATCTATTATAGTAAAACCTCTATAATTTAATATTCGATAAATTAATAACCTCTTTACAATAATAATCTTTCCTGGTCCCGACTCGGGCTTTTAATGTAAACTAATAATTTCAATAAAATAACAAAATAGTAATTTTTTTTTAGAAAATCCTTATATAGTTTATGGTCCTATCAATATTATAAATTAATAATTTCAACATACCAAGAATTAATTCAGTTTATAAAAACCAATCTTTAAATAGTTGACACATGGTTCACCAAAAAAAAAAAATAGTTGACAAATGAAAAAGTAACATGATAGCATTAACTAGATTACAAGTTACAACATAAACGACAAAGATCCACTACTACCACCTAACTGAAAAACTGGGTTTAGATGATGAATTTTAGGATCTATTTTCTCAGCTTTTCAAAAAGAAAACAAAAGAGTTCCCCTTCTTTAAAAAAACCATGTTTATTTCTGGATTTGTCTAAGGAGCCACAAGTGAGAAATGACAAAGTGTGTGCTAGCTTAGTCTTAGTTGTTAAACATATTATTGGTGGGAGGAATTGAGACCACATAATTTTATAAGTCCCACTATCCCTTCATATATAAGAATCATAAATCTTTATATTAAAAAGGATGATGTCACTCCTAATAGGAATGGTGCTAATCCCTTTCACCTATATTATATTGTATACACGACTTTTGATGTTAAACTGAAAAAAGGATCAAACAATGAAACATGTTACTTTTTAATTTTGCTATTAGAATCTTAGGGAGGATGAGATTAGCACCATCTCTATTGGGAGTGGCACCATCCTTTTTATATGTAAGAATCATAAATTTTATACTAAAAAGGATGATGTCACTTCCAATAGGAATAGTGCTAATCTCATCCACCGAATTTTAGTTCATACAAGATTTGCGGTACCAATCCACATCCAAAAAAAGCCAAATGCTAACCAAATTGGGTTGAAGACTTTTGAAAAACAGCTTACGCCTCGAATCTTAAAAGGGTCGTACATTGAGTTAGACCAATAAGACCAATGCTTAAGGCCCCAAAATTTAGAAGGCCTCAGATTTTTTAATAATATTCTTAATATAAATTATTTAATAAAATTTTAACTTTTAAGATAAGGTCCAATATTTAACACTTTTGTTATCTCTTTTTTTTTTTAATCCTTTCAACTACTTAAAACTCTCTTATTTTCTCGTTTTCTCAAAAGTCATTAAAAAGATTTCATGTTCTTATCTATATCTATTAATCTCTATATATATGTTCGTGCAGCGTGCGTGTAATCTCTATATATATGTTCGTGCAGCGTGCGTGTAATGTGCATGTAACATATTTGAGTTCTTAAATGTTGAAGCATTTCATATCAATTTACCTTTACATGATAATTTTTAAAAAAATATAAAATGTAGACATTGTAATGTTACTTTAAAGGTATATATATGATTTAGATGAAAAAGGGTGTCTATTTATTCATATATTAGAGTGACTAGAGTGATAAACGAATAATTACTTTTGCTCTTAACTTGTATAACTAAGGGTTTGTTTATTTTGTTTTCACTTTTGTATTTTTATTTTTTATATGTTTAGTTCAAATAAATTAGAAAAGGAATTAAAAAGTGGTGTATTTGTATTTAGTTTGCAAGGGCAGATGATGAGATTTTAGATAAGAATAAAAATAAATTAGAGTTGTTTTGGTTTTTTATCAAAATTTGCTATATACATATCTAAAAACATAAAACAAAATAAGAATAAAGTGAAAGTTTTGTAATGCAATTATTTATAAAAATAAAGAATAAAAACAGAAAATGAAAATGCAAAGTAAACCTGCACTAAACTTTTAAGTTTGTAATAACTTTTATGAATTAGTGTGTTTTTTATTGATTAAATTTTTTATTATAAAAGCGTGGCTGTACTTTTGAATTTATCAACAAATTTAGTTTTATTCTTCTTGTTGTAAATAGGAGTAGAACTAGAATAAGTCAGACCTATTTTATAATTAGTAGAGTCAAGTTTGATTTATTAGTCTATTATAGGCTCATTTTTTAAATTAAATTTTGTTTATTTGAAAGCCTGTTTATAGGCTTATTTTGTCATAAAGCCTCTAAAAAGGCCCACAATTCTATCTTAAATAGATCAACAAGCCACTAAATAAGACTAGCTAGTTTAATTATTTCACATTCAACTAAACAAAAATTTATAGCGTTCATCCAATAATTTATTTAATGCTATTACATGCCATATATAACAAAGATCACAAATATATGTTATTTTTTTAATCAACCAAACAATTTAAATTATATATTACTCCTAAAATAATATATAATCTTAAATGTAATCTGATTAAGTGGCTTATCGACCTTCAAAATAATGAAAACATTATTATAGAAATAGAGCATTGATTTAAAAATTAGTTGGCGAAAATGGAATGGGAGATTGTTTCTTTTCTACATTTAGCTTAACTCTTGTTTGCAAACACGATTTTTTTTATATAATTATCCCTTAAATAAGTTAAAGTATCTAATTAATATTAATGAATACTCCCTCCAGTCCTATATATAGGTCACCTTGTAGAAGAAATCTTTGGTCTTAAATATAAGTTACTAACTCATTAATTGAATTTTCTTTTTTTACCCCTTCTACAATTTTCAAAGATTTAGTTAATGATGAAGTGAAAAAGAGGGGGTAATAAGAAAGAGATATTAATTTCCAAAACATTTACTAGCACATTTAAGTTGAGAGCATAGTTGAAAAAATTCATTTTCTTAAAGAATATTTAAATACAGATATTAGATTTTTTTTCATCAGATTAGATATATTATCTATCAAATAGTTATCTTAAAATTTATTGTATTTATATCAGGCCGACCTATTAAATTTAATAGGTTTTTTTAAAAACATGTACCTTTATACCTGATCTTTTTATTAAAGAGGCACCCTTGTTTAGCCAACTGACCCTTTTCCACTCCTAGTAGCAAATAAATTCTTTTTGCTCAGGTTGTTGGAAATAAATTAAAAAATTACTTGCATTGACATCTAATATGCATTTAATGTGTTTGAGTGTGTTTTCATGAATTGTTATGGGATGCTTGGATTATGACAACTAGGAAAAACCAATGCCGCAAAATGGTAGAGAAGTGAATTCCTTATGTCATTTTTGTAGTTTTCCTTTGGCTTTAATATATTATATAGATAGATGAAGGAAATTGGGCAAGGATTTTGCAGTTACAGAGAAGGTTGAGACATGGGGAAGTGAAAGATGGCCGCCGTTACAAATGAACCAAAGAAAAATGACTATCAATAAATATAACTTAGCCATGGCTGAGAAACTGCTAACAGCAGGTCACATTTTGGGCGCATTGCTGACACCCTTTCTTTTGGAAAGAAATGTTAAAAGTATTTTGTAATAACTATGTAAGTTCTTTCTAAAAATTAAAACCAGAAAAAGTTGTTTTCAAGTTTTTTTTCTCAAGTGAAAAGTAACAACTAAAAGATAGTCTGAAAGATCATACCGTCTGTATAATCACTTTCTTTTTGGGTTAAAGATGCTCTTAACTTTATTAGGCCTTTACACGTTATTATACACAAAACATGCAAATGAATGAAGAGTTAAAGAAAAGAATATGAGAAGATAAGCATGCACTGAAAGAAAAATATACGGCCACCCGTTTCACACATACAACACAAACAAGATGCCATCCAAAGGCGATCATACTTTCCTCAGCGTAATACCATTACATGTAAGAAAAGAAAGACCAAAACACAATACTAAAAATGGAACACTACTAAGTTAAACACCATACACCATTAAAAAAACTAAGCTAATAGTTAAATTAATACCATTCAACAAAGGATGTATTAGATAAGAATCCTCAGCAACCAATGTGTATTTCGCCTCACGGGTATCAGAAAAATCCTCCACAACTATAGCCATAGAAACCAAGTTGAAGTCCAGACACGACACAATAAAAGCAATCAACAATACACATCATTTCAATATCTCCTCCGAGGGCTCCTCGAGCGGCGTTCACGAGTTGGTCTGCAAAGAGTAAAAGTACCAAACATTCAAATGCTAAACTTTGAAAAAACAACATATGTAAAATTTAATTAAATCAATGAGGATCTGGATAGTGGTTTTTGAAAAAGGATGGTTTTATGAGGGGAGCAACTGTTTAAATCAACTGAAAGTGGGAGGTTTATGATAAACAAGTCCAAGATTGGCATAAAAATTGTTTTGCACTCCTATACAATCCAGGAAAGAACATCTCGTTTTCATTTTTCAATTAATTTTAATTTCAATTAACCCAAGCAACAGAGGAGTAAGATATGCTTTATAAACTTTTAAGAAGCAAGTTCACAATGGATAAATAAATTCTACTATGGGTCATACCAAACCTGAGTAAAGGAAGAAAAACTCGGACAAACAATGCATGCAACTTCAATAAGATTAATGTTCCAAAACAACAAATTGCCCTGGCAAAATATTTTAACCATTAAAATTTAAACATGCAGAAACATACCTAGCATTCTTTCTTCGAACTGACTCATTGATAGGTCCACTGCTGAAAGCCCAGTCAGCGTAAATTGTTTGTGTAAGAAGCTCTGATCCATTCAAATTCTCTATTGCATTCCGAGCTTCCTCAGCACGCTCATATTCAATCAGCGCATAACCCTAAAATAAAAATATCAGTACAGATTACAGAAACAAAAAGCTTCATGGGATCAAGTTGCAGATAGGAATATTTGCTAAACAAAGTTACAGGAAAAAGGAAAGGTAATTTTCCATTCCAGAAACTGATGTTAAAATATCAATTATGCTCTATGTATACAGAAGCACAGGTGGCAGAAATTCTGTTAGACAGAAATTAACCCAGTTCTCTTTACAAATAGTCTATAAAAGGAGAATGAACTATACTTGACAGAGGCAAACAAGAGCTTAAGTCTTTAAGATATCATCCTAAATAAAAACAGAAAAGGAACAACAATCACCTACACATACTAAGGAAGGATTTTATCTTTCTTCCATTACATCCTCTAAAAATCAAGGCAGTATTGATTTATAGTTGCAGCACCAACAATTAGAATAAATGGTACTCCCTCCGTCCCATAATATAAGCCCCAACTACCAAAATGTCTTGTCCTATAATATAAGCACCTACACATAAAATAAGAAGCATTTATTGTGATTTTTTAACTTTCAAAGTCATTCAACCAATAGAAAATAATTGTGTTTAAATTTAATTGGTGTAACATCTCAATAGTCTACTTAATACTTCTAATTCCAATAATTTAACCACTTTTCTTAAAGTGTGTGAAATGTTAGTTGGGGCTTATATTATGGGACGGAGGGAATATAATAAGTGCAGCATAATCCTTTTTTTATCAATGTGAAACAAATTAACAAACATTCATTCCCTTTAAGTAACATTTCAGAAAAGCAAATTTGCGATTCCTGAAACTGATGTTAAAACACCAATGAAGAATGATGCTTTATGTACACAGAAGCACAGATTGCATAGTATTCTGCTAGAGAGGAATTAAACCATTTTGCAAATCATCTTTTAAGAGAACTCATTAAAGAGATAAAAGAAGAGTCAGACGCAAAAAAGGGTGAAAGATATCGATCGCCCTGAGCATAAACAGAAAAGAAACAAAAAGCTTCACGTAGTTAGAAAGAATTTAGTTTTTCTTCCTTTACATCCTTTACGTATTAAAAAAACATTAATTATACTTGCAGCACCATCAGATTTTGCGATAGAGTACAGCCAAATCCTTTCCTATCAATATGAAAGAAACTAACAAACTTTGTTTTCCAAAAGAAGAACCATTTCCGGGCCAAGAGTTAACCATGCATAGAGTAACACAAATCCATGCCATGAGTCATGCATGACAAGAAAAACAAGGCCCAATTCGAAGTGAAACGACAATACCAAAAAGTGGAATCATCTAAAAAAATGGGTCAGCAATACTAGACATCAACAATAGAATTCTAGAAACAAAAAAGGAGAACCATGTAGAGCAAACATTGACATCAACCAGTTAGATTAAAACGGATTTGGATCCTTTCCAGTTTAAAAACAAACAGCAGAGATATTGAAAGTTGAATTGAGTGATTTCAGCCACAAGATGACAACTGCACACGGTGCAGTTTGATTTCAAAATTTAGACAATCCTAATCCGGATAACACTAGAGCTGGGCATCCTAGTTCATAACTTCCTTAGTATCAGTTTATGAGTGGATAATATCTAGTTAAATCTAGTTAATTCCTTTCGTTATAGAATCAATAATCAATAAATCTGCGGCAATTAGAATGGCATCAACAAAGTTGTCACAATAATTGGGAATTCGAGAAGCATCTATAACATACTTTGACAAAACCAGTGCGACGATCAAGGTTCAAGTGCAGGTTCTTAATCTCTCCGTATTCACCAAACGCGTTTTGCAAATCATCCTCCTGCGCTTCCTCGTGCACGCCGGTAACGAGAATAATCCATCCTTCAATAGCTGCAGCAAAAAGGTAATGAGTTCCAAATAGAATTGCAAAAAGCGAAACCCTAATTGTAGAAGGGGACGGTAGGGAAGAAAGGAGACGAACATCTTTGAGGACCAGGGCCACCCTCGGTGGTGAGAGAGTCGAAGTCAGAGCCAGCGAGGCGGCTGTTACGGTTGGGATCGGACTCCTGACGGAAACCGCGACCCTTGGTCTTCTTAGGAGCAGTGAGAGAGGAGGAGGCGCCACCGGTGATGGCGGATTTGAGCTTAGGGTGAGGAGGGGAAGCGTCGGCGTCGGGACCGGCGTCCTCGTCCATCAAGTCATCGTCCTCCGGCTCGAAATCCAAGGCTTCTCCGTCGGCGGCGCTTCCCTGCATCTCTTCTTTCAAACACTGAAAAGTGAACGAAGGCTCGTAGCTGAGAATGTTCGGGCACCGAGTCTGGGAGCGTGAGTTAGCCCTTATATGATTTTATCACTTTCTTGAGATGTAAATCTTTCAGGGTTTATCTAGGGCACGGACACGACACTGCCCATTATCTATTTATTATTTATTATTTGATATAATCCTTAAATTGATCCCTCAGATTATACATATTATGCAGATTAATTCATGAAATCATAAAAATTTTAGATTAGTTTTTGACTTAGCAAAAAATCTTTTATTTTAGTCATTTGTTATTTAATTTCTTAATGTCGTTTAATAGCTTAGAACTAAAATACATGTCGTTTTGCAAAGTTAAGGATCAATTTGATAGTTTTATAATCTCAGGGACTAATTTGCATGATGCCTACAATGTTAGGAATCAATTTGAGGGTTTACTCATTTATTTGTTTTTCGAAAATTATTTCAACATCCTTTTTATTTCTTGTTACCAACAAAAATATTGACACCGCGACATTCTCGGATTCTCTCCAACTCAACCGTAATCTCAATCCTTGATTTATTTTTTTAAAGGTTAAAATACACTTTTGGTCCCTTACGTTGTTAAAAAATCTCAGTTTGGTCCCTTATGTTTAAAAAGTTTCATTTGGATCCCTTATGTTGTATTTTTCAAATCACTTTGGTCATTTTATGTTGTATTTTTGAATTATTTTGGTCCCTCATTTTGGGCTCTTATTTGGAAAAAAAATATAACATAAAGGACAAAAGTGATTCATAAACACATCAAACTGAAACTTTTAAAACATAAGGGACTAAATTGAAACTTTTAAAACATAAGGGACCAAACTAAGACTTTTCAACCATGTAAGAGATGAAAACTGCATTTTAGCCTTTTTTAAACCATCTCGATCGTTGATTGAGTATTATACACTAATTGAAAAGTGACTAACTTAAAAAGTTAACAAAATATACCGTCAAGATGTGACTGACCAAAGAGAGATGGACAATAAATTAGCGAAAGAAAATTCGAATTTATATCCAAAAGATTAAACTTTAGTTCTAACAAGAATAGAAAGGTATTTTGTGGTTAGTCGATAATTATTAGTGCAAGTTCAGTTTTTAAGAAGAGACTAATCACTATTTTCATCTTCAATATCCTCAAAAAAAAATTATATTTCTTTAAACAACACCTGTGAATTAAATATTTATGTGTTATTGGTAATTTTAAGAAACCAACATCTAAGAAATATTTAAAACATCTATTTATGATATTTAAGTAATTTTAAAATATTTTCTAAGATTATCTTAATTTTTTTTTGGTAACAAGATTTTCTTAAAATATTGGATAAAATATATTTTTAGTTTTAATAAAATATTTTATTTTTAATTTAGTTCTTATAAAAATATTTTTTAGGGTCCATTTTGTGGACATGATATGATAAGGATGGTCTGGATGGATATGGTAAGAGTATTAGATAAGAATAGAATAGGATATGAGGTGAATTAACTCACTTAAGCTTTTATCCAATTTAGTGTTTGACGTGTCTATGAGATATAAGAATAAATAACAATAGTTATTATTATTATTATTAGTATTAGTATTATTTTTATTATTATTATTATTATTATTATTGAATGTAAATTTTAGAAAATGCATTGTAAGTGAGGGTAAAAAAATAAAATTCTTATCCTATCATGTTGGCCTCTAACCCGACTCTCCTCTCATGATAACAATTTGTACTAAGAGAGTATGATATGATAAGTTAACAAGATAAGCTATCATATCTTGTTAACTCACCAAACAACCGATAATAATAGGATATGATAAGTTATCATATCCTGAGCTCCTTATGGTAGTTACCAAATAAATGACCCTTAGATGATTATAAGAATTGTTGTAAAAGTTTAGAATGGATTGAACACTCTTGCTAACCAACAATTTCATAATGAACCAATCGTAATCAAATTCATAATAAAACACGAAATTGGATATTATGAATTTAAAAATGTAATTTCTAAAAAGAAGATTAAAATGTAATATATATATATATATATATATATATAAAGACTAAATTAAAAAATAATATATTTTATAAGGACAAAAATATCTTTTACCCAAAAATGTTTTTAAAATGATATTTAGACAAAGTTGCCACATAACTTTATAAAATCTTGTTATGGTTTGCACCTCTTCATCCACCTTTTTAGCTTTGGTGTAACAAGAAGCAAAAGCTCTTCCATCACCAATAGAGCTGTGAGTTAGGGAGATATTCTCTCTCCTTAGAGTTTTGTCATAATAAATGTAGTGATTGGACAAACTCTTTGGGTGGCTGTTCTTTATCTTCAAGGTATCTTCCGAATACTAATTAGAGTTAATTATCAATATGATCTTTTAAATATTATTTTGTTATTAATTTAGTTTTTCAAAGAATTTTGTCATCAAATTAGTCTTTTAAAGATTATCTTTGTCACCAATTCGGTCCACCAAAGAACTTTGTTACCAAATTAGTCCTTCAAAGATGTGTAAGTATACCAAATTAGTCCTTCAAAAATTTAAATATATCAAATTGGTCCATAATGGAGGACTAATTTAGTAGAATTTTAAATTTTTTGAGGACTAATTTAGTAATAAAGTTTTTTGGAGGATCAAATTGGTGACAAAGTAATCTTTAGAGGACTAATTTGATGATAAAATTCTTTGAATGACCAAATTGATAACATAATAATATTTGAAGGACCAAATTAAAAGTTAACTATCCTAATTAACATGTAAATTTTAGCTTATTCGTCTCCTACATGTTAACCAGTAGCGAATGAGACCTCAAGAGTTTTACCAGGTTCTTTTCTAAGGAGATTGTTTTAAAAATTGATGCTATTATCAGTCAAGTAGTTTCATACGCCATTATTCATCTCACACTTTTTTTTAGTCCTACTATATTATAGACAGTTCTAAAATTTAGTAGTTAAAAAATAGGGATAATTACACCAACCTCTTTTAAGATTTGTTGATATTACACATAGGACCCAATTTTTAAAATTACATTTATTCCTTTGAAATTTCTATTTTTATTAGAAAAATGGTAAAATAAAAAAAGTAATAAATGGTAAAATTAATTTTTCTTAGAAAAATGAAAAATATGTACAATAACACCATTAAAAAAAATTAACATTAGGGAGATTTGTGTAATGAAAGTTGAAATTTCAGGGAGTAAATGTAATTTTGAAAACTAAAAGGAATAAGTGTAATATAAACAAATATCAGAAAAGGTTGATATAATTATCCCAAAAAAATATTGGCTAAATTTTAGAATCCATTTGAAATAACTATTAGATTTTAGGACTCGAATAAAGTACGGTCTATATGATAATGTGTGTTGTATGAATGGTATGTGCCCAACTATTATGATAGGGTGCACTTATTTATTTTTAATAATAGTATAGATAATAGTATAGATAATTTTATAATTTATATATTTTGTTTTTTACATCAAAAAATATAATTTGTATATTTTAATTCTTTATAAGAAAATTAAATTTATAAAAAAATTACAAATCAATAATTAAATTCATTTGTTTAATACACATAATATTTTTCTGTACTTTTCAAAGTTAAGAAAATAAAATATTGCATAATTCTTTTTTATATAAAGTGGATCACCAAAGTTGAACCAAGAACTTTTTAGATATTAATTCTTTGCAATCAACTACCTCAATCGTAACGATGCATGGGTCATCTTGTTTAAAATTTTACTTTTGATTAAAATTATTTTAGATCAAAGTTAGAAATAATTTTTTTATTGGATTATGTCAATCTTTTACATTAATAATTTTAATCATTAGTTAAATTTTTATTGATGTATTTTTTATTTTATATTCTACTAAAATCTAAATCAAACACACACTTAACATGTATTAATTTGGTGACATTTATGTTCACCTGAACCACAATAAGAACAATAGTTTTTATAATGAGCATAATGTACAAATAAGGACTTAAGAGTTATTTATACAAGTTAATTCCTCCAAAACCCTAATATCTAGGTTCCTTTAATACTCTCTTGGTTCCAAAATGTTAGACCTTATAGATCAATATTGCGGGAATTAAAAAAGTGGTTAATTTAATTAAATGCATTAAATTTATTTAACAAAAAACATTAGTTTTAAAATTTATCCTTTCATTCTCTTTCTATCACTTTACTCTCTTTCTCTTTCAATTAATGTTGTTCATTTATTTTCTTTATTTATTGTGTGTTAGATTCATCAAAATTGGTTAAGTAGCAAGGGTATAATGATAAAAAAAATTTAAATGTGCACAAAAATTCTCAAATGATCCTATAAAATGGGACAAGCAAAAATTCTCCAGAGAATCTTACATTTTGGGACGGGATGAGTAATAGGAAAGAATATGACATAAATGTTGATTGAGACAATGCGGAATCCCCGCCGCGACATGAGCATGTCCTCGCCATCCCCTCTACACGTACGGATTGAGCTGTCTTAGGTGAGTTTGGGTTGATTTCGGATAGTCTAACTTAAAATTAAAATATATTTATAAATACATAAATAAAATCATCATATCATATGAAAAACTAACAAGCAAGAGTAGTTTATTTAAACTTAAAAATAAGTGATTTTGGAGACAACTAGAGAAGTGATTAATTTTTAAATTAATTACGGTAAAAATTAAAAATTATTTATATGTGATTACAGTAGAAACGGTTACTTTTTTAATCTTTTCTTTTTTTTATTATAGTTGGTTATTCGGAGAGACAGCTCAAAATTGCTTATCATAATAAGCAAAAATTTGATAATTTTGAAAAACAGAAATAAACACAATAAAAAGGTGTAAAAGTATTTTTTTTATTAAAATAAATATTTATTTTTTAAAATAAACAAACACAAATTGGTACCAATTCATTATATGCTTCTGATTTTATCTTAAGTAACATCTCGAATTTGAATCATATGGATACTTTTATTTTATTTTTATTGAAAGAGCTATCCATTAAAAAAAAAAAAGGTTAAATCTACAATTATAAAAAATACAAGGTAAAAGATAAAAATCCAGTGAAACCTTAAACTAATAATAATGCGTGCAGGGGTGGATATATCCCAATCCTTCTTTGCTATTATCTATCATTAGACAGATACGGTGTTCGTCTCAATCTCTTATCTTTTGATTTTGATTTTGATTCGATAATTTGAAAATATGAATTCCCTTTCTTCCTCTGCATCCACCCTCCATGGCTGTTCTTCCCTCGCCAATTCCTTCTGCGGCGGCTTCGTTCCCGTTCACCGCTCGCCGTTGGCTCTGCCATCTCTGAAACCTCGCATTTGGGTCACCAAAGCTTCCATTGCCGTTGAGCAAAATGCTCACCAAACTAAGGTTGCTCTCATCAGAATTGGGACCCGCGGAAGGTACTCTTTTTCCCCCATTTCTGCTTCTGGGTCTTCTCATACCGACTTTTTCTTATCTCATTCTTACTCAATTTCTCATCTTTGAACCTTTTGTTTCAATGGGGTTTATCACGTTGCTGGGATTTCATAGTATTGGTCCTACTTTTTTGTGGGATCTGTTTGAAGGGTGGCTTTATAATAGTGTTAACTCTGTTTCTTTTTTGGTCGTTAACAAATTGTTTCTTTCTCCTTATGCTTGTATAGATCACAGAATTACAGCTACACTAGCTGAAATCACTATTGTGCAGTGTATGATGGTACTCTTTTTTTTGTCTGAAAATTCTGTAAATTGAGATCAGACTCCATTTCATGATTGTATTATTGTTGTAACATGTTATTCACTGGTGAAAATAACCATGCATTTTCATGAAATAATAAATCTTAAATAAGCCGCCCTTTGAATCCTTTAGCATGTTTGTGGAATGGATGTTTCAGCTTAATACATAGTTCTCTTTTTTCGCTAGAATTCATCTTGTCATTGTGGAGATTGTGTAATGTTTGTAGTGCTTTGATGCTTCTGTTTTCAGAAGAAATTTTTTCATGGGCTTTAGTGCCTCTTAAGTTTTACGTCACCACGAACAGACTTTGAATGACTAAAAGAATCAGCTTCCACTGAATGTTTTCAGGATGCGTGCAGTGGAAAATTGAAACCATTGATTTTGTTTCGTAGGCATGTCATGTTGAATGGAAGCTTAAACAAAGGGACACTTAGACATTGTGCTAATAGTATAATTGGGGCATTTAACACTAGATATTATTCTCTTAAGGGAAAATCCAGGAGATAAGTAAAGATGAACAGTGTTTGCAAGCGCATCTTGGTGTGGTAGATTTAATTTGATGGATATCTATTTAAACCTTAGAGATCACCTAGAAGTATTTCTTTGTGAAAAGAAATCATTCTGTCTTCTCTTCCTCTATGATATTTAATATTTATCTGTTATAGCTTGCTAGATGATTATGCCTGATTCCATTTTCTGTTCTTATTTTTCAACTTCCATTTTGGGTTACTTATATTTGTTTTTCATTTGTAGAGCAGTCCACTTGCTCTAGCTCAAGCATATGAGACCAGAGACAAACTCATGGCATCGCATCCAGAGCTAGCTGAAGAGGGGGCTATTCAGATTGTAATAATAAAAACAACAGGTGACAAAATTCTTTCTCAACCACTTGCAGACATTGGTGGGAAGGGCTTATTCACCAAAGAAATAGATGAGGCACTCTTGAACAGTGAAATTGACATCGCTGTCCATTCAATGAAGGACGTTCCTACTTATTTGCCCGATAAAACAATTCTACCATGCAATCTTCCGCGAGAGGATGTCAGAGATGCATTTATATCCTTGACTGCAGATTCGCTAGCAGATCTTCCCGCTGGAAGTGTTATTGGTACTGCTTCACTACGACGAAAGTCACAGATACTTCACCGATATCCATCTCTAAATGTAAGCTACCAGCAGATGACTAAAATCGACGTCCTCTATATAAGTCTGTATACAAATTCAAATTTCCTGTGCTGATTGTAGGATGTTCTGAAATCTGTTGTTATATACTTTATGATGTTAAAATTAGAATGTTATGGTTAGCAAGAATTCATTTGAAATTTCAGCCTATATTCTCAAAATAAAATAGAAAAGCAAATTGACAGACACTAACAGTAGTGTTTCACATTCTGAAACCTAAAACATATATCAGATTCTTGAAATGCTTCTGAAAGCATGTAATTGGAATCACAATACTTTTGTTTTATTGTTGTTGTTGGTTGTGACTTGTGATAAAAGCATTTGATGCAATCATTTGGAGATGGTTAAGCTAAGCAGAAATAGTTTGTATGCTCGAGTAATCACTTTATTGACTTGGATTGATGATTACGGTTTTGATCATGGACAATTTCATCTTTTTGACTCTACCTCTATGAGCATTGCCTTGCACGTCTTTTTATATAAATAATTTTTTTCATATGGACTTCCTTTTATATAAATAATTTTTTTCTTGAAGCGCTTCCTTTTCTGTTCATGCTGTTTAATTGTTCTTGTGCTTCCTCATTTGCAAATTTTCAGCTTTCTGGATGACTGATATATTGTCCATGAATGTTATTTCTCAGGTGCAAGATAATTTCCGTGGCAATGTCCAAACAAGATTGAGAAAACTCAACGAGGGGATTGTCCAAGCAACACTATTGGCATTAGCTGGACTCAAACGCTTAAATATGACAGAGAATGTTACTGCAACCCTATCAATAGATGATATGCTTCCAGCTGTTGCCCAAGGTGCGATTGGAATAGCATGTAGAAGTGATGATGATAAAATGGTGAGTATTTGAATATTCTATACATTATTGTCAAACTTGCTGATATTTTTTTTTTGGGGTGGGGGGGGGGACGGGATGTTAAGCACACCAACCGAGGCAAAGATGATAGAAAACCGCTTAAGAGGGTTTGAACATGTGCAAAGAAGCGCATTTGAGACACCAGTGAGAAAAGTGGATAACATGGTGTTTAGCTTTGAAAAAAGGGGGCAAAGGAACTCTAGGAAAATATTTTAAGAGTTCTCATGGTAAATAGTATTTCTTGAAAATATGGTCTCTGAACGAGTACAATAATGTCGTGTGATTCATGTAGCCAACTTCAATTAGTGGGATAAGGCTTTTGTGCTTGTCAGAATGTTAAGAATTTCATGTCAGATCATTTGTTTATGCGTTGCATTAGATACCTTATTGCAATAAATTCTTATACCTTGTATATATTAAAAAGATAGATTTGTATTTGGAATATGAAGTATTTCAACATATTGAGTGAAAAGATATATCACAACTTAGCTTCTTTGCTCATTTTAGATTCTCAATATTTGCAAGTTGCAACTTTTTGGCTGATTGGTTTCTGCAGGCAGAATACATTGCTTCACTGAATCATGAAGAAACTAGACTAGCTGTCGTGTGCGAAAGGGAATTCTTGACGACTTTGGATGGATCTTGCCGTACTCCTATTGCAGGGTATGCTTGCAGAAACGAGGACGGAAATTGCTTGTTCAGAGGACTAGTTGCTTCCCCGGATGGAACCCGCGGTACGGACATCTCGTTATTGATTTATGTTTGCATAGTTTCTAATCCTTCACAAGTAACTATATTGTTTAAGCTTTCCTTCAATTTCCTTTGGTCAGTGCTAGAGACATCCAGGGTTGGTCCATATGCCATTGAAGATATGATTGAGATGGGTAAGGATGCTGGCAAGGAGCTTCTTTCTCGGGCCGGGACTAACTTTTTCAGTGGTTAGGATCCGATTAAAATGCGGCTAGATATCGAGATCTAATGGTCGGCATTTAGGTGATTGCATCCGGAGTTGTGATTCATTCTTTGACCTGTTGTAACTTTTTAAGTAGATTATTTGATTAAACATTCGGCTGAGTTTGAGAAAATAGACCTCTCACTAGGGTCAAATTGTTGTTGTATTATGAGCATATTAGATTAGAATGCCATTTTTTGGTGGTGTGTATAATTCACACGATAGTGAACTCCGAGAGTTGTTGCTAAACGTTGATTGTGTTTCCTCTGGCATATTTCACACGTGCAATTGTAGTAGAATCACAATTTTACCAACAAAGCTCAATATAGCAGCTGATACATGGTTAGATCTTTTAAGCATGTTGACAATGTTTGAATCGCGTTTGTATTTACAGAAAAAACTATTAGCCAGAGAATAACCTAAAAATAAGTGGCACAACTTTACCTTGAATTTAACTAGATGGTGAAAACTGAAAAGTAGGCTAATATATATGTTAAAAATGCAATGAGATTTTCAATTATCAGATGACAAATCATGGGTTAATGAATCTCTTACACAATTCCAATTCCATATTCCCAACTTGAATAATGTTTTTCGGGCTCAATCTGTTTGTTGTCCAATGTTATTGTAACATTTAGTTGTATGCATTGGAGATTAGCATTGGTTAATCTTCATTAAAAATACACAAGCTTTTAAGTACAGAGTAGCAATGCTAATATATAACTCCCTCCGTATCAAAATATAAGTAACAAGAGCAAAATATTTATTTTTATATTATAAATTATAAACACCTGCACAAAATAAAAAGTGCATTTGTTAATTTTTTTTAAAAAAAATTATTTTTATTTATTAAAATAACTTTTTTTTTTTGGTGAACCAAGGGTATCCCCCAGCCGATAGCCGAAGACTAATCCCCTCGAGGCGTAGAGATCACCGAAGTGGGCATTGCTTCTCCCAACAAAGTCTTCTCTATACGCACCGTCAGGATTCGAACCCCTATCAAGATGCTTAAAGAACCCAATTATCTACCAACTGTGCCGGACTTTATTGGTTAAAATAACTTAATACTAGTGAGAAACTATGTGAAAAACGACTAGATATTTATATTTTAAAACAGAGAAGTATATACTATACCATGATGTTCCTGACATCATTTATTGCAGTTACTAATTAAAAAAAGAAAATTCTAAATTCTTCTCCTACTTCTTCCTATTAATCTTCTTACTAATAAGGGATGTATTAAATATTATTTATATTTTCAAGATACAAAATACATTTATTTTTTCATTTAATCTTTATTTTCTTAAATATCTTAAGGACATATAAGAAGACGAGTAGGAAGATTTAGTATTACTCTTGAAAAAATATATCTATAAATGTTAGAAATTTAGTATGTAGAGCAGGCAGAATGAGTGTGGTCCCGGATCATTGGCAGTCCAACTAGTTCACGCTTAGAAGATCATTGGAGACCTATAGTAGCATGTTAAGATTGCTACAAACTCTTACTATGGTCTCGAAAAATCCATCACCACCGGTGGTTCTTAAAATATCATCCACCTGATTTAATAGTTTAAAATTCAATGGTTCTGATTTAAACAGGCAACTTGTTTATCAATGAAATGAAATTATTTGTGAACTATATGTTGTAATTGATAAGCAACCCTCCTATTCTAAAGTTACCTTGAGATGGCAGGAAACGTTTCTCTGGTGAATGAGAAGCAAAGGGGGTTTTGGATGAACGAAAACGAAGAAGTGCATCTACATGGTGGATAGTCGAAACTGATAATGAAGAGGGTAATAGTATCACAAAACAGACCTTTGTGGATAACTGTTGGTTATAGTGTTGCAATTTGGTGGTATTTTTTTGCTAAAGTTGTATTTAGAATAGATGGATATAGCAGAGAAAGAATTCTTCTTTGGTCTTGAAAATGCCTTAAAGGCACAATCTTAAAGATGAGTATCAATGGAGCAAGCAGAGAGTTGTGAGTTTCATAAACGCGATTTAATCATCTGCTATGGAACGACCTTGAAGAAAACGACAAAGACGTAGCTAAAAGCCGCGGTTTAGCGTTCGTCGTCGTCGGTGTGGATGCGGATGGTGGCGGTAGATGTTCCTGCCGCCGTTGAGACAGGAGAGGTCGACGTTAACGGTGGTTCCTAGAAGTTGTCTCGGAGACGAGAGCAAAGGAGATCAAAGGCTTGACCGATTTTACAGATCCAGAATCTGACGATGTAGAGGTTTTCGCCATGGTTGAGAAAGAGTGAAGAAAAGGTAATTTTTGCAGCAACGAAAGAAGAAGAAACGTGTGAGAGAGAAAAAGCAGTTTATCGCAATAACTACCATTAAAAAGATTAAAAAAATGTTGCAATAAATTTTTTAGAGTGGCAATAATCTCATTCAATAAGTTTTACATTGCTACCCAATTATGTATTATTTATTGTTATATAATAAACTTGATGTCTCATCAATAACCTACCAATTTCATCAAATAAGTAACACATCACGAAGACAATGTGAAAAAATGTGGAACATTTGAGGTATGTTGCAATAACATTTGATTTGAGGGCCGAAAAAATTCAAGATTGAACTCAGTATGAAGTATTGCTTTTTATCACAAAAAAATAATAATGGGACTCCTTCATTGCCCATCAATATTTTACAAAGTCCTGTCTATCTCATATATCTAAGAGGAAACAAAAATAGGAATACAGCTAACAGTTCAGACAACATACATGGTCAGTGGTAATCAGTCAACTGACAAAAATCACCTAATTTCCAGTATTGGAAGATCCTCTTTTTTTTCTCTTGTGCTTGGGCTTGACTGCATCCTTCAAAGTCTTACCTTCATTATTCTGCCCAGCAGTTTGAGAATTTTCAATTGGTGAAGAATCTTTCTTAATTTCCGGTGTTGGTTCCTCTGGCTTAGTCTCACATCTTGAATCCTTTTGTTTACTAGGAGATGATCCTGCTTGTTTTAAGCAATTCTAATGAATGAGATTATGTAGTTATATCTTCTCATTAGACCACATACGTGTATAACGCTATATAAATATGAATTAAAATGGATGCTGAAATCTAAAAGGATGTCTAAAATAAAGCAACCAAAAAATCAACAAGAGAAACGATGTGTGGTTAGAGAAAAAGCCACTGGTTCAATTAAAAGCTCACATAAAAGCCAAGATCAAATTGAAGACAAAAGAAAAGGCATTACCATGTGAAGCTAGAGAAGCTTTAAGAAGATCTGGATTCACACACTCTGTGTAGGGATCCCTGAGGAAGCGAAGGATCAATGGTGGCAAGATATAAAAACTATTTTATTAAAATTTAAAATAACTATACTTCTTTTCTTCTTAATAGAGTAAACTCAGCATGAAAGGAACTCAAATAATGACCTAGTAATAGTAATTATAAAATACAGTGTACTTTCTGTCAATCTGTCGATTAAACAAACTTGTGTTCATTTAAGTTTTAAATTATCTATCCATTGGCTATACCCTTGATTTACAGATTTATATGAATGACCTGGAACAATGTTATACCATGTACTCATTAGTATATAAGTTTATGACAATTTCTCTGCATGCAGAATGTCTCTCAGTAGTAAATGGATTGGATTAGAAACAACTAGAATATCAATAAACTTTAAATAAAAAAAAAATAATCCAAAGGAAGCTATTAGTTCTTTGAGTTTGGCTAGCCTATATCATACCAACTCGAGGGACCACCAACAAAATTCTTTGAGGCTCCATCTCTCTCATTATTTTGTACTTGCCCAGATGGAGTGGCATCACATTCCATGGAATTGTCCTCATCTTTCAACTTCAATTCATCTAAATGACTGCCATCCTTAAAACTATCTAATTGATTTTTTCTTTCCCTTGACCCGGCAGTGGCATCACATACATCCACAGCAACAGAAGAAGAATGGCGTTTAATCTTCCGTAGTGCCCTTTCAGTGTTGTGTAGTTCAACCTACATCAATTCGGACAACATAAAGCAGTTAATAAAGGATATACAATTCTACAGGTAACGGTAATGGAAACAGATGTGGCAAGCAGGAAAATTTTTAGAATGGCATTATGAACACACATTTCACCGCAATGCAACACAAGTAGAGGTCAATTCAAAGCATAGTTGACAGACAGTCTTTCCTATAGTAGTATAGTTACAACTAAACCAACCTGCAGCTGCAGGACTTTTAAGCAGTACTGATTACTGAAATTAACTAAGATGACTTGTTCAGTTATTTCCACCGCCAGATTATATCACCAAGCACAATATGGATTAACTAAATGTGTTGCTAATTTCAAATTCAGAAGCAGTAAAATCAATCCAGGGGGTAGAATCCACAGCAAAGCATAATAAGAAATGTGAACTCACGGCATCCCTTATCCTGGTTGTGATATCACCAGCTTTAACATGGGCAAGTTTCAAGCAGTGCATGATGACACGCTGGTACACTCCCTCCCCACCAGCCTTCTGAATGGCACAAACATCACCGCTTGCATTCAACGTAGCAGTCATGCGTCCTGTCATCACACACTCTTCTTGGTATGTCGGATCTATGATCTACACGCATCACATAAAATCAGAAAGAGAGACACTGTAATAAACAAACAAACAAATAAATCAAGAGAGAGAGAGAGAAAAACCATACCACAAGATTTTCATTACTGAAAAATCCAAATGTGACAGCAATGGGAAGATGATGTATAATCAAAGGAATTGGGTCACGCACCTGCAATGCAATCAATGTCCCATAAAACAATAAACAGAAGAAAAGATAAGATTGAATAACCAATTTAAAATCTTAACTTGCACACAGCTTTCACACATCCCCAAACTAAAGAAATCCCGGTATTAGTCTCTTATGTCCCAAACTGCACGGTTTGGGGCCTAATATGCTTAAGAAATCATAAGTTTGAAGATTAATGTAAAAATTCTTTTAACATAAGACTAATGTGAAGGCAATGTATATATATTTGGGTACTGGATTGGGTATTCACACAAGAAAAAACAAAAGCCCGCTACATGTAGCAGTGAAAGCTAACCTCAGGAGGATGCACAACAACTTGCTGACCGTCTTCTCCCCCTAAGGAGCACTCCGGTCTCCGGAATATCAACAGAGAAGCCAATGCGGCTATGTTTGCAGCATCAACGAGATTTCTGAAATCCACATTTGGGAAATAATTAGCATATGACCGTTCATTCAGAGTGGAAGTCAGTCCACTTGAAGTAAGAAACTATTGATTCATTTGAATGTGGTTGAGATTTGTATCTAAACAAAGCAGAATTCATATATTAAGCACGAAAATGATAAGCACATGAACATGGATTGATGTGAATATGGATTGTGTTCCAATAATATTTGTTGGCTCTACTCAACAGAAGTAACAATTTCTTCTTTTTTGATGAAAGTACTTTCACGTTGAGATAAGGTAAAACAAACTCACAAGTAATGTAATGGGAAGAGAAGTTCAATGTCAGTCTCACCCGCCATTATCGAGTATATGAATATCAATGCGAATAGCCCAAACGAGCTTTCCAGAAAGAACACAGAGAGACTCCATATCAACGGCTCTACTTTCCCTCAAACCGCGATCAATAACACGCCCTAATTCGACGGCGGATTCAGTCGGACGGCCAGGCTCAAAGGAAGGATCAGCCATGGGAGAGAACTCAGTGAAGATGGAAAGAGTCCCTTCGTTAGGTCTATCTCTGTAAGGCGGAACGAGTTGCGCGGTGACGAAGCTCATGACGTGAGTGTGACCTAATTGGACCTCGGCGGAACCATCGTCCTTGCCGAACTTGACGGTGAGTTTCCGGTAGTCGAAGGGGCGGCGACCGTCGACGCGGAGTTCGGAGAGGAGTGCGGTTTCGATGAAGTTCTTCTCATTGACGGTTAATCGCCATTTGTTGGATAGCCTCTGCTCCATGACGATGCTCTCTGCTCGGTCGCGATTACTGGTCTGCTCTAGGGTATAGAGAAGGGAAGAAGAGGGTTTTTGTTATTTTATTTGAATTATTTGAATTGAATTTTAGTATACTACTACATTAGATTAGATCAGATTAGTGGAAAGATCCTCTCCATCAACTATCGTCTCCATCCCTCTCCAGCTATTTTGTCAGCCGGTGGATGTTGTTAAGGGCCCAGATCAAAATTTTAAAATCATGTACAATATTTGTGAGAAGCATCAAATTATCTCCAAAATAAAAAACCTACAAAGTGCTTTCCTTTCCCTATTCCTCTCGCATAGCACCACAAATTGAGATATATACGTTAAATATATTTTTGCAAAATAAATAAATATTATATATACTTATTTGAAGTTTTATTTTCGATATTATAATTTTTAATTTTAATTTGTATATATTTTAAAAATTCCAAAAATAAATATGTTGCAAGTAAAAGAAAAGTCACCAATTTAGTCCCTCGAATATTTATTATGTGCAATTAAAGGGATTAATCTGGTAGTGCTTTATTTTTTTAGAGATTAATTTAGTAGTATTTTAAATTTTTGAGAGATTAATTTAGTATTGTTTTAATTTTTTAGAGGCTAATTCAATAGTATTTTAAATTTTTGAGAGACGGTGATTTTCTAATTTTTTTAGAGATTAACTCAATAGTATTTTTAATTTTTCAGGGACTAATTTGACAGTTTTTAAATTTTGTAGAGACTAATTTAATAACATTCTAAATTTTTTATAGACTAATTTAATAGTATTTTAAATTTTTAAAATTATTATTTTTTAGGGATTAATTTGATTATTAAAATATATGAGGATCAAAATGGTGGGAAATAAATATTTGGAGTACCCAATTTAATGTTGCTTTCTTTAACAAAAAAATTTCGAACAAAAATGGGTGAATTTAGGAGAGCATGAAAATAATCTGGTGCATTAGGAGACATTAGGAAACATTATGCATAGTTTGTCAATTTTTAATCAGAATCTTTAAAATAATCTGTCGGCTCGCAAAAAAGATGAAAAAAGATGAAAATAATAATTAAATGAGAAGATCTAGATCCATTAAATTAGTAAGTGGGGGCCAACGGCTAGGCCAAAGAAATAATTTGGTGTTACACGTCAATTCTTCAATTCTTATTATTTCCATAAGTTACACTAATACAAAAGATCCACTTGAAATTGCACTTCAATAATAAAAACAATTTTTTTTATCTCTTTTCTTATATACCTCACAACTCAAAATTAGATTGTATATCAAAAACATTGTTTTTTATAATGTTTAAGGGTTAAACGGTGTCTCAAGGACACTTATTAAAAATATAGAAGTGAAAATATTTTATTGAGATTGATAATATTTAAGTAGAAGTTAACAATAAATATTATTAATCCCAATAAAATATTTTCACTTTATATTCTTAATAAAGTGTTCTTAAGACATTATTTAACATTTTATAATGTTTAATATTATCTATTAGTTGTTATAGAATCTACTCTATTGAAATATTATTGATTAATTTTACAAAAGAAGGATCATTGATTAATTATTAAATTCTATAAATAAATTATACATTGCTAAAAATAAAGAAATGTTACTGAAGTTCAAACTTTAGCAGATTTTAAAATATGATAACCAATATGTGTGTGGTGTTTAATCTGACACTAGCTAGCTAAGATTCTAGTTTCCAAGCTAAATTTTTTTTGAAAAAAAACATAGTCATGGAACACACAGCTCAAATATATATGTGGCATCAATAGTGAAAACTTTAGCACATGTGTTTGAACACAACAAAATATGTTTTTTGTTTGGTATATCAGTTAAGATATTGAGGAAAATAAACGAGACATATTAGTTTTACTGAAAATGGTGAAACAAAAATTAACAAAACAGAACATACACATAGAGTCATTTTTTATTAATAAATTAATATAACCAGCGTCAAAGAGGATCCGAATCCGTATACAAGTTAGTTTTTGGGCTTGTCTTTGTTTTCGTCTTTGATCAATTGAAAATCTTGGCACATCATATAAAAATATTATTTTATAATTTAAAAATTATTTTTTGATAATGTAAAAATAAAATTAAAATATGATTTTAAAATAAGATTTAGAGTATTAATTTTACAATTTTGATAGGAAATTTAGCTGTTATTTATTAATTTTTTTAACCTTTTATTTTAAGTATTTTATAATTAAAATTATAATATAGAAATAAGATTCAAAGGATAAAAAAATGTTTTATCGTGAGAGAAATTGTATGTGATAACCCGTGAGAGTGGAAACCTTATCAACTATCATAACTATGTGGTTAAAATATATTTTTAATTAATAAAATATATGAAACTTTAATTAAAATAATTAAATAACTGTGACAATATCTAATGTATGTCGATCATAGTGGTTAAAAATTGTTGTTACTAGAATGTTAGTAATTTTTATTTATATTTTAAGAAGTTATATGTACATATTAATAATTTTTTTCCTGAATGAGGGGCGAGGTACCCCATCAAACAAGATAGCTTTGCCCCTGTCTTCACGGTATCCGGAATTGCAAGAGCACTCACTTTCACAATTTCATATTATAAAAAAATAGTAATGATGATAAACTTACCTCAAATTTCAATATTAACAAACTTTGAATAAATGTTTCCAACAAGTATAAAATCAAGTTTGCATGTGTTGGTGTTGAAGTGAATCAATGGCATATGTATTGGGGAGCCTAGGACTTACAGAGAAATTATTGGGCCATACATAAAAATACCTTTTATTTTTGTTTTTGGGCCTTTTTGCTCTCGGTTGCCATATTGGGCCGAGTTACGCCTTCAAGCCCTTCTTCCTTATATTGCCTATATCAAGGCCTCGTTTGTATGTTGTTATTCGAGGAATTTTTTTTACATTTCACAAAAACTTCTTTATGGTATCTACCTTTAGGGTTTGCTTTCCATGGTGACCCCTGACCTAGATGCTGCCGGCGCCGTTCAAACTCCCAGCAACGCATACTATCTCTACCTCGGTGATAACCCCACTAGTGTGGTCGCAACACCGATCCTCGAAGAGACACAAAATTTTCAGATATGGCTCCGCAACACGTCGAGTGCCTAATCTTTATTCGTCGACGGTAGTCTTCCATAACCAAAAATCATTGATCCCCTTCGCTTTGCTTGGATTAGATGCAACAAGATGATGATCTGTTGGATCACCAAGTCCGTCTCCTCTCAGATCGCACAAAGTATTGCATATTGCGACACGGCCTTCCATAACATTCTTGGTTTCCTATAATTCTTTCTTGTGATATTCAGATCGTCACACCTAGGCGTAGAAAACTGCCACGTCTTGGAGGCCAACAACTCTCCTAAAAAAATCCTAAATGAGAAAAGAAAACAAAACAAATACTAAAAAGATAAAACAACGAAAATTAAAACCTACAATTAGAAATTTTAGTATTTTCTACCGAATCACAATGTTCTCCAGAGTTTGAGTATTTTTTGGGATTATGAGGGAATTTTAGTGATTACTCATTATTCTTTTAGGGGTTTTTAGGGAGTGGAGGGTTTTCAAATGTTTATTGGTGTGTTTTTGGGGTTTTCAAAATGTTTTAAGAGTATTTTGGGATTTTTTCGGCATTTTAGTGGTTTTCACGGGTTTACAGGACTTTTTTATTTTTTAAGGGATATTCTATTTTCTCTAGGAATTTTAGGGGTTGGAGGATTTTCAAGGTTTTAGATTTTTGAGTATTTGTAAGGAGTTTTGAGAGTGTCTCTAGTCTCTTAAAATTTTTGTGGGCTTTTCTTTTCCTTTTTCCTTTTTTTTTTTTACATTTCTTATACTAAAGGATAATAAGTTACTAAATAAAAAACAAGGATAAAGGAAAAGAAAAATTACTCTCCTATCATCATTATTGGGGAATTAGAGTTCCTTGGTAGCATTTTGGAAGCACTTTCTTTGAAAACCCCGTACTTTATCATTATCTGCAAAGTCATAATCAATCCACTCAAGTGAAAAAAAAAGCCACTAGAAAGAAACTAAAAAGAGAAATATAAAACACAAAAATGGGAAATAAAAAAAAACCTAGAGATTTTTTTTACATTTACTTCCGAATTGTTGGAAGGAAGTAACATGCTTAACTTACACAAAAGCACATCCAAGCTTGGGAATGGACTTCATATATGGCTTCTATACCATTCTCGGATTCTCATAATTATTTTTTATTGTATTCAGATCATCACGTCTAGCATGGAAAACCACCACGTCTATGCGGCCAACAAATTTGCTAAAAAAAATCCTAAATGAGAAAAAATAAAACAAAATAAAATAAATACTTAAAAGTTAAAACAAAGAAAATTAAAACCTAAAATTAATAAAATAAAAATAAAATAACAAAAATTAAGACAAAAACAAATAGAAATGTGAGTTTTAATATTTTCCGCCGAATCATATTGTTCTATGGATGTTGAGTATTTTTTGGGATTATAAGGGAATTTTTGTGATTATCCATTATATATTAGGGGTAACTTGGAATTTACACCTATATTGTGTTGTTCCTAAGAATTTAGAGGTGGAGAGTTTTTAGAGTTTATTAGGATTTTAAAAATGTTTTAGCGTGATTTTGTGTTTATTTTAGGCATTTTAGTGGTTTCACTTGTTTTTAGGAATTTTTAATATTTTTAGGAAATATTATGTTGTCTCTAGTTGTTTTGGTGATTGGAGAGTTTTCTATGTTTTAGATATTTCTAGGGTTTTTAGAAAACTTTGGTGGATTTGTAAGAGGTTTTGAGAGTGTCTCTGGTATGTTAGGGGTTTCAAATGCTTTTTTATGATTTTTAGGAGTTTTTTTTTGGAATTTTGAGGTTTTTGGGTTGTTTTAAGGTTTTTAGGGGTATTATGATCTCCCTTAGATTTTAGGAATTTAACGAGTTTCTATTATTTTAGGGTTCTCTTAAAATTCTTGTGGAATTTTCTTTTTCTTTTTTTTTCACGTTTCTTATACTAAAAGATAATAAATTACTGCACAAAAATTAAAAAAAAACAAAGATAAAGGAAAAACAAAAATTACTTCCCTATTATTATTGGTGAATTAAACTTGTTTGCTTGCATTTTGGAGGCACGTTCTCTGGAAATCCAATGCAATATCATCAGCTACAAAATCATAATCTATTCACCCAAGTGACAAAAAAAAAAAATTAAATAAATCTATCACTAAAAAGAAACTATTAAGAAAAATATAAAACACAAAAATGACAAATAAAAAAATCTCGGATTTTTTTTTACATTTACTTTTGAATTGTTCGAAGAAGGTAACAAAACTTAGCTTGCACAAAGCACATCAAACCTTGGGAATGCCTTCCATAACATTCTCGGCTTCAAGAATTCTTTCAGATCGTCACGCTTAGGCGTGAAAAACTGTCACGTCTAGGCGGCCAACAAATCTACTAAAAAAATCGTAAATGACAAAAAATAATACAAAACAAAATAAATACTAAAAAAGTAAAACAAAGAAATCTAAAACCTATAATTACGAAAAAAAATAAAAATAACAATAATTAAAACAAAAAAAATTAGAAATGTGAGTTTTAACATTTTCATTCGAATCAAAGTGTTCTATAGAGTTTGAGTATTTTTTGAGATTACGAGGGAGTTTTGGTGATTATTCATTAATTTTAGGGGTTTTTAGGAATTTAATAGGATATCGTGTTGTTTCTAGGTTTTTAGGAATATTTTATATTTTTAGGGGTATTTTGTTGTTTCTAGAAATTTTAAGGGTTAGAGGATTTTCTAGGTTTTAGAGATTTTTTAAGGTTTTTAGAATTTTTTTGTGGATTTGTAAGAGGTTTAGAGAGTATCTCTAGTATGTTTGGGGGGTTTCAGATTGTTTTTTTTTACGATTTTTAGGAGATTTCTATGGATGTTGATGTTTTTCGGTTATTTTAGGGTTTTTAGAATTCTTTTGAAGGAGTTTCTATGATATTAGAGTTCTTTTAATATTCTTGTGGGCTTTTCTCACTAGAAAAAAATTGTCATTTAATAACGCTTTTTGTTTTGGCTTCCATTGGATTAGCCACCGTTAGTATAGACTTTGACCAATGGAATTAACCCGTTAGTATAGGTTGATAATATCTATACTAACGGATAAATTCACATTTACTAACAAATAAATATGTTAGTAAAAAAATTGATATATACTATCGCTTTACATATTGTTAGTATATCAAATATTTATACCAACATATTTATTTGTTAGTAATTGTTATTTTTTCCGTTAGTATAGATATTATCAACCTATACTAACGGATTAATTATGTTAGACAAAGTTTATACCAACGGTGGCTAATCCAACGGAAGTCAAAACAATGTGTTAGTAAATGATAATTTTTTTGTATTGTCTTTTTATTTTTTCATTTTTTTACACTTTTATATAATAAAAGATAACAAAATAAAAAAATAATAACCTAAAACCAACTGCACCGAAATAAAAAAAATATATATATAATAAAGAAAAAAGAAAAATTACTCTCCTATCCTCATTGGTGATTTAGACTTTCTTGTTACCATTTTGGAGACACATTCTTTGAAAATCCAATGCCTCATCATCAGCAAAGTCATAATTAATCCACCCAAGTGACAGAAAAATAAAATAAATCAGTCACTAAAAAGAAAAATATAAAACACAAAAACGACAAATCAAAAAAACAATCCTGAAATTTCTTTTTACATTTATTTTTAAATTGTTGGAAGAATGTAGCAACTTAGCTTGCAAAAAAGCACATTAAATCTTGGGAATGAGCTTCGTAAATGTCTTGCATAACATTCTCGGATTCTTAAAATTCTTTTTTGTGGTATTCAGATTGTCATGACTAGGCATAGGGACAGATCCAGAGGGGGGCTCCCTCCCTCTCCTTGAAATATAAGTTATATACTATATGTTTGTAGATTTGTATGTCCGAATTCTGCTTAGCGCAGCGGCAATGCGAGGCTTCCTCAAAGTCCGGATTCTGGTTGTTTTTACACCTGCATTCTTTTATTTTCTTCCTATGCCTTTTTCTTCTCCTTTTTAAATTCTATTTTTAGTACTTATTATGGTTTTTATTCTATTCAATATATATTTTCTTTTGATATTTAAAAAGTTATAAACTTATAAGGAATATATATACTTGATATGTCATTAAATAATAATATTTTTTTGGTAACAAGAAGAATTCCAAAATTGATGTTTTGTGTTGTTTTTCTATTAAAATTTACTTATTTTTTCTCTTCAAATTCTTTATCTACTTAATATTTTTCCTTGTCCTCATTTAAATTCCCCCCCCCACCCGGCGTTTCTAAATTCGTTCCTGACTAGGCGTGGAAAACCGCCATGCCTAGGTGGCCAACAAATCAACTAAAAAAATCCTAAATGGAAAAAAATAAAACAAAACAAAATAAATACTAAAAAATAAAACAAAGAAAATTAAAACCTACAATTACGAAAATGAAAATAAAATAACAAAATTTAAAACAAAAACAAATAGAAATGCGAGTTTTAATAATTTCAGTCTAATAGTAGTGTTCTACAGAGTTTGAATATTTTTTGGGATTATGAAGAAATTTTGGTGATTATTCATTAATTTTAGGGGTTTCTAGGAATTTAATGGGGTATTATGTTGTTTTTAGGGATTTTATGGGAGCGAGGGTTTACAAGTGTTTATTGGTGGACTTTTGGGATTTTAAAAATGTTTTAAGAGTGTTTTTGGGATTTTTTTCAATATTTTTAGTGTCCGTTTGTTTAGGATTTTGATTTAAAGCTAAAATTATTTACTTCCATTGGATCGTCTCAGTTTTTGTACATCAATAATCTCAATAATTGATTTCTACCTCAGTTTATGTGTTTTTTATTTCTCATTTTACTAAAATCTAAACTAAACGGGCCCTTAGTTGTTTTCATGTATTTTTAGGAATATTTTATGTTTTAAGGGGGTATTATGTTGTTCTTAGGAATTTTAGGGATTGGAGGGTTTTCTAGGTTTTAGAGATTTTCTACAGTTTTTAGATTTTTTTTTTATTTGTAAGAGGTGTTAAGAATGTGTCAAATATGTTTAGGGGTTTTGAGTCGTTTTATTTACGGTTTTTAGGAGTTTTTTAGGAATGTTGAGGTTTTTCAGTTGTTTTAGGGGTTTTAGGGGGTATTATGATTTTTAGATTTAAGGAGTTTATATGATTTCAGGGTTCTCTTAAAATTCTAATGGACTTTTCTTTTTCATTTTTTCTTTTTTTGATAGGCTATAGTGCGTCCACAGGTGTTCGAACCGAGGACCTGCTACTCAAAGCAATACTCCTCAACCATCCGACCAACCTGCTACTCAAAGCAATACTCCTCAACCATCCGACCAACCTGCTAGATGTCTTTTCTTTTTCTTTTTCTTTTTTTTCTCACATTTACTATACTAAAAGATAACACAATAAAAAATATTAACAACCTAAATCTTACTTCACATGTATAAAAAGAAAAAAAAATCAAAGACAAGGGAAAAAGGAAAATTACTTGACTTTCGAGAATTCTTTTTGGTAGTATTCAGATCACCACACCTAGGCGTGAAAAACCGCCACTCCTATGCGGCCAACAAATGTGCTAAAAAAAATCCTAAATGAGCAAAAATAAATCAAAACAAAATAAATACTTAAAAGTTCAAACAAAGAAAATTAAAACCTTGAATTACTAAAATAAAAAATAAAATAACAAAATTAAGGAAAAACACATAGAAATACGTGTTTTAATTATTTCCTGCCAAATCATATTGTTCTGTGGATGTTGAGTATTTTTGGGACTATGAGAGAATATTTGTGATCATCCATTATTTTTTAGGAGTTTTTTGGGATTTAATGAGTTATTGTGTTGTTCTTAGAGATTTTAGAGGTGGAGTTTTTAAGTGTTTATTACGATTTTAAAAAAGTTTTAGTGTGATTTTGGGTTTATTTTAGGCATTTTAGTGGTTTTCATTGGTTTTTAAAATTGTTTTATGTTTTTAGAAAATATTATGTTGTCTCAAGGATTTTTAGGGATTGGAGAGTTTTCTAGGTTTTAGAGATTTCTAGGGATTTTATAAAACTTTTGTGGATTTGTAAGAGGTTTTGAGAGTGTTTCTGGTATGTTTAAGGGTTTCAGATAGATGGTTTATTTTTTATTTTTAGGAGTTTTCTAGGAATTTTGAGGTTTTTGTATTGTTTTAAGGTTTTTAGGGGTATTATGGTCTCCATTAGATTTTAAGAATTTGAGGAGTTTCTATGATTTCAGAGTTCTCTTAAAATTGTAGTGGGATTTTCTTTTTCTTTTTCCTTTTTTTTTCACATTCCTTATACTAAAAGATAACAAAATAAAAAAAAAGATAATAACAACCTAAAACCTACTGAAATAAAAAGACAAAAAAAAAACAAAGATAAAAGAAAAAAGAAAATTACTCCCCTATTATCATTGGTGAATTAAACTTCTTTGTTAGCATTTTGGAGGCATGTTCTTTGAAAATCCAATGCTTTATCATCCGTTTCAAAATCATAATCAATCCACCTAAGTGACAGAAAAATTAAATAAATCAATCACTAGAAAGAAACTATATAGAAAAATATAAAACACAAAAACAACGACTAAAAAAAATCCTAGATTTTTTTTTTTACATTTATTTCTGAATTGTTCGAAGAAGGTAACAACTTAACTTGCACAAAAGCACAATAAACCTTCGGAATCCCTTCCATAACATTCTCGGCTTCCCAGAATTCTTTCTTGTCATTTTAAGATTGTCAAGCCTATGAGTGGAAAACTGCCACGCCTAGGCGGCCAACAAATATACTCAGAAAATCCTAATTGAGAAAAATAAAATAAAACAAAACAAAAAAATACTAAAAAAATAAAACAAAGCAAATTAAAACCTAAAATTACCAAAAATAAAATAAAATAACAGAAATTAAGACAAAAAACAATTAGAAATGCGAGTTTTAAGATTTTCTGCCGAATCATAGTGTTCTATGGAGTTTGAGTATTTTTTGGGATTACGAGGGTAATTTTAGGAATTTAATGGGGTATTGTGTTGTTTCTAGGGATTTTAGAGGGCAGAGGATTTTCAAGTGTTTATTGGTGGGATTTTGGGATTTTAAAAATATTTTAAGCGTGTGTTCTTGATTGTTTTCAGCATTTTAGTTATTTTCACAGGTTTTTAGGAATTTATGTTTTTAGGGGGTATTATGTTATTTGTAGAAAATTTCAAGGTTGGAGAGATTTCTAGGTTTTAGATATTTTCTAAGGTTTTTAGAATCTTTTTGTGGATTTTTTAGAGGTTTAAAGTGTCTCTAGTATGTTTAGGGTTTGCAGGTGATTTTTTTTATGGTTTTAAAAATTTTCTAGGGATATTGAGATTTTTCGGTTGTTTTAAGGGTTTTAGTGGTATTTTGGTCTTTAGATTTTAGAAATTTAAAAAGTTTTTATAATTTTAAGGTTCTCTTAAAACTTGTGGATTTTGTCCCATTGTTTTTCACATTTCTTATACTAAAAGATAACAAAAAAAAATAAAAATATTGACAACCTAAAACCTACGACACAAAAATAAAGTTTAAAATAAAGCAATGGATCTTATAATTATCTACTTATCTATTTATGTTAACTAAAGCGTTTAAGACATTTTTAAATAAGGTTTAAAATAAGAATTTAATGTTTGGCACTTTGGCAAATGAAAAAAACATGTATGCATCACATCATATTAGATTATTATGATCCAAAACAAACCTACAGGCTACAGTTAGAAAATTATATAGCTACCACATTCCAACATACTCAATGCATATGCTCAAACAGCCTGCAAGCTACCACCTTCCCTGATGGCTGGTTGGATAAGAAGTATTATGTTCACATCGGATCGATCTTGCTGCCTGTCTGGATGTACATCATTATTATATTAAGGAAAATCCAATATAAACTTCATTCTTTGTCATCCCTAAACTTATCTACTTGAGTCAACAATTTCATTTGTTATAGAACATCTAATTGAGTACTTTCCAAAATTTTTGAAAGAAGGGAAATAAGAAGAGACAAGACAAGAAGGGAATAAAAATAGAAAGAAGAAATTAATAGAAACAAAAGAAAAGAGGAAAATCAAAAAGGAAAGAGAAATCATACCAGAGTAGCCGCCATGGAAGAAACTCTTTAGTTATTAGAGTTCTCTTTCTTCAAATAGTCAGCAAAAAAACTCTTTAGTCATTGGACACCATACTTCAACACACTGTACATTTGCAATAAATCCACCTTTCACTAGATCTAACCAATTTGCCTCATACAGCTTGGGACCAATCATTAAACTATAACATTGACGTTGCTGTAGATCTATATGTTAAAGTAAACTATTATATTGGTGTTGCTGTATGTCTATATTTTAAGGACAACGGAAATGGTAACAAGTTCCTTTGCCCTTTCTCCGTCCTTCTCTGTCATACGACATCATTTTTCTTCGTTGATGCATTATATTGAGGGCAATCAATACTCCATTTTTTATTCATTTACTTTGCTGAATATTCATATATAACTTTTCTGTTTTGACAAAATTCATACATAATCTAAATTGAGATTTGTGTTATAGGTGAAGTTTATAACTTCATTTGCATTTGTAGACTTTAAACACTTATAAGGTGAATGTCAATGTCATGTCAGCTTCTTCCACATTTCACATTAAGCAACATTATAAGCCGAACACACATTCTCAACACTTTTTTTATTTGGCCTTTTAACTTTCAAAACTTCTTATAATTATTATTCTTAAAATACTATTCATTTTTTGTTGTTTAAATTTACTTTTGTTAAGATTAAAAAATGATTTAAGAAAAATATGACAAACATTTCAATAGATATAAGGTGTTACAAGTTAATTTGAAGGACAAAATAGAAATGTAGAAAAGAAAATTTTAATTTTGATATCGGCTAAGAAATGTATAAGATTTTTTTTTTTTTAAAAGACAATAAGATTTCTTATACACAACTAATTTAAAAAATAGTTAGCATGTCATTTCTATCAGTGACTTTTTTTTTTTTGTTTTTTTGAGGGTACTCATCACCGGAACATTTCAATTGATTTAAACATTCATGATATTTTCTTATGAAAAATTAACAATTTATTTTTAAAATTGTTTTTTAAAGTATTTTTCTATATTAAATATATAAAAATTTGAAAGTTTACACATTTAACTATGAGAGATTTTTTCAATTACTAAAATATATTTAAAAAAATAGATGATACATTCGAATTCCAAAGGTATTTACTGGAGGAGAAAATGATAAATTATAAGTATGTATGATAATATTAATATTTGTATTATGATATTTTATTATCTTATTGCCAGATTAAAACAATCAATCTCACAATGTTATCTTACTCAAGATAATGTCTTGTGATTTGTCTCATTTTCCACTTCTGCCAGACAAAAGATATTGATGATCACTAAAAAAATATAACTAGAGAGAATGTCACATTTTAATTATGTGTACATTTTAATTATGTGTGATATTTTAATTAGATGACACACAAGAAGAATGTGTATGAAAAACTCATATTATGCATTTAAACTACTCACACGAAAATGGGGTATTCTCGTCTCACACAAAAAGTAGTTTATTTTCCTATTTAAATATGTCATTATTTCACTTCTCTAATATTTTACTTTCATTCGATGATTTTTTACTCAGTTACTTTTACATAACATTTATTTCTTACAATTTTTTATCAGTATAATATATTTAATTTACAATTAATCTGAAAAATAAAAAAAAATTAATAATTTTTGACTTATTTTATTATTAGCCTTGTATTAGTTTTTAAATTTAAAAATACCATGGAACATTATACATATGTGTATATTTAAGAATATATAGAAAATGAGAGAGAAATTATATAGCTCAAGAGAAATCAAAACCCAAATTAGTTATTCAAGTTAATTGTATTTAATTTTTCTATATGTGCAAGTGAGATGTAAAATTATTGTTAAAGACCTAGTTTAATTAGGTAAAAGGCTAGATATTAATTCCGGTAAAAAAAATGCAATAAAATTAATATTATTATTAAAGTTGTCCATATCCATAATTTATTTATATCATTTTATTTTACCTAAAGCACTTGAAAATTAAGTCAATAAAATTCTCACCATTATACCTTTTCTTGTTCATTTGCACAACTTGAGTAAAACCGACAAATGCTCCCTCTGGATCATTTTCAACCCTACCTATATACAAACAAAAAGATGAATTGAACAAACTAACAATTACATACCACAAACAACAAAAAAAAAGAGAGGTTGTGACATTCACCTGAATATACATGTTAATGGCTCTGTAAACTAACCAACCAACCCCATCAAAGCAATCTCTTGCAAATTATCTTGCGCCCGAAAGCCATGAAAAATAGCTCTGTTTGCATTTCCATTTTCACAATCAAATTCAAATGCTAGAGGACTCAGGAAACGTGAGTCATATTTGTCATCATCATCAGTGTCTCAGTATCTTACCTTAACACATGAGCGAAGGTTGATAATAATAATTTTGAAGGCACAAAGAATCGGGCTCCCCCTCTCTAATGAGTGTCACTAGGAAGTTGTTAATTTATTATCATTGCACTTCTCTTCTCCTCAAACTTTTGTTGTTTTCTTTACTCTGACCAACCCTTTCCCAACATGATAGCAAGTCTTTCGACCCAGAGAACGTAATCTTCTACCATCTATCAATTTTATTGGATATATTATTGGATATATTATCGTTGTCTTGAAAAGAAGTTTGATATTTGAAGATTGGAGCATTTAAGATGGCAATCAAATAGCATCCACCGATTTAACAATATTATACTATTAGTAACTTTACAACATTTAATTTCTATAGAATCTAACAAAAACTACATAGGTAAACTAAATTAGTCATTGACTTTGAGGTTTACTCCATAGCTATTCGCTATAAAAATAATAGAAGTGGGAAAAGTTAATAAATATAGCATTGCTAATGTAAATGTGACAAATATTTTGGAATAATGACTAATATTTTAAAATGGAGGAAGTATTTGACAATTGCTATTAAAATTGGAATTTGGATAAAATAAAAATATTTTTATACCGAGTAATTCATAGAAATGATCATCATACCTATAGGACATTTTAGCCCCAAACTTGCAAGAATGACGGGATTAGTAGTTGATTTTTTATTCCGTATGACACTTTAGTCGTTGGTGTTAAGTGATACTAACGAAATTCCTACATGTCATGTTAAATAACACTTAGCGATGAAAATGATTCTTTAATTGTCAAGATTAGATGTGCATAAACTCCAATTGAAGCAATAAAACTTAAGAAATATAATCTTTACTTCAATTAGGTCAAGAACACAAAGGAGAAAAATTAAGAACAAAATAGAAAATAAAATTAGATACGAATTTGGAAGAAATCATCATTGTAATCCATAGAATTAGACATAAGATCAATTATAGTTCACTACAATAGTATTAAAAACCATTCATAACTCCAAGCTCTCAAACTAAGAACTCTCTTAAAAGAGAAAACTCTCTCTCACATAAACTTCTAATTTAATTTAAAGGTTCCTAATGAAAGTGTTTTCAAAATATTTATTCGTTCTAAACTTCTCCCTTATGGGCCTACTAAGCACAACACTCTCCAATTGAGCTAAGCCCAATTTGGATCTAACTCTTGCTACCACAAGTTCTAACTAAGAACAACCAAAAGCTCCCTACACAAATAATGCATAGCCACAACTTTAGTAGGAATAAAAAATCCTAAAAAGAAGTTAAAATGTAAGCCTAAAAATTCAAAAAAAAATAAAATTCAAACCACATTATTACAAACATTATATTCTAACCTAAGTTCTAGAATTTTCTTTTTGGGGTTTTCTTTAACTCTTTCCCTCATGTCTTCCTTAAGCTCCCTTTGCCTTGCTCACATCAATTAGGAGTTCATGTAGATGCCAAAAGGATTTCGTTTTGTAAGGGAGAAAATAATTAATTTTAGTCTCTCATTTAAAACACCAAAAATCCACAATTTACATCATAAACCATTCACTCTAGTCCCTCTTGCAATTAAGATGGAATAATAGCCTCTAAATTGATTCCATGAACTCTAATTTCATTTTTCTCTAATAGTGCACCCAGAAAAAGTCAGAATTTAATTTAGTCATTTTTTAAAGTCAATGACTAAAACGTCTTATGACTATAAAGTTTATAACCATTTCGATAAATTACTCTATTTATATCTTAGCATATATTGTAATAGTAATAAATGTGTATGTATTATGAATAAGTTATAAAATCGATGTCCACCTTCAAGTTCACCAAGGGATCCTATGCTACAAAGGGATCCTAAGCATTTCTTATAACTCCTAATGTTATTACCCATTATGTGTATTGACTCCTCATTATGTGTATTGTCTCCTAAGGTGTGTGATACATGCCTATAAATAGGACTCTATTGTAATGATGAAATACAATGAACAATATTCTCTCTTCCTCTCTACTCTTGTCTTCTCTTTACTTTATTTTATATTCTCTTTAATTTGTGTTAGTTTACAACATAATTCACAACAGTATGGAAATTTTTGGCAATTAATTAATTTTTTGAATTATTAACTTTTTAAAGTATTAATATTTTTTTGCTGTCAATTAATTGCTTGAAGTATTTTTTATCATCAGCAAACTTACACATTTAAGAATCATATAATAAGAATTATTTTTTTACGAAGAATAAAAATTTAATAAATTTTACGCTTAATTATGTTTTTGGTCCTTACAAAATAGAGGTCCTTTGGTTTTGGTCCCTATAAAATTATTTTTTGGTTTTAGTCCCTGAAACCAAAAAATGGATTTTGTGCCAAACATGTCTTTATTTAATTGTTTATTTAAGGCTTAATTATGTTTTTGATCCCTACAAAATAGGGATCCTTTGGTTTTGGTCCCTATAAAATTATTTTTTTGGTTTTAGTCCAAGACTTTGAAAAAACTGTTGTTTTTAGTCCATGAAGCCAAAAAAATGAATTTTGTGCCAAACAATTAATCATTAGGATTTATGGCTACAGAACAAAACCAAATCTTAAGAAGGAGGAGGAGGAAGAACTGGTGGTGGGGTAATAGCAACGGCAGAGGTGGAGGAAGAAGAAGGAGAAGGAAGAAGGAGGAGGAGGAGAAGGACGAGGTGGTGGGGCAGCAGCGAAGAAGAAGAGGAGGTGGAAGAAGGAGTAAGAAGAAGAAGGAAGAAGGAGGAGGAGGTGTTGGCGGCGGCTGCTGCAAGTGGTGCCGGCGGCGGGTGGAGGGAAGAAAAGTGGAAGTGGTGGTGGAGTTAGAAAAAAGGAGAAGGATTTTTTTATTTTTTTAAAAAGTTTTTTTTATATTTTAATATCAAATTTAATAATTAAAGAAATAATTAAATAAAGGCATGTTTGACATAAAATCCATTTTTTTTGTTTCAGGGACTAAAACCAAATATTTAAGCAAAATGTTGGACTAAAACAAAAAAAAAAATTTATAGGGACCAAAACCAAAGGACCTCTATTTTGTAGGGACCAAAAACATAATTAAGCCTAAACAATTAAATAAAGGTATGTTTGGCACAAAATCCATTTTTTTTGATTTCAGGGACTAAAATCAAATATTTAAGCAAAGTGTTGGACTAAAACAAAAAATAATTTTATTGAGACCAAAACCAAAAGACTCATATTTTGTAGGAATCAAAAACATAATTAAGCCTAAATTTTATGTGCACAATATATTAAGTGCTACACTTTTTTGTACAAAATTTTATTATTCGATTGTTAACTTGTACAATATTACACAGGATAGACAAACTGTTTTTACATTAATAACACACACCAATCAAACTAAAAATCGTAGGCTAAATTTGGAAACTAAATTTGTAAGTTTTAGGAGAAATTAATAAAAAAAAAAAAGACTAAATTTGACTTAAAGATTAAAATTTTAACTTGATAGCAATGTGAAAAATTATGTTAGTATCTAAATAGTAAATATGTATGTACCTAAAAGAAAAGTAAAAGTTATTATTTAAGAATCCATAAAAATGAATTCTAGAATCTATTTTACTATGGTGTGTGTTTGAAAACTCTTGCTACTTTCCAAGTAAAGGGCATCTTTTAAGAAAAAAATAAATAGTTTGTGTAGTAAAGTAAGAAGATGGTATGGTGAAAAAAAGTAGTCATCCAAACTGAAATTCCAACATGAACCAAACTAAACCTTGTGTAATTGTTTCATTTGTGATCACATATGTTTGTTTTTGTCTTTGCATGTTTCCTTGAACCTTGAGGCATGCTTACTCTTCAAGAGTCAAGATCTTTTTAGCAAGTCAATTTGTGAGACTGAATAATGCAAAATCATGAGTGCTAATGTTATCAATCTAAAAGTTATTTGATGCCTTATTATGAATTTTATTTTGTCAAGTTACCTGTGTTTGATTTGACTCCTTGTAATATTGTGAGTTATGAATCATACTTTTTCTTAGCAATTTTAATTTGAAATAAAATAACTAAAGATATTAGAATATACAAAAATTGTATTTTTGTTTTTTGGTTAGTTTGGGCCTTCTCCCTATTTTGGGCCCATCCGGTTTCTCCCTCTAACCTTCTAGGTCCTTCTTGGCCGGTGAAGGGTTTTTGTCTTTATATTCTCTCTCTCTCCGTTTTCTGTAATTCATTCATTCATTAATAATAATAATTCCCTTTTCCCATACGTTTTCTCCTCTCTGTTTTCTCCTTTCCAATATGTTATCACAGAGCCCTAGGGTTCACGAGGATTAGGGTTGCGCCGTCGCGACGCTTCTTCTTCTTCGCTGTTCCCTTCGATCCTCCATCATCTCTATTCTCTGATTGTTCTCTGTTCTATCATGGCCGACCCTGAGAACATCTTACCGATTACAAAACAAGATCCATCACAGGATCCTTCCAGTCCGTTATTCTTACATCCGGCGGACAATCCTAGCAGTGTGGTGGTCACACCGCTATTGGAAGGCGCCAAGAATTACTAGATCTGGTCGCGAAGCATGGCCAGAGGTCTCAGCTGCAAGGACAAACTAGGGTTTGTCAATAAAGGGATTCCACAACCTCCATCAACCGATCCTCTACATCATGCATGGGTAAAATACAATAACATGGTAATCTCGTGGATTACCCGATCTGTAAGTCCTTCGATTGCTCTTAGTATAGCTTATTTTGACAATGTCAGTGATATTTGGCAAGATCTGAAAGACCGTTTCTCCAAAGGTGATTGTTTCCGTTTCTCTGATCTTTTGCATGCCATACATTCTATTCAATAGGGAGATCATGATCTCCCTGCCTATTTCACAGATCTACAGATTCTTTGGCAAGAACTTGAAGTTCTTCGCCCTATTTTCACATGCACTTGCATTGTTCCTTGTTCTTGCATGCTTGCTGAAAGTGTTAGGAAGTATAGGGATTGGGAATACGTGACTTGTTTTCTAAAAGGATTGAACGACACTTATGACACTGTCCGCCGGCAGATCTTGTGTATGGAACCCCTGCCGTCGGTTGCAAAAGTTTTTGCTATAATACAACAACAAGAACGAAACCAATCCTATGGTAATCTTACTGAAAATAAGTTTGTTCAATCTGGTCACTGCTTCTGGTTGGAAACCTAATAACAATTATAAAGGAAAGTCTAAAACTAATCCATGTCGGCCACAAAACCCTAATATTGGTAAAATCTGCAGTTTCTGCGGTAAAGAAAATCACACTGTTGATACCTGCTACTTCAAACACGGTTTTCCTGCTACATTCAAGTTTAAAAATAAACAAGGCAACAATTCTATTAATAGTGTTTCTAATCGTGATAACAATGCTGGCTCTTCTGGTTCTGGTACTCAAAATAAAATGAATCTAAGCAACAATGACTATGCCATGCTTGTTGATATGATAAAGAAGGTTAAACTTGAAAATATTGATCACAGCATCAACACCTTCACACACAACACCAACACTCAATCTGACACTCCTGGTAATTGTTTTGCTTATTCTTTTTGGATTGTGGATAGTGGTGCTACAGATCATGTCTGTAACAACCTCTCTTTTTTTAGTTTCTACTCTGTTATTAAACCTATACCTGTTACCTTGCCCAATGGCGAGACTGCTTTGGCCACTCACAGTGGGACTATTTGTTTCAATAATGATTTACAGTTAAAGGATGTTCTGTATATTCGCGGATTCCATTTTAACATTCTTTCTGTCTATAGAGTTGTTTGTTCTTTGAATCTACAACTGATTTTTAACAAGCATGAGTGTTATTTACAGGACACAACGAACCATAAGACGATTGGACTTGCTAGAGTCCAGAAAAGCCTTTACATATTACAACTTGTTCAATGCTTGCATTCTAATAATGCCTGCTTAAACATTAGTTCTGTTACTACTATGAACAATACTGCTTCCACTACTAATACCTGTTCTGACCTATGGCACTGTCGATTAGATCATCCTTCTGAGACTGTGTTGCATGAACTTGCTAATAAGTTTTCTTTCATAACAACTTAAAAAAATATTACATGTGATGCTTGCTTTCTTGGTAAACAAACTAAATTGCCCTTTCCAAATGAAAACAATCGCTGTAATTCTATTTTTTCTTTATTACACATGGATATTTGGGGTCCCCTGAACATTAGCTACATTCATGACCATCATTATTTTTTAACTATTGTTGATGACCATTCTAGACATACTTGGATACATTTGATGAAAAACAAATCTGAAACCAAATATCTTGTTGAAAATTTTTTACTATATGTTGAAAATTATTTTCAAACTAAAGTAAAATCCATTAGAAGTGATAATGGTAGTGAATTCCTGTTGCATTCTCTATATGATAAACATGGCATACTGCATCAAACTTCTTGTGTTGAGACACCTGAACAGAATTCTGTCGTTGAGCGTAAGCATCGTCACATTTTGAATGTTACACGTACTATAATATTTCATTCTAAATTGTCTATTGCTTACTGGTGTTATGCTATTGCGTATGCTGTTCATATTATCAATTGCTTACCTAGCAGGGTCTTACAGTATCCTTCTCCTCATGATCTCCTCTATGGTAAGAACCCTACTCTAACTGATTTGAGAGTTTTTGGGTGCCTGTGCTACGCTACCACTCTCACCCATAATCGTCATAAACTTGATCCTCGTTCTCGAAAATGCTGTTTTTTGGGTCAGAAAACTGGAACGAAAGGTTTTTTACTGCTCGATTTGGAAACCAAAAATGTTTTTGTCTCCCGCAAAGTTGTTTTCAAAGAAAATTATTTCCCTTTTAAATCAGTGCAAACTAGTAGTGTTGCTACTGATGAACAAAATGTTTTTGACGAATCTTTGCAAAATTTCTTTTATGACCCATGGCCATTGGAGCAAAATGCTCCTAGATTAACTCAGGTGCAACAAGCTGTGCCTGACACATCCAGTGCTGCTGGTAACATCACGCTACCTCCTGTTCCTAACAATTCTACAATTCCTTCGTTATCTGATGGTGATAATTATGATCCTATTGCTATTAATATTCACATGTCTTCTCGTGTTAGACATCCTCCTTCTCATCTTGCTGATTACCATGTTTATCTTGTTAACAATAGCAATAACTGTGATAAATCGACTGCTAAATACCCTATATCTTCTTCTATTTGTTATGATAAGTTGTCTGATTCTTACCGTAAATATATTTTGAATTTAAGTACTAATCTTGAACCCACTAGTTATACTGTTGCCTCTGCACAACCCCACTGGGTTGAGGCCATGAATGCAGAATTATCCGCATTAGCAGCAAATAATACTTGGACTTTGGTTCCCTTGCCCAAGTCTAAGAAAGCCATTGGCTCTAAATGGGTTTATAAGATAAAATACAAATCTAACAGTGATATTGAAAGACACAAAGCTCGCCTTGTTGCTAAAGGGTATAATCAGATTGAAGGCATCGATTACTATGATACCTTTGCACCTGTTACAAAATTAACTACTGTGCGTTTATTACTTTCTATTGCTTCTATTGAAAATTGGAACTTACATCAATTAGATATAAATAATGCTTCTTTACATGGTGATCTAAAGGATAATATTTATATGAAAATTCCACAAGGTTTGCATGTTTCTGATAAAAGTCTGGTTTGCAAATTAAACATAAGTTTATATGGCCTTAAACAAGCCAGTGGCATGTGGTTCGAAAAATTATCCTCTTTTCTTCTAAATTTACGTTACAAACAATCTAAAAATGATCATTCTCTCATTATAAAAAAACGTGGTGTTTTAATCACTGTTATTCTTGTGTATTTGGATGACTTGATTATAGGTGGCAATAATTTAATTGAAATCATTGCTCTTAAACGTGTTTTGGACGCTAAGTTTAAAATAAAAGATCTAGGTGAATTAAAATATTTCCTTGGTTTAGAAATAGCCCGATCCAAAAAGGGTATCTTTCTAAATCAAAGAAAATATGCCTTGGATCTCATAGATTCTTCTGGTCTTTTGGCAGGTAAACCTGTACAAAGCCCAATGGTTAAAGATTGCATGAAAAGTTCAGAACAAACAGATTATTACAGTGACCCGGAGAGATATAGACGATTAATTGGCAGAATGTTATATCTTACAACAACAAGACCCGATATAACCTACGTCGTCCAACAATTAAGTCAACAAATGCATAAACCCAGAGAAGGGCATTACAATGCTGCACTCCGCATCATACATTACTTGAAAGGAAACCCAGGACAAGGCTTGCTATATCCCAACAATTCAGAACTAAAGCTAAAAGCATATAGTTATGCTGATTGGGCTACCTGTGCAAAAACAAGACGATCAACAACTGGTTATTGTGTGTTCCTAGGAAACTCTCTAATATCATGGCGATGCAAGAAGCAATCAACAATATCTCGCTCATCATTTGAAGCTGAATACATAGCGCTTGCCAACACAGTTTGTGAATTACAGTGGTTAACTTACTTATTACGCGATTTCAAAATCAAATTTGTTTCCCTGCCTTATTATTTTGTGACAACGACTCTGCCAGATATATCGCTCAAAATCGGTCTTTCATGAAAAAACGAAACACATCGAGATAGACTGTCACGTAGTGAGGGAAAAATTACAACGTGGACTCATGCATTTGCTGCCAATCAACACTCAACATCAACTTACAGATTTGCTTACAAAAGCTCTAGAACCAAAAGCATTCCAGGATCTCATTAACAAGCTGGGACTTCTTAACATTTATTCCCTAGCTTGAGGGGGGTATTAGAATATACAAAAACTATATTTTTGTTTTTTGGTTAGTTTGGGCCTTCTCCCTGTTTTGGGCCCATCCGGTTCCTCCCTCTGACCTTCTAGGTCCTTCTTGGCCGGTGAAGAGTTTTTTGTCTTTATATTCTCTCTCTCTGTTTTCTATAATTCATTCATTCATTAATAATAATAATTCTCTTTTCCCATACATTTTCTCCTCTCTGTTTTCTCCTTTCCAATAAAAGACGGTTGAAAACTTGACCTCCCTTAAGCAGGACCAACTCCTAAAAATTTGTAGCAAGAATAAATTTTAGAAGCACTTAAAAGTTGTTCATGAAATTATTGTTATGCCCTTAATTTTTTGCCAGTCTTCTAATACTTATGTATAAATTATGTATATCATTCCGATTGACCGATTACCTAGTGAAATAAAATTTATTGTTGTGATATTTTACTGTTTGGTATGGAGCAAAAGATACACAAGAAGGAAGAATCCAATCTATGCATATGTTACTAGGATTTGTCTAGGATGGATCAGTGCAATTTTGGACCATTGATGGTGCATTCATTTATAGCCATTAGATTTAATATAAAACTAAATTTAAACCCTGCATTATTGCACGACTGAGCATTAACAATTTTTTTAACATATTATCAAATTTAATTTTTTGGTAAAAATATTATCAAACTTAATTGATAAATTATGTGAATAATAAATGAATATATTTTGAATTAAGTAAAATTACGTATAAAGTGGAATTGTAATTTAATTTTAATTAGTGTATTTTATATATGTTATATAAAAGAAAATATATTTTAACATATATGTTTTACACCTAACAAGTTGGTATGGTTGCTGGAAGCATAACTTTGAGTTGCGACACAATTGAAACTATATTCCGTGTATACATTCGCAAAATACATTTGCAAACTTTGTTATACGATTTTGCATTTTAAAATTATTAGGATTGTTTAAAAAATCAACTTTAGAATGTATTTTTGTTATTTGCTTTGAACCTTTTATATTGTGGACAAACACTTTATCCTTTTTTGTTGACTTGGTCTTTAAACTCCGTATCATTATTTACTCATTATTCGACGATAATGTGTAATTTAAGTTTACATTTTTAAAAAAATATTGAGATTGATTAAGGATTAAACTTTAGAATGTATTTTTGTTGGTTCTTTGAATATTTTGTCGTTGTGGACGGGTGTCTAATCGAACAATATAATGATATGAATGTTAGAATAAACTAAAAAGAAAATGATAAAGCACTCATGCAGCTATAAATAATTTAAAAGCAACAAACAAAAATACAATCTATAGTTGAATATTAATTTTTTTCTTTATTTATTTTGTGGTTGTGGATATTTGTTTAGTTGTTATTGACTCTTTATTTAAATGATATTGTATGATTTGACTTTGCATTTTTTTTCTCATTTTTATCTTTCTTAGATTTTTCATTTTTTAAAAGTCAATTGCAATTTGGCTTATCATTTGAGGATAGTGTGTAATTTTCTTTGACATTTTAAAAAATATTGTGATTGATTAAAGATTCAACGCATTTTAATTGACTCTTTATTTAAAGGATATTGTGTAAAAAAATTACATTTCCCCTCCTTATTTTAATATTTCTTAAAAATTTAATTTTAAAAAAATCAATTGCATTTAAAAAGTCGAAATTAAAAATTAAAAGTTTGATTTGCATCATATATACTAGTATAAATATAATAATTTATATTACATTGAAATTAATTGATAGGTTGGTTAGATATTTAACAATGGGTCACAAAATATGAGAATCCTATGTTAATTGTGGAGAAGACAAGTAGTAAAAAATGCTGAGGTGGCATTCTCCTAGCATTAGGCTTCTCTTTTAATATATATATAGAATAGAATAGAATAGATGTGTAATTTAATTTTACATTTTTAAAAAAGTCTTGAGATTGATTAAGGATTAAACTTTAGAATGCATTTTTGTTGGTTCTTTGAATATTTTGTCGTTGTGGACGGATGTCTAATCGAACAATATAATGATATGAAAGTTAGAATAAACTCAAAAGAAAATGATAAAGCACTCATGCAGCTATAAATAATTTAAAAGCAACAAACGAAAATACAATCTATAGTTGAATATTTTTTGTTTGTTACTTGATTGTTTTGTGATTGTGGATATTTGTTTAGTTGTTATTGACTCTTTATTTAAAAGATATTGTGTGATTTGACTTTGCACTTTTTTCCTCATTTTTATCTTTCTTAAATTTTTCATTTTTTAAAAGTCAATTGCAATTTGGTGTATCACCTAGCAAAATTTAAGGCTAAGTTTTTTTTTTTTGAAAAGTGTTCGTTAAGTATTGTCCATCATAACTTGTTCACATACATGAGTTACATAATACTTAGGTTAATGGCCTACCATATGGCCAATCAAAATACATAAGTTCATGTTGAAAGGTAGTAAGTTCAAGTATCTACTACATGCCAGAGAATATATGTCCAATAACGGTGGTCATCTAACGTATTACAAGGAAGGATTGGCCACCCAAAATGCATCAAAATATCAAAAGTACTAAAAGGTCTAAGGAAATAAGTCTTCGTCTTCCGAGTCCCGTGTAATATGGTAACCGTTAGTTATATGTAAACATATAACTGAGTAACCCCGGCATTTTCACAAATACATTTATACCATATTATAGCTAGTCTAACTGGAAAAACACCCCATTTGGTTTCTATCACACACAATCAATCAAATGCAACATATTCACACTCAATGCATGTAATGACAAGTATAAATGTATGCATACCATGACCTTTCATTATCATACTTAATTCATTTCTTTTCTTTAGTCTTTTACGGAAGCCGAGTGCACAAGACTCCTTCCTAGGCACATGGCAGTAACGCGCGCTTGAGCTCAATCATGAAATCACGGCAAGCGTCCCTACTGTGATCAACTATCGGGCTATCTTACCCCAATCACTAGGATAGCCCAGGACTATCTTACTCCATTCATCGGGATAGTCCTTTCTTTCGGGCAATCTTCCCGGTCATCGGGAAATCCTACTAGTTCAGGCCATCTTACCCCGTTCATTGGGAGATCCTACATTATAAATTTTTTCATGCTTATCCGCTTACTCGGTTTGTAACCGGTGGAACTCAACTCGCTTACTCAAAAAATATTGATGGGGAAAAGCATTTTCCCTTTTTATAATTATATTTCATTGCATATTCTCATGCATACCCACTCAATCATTAGCGTCAATCATATCACGCATTTCTACATTAGAATATACATTGGAATGTAAATATGTCAGGGACCTTATATTGGAATGTACATTCAAATGCATATTGGAATATAAATGTGTCAGGGACCTTACATTGAATGTACATTGGAATGTATATTGGAATATAAATGTGTCAGGGACCTTATATTGGAATGTAAGTATGTCAGGGACATTACATTGGGATGTACATTGGAATGTACATTCAAATGCATATTGGAATATAAATGTGTCAGGGACCTTACATTGAAAAATACATTCGAATGTATATTGGAATATAAATGTGTCAGGAACCTTAGTTGGAATGTACATTTGAATGCATATTGAAATATAAATGTGTTAAGGACATTGGAATGTACATTGGAATGTATGTTGTCTACATTCGAATGTAAATGTACTGATCGCCGGGCTTGTTTTCTCCACCCAGAAACTAAGATCCCAAGTTCATCAACATCCCATTTGGAACCTCATGTTCTTCCTAACACATACAAGTTTATGATCTCAATATCATGCACATTTTTAGGCCAAACAAAGTCATGCATCATAAGTTCACATTCAATCAGAACAAGCATCATTCTTATGCACAGAACACAACATGCAAGGTTACAAACATACCCATGACCCTAAATAAATCAATCTAACAAAATATTGTTCTCCATCCCTAGCCACATGCATCTACCGTTCCTTAGTACTCTTGATTTGGGGTTTTTAGTGGGTTACCTCTCCAACTTGAGTTTCCAAAAATTCTTATCTTCTCCAAATGCACCCAAGACCCTAGCTTCACCCAAGTGACTTGAAATTCCCTAATATTCACAAATGCACGCTATTAGCACCCATCAAGACTTAATTTAAAGCTTGCATGTTAGAAATTTGAGTTGGGGAATCATTTACCCCAAAATGGGATTTGACTAAGAATGAGAGTGAGAGAAGGTGCATGGCTTACCTAAGCACTTCAATGGCTTCTCTAAGCTCCGAGGAACAAGATTGATGAAAAAACTCTCTTGATTTAGGGGCTTGAAGACCAACCCCTAGGAGAGCTTGAGAATGGAAGAAGAAAATGAGAAATGGAAGTGGGATGAGAGTGAGAAAGTGGCGTGGACTAGAGGAGGAAGAAGGGAGAGGTTTAGTCAATTTTTGGTATCTCCTAGGTTTGCAAATGAGCCATTCTTTTAACTTTAAAAATTTTTCTCTTTAGTCCTTCTCCTTTCATTTGTAAAATTGCCATCAATCCCTTAAATTCTCAATTTCTTCTAAAGAACTACTAATTTCCTATTTTGGAATTTGTGGGATGTTACATTTGGCTTATCATTTGAGGATAGTGTGTAATTTTCTTTGACATTTTAAAAAATATTGTAATTGATTAAAGATTCGATGCATTTTAATTGACTCTTTATTTAAAGGATATTGTGTAAAAAATTACATTTTTCCCTCCTTATTTTAATCTTTCTTAAAACTTTAATTTTTAAAAAATCAATTGCATTTAAAAAGTCGAAATTAAAAATTGAAAGTTTGATTTGCATCATATACTATTATAAATATAATAATTTTTATTACATTGAAATTAATTGATGGGTTGGCCATCAATCCCTTAAATTCCCAATTTCTTCTAAAGAACTACTAATTTCCTATCTGGGAATTTGTGAGATGTTACATTTGGCTTATCATTTGAGGATAGTGTGTAATTTTCTTTGGCATTTTAAAAAATATTGTAATTGATTAAAGATTCAATGCACTTTAATTGACTCTTTATTTAAAGGATATTGTGTAAAAAATTACATTTTTCCCTTCTTATTTTAATCTTTCTTAAAACTTTAATTTTTAAAAAATCAATTGCATTTAAAAAGTCGAAATTAAAAATTGAAAGTTTGATTTGTATCATATACTATTATAAATATAATAATTTTCATTACATTGAAATTAATTGATGGGTTGGTTAGTAATTGAACAATAGGCCACCAAATATGAGAATTTTATGTTAATTGTGGTGAAGCTAAGTAGTAAAAAATGATGAGGTGACATTCTCCTAGCATTAGGCTTATCTTTTAATATATAGATAGATAGATAGATATAGATATATAGATATAAATATAGATATATAGATAGATATAGATATAGATAGATAGATAATGAGTGATTTGGATTTTTTACATGTAACTGGAATCATAAGTTAACCTTGAGCATAATGTTAAAACTTTTAGAAAATTCTGAATTCGCTGCAAATTTTGCTGAAATTCAAAATGTGCTAGTTTCAAGACAAGAAATGCGTATTGGGTTTGACAGAATTTTTTTTTCATGAGGTTCTTTGACAAAAATGATTTATTATAGTCATTTAAAATGCTCAATAATTGATCTTTTAAAAGGATATATTTTAAATGTCTTGAAGAATAAAATAATAGCAAAAAAGTTCATTATAGTCCTCAAAATATATTTATATCATCACGATATACGTTAGATGATTTCAAATTTATCAAAGTAATTATACTTTAATATTTATCATCTCATCTTATCATTCTTAGAAAAAAAAATCTTCACCTACTACAATTATTTGATTAAAAAAAAATCCTTCAAAATTTATTTTCACACTTTTTCCTTGTTGTTTTTTATTGTCCTTTTAAAAATACATCCTTTTCTACACATCTCATTTATCTTTTTTGTTTTGAAAAATGAAAGTAAATTAGATTTCAACATAAAATCTTATATAAATTACCCAAATTCTTCGCTACTAGGTCAACTTAATGGTGACTTAAACATCTTATTTATCTAAGAAGTGTCTTATATTTATAATTATATTTTTTATAAGTAATAAATGAATTGAAATATAAAAATAAAAATATTAACATGAAAAATAATATTCTACTTATAATTTTGACTTATTTATTATAATAACTTATTCTAATTGTACAAAAGAAATTCATTTATAATTTGTAGTGTCCATGTAATATAATTACGAGGGTAAGATATGAGAACAAGTTATTTCTAACTAATAGCTATTTTTTTTTTATGAACTGAGTTTTAAGAATACGTTTATGTGATCCCTAAATTTTAGAAAGAATCTATATTTAATAATTAGACTTTCAATTGTCAGTTTTTGCTTCATGAACTTTGGAAAAATTTTCTTTTAATCGCTATTGCTTAACTCAAAACTAGGCAAAGGTCATATCTTTAATGAATTTCTTATCCTCAAAATACTAAATCAAAGACTGAATGGCAAATGGGTAAAACTTTAATGAACCGAGAAAACAGACCCTAGCCAGTCACACAATGCAGATCATCAATGGTAAAAAACTAGTGATCATGGTATGTTGTATAATAAAAAATCATTCAAGTATTGGTTATGCTAAATACACAATGTACAAGCAATCAGAGAAATGAGAGTTTCCACATAAACTTTTCTACTAACAAGTTTGCACCATAGAATTCCACCCTAGGGATCACAAATCACAACATTCCTTTTCATCAATATTAATCAGCCATCTCATGGTGTACATTTTTGGGTTCTTGTCATTTGGAACCAAGTTTCCTTTATCATGAAGTTACATAAGCGACACATACAAAGTTTAACGTCCTTTATCTTAGTGCGTGTTTGACTTCACATTTGGATGGGATAAAGGTGAAGGTGTTTCAACCCAACAAAAAGTTACTTTTACGTTTTGAATCAACATTTGACCTAATTTGATTTGATACCAAAGAAAACTTAATGGCGGTGGTTTTCTGAATTGGTCTTCTTGACACTTCGGAACACATCTTGCATTAAACGCTCATGCTCTTTTAGCATATCATCAAGATTTCCACCTGGAGGCATCAATGGTCCTGAGCAGTGTATCCTGTTTTTCTTGGGCATATACCCCTGCAGTTATAAATAATAGGTAAGTAGAAGTGAGTTTAGAGCTGAATTTGCATAATGCATTTAATTCATGAATTTAAAAAGATAATACTCAAATTAGTTCCCAAACTCACAATTTCTCAAGCATATTAGTCCTCAAACAATGCAATTTGGGGTCATTAGGTACTAAAATGCCGAAAAATTGTTAACTTAAGAACTAATGTGAAGGTTTATTCGGTTAGGGGACTAATGCTAAGTGGTTGATGTTGTGTACCATTTCGGGTTCTTTGCCAGATATGGCTTGTTCATTTTTTAGAGAAGAGACGGATAAATCTGCTGCTGCGTGATTCAAATGAGACCTCTGAGTCAGTAACTCGGCATTCTTCCTCGATGATTCCAATCTCTTACTCGACAAGGATGATCCTGCCGTGCTGCTATGCATCAACAAAGTTGAATGTGCATGGATGTTCCGTAGAGATACTTTGGTTGGCTCACAGTTGTGATGAGACTCACTATCCTCCTCACATTCATACTTATGACGGGACATTCCACTAGTTAACTTTCCCTGCAAATCATAACAACAAGTGTTATCCTACTTAGTAAATACACACGCCATTTTACTTCGTCAAAGATCATATTTTTAGAACAAAATCATATATTACAATAAGCAACAAGGATATTTCTGAAAATATACCCGCACGGATAAATCTCCTCGAGCATTATACTCTGGCGTTTCCAGTACTTTGGTATCTCTTGCTCCCCTCGAAACAGTTACCGGTACGCGACCTTTAACAGCTTCCGTGTTTTTCCTGATATATACATACAAAAATATAAGTTCTATGAATGCATGTATAAAGGATATCTTAAGAATTCATGAACTGGATCATTGTGACTTGATGGATATATTATAGAATCATGTGGTTCCTTCTGTTGTCATGTACAGTGAGTGATGTTTCATACTTATTTTCTCAGAATATGTATAGTCCTTCTCCTTCCACGTATTCACCAAGGAAAGAGTGTACATTTTTTGTATTTTATTATGCATAACATAAAGAATTACAATAAGATTGCTAATAAATCAAATCAGCATCTCAATATTTGAGGAAATGAAACTTATAATACCTTACTGCTTCCTTTTCTCGGCGCTTGGCATCAAACTCCTTGCTTGGTGGAAACTTTGGTAAACTTGATGGATCACAAGGTAGAGGGTTTGTGGTGAAGAACTGCCAAATATCCAACATGAACAGTAATGAAGTTAAGGTTGGTAACCAAAATGGTTCTTACAAATAGTAACTCATCAGTCTAGTCTAAAAGCTAAAGAAGTTTATAAGGAAAAGAAAAAAAGGCAATTAGGGCTAGTTAACAAATTTGAAATTCAAAAAGTAATTGTCCAATGCTATAAGAAAAACAAGTCATGATAAATTTAATCACAGGAAGTTGTGTTTCATAAATATCACAAACCAAAGGAGGTAGACAAGCACACGAATCGTTCAAAACTAACTTCTGGTTAAGCATATTGGAGGTAAACAAAGTAATTCTTGTGATTGAATCCTCAGGCAGAGAAGCCACAATCAAGAAAAAATCTTACTATAACCCTAGGAAAGTTAACATCTCGCGCTTTAAGCATGAAAACAGAACCAGTTTCCGTGCAGATTGTACTTGAAAAAGAGGATAAAAGACTGCTCAGAATTACCTCACTTTCAAGTGCGGAAGTAGCAGATCCTCGATCTTCCGGTTCTATAGAAAGGAGCTTATCAACAAGAGCCAAAGTTGCAGGAGAAAAGCTTTTAAATGTATCAGCTATGTGGCGGTTGTAAGGGTGCTGTGGTTTAAAACTTGTTGCATGTGGAAGTTTTGTTTTCTGCCAATATTCTTCAGAAGGGGAGCCACAAAGCTTAAAAATCTTGTGCATTTGTTCCACCTGGAGAATTCATATTCTCAATATTAAATTACAATCATTGTCTATGCAATTCTATAAGTAATCAGTTTTTCTTTAGTTTACTTGGTTGGAGAACCTTTTACATCAATGAGAATCATCACAAGAATAAACCATATGTACAGTTTTGGTACTCTGATTTTCTCAAACATATACAAATAAACAACAGACACAAATAAGTCCAATTAACATGAATGGCTTGCAATTCATCATCAAATCAGAATATGTTAAACCAAATGACAGAAGTAGGCAGAATTCAGATAAATGGAAAATTTTCAATATAATATGCAATGACTAATTCTACGACTATATTATTAAACATGCAAGTTAAGTTGGAAAATTTTCAATATAGCACACTTTATATGACTAAATGTCCAGTTTTATTATGTAAGTTCTAATCAAGATACAGCAGTATCTCATGCTCATATTCAAAAAAACTTTCAACACTCCTGCCGTACATACTCCCTTCAATAATATATCTGGTTAAAGGTGGGCGGCCCATATACATGGTGGCTTTGGAAAATTAGGTGAGATTATGCAAATTATATAAAAATATGATACAGATGTCAGCATTTAAAAGATTGTACATACTACAGGAGTGTACTAGTTTTTTCCCCTCATATTCTGGCTAAAGATTGTTCAAAACTTCAACAAAAAAGATTTAGGGTAGTGAAAATAACATGTATATTGGTATGAAAAGGTGCAGATATCCAAGAATCATATTGGTTCAAGGAAATACCTCTGTTCTTCCAGGCATGATAGGCTTCCCAACCAGCAACTCTGCCAGAATGCAACCAGCACTCCACAAATCAATTGCAGCTCCGTACTCCGTGGCACCTAGCAAAAGCTCGGGTGCCCTATACCACAGAGTCACAACGCGGCTAGTCAACGGCTGCTTTTTATCAGGATCATAAACAGTCGCAAGACCAAAATCCCCAATCTTAAGATTTCCATTGTTGTCTATTAGAAGATTTGAACCCTTGATGTCACGGTGTAGCACACCCCGGCTATGGCAGTGTTCAAGCCCACAGAACAGTTGCTTCATATAACACTTGATCTGCAAATACCACGCATAAATGATTTTCTATCAATAACTATAAAATATTATACCTATTTATTTTCTTAAAGCACTATGTAGCTGAAATATCTTGTTCAAACAGAAAGACCCACAAAAACATTCAGTTTAAGAAGACTGCAGATGCATTTATCATTCCTTATAAATTTTAGGTCTGGCTCAAATTATAAGTTGGACTGACTTTCACTAGGACTTATGAAAAGTCTACATCTTTCTATAACCTATTTTTAGCTTACTTCATAAGTTTCATAGAAAAGTTCATCAGAACAAGCAGTTTTTAACTTATTCACGTAAAATTGATTATCATACATGTAAATAAGCTCACATTTGAGAAGTGTTTATTGCATGAGTGTTAAGTAAGTCTATGTAACCTTAGAAACATGTTAACAAAAGAAAAAGTTCACAGCTACTTTCTTATAAAAGCTTTTAAAAGCGATAACATGAATGGCATGTACCTGTGACTCAGTGAACTTCATGCCAGGTATAGCTGCTATTCCAGCAAGGTCATGTTCCATGTATTCAAAAACAAGATACAAACTAGAAGACGTTCTGGATGTTACAAGGCCTTCAAGCTTCATGACATTAGGATGGTCGAGTTGGCGCAAAATATAGATTTCCCTAGCCATGAAACGGACACTCTCCGCATCTGTACTCGAAAACCGAACTTTCTTCAACGCAACAATTTTACCAGTTTCAAGATCACGAGCTTTATGCACACTACTATAAGCCCCTTGTCCAACCTGCACATACAACATTCCCCTAAATGTAAATTACTTCAAACATTTTGAAATAAGAGTTTTGTCTATCTTATGCATCACACACATAAGTTAAGAAACCTATTTTTTTTATTGAAAAACAAAACATTTATAGCATTATAAATACATAACTCATTACATGTTTGCTTTTTCCAATAAAAAGTTTCTAACTCTAAATTCTTAACCTATGCAGCATGTGATGCATAGGATAGACAAACTTTTGAATTTGAAATAAAAGGAACCCGAATTGAATAAGTGATATAAGAAATTAAGAACTAACCTGGTCTAGTTTTTCGAAAGAGTCGGCACGGCGAGGCACCCACCCTTTGATGGCTTCTGCTGCAACAGAAGATAACCAAAGTGGCCATCCAGCATCAACATGTCCTCCTGCACTATGAGGCACACTAAGTATTCTACTCATTAGTGGTTTTCTTTGATGCTGGCTCTTGTTGGCATCTAAATGGTTGTTTTTATCCTCTAATGGCACTCGGAAAGACCCACGAATCACCTGCGACGATGTCCTCACCATTCGTGGCGCCGATCCTTCCATCCCAATGCTACCTAACTGAGCAGCTGAGATAGCAATAGGAGCAACCAGTTGAACTGAAGAATTTTTCAACTCTCTTTCTTTCTCATAATCATCAACTTTGTTTCTTGAGGACTCCTTTGAGCAAATGCACCCCATTTTGTTACAAAAGGAGGTAACTTTATGGAATGAGTGAATGAATCAAGATATGAACTTTTTGTGAAGAATGTTATTTTCAAGCAACTGGGTACACTTGTATTTTTCTTGGGAACCCAGAAGCTCCCACTCTCCTAATTCCTATGATCAAGTAGCCATTTACCGTGAAAACTTGAAATGGGCACCCTTTGTTTAGAACAAAGACGATCATAACAGTGGAAAAAACCCACCAAACGAGAATCAATGGTGAAATTTGTCAATCAATGTAACTTTTTTTTTTCCCACAAAAGAATCCAGAAACTGGGTACTGCAGATTTTTGAAGCAGATTCTAAAATTCAATGCTTCAGATATGGAGATTCTCCGAATGAAGAATCTCAAAATTAAGGAATGTATGAACAATAAATGTACAAGGAAGGGATTCCCAAAAAGAAAAAAAAAATCAATTGAAATGAGATAGATGAAAAGGAACGAAGGGAAAATGCACAATTTCCTTTCCTGAAATGAAGAGAGAAGGTCACAATAACAATGTAGGAGATTCTTCTTCCTACTTTGTTAAAATCAAAAGCAGAATAAATCAAAAAATTTGTTTAGTTTTAAAAAAAGAATTTAGCTATTGTTGTTATGTTGTGCAGATTGGAAGAGGAGGAAAATGAAGAGGCATAGGGACAATAATGGAAAAAAAGGGGAAAAACGAGAATAAGAGAGATTCGCTGTAATGAGGTGCGACAATTGCGAAACACCCTTTGTTACAAATCGACCCTTATCATTTCCATAACAATATTGGCTGGAAAATCCAGTATTCTTACACATCAAGTAACAAAAACTTCAATTTTTCACGCTTAAGGCAAAACTAATCTCGTTCGCGCTGCGTGGCTGGCGCTGATCTCTGAAATTTACCGTTAAACCAAACCCTTGGGATTTATCATTAACTAGTGTTTTGATAACCGAGTTCATCTTATTAGTTAATTTGTTTGGGAGTTTAAAAGTATACATTCTAATTTATTTAATATTGCTTAGTTTTGATTTAGGTTAGCCCGATCAAAATTATACTTAGGTATTAGTTATTGTCTTAAAAAAATATTCTTTTATTCACATTTTTTCTATTGACTTTATACGCATAGTTACGTACGTTATATCTGGTTATACACGTAAAAATTTAGTTGAATTTTTATTTTTACGTTGTAATCACATATTTCTACACGTGTAACCACCAAATCCGAAAAGATACTGTAACCAAAAAATAATTAATATAACCACTTTTTTTAACGTACGTAACCAATCTACACCGTAACAAAAAAAATTAATTAATATAACCACTTTTTTCCACGTACCTAATGAGTATATTGAATACAAAAAGTATTAAAGTCAGGCTCTATTATCTTTTGTTAATTCGTGATGTAATTTAGATTAGAATACATTATTTACAGTACTTTTAAGAAATTTTTTACCATTAATAAAAAAGAATTGTCTTATATGACGTAAGCATGCTTAATAGTACAGTAACAAAATTAAAGAATAAATTGAATAGCAAAAAAAAAAAATTAAAGAATAAATTATAATATTATTTTTTATTTGTATTCCTATACTAAGTTTACTTTTATATATGATCTTTTCATTAATTAATAATCTTTGATCCCTTTCATTTCAAAATCTTCACTAATAAAAGTTCAATTTTAGTTTTCCTACATTTTATATTGACATATACAAACAAAATTTTATTGAGGGATTAATTTAGTGAAAAAATTTTAAAAATAAACTTAATGTATTGCAAAAATAAAAAAGAAAATATAAAGATAGATGTTCTTAAAATACACTCTTAAATTAAATATAGATATACATATAAAAATAAATATATATATTCATAGTTTTACAAATAATAGATTTGTAAATTTTGGAAAAAAATTTATCCCACCCATAAATAAAAGTAGCTCATCCTAAACATAGTGAAGTGATAATAGCCAAATTTTGTCAACACATTATATTTATTTATACAAAAATCCTTAAAAACGTATATTCTTATGTAAATTATTAATAATTTAGAAATATTCATTTGATCAATAAAAATAAACATTTGAATGAATATTTTTAAAAAAAATTCAAAGCTATGTGATTTTTTAAAATATTAAGTTTTTTTCTCTCTTTTTGTTTGTTTTGTTTTTCTCTTCTTTTTAAACATCATTAGTCCATTTTTCTGATTTGATTTTTTAAAAAAAAAAATGGCTGCACCCATGTGTTACTTTTTTGTTCAATTTTTATTTTTTCTTTTTTTGGGACAAAAAAGAGTAGATTAGCTTCCATAATATGAGCCTCGTATTTTACCATTTTAGTTTTTTTTTTTTAAAAAAAAAACAATTATCTATGTTGCTGTGATAAGATTTCCTTTGTATTTCTCACTTAACTCAGTTTTTGTTTGGGATAAGTGTTGCTTGTTTACGGGAGGATGAGATTAGCATCATCTCTATTGGGAGTGGCATCATCCTTTTTATATGTAACAATCATAAATTTATATACTAAAAAGGATGGTGTCACTCCCAATAGGAATGATGCTAATCTCATCCACCTTGTTTATATTGGGCTCTTGGGCTCTAGGTCTTTTTGGCCTTTCTATGTTTCAATAAATGAATGAATGCTTTGAAAAAAATTTTATTCCAACCCTAAAACACACACAAGACAATTGCATCAGTACACTTCTGGCATATCTTCTCTTCTTTTTCTTTTATATATGTAAATAAATTATTTTTACATGTACATTATATCTCAGTTTCGTTTTGTATTCTCACCAGAATCCTCCGCTATAGAGTGACACTATTGTCACTATACAATTTTTAAACAGTATTACAGGCAGTTTTTTTTTCAATTTTGTCCTCTTACCGGATATTAATTTTTGGGCGAAATCGGATAATAATATCTAGTTAAGGTTTATGCACATCACACGAATTTAAAGTTTGGTTCCACCTAAATTTTAAAATTTGGTTCCACGCGCAGTGAGTGCTTTTGTCCTTCCGTTATCTTGCGGTAGTCTATACTAAAACGGAAAAACAAGTACAGGAACTAAAACGGAACATAAATATATGTACAGAGACTAAAACAGAAAATAAGTATACATATAGAGAATAAAATTAAAAAATACATGTATATGGGCTAAAACGAAAAATAAAAAACATGTGTAGGGATTAATTAATTTCTATGTCAACCGTCCATGTTTCTGTCATTGATTGGCTCACAGAGATTCCGCTAGCCACGTAGGATGAAGTTAACACTGTTAGTATTAAAATTGACTATAGAAACCAATTCGAAAATGACAGATACTTATAGAGACTAAAAGGAGTTTATAGAGACTAAAAGGAATTTTTTTTACGTATAGAGACTAAAACAAAAATGAGATACACAACTAAATGATTAATTTAAAAAAATAATAATAAAATGTATTCTAGATAAAACTTAGTTATCTTTTCTGTTTTTGCATTTCTGTTCTTTAAAGCCCATTTGTGTTTTTTGTCTTTCAGGCCCAAATACCTCTTTGGCCTTTTTTGTATATAACTCTCTGTTTCCATTCAATAAAATTCATTCAGTTCTTTCACCCTCATTCTATCATGGTATCATAGAGCCGTAGTGGTTTCTTTCCTTCTTCCGTCACCGCCATGAACCCTCTCTGCTAGAGTTTTTTTTCCAGCGCCGTTTGCAACCTTAACGTGGTTCTTCCGTCGCCCTTTCCCTTTCCTCTATCGTTCTCTCCCTTCCCTCCACCATGGCTAACCTACAAATCGTCGATCCCACCAAAACCCTTCCTCTCCCTACTACCTCCATCCCAATGAGAACCCTAACTCCACCATTGCGACCCCTATCCTCGATGGCTCCAGCAGTTACTTACTCTGGGCTAGAAATCTTTGTCGCGCTCTGATTTGTAAGAACAAATTAGGGTTTATTTTAGGCTCATTACAGAAACCCAAGCCTGACGATCCCTTTCACAATGCGTGGATTCGGTGTGATTCCATGGTTATTTCATGGATCACGAAGGTTCTTTCGCCGTTGATTGCGCGAAGTGTTGCTTTTCTTGATTCTTCTCACATGCTTTGGAAAGAACTTCAAGATCGATACTCTGAAGGAGACTACTTCCGTTATTCTGATCTGTTGCAGGCCATTCACTCTTTGAAACAAGGGGTACGTTCGATCTCGGACTATTTCTTGCACCTGCAAACCCTATGGCAGGAGTTGGAGGCTCTACGCCCTATTCATCAATGCATTTGTGCTGTTCCTTGTACCTGCGATTTGGCAAAGGGAGTCTCTAAATCACATGATAACGAATACGTTATTTGTTTTTTGAAGGGTTTGACTGATACGTATGATTCTGTTTGCAGGAAAATCTTACATTCTGACCCTTTGCCACCCATAGCTTCTGTTTTTGCGCAGATTCAGCAACCAGAAAGACAAGATTCTGATAATCCCTTCATTGACAGTAAGGCTCAATCATCCGTCTTAGCAAATAACTGGAAAGGTCAGTCCTCCAAAGGTTCTGGTCAAGCCAAAGGTAAATCTCATTCCTCTTCCCGTGGTCCTTATATGAAAGGGAAGATCTGTGAGTTTTGCCAACGTGAAAATCATACTGTTGATGTCTGCTACTTTAAAAATGGGTTTCTTGATACTTTTAAGTTCAAATCTAGGAAATCCACTTCTACGGTGAGTAATTTGGTACCTGTTAATAATGGTAATGATTCTTCAGCTACCAAATCCTTAAACATTTCTAAAGAAGATTATGATATGCTGCTTGATATGATTCGTAAGGCTAAACCCTCACATGTTGAACTTAGTATCAATCAGTTATCCCACACATCTCACATAAACACTTCTAATGCACACAATAACACCACAGGTATTAACTTGAATTTCCATACTTGGATTGTTGATTCTGGTGCTACTGATCATTTATGTAATTCTGTCAGTTTTTTTACTAGTTATCATGCTATACCTAGTATAAAAATTAATCTTCCCAATGGTGATACTACAACTGCTAAATTTTGTGGCCGTGTTCAATTGTCTGAGTTCTTGATTCTAGATGAGGTTATTTTAATTCCTAATTTCAAATTTAATATCCTACCTGTTCAAAATACTACTGACTATTTGAATGTTACCTTTACCATTGATAAATCTAACTGCTTGATTCAGGAGAAGGCTACTCAGCGGACGATTGGGCTTGCTAAAGCTCACAACCGTCTACACATTCTTCAAGATTTACATCCTGTCGTCCACTATGATTCTGCTTATCATAACAATGTTGTCCCTGTTATTTCTGCTTCTGTTGACAATAACACTTGGCACACACGTTTTGGTCACCCTTCTGATTCTGTTTTACGTAACATTTCTTTGAACTTTCCTTTTGTGAAATATGTTCCCACTTCTGCTTGTGATTCCTGTCACTTTGGTAAGCAACATAAATTGCCTTTTCCACATGAAAACAACATATCTGATTCTGTTTTTACTTTGCTTCACATGGATATATGGGGTCCTATAAATGTTTCGTGCATTCACTCTCACAAGTATTTTTTAACCATTGTGGATGATCACTCACGTCATACTTGGATACACTTGATGAAGCATAAATCTGAAACACGCATGCATATTAAACATTTTGTTTCTTATGTTAAAAATCAATTTGATTGTACTATTAAAACCATTCGCAGTGATAATGGTCTTGAATTCCTCATGCCTGATTTTTTTGCTGAAAATGGTATTGTGCATCAAACTTCTTGTGTCGAAACCCCTCAACAGAATAGTGTTGTTGAGCGGAAACATCGACACATCCTAAATACTACCCGCTGCTTGCTTTTTCACTCTAACATTCTTAAGAACTATTGGTGTTTTGCTGCCACTCATCTTGTTCATTTAATCAACCGCCTTCCTAGCCCTGTTTTGGAAAACTTCTCCCCTTTTGAAAGGCTTTTCAAAGAGCCTCATACCCTATTAAATCTGAAAGTGTTTGGTTGCCTATGCTTCAATAGTTCTCTTTCTCAGGATAGAAAAAAACTTGACACTCGTGCTCATAAATCTGTTTTCTTGGGTTTTAAACCTGGAACCAAAGGTTTTATCGTTTTGGATATTAAAACTCATAGCATTTCCATCTCTAGGAATGTGGTTTTCTATGAAAATATTTTCCCTTTTAAGTCAGCTCAACATGACAGTGTTGTGTCTGACTCTGATGATGTTTTTCTTTCAGAAACCAACCCTCTCTGTTTTGATGAGCCCCCGGCCATGGAGCAACATGCTCCTACAGTGACATCCCAGCCTAATCAGGTTGAGGAGACATCCCCTGTCCCCATATCTACTTCTACTTTGCCTTTGCAGGACTCTCTACAGCACACTAGAATTCATGCGGTTGCTACTGATAACGTCAATGAAGACCATATTGAAGACAATTCAGGTGATAACCTTCCTGAACCCATCTTGCGTAAGTCTGCTCGTATTAGATCTGCCCCTAGCCATCTTTTGAACTATCATTGCAACCTTATACAAGGTAACACTGACCAGAATTGTAAAAAAGTCAGGTATCCCATTTCATCCTATCTTAGCTATGCCAACTTATCAAAATATTTTGCTTGCTTTAGTTTGCAAATTAGTACTCATACTGAACCAAAGTCTTTCAAATCTGCTTGTAAACACCCTCATTGGGTGCAGGCAATGAATGATGAACTTGATGCTTTAGCTGTTAATAAAACTTGGACTCTTATGCATTTACCTAAAGGAAAAAAACCTATTGGATCTAAATGGGTTTATAAAATTAAATATAAATCTAATGGTGATATTGAACGCTACAAGGCTCGCCTTGTTGCCAAAGGTTACAAACAACTTGAGGGCATTGATTACTTTGTTACCTTTGCCCCGGTTGCTAAACTAACTAGTGTTCGCATTCTTTTATCTATGGCTGCCATTAAAAACTGGGAACTTCATCAACTTGACATAAATAATGCCTTTTTGCATGGAGACTTATATGAAGATGTTTATATGTCTGTTCCTGAAGGTCTTACTGGTTCAGATTCTAATCTTGTTTGCAAACTAAATAAATCCCTGTATGGTTTAAAACAAGCTAGCAGAATGTGGTATGCTAAACTGTCCTCTTTTTTAATTTCTTTTGGTTACATCCAATCTCAACATGATCATTCTTTATTTACAAAATATGGCATTAAATCCATTACTGTTATATTAATATATGTGGATGATCTGATTGTTGCTGGGAATGACAGTGATGAGATTAATTCTGTTAAATGCCTCTTGGACAGCAAATTTAAAATAAAAAACTTGGGCACCTTAAAATATTTTCTTGGGCTTGAGATTGCAAGATCCCATCTTGGAATCTCAATTTCCCAAAGAAAATATGCCTTGGCACTTATAGAGTCTGTTGGCCTTCTTGCAGGTAAACCAGCCCCTACTCCAATGGTAAAAGGGATTCTCAAAGAAGCCTTGACTGATGATCCATATGAAGATGTTGCAGGCTATAGGAGAATCATTGGGAGATTGCTCTACTTGACCACTACCAGACCTGACATCCAGTATGCAGTCCAACAACTCAGCCAGTATCTCCACAAACCGAAGAAGAAACACTATTTTGCTGCTATTAGAATCCTTCGGTATCTCAAAAATAATCCTGGACAAGGCATTCTTTACCCATCAAAATCTGCTTTAACTCTTACTGCGTATAGTGATTCTGATTGGGCTTCCTGTAAAGAAACTCGTCGCTCTGTTACAGGTTTTTGCATTTTTCTAGGTAGTTCCTTAATTTGCTGGAAATGTAAAAAACAACGTACTGTGTCTCGATCATCGTTTGAGGCAGAATATCGCGCCCTTGCTACCACGACTTGTGAAATCCAATGGATCACCAACATTTTAAAAGATCTTCGCATCCTTCTCCCCAAACCTGCTGCTCTCTTCTGTGATAATAATTCTGCCCTTCACATTGCCAGAAATGCGGTCTTTCATGAAAGGACCAAGCATTTAGAAATAGATTGTCATGTTGTGAGACAGAAATTACAGCGTGGCTTAATCTCTCTTCATTCTGTTTCAACCAAGGAGCAACTTGCCGACATCTTTGCCAAGGCCCTTAAACCCATTCCGTTCAGCGCAAATCTCTCCAAACTGGGAGTCCAGAATATCTACTCCACAGTTTGCAGGGGGTAATAAAATGTATTCTAGATAAAACTTAGTTATCTTTTTTGTTTTTGCTTTTGGGCTGTTTCTGTTCTTTAAAGCCCATTTGTGTTTTTTTGTCTTTCAAGCCCAAATACCTCATTGGCCTTTTTTGCATATAACTCTCTGTTTCCATTCAATAAAATTCATTGAGTTCTTTCACCCTCATTCCATCAAATAATAATAACACAAAATGCTCCTCCTAGTGGTGACACTATTGTCACCACAGGGCTTCAAAGTGCACTACACATAAGTTTTTTTTTCCAATAGTACCCTCCAATCGAATATTATTTTATAGGCGAAACCAGAATTTTTTTTCAAACGACTTTAAAGATGAGTTTCCGGTCCATTTAGATAAATGTCAGTGCAGTTTTTGTTTAATAAAACCGGATATTAGTATTTGAGTCCAACCAGATATAATTTTTCAATTGAGTCCAGATTTGATTTTTCGATTTCTCATTGCAGTACCACCCATTATATTTGTAACCAGATTTGAGATTCCAATCGAAACCCAATAACCATATTATCGAATCCGATTGAAATCAAATTCTTAAATCTAGTTGGTGCATGTTGTCTTTAATCAAATAAAATATTCAATTTCGCCTATAAAATAATATGGCATTAGAAGATTAAATTAAAAAAAAAACAAAAAAACTACATGTAGTGTGTCTAAGGTGGTCCTTAAAAAATGAGGACCATCGTGGTCCACAATGACTCAAAAATATAATTTCATGAATTCAACCGTTAGATTGAAAGTTTATATACGGTAGATTAATTATGCAAAAATTCGAGCGATTTGAAAATATATAGGTATGTAATCTAACCGCAAATATTTTAAATATATATTATACATTCATATAAAAAACAATTTGATGAAATATCAAATAATTTTCAAATTGTCTAAATTTTTATATAATTAATTTACATCATGTGAATACAATAGTTAAATTGATAAAATTCATGATAACAAGTGATATAACATAATAAAAACCATAGTAGTCCCAAACTCAAATTGAGGACAGTGACACCCTCCTCCTACCCATAAATCTTTTAAAAGTTGAGACTCAACAAGCACGTAAATGTGATTAGCACAATCTCTATTGGGAGTGACACCATCAATTTTAATATATAAATTTATAATTTATAATTCTTAATGGTGCCATCCTCCCAACAAGCACGGATTCTCAGTTCTGATGGCGCTATCTGCGTCCACCAAGTCTCGGAGAGCCTTCTCCACCTCCTCTCTCTCTCAATTCCATTCTGACAAACTGGTTTCCCTCAAGAATCTAAATTCCAAAGAGTCTACTAACAAATTCGAAGAAGCCATTGATGTTTTATGTCAACAAAAGCGCGTCAAGGAAGCCGTTGATTTGCTCCATCACACCGATCATCGACCTTCTCCTCGTGTATACTCCACCCTCATCTCCGCTTGCGTTCGCCATCGAGCTCTTGAACTCGGTAGGAAGGTCCATTCCCACACCAAAGCTTCAAACTTTGTTCCTGGAATTTTCATTTCTAACCGTTTTCTTGATTTGTATGCCAAATGTGGTTGTCTCGTTGATGCCCAGAAGCTGTTTGATGAAATGCGTGACAGGGATTTGTGTTCTTGGAATACTATGATAGCTGGGTATGCCAAACTTGGCCGCCTTGAAAAGGCTAGGAAACTGTTCGACGAAATGCCCCAAAGAGATAACTTTTCTTGGAATGCTGTGATATCTGGTTATGTTAGCCATAATCGGCCTAGGGAAGCTTTGGAATTGTTTAGAGTGATGCAGAAGCACGAGAGTTCAAATTCGAATAAATTTACCTTGTCTAGTGCCTTGGCTGCCGCCGCCGCAATTCCATGCTTGCGTCTTGGGAAGGAAATTCATGGTTACTTGATGAGAACTGAGTTGAACTTGGATGAGGTGGTTTGGAGTGCTCTTTTGGATTTGTATGGCAAGTGTGGGAGTTTAAATGAAGCTAAGGGTATATTTGATCAAATGGTGGAAAGAGATGTTGTTTCGTGGACTACCATGATTCATAGATGTTTTGAAGATGGAAGAAGGGAAGAGGGGTTTTCCTTGTTTAGAGACTTGATGAGGTCAGGTGTTACACCGAACGAATATACATTCGCTGGAGTTTTGAATGCATGTGCTGACCATGCTGTTGAACACGTCGGAAAGGAGGTTCACGGGTACATGGTACGTGTAGGGTATGACCCTTGTTCTTTTGCTGCAAGTGCCCTTATTCATTTGTATTCAAAGTGTGGGAACACTGAAATCGCAAGAAGGGTGTTCAACCAGATGCCTCGGCCAGATTTGGTATCATGGACTTCTCTGATTGTTGGGTATGCTCAGAATGGTCAACCGGAGAAGGCTCTTAATTTCTTTGAATTGCTACTTCAATCAGGTACCAAGCCTGATCAAATAACCTTCATTGGTGTTCTTTCTGCATGTACTCACGCCGGATTAGTAGACAAAGGGTTACAATATTTCCATTCGATAAAGGAGAAGCACGGATTGAAGCATACTGCTGATCATTATGCATGTGTTATTGACTTATTGGCACGATCTGGCCGATTCAAGGAGGCAGAGGATATCATCGATAACATGCCGATAAAGCCAGATAAATTCCTCTGGGCATCCTTACTCGGAGGATGCAGAATACATGGGAACCTAGAACTTGCTAAAAGAGCAGCAGAAGCGTTATTTGAGATAGAACCAGATAATCCTGCTACATATATCACTCTCGCTAATATTTATGCTAATGCTGGTCTGTGGACCGACGTAGCCGTGGTTAGAAAGGCTATGGACAATCGGGGAATAGTAAAAATGCCAGGTAAGAGCTGGATTGAGATTAAAAGACAAGTGCATGTGTTCTTAGTAGGAGATTCTTCCCACCCGAAATCAAGTGATATACATGAATTCTTGGGTGAACTTTCAAAGAAAATGAAGGAAGAAGGGTATGTTCCAGATACAAACTTTGTGCTACATGATGTGGAGGAGGAACAAAAAGAGCAAAACCTTGTTTATCACAGTGAAAAGCTTGCTGTTGCTTTTGGAATCATTTCCACTCCACCAGGAACTCCAATCAAGGTTTTTAAAAATTTGAGGACTTGTGTAGATTGTCACACTGGCATCAAATATATATCAAAGATTGTTCAAAGGAAAATAATTGTGAGAGACTCAACTAGGTTTCATTGTTTTGAGAATGGAAATTGCTCGTGCAATGACTATTGGTAATGTTCTTCTACATCGACAGAGTTTCCAAATTCCAAGCATCAATCAATACATAATATATTGCTGATCAAAGGAAATTTACAATGTTACTGTTCACCGGGTGAATTGGCATTTTTTACCCTATTGTTTTTTTTTTTTTATTTTCTTGATTGCTATTGCCTTTCTTTCTCTATACTTCTTATCTTCGCACATCTCTTTCATGACCAACCCATTTCCACCGCAACGAGAGGAGTGGAAAGGAGGAAGACAGAAAATGGCATAGCAGCTTTGCTTGTCAGCGGGGTGACGAATAACTCGCCGCAGTGGGCTCTCCGACGAGGCTCATGGCGGCTTCGTTGCGACCTCGGTGGGATAGACAATGATGGAGCTTTAAACTAAGGTAATATATGTTTGTCAGCTCGGGTCTATCTCACTTGACATTCTCAGCTCAAATATGCAAAATTCTAATGTCGATTATTATCTAGCTTGAAGTTTGGGGATTAAGTATGTGAGATTTGGTGGATATGCATAATCATGAACAATGTGGATTGTCTTTTCATAATGCAAGCATTAAAAAGCATTATTTGACATCTCCGATAACTTATTTTGAAAACACAATCAATTATTGTTTTTCCCCCTTAGAAAATATACACACCCTCTTTAAACTATTCATTACATAATTTTTGTTTGCGATGCATTCATTGGATTTACGGCATATATTGATGATTTTACAGCTTATATTCAAATGGCCAACGCAGGATAGTTGTTTTCTCTTAAATCTCTGTGATATGTCATTCTTTATATTTTTCCTTATAAATATGGTGCAATGTTTTTAATGTAACCATCATGTTGCAGGCAGTATAAAGATGATAGTTGTTTGAGGACCCTTTAATCAAAATACTCAAAGTATAATTTTGTATAACTTTTTTTTATTGCCTTTGTTGGCTTGATTAATCAATATTTTTTGTATTTCTAATTTGTAATAGCAGAGTTGCCTCTCTAATGGATGATCTCAGTATTGTAGGTTCACTTTAAGAGTAGAGGTGGACATGATGCTTCTCAAGAAGTGACTGCGGACTGGCTAAGGTTATTTAGTTTTTTTTTTTTTTTTAATTTTATTTTTTTGCTATTCTGTTTATCTTCCCTGCATCAATATTGCAAGCCCAAAAGCCAGCTTATTTACCCCTTGAGGTAAATTTAGTGTTCTTTTTGTTGTCATTTGTGCCTTTGCTCAAAACTCCAGCCTCTTTTAATCTCTCTGTATTCTTTATTTGCCATTTTAAATTGCCGTATTTTGTTTTTTAATACTTATATACTCTTCTATTATTTCCCCCTATATTAGGATAGTTTTCTAATCAAATTGATTGGTCAATAAGAAAATAGAGAAACTAGGCTGAAGAATTAAGAAAGGGATGATTCAACTTTTAAGCAAGGTCATAATTGTGTAGAAGTTTGCATCTTATACCAGTATTTATACTTCATAAGTTCATATATTGCAAAAGTAGGCCCCTTCCCTTTCATAGCATATAGAATGTGCTTTTGCTTGCCTTGAAAGAGGTAATGTGGAAGAAAAGAAGATTTAAGTATATGTAACTTCTCAAAGTTTTCAAGAATTTGGAACACCTTTAGTTATTGCCTTAAGTTATATAATTGGATTCTCCTTTATTGTCAATTTGTTAGATTTAAATGAATGAGAACTTAGGATCATGATTGTAGAGGAGCATCATGTTAACACTGAACTAGCAATGAAGAATACCAATGGGTAGGAAGAATTAGATTTTTCTTATGAGCCAAATTAATGGAGTTCTTGATTTTTCTTTGGGATTATTTGGGTTGATGATGTTGTTGAACCCAAGTAATGGAGTGCTTGACTAAAACAAAAATTCCGTGCTATTGAGCTTTTGAAAACATTCACTTGGCTTTTATCATAATTTATTAAATTGAACCAACTATGTGCAGGTTAGCACTTATTTTAACACTAAATTTTGTATTGTAGCTGCTGCAAGTATGCATTTATGATGAATTTTGGCATCATGATTATTCTGAGTAAAACAAATTTAACATAATGAAGCGAAACATAATGCTCTGCAACATGAGAATCGGTCATAAATTGAAGAATTGGAATCCACAAGAGTTACAAAACAACTGTAAAGTAACCAATACAATGAGCACTTGAGATTTGAAAGTATACAATAAATTTTACCATTATAAAGCATAATAGAACAGTACCTTATCTTCTTTGTGATTAGTCATTTTCAATTATACTTCTTTTAATCATGTTTCTCCTTTTTCTTTTTCTTTTTTAATCTAGCAGCACCATTTTTACTGTTTTATTTACGGTGGTTATGAACTTTTCTTTTATTTTGCATACCTCAATTCTATGGTCAAGTAATATCACTGAGCTTTTGAGAAGAAAGAAGGAAACATGATGCAGCTTTTAGCTTGTCTGGGATACCCCAGCTTCACTTCCTCTGCATAAGGCAGGCTCTCACTTTGCCAATAACTTCTTTGTTCATTTGATTTTATATATTTCATTATATTTAATAGTTATTTCATCTTTGAATTTTACATAATGATTATTGTATTAAGCAGTCTAGAATAAAAAGTCTAATTACTCAAATATTACTTTTTTGTTGTAATGTTGTACATTTGATGCACTGGAATTAATCCAGTGAAATAACTTACCAAATCTACTTAAAAAAAAATGCATAAGTCGAGTAGCTATTAAGTTAATTTTTAAACTTCAAAATTTTTATTCTTATAATTCATTATGATGAAAAGCAAATGTAAATTTAGACTATGTATACATATGGAAAAAGTATTTTAATACATTTCGATTAAATAGTCATTATAATTTCAGTGTCCATTTCACAGTTTAAGAATTTTTTGAATTGTTCATTTTAATGTTATACTTTTTATATCTTCATTTGTATTTGTATTGTGTTACAATAAAGTTATTGCGTTAGTATTTCATTCGTCTAAGTTAACTTGTGCAATGTCATTTCCTTTCAATGATTAAGTGTGTGTTTGGATTGGCGTTGGATTACGTCAAATCACATTAAAATAGATAAATCAATGGTTGAAATAAATTTAGCACATAAGCCGAGACGGATCCAATGAACGCAACAAAAAGTAGCGTTGAAGTGAATCCATGTTAACGTAAATCCACTTCTATCCAAACGAAACATGCACTAAGTGAAGTGAATTACTTTTAGGGCAAGATAATTCTAGCACGTAATCACATGAAAAAATTGTTTGGAAGTTCATTTTTTTTCACTTCGAATGTTTTTTGGAAAGAGGGCATTAAAAAATTGTCCGGAAGCTCATGTATCTGGACACAATTTTTTAACTTCAAATATTTATTCCGGAGAGGAGGTGACGCAATAATTAAAAAGAGTCATGATTTTTGTACTTACAATTTTTTTTACTCGATGTACTCAATTGGTTACGTATTTCTCTGGCTACAGTGTTTTTTCGGATTTTGTGGTTACACGCGTAGAAATATGTGGTTACATTGTAAAAATAAAAATTCAACAAAAATTCTACGTGTATAACCAAATATTTTAATATATGTAACCATGAGTACAAAGTAAGTACAAAAAACGTGAGTACAAAAATCTTTTTTCAATTAAAAAGGGTGGCGCAAATATTAAAGACCAAGAATGAGTCTTAAAAGCATGACCTTATTTCTCTGTGCCTCCTATTGAGTGGTGATCGAAAATAGTCATTTGCATATTTTTTTCATTATTTATTTGTGCAACTAATTATTTAAAAAACTAATAAGTGTTGAGAGTAACATTCACTTTAAAATCAATTTTAATAGTGATGCAAAATGTAATAAATTGTGCCATACATGAGTGTTAAAAAAAGTCGGTGATTAGGTTGCAACCTATGATGCCATGCAGAAAAGTAGCTGTTGGTGGTTCAGGTAAAGATCTGTGCATAACAGAACTCCATCTATACCAAATTATTAGTGTATACTGTTTAGAAAACAAACTCAAAATAACTATGCAATGTAAAGGTAATACAGCTACTGGGATTTTAATAAGAAACTGCATCAGGTTACAAATTCCCTACAGCATTCATCTCCTCAAAATCTTCCTCAGATGAAACAAACTCCTCACTAGGTTCATAACCAGCGTCTTTCATGAGTTCATTCAATCCATCCATCAAGGGGTAAATCTCACCCGTGCGAGGATTGGAAGTGTCACCGACCGAAAAGGGTTGAAACTCACTGCCAACATCAATCCAAGAACAACCAGGAGCCTTTCTCAGACCCAAATTCCTCATGTAAGTCCTGACTTCAGCTAGCTTGCTCCAACAACCAGCTGCAGCAAACATGTTGGCAATCAACACATAATAACCTGAATGATCAGGCTTCATTTCCAGCAATTTTCCCGCAGCCCATTCCCCCATCACTGTGTTTCCATGGATTTGACAAGCTCCGATGAGAGTGGCCCACATTGCTGAAGTTGGCTTGTATGGCATCCCTGTGATAGCCTCCTTTGCTCTGTTTAGAAGACCAGCTCTCCCATATAGATCAACCATGCAGGCATAGTGCTCGATGCAGGGAATTATCTGATAAACTTCTATCATCCTTTTAAACAGCAACTGTCCCTGGGCGACAAGACCAGAATGACTACAAGCCGATAGAACTGCAACCATGGTTACATGATCCGGTTTAATCTCCAGCTTGCACATCTCTTCAAATAGTTTCAGAGAAATTTCTCCATCTCCCATCATACCATATCCCATAATCATGGAAGTATAAGTGACTTCATCTCTTGTACTCAACGAATCAAACACTTTTCTGGCTTCTAAAACTTTGCCGGACCTTGCATACATGTCGACAAGGGCATTCCACAATAATAAATAGCCCTTAAACTGTTCGCGCTTCATGATATAGCAATGAAATTCTTTACCATGCTGTAGATTTGCTATTCGAGCACAAAGCGGAAGAACACTTGCAATGGTCACAAAATTGGGTTCAACGCCCTTATGTAACATCTCTCTGAAAAGAAAGGAGACTTCCTCTGATCGATCCATGTGAGCAAATCCAGAAAGCATGGCGTTCCAAGTGATCAAACTTTTCTCTTCCACCCTATGAAACAACATATATGCATGTCCTAGGTCTCTGCACCTGGAATACATTGTAATTAATGCATTTTTCACATTGCCAACCACATCAAAGCAAGTTCGTACAGCATGGCCATGAATCTCCTTTCCCAATTTAAGGGCCCCAATGTGGGAACATGCATTTAATCCAACAATAATTGCAACAGAGTCCAAATGAATGGATGTTCTCATCTGAGAAAGCAGCACAAGTGCCCCTGTGAAATTGCCTGAATGTAAGTACCCTCCAGCCATGGTGTTCCATATAACTATATCCATTTCAAAACCCTCCTCCTGCATCCTCCCAAATAGCTGAAACGCTTCATCCCACTTTCCCCTAGAGGCATAACAGCTTATTATAGTGTTCCAAGAAACGGCGTCGCTAGCTGGCATATTATCAAACAAGTGGCGAGCAACCTTCAGTTCCCCAAACCTACCATACATGGAGACCAGTGCATTGTGCACGAACAAGCTCCACTCCGTCGAGCTATTCTCAATAGACTTGTGAACCTCCGCGCCGGTTGTGAAATCCAATAATTCGCCACAAGCCTTGAGAACAGACGGATAGGTATAATCATCAGGTTTAATCTGCCTATTCAACATTTTCTTATAGGCCGTAAGAGCCTCCACAAACAGCCCATTTCTAACATAGGAAGAAATAAGCAGATTCCAATGCAAAGGATCCAAAGCATTAGAGGTCTCAGTGACAAATTGGGCATCAGCAAGAAGATTGACATTTGTGTAAAAGTTAATAAGCCTGGAAACCAACATAGGATGTTCGCGAAAACCCAATGTAATAATATGAGCATGAAGCTGCTTACCCTGAGGCAGTAACTTGAATTTGGTGCAAGCCAAAAGAAGAGAACCAATGGGGTGTAAGAGAAGATGGAAAGAAGCAGAAGAAACTGCATGGTGCTGTATTTGAAAGAAAGTTTTGAATGCATTAGATAAGTGCCCGTGGGTCACAAAATCCTTGAGAGATGCAATAAGAACACCAACCATAGATGGCGATGCATCACCAGAAACAATTGGTTTGTGAAACGGTTCGGTTGCTTGTTTCCATGATTTTGGTATGCATTTCTGAAGCCGAGACAAGAAGAGTTCTCTGGAAACAAAATGCAAAGTGGAAGATGGCATAAACTGAAGATGTTTGGATTGTGATCATGGCAGAGAAGAACCAACCACATGTCTTCAACATCAATAACATTTGCTTCGCTGATTAAGTTTTTCACAATCAACAAAGTTCAAACCCTAAGCAAAAATCAGCGACGATGACGCGAGATTTCTATTCTACCCTAGTTGATTAGTGAAGTGGATGGTGGAGAACCCGTAGCCACCAATGGAATTGAAAAAATGAAGTGGAATGGAATATTGGAACAACCTTGTGAAGTCTCTGCGACGGTGACGGCGACGCCGGCGGCAACAGCTGCCTGAAAAAAAGACCTTCCCGGCAGCAATGCTAATTTAGTGTTGAGCATTGTAGTGTTAGCCCAAATATGCCATCTGTTGTGTACTCTTGTATCCTTGGGCCTGGCCTTTTTTTCCTCTCAATGAACTCAATAAATGACGATACTGATCTTTGTTAAAAATAATAATAATAATAATATAAATAGTGTTTTGACAAAAAAAAATGTAAAAACATTTTATTAGAAATAACGAATATATAATGAGTTTTAATCCTGTGCTATAATAAATTTCACATTTAGTTTTTTAACATGTACGGTAATAGTATAAGTACATGTTAAAAAAACAATATAAATATTACTATTAAATATTTTGAGATGATAAATTATGACTTAATTAGATTAGGAGAACTCTACCGAAAGATTAGCTTATTAGGTAAGAATATTCACGGTTGTTCATGGTACTTTCATTTTATTGATAATGATATGGTGGTAACTATTTCTCTTCTACAATTTCACTCATCTATTAGTATTTGGTTTTACCCTTAATTCAGCTTATGGATAGCTTATTTGGACAAATCTCAATGAAAGCACTATATTATAACTTAAGCAGATAAGAAGAGTCTAACTCAAAAGACTGGTTTACTATTTTATTGGATGACACTGTTGCCACCATATCATTTTCAAAGTACACCACACTTTTTTTTCTTAAATTACCCTCTAACTAGATTTATAAACTTGGGTGAAACCGGATTATAAATCCAGTTTGATAAAAAAAAAAAAGACATGCACCACACATAAAAGCCAAATGGATTTAGAAACCCAAGTGTACCAAATTTGAAAACCTGGTAGTAACCAAATTTGAAAACCCGGTTGAAACCAAATTTAAAATATAATGTTATTAAAAAAATTGTATCGTAATTATTAAAAAATTATGTTAAAAAAAATACTAAGAAACAAGTAATGTTTGTAAATAATAAATATAATTAATAAAACGACATTATATTTTAAATATGATTCAATCGGGTTTTCAAATTCAATTTTATGAATTACATTTATTATTTACAAACACAACTTATTTCTTAGTATTTTTTACAACACAATTTTTTAATAATATTATATTTTTAAATATGATATTAACCGGATTTTCAAATCTAGTATCAACCGGATTTGTATGTCTGATTTTACCCAGATTCGTAAATTCATTTTTGTCTAGATTTATAAATTTGATTTGAAAAAACAAAAAAAAAATAGCCTATAGTATACTTTAAAACTGGTGGAGTGTCAATAGTGTCACCTTAATTTATAAAATAGGAGAATCTTAGAATTGCATTGTCCTTATAATTCTACTCAAACTCTTTGCATGACAATAACCTTTAACTTTCATATTAAACAAATAAAAAAAATTATTTAAAAAAGAAAAATACAGAGAAACAAAAAAATTGTATATTAATGACATTAATGATATATTAAAATAAAAATGTTAAGATTTATCTTGACATTAAAATGAAAATATTTTAAAATTAATTTATTAAATATTAATGAAATTAAATTTTAAAATATTATAAATAAAATTCAAATAATAAATTTTGTATAAGAAACTCAAAAAAATTAAAAAGTTTTTTTTGTTAGTAAGATATTCATCATATAATAAATATAAAGTTTAAATTAAAATAAAAATATAACCTAAGAAACTAAAGTGAATCAAAATAAACATAAAGAATCAAATTGAAATTTTCTTAAAATATAAGTTAATTTAAAGTATAGTTTAGCTTATTTTTTATTTAATCAATATTAGGATCCAGGTGGCTGTACCAAAATAAATGGTACAAACTCTGAATTTATTCATTTTTATTTTTTCAATTTCTATATTCGCTGAAAATATTAATAATGTGTCAATTTATATAGGTGTTATATAAATAGGTGATCTGTAATCAAAAGAAATAAGAAAAAATATATTTTTATTAAATTATTCTATTTACTTAATTTTGATGATTATCATTTATTTTTTATTAAATATTTATTTTTTAAAATAACAAATAATAATTATTAAAATTAAGTTAATAAAAAAATTTAATAAAAGAATAATAACATTTCTCAAAGGACTATGTGAGTCCAGAATCGCAGCACGTGTTGGACATTGTTGGGCAATGGATGGAGAGTCTCTATTTAAGGATGATGAGATTAGCACCATCTCTATTGAGAGTGATACCATCATTTTTATATGTAAGAATCATAAATTTATATACTAAATTGTTATAGATTTTTTTTGGTAACAATTGTTCTTGGGATCATTTTAAGGTCAGCACCTTAAGTTGTGTGTAAATATACGCACCCTCTAAAATGACCGGTTGCAGCAAGTTCATTAATAAAAAAAAAAGTTTTAAAAATTCATTTAGTTGCCCTGTTTTATTACATTTTTAGTTTTACCATCTGATTATGTACAGCGACGTCTTACAATTATATAGATGCGTCACTTTTATACGAGACAGCAGGCTAGCTATCCTTCACGAGACAGTCAAATCCCATCTCTCACGCCTCGATCTTCACCCGCATTTGGAAGAACAAATCGTGACAAATAAAATAAACTGATAATTATAATATTTTGTAATATTTTAAATTTAAAGCTGGACCATAACACCAATAAGCAAGGGGCTTTTTTTATTTAAATAATCTATTTTTATTCATTAATTCCCAACTTTTCAACGCGATTTTTTTTTTCATTTTTATCCTAAAAAATTGATTTCCCCCAAATCAACTTCTCATCTGGTAGCTTTTTATTTTCCTTATATATATATATAAATAGTGGAAAATTAGTTTTTCTAAAACCAACTTCTCAACTTTGATTTATTTCTAGGATCAAATTTCAACTATGTTTTTTTTTATAATTTATATTTTCTCTCGACCTAAATTATTTTAAAAGAATATTTTTTTAACTTATAATTTTTAATTTTTTTAATTTATCACCTATATTTTATTTTTTAATATATAATTTATTTTTTCAATTTTTATCTTTAAAAATATCATTTTATATTTTAAAATATTTATTTATAATAGTATTTAATTGGAATAATTACACTAACCTTCCTTTATGCTGATATTATACATACCCACAAACTATAACCAATATTTAAATTTAATGGTTCAATTAACAACACTATCACACAATTTTTTTAGTCATTTTTCATCGATTTAAACTATTTCACTCAAAAAAATTAATTGAATAAAGGATGTTTTCATATATTTTATTATTTGAATTTTTTATTAAATCAATCTAAGACCTGTTTGGCATGAATATATAAAGACTTATTGACAATATGGCAATAGTTAACAAAAACACCCATACTGCAGGTCTCCCTTATTCATCATTACCGTTGGTTAGAAGTAATAATAATTTAATGGTCATTGCATGGTGAGGATTAATCTGCCCCTTTTAAGGGGAGTACGTTAAAAGTAGCCTTGTTCTTGTATACATTTGTGAAAAACTAAAAACGGATTTTATAAATTTGTGGAGACGGAGATTTTGTTGTATATTTTACGTTTGACTAGATTTTATAAATTTGTGAAAACGGATTTTGAAATTCAGTAAAGAACAAATTCTAGAATCTTAACAAGAAAATATGGAATCCTGTGAACTAGTGCTTGGTAAAAAATCTGTCCAAATTTCAGAATTCAATTGAGAGATAATTTTTTATTTCAAAATATATTTGTGGTTAATGTAAATTCATGTTTTTTGGGGTCTAGTTCTTGTAAAAAAATTTGTTCAACTTTTGTTTCTAAGAAATTAAAATATTTAGTTTTCACCCAATAAATTTTTTATTAGTTTTTCATCATCAAATTTATTAATTTCTTTCTATTTTAATCCTTTATGAAAAAAACGACTATAATTCAATAAAATTTAATGTGTATTTTACCCTAAACCCAAACTTAAATATCGCGTGAGATCAATGATTGAATGATTGTTTGGTACTTATATCGAGAAAAATAATTTTTACGTTGGAAATGAAAAAAAAATTATGAGTAAATAACGATAACACCTTTTAAGGTGTAAAGAAATGACACTCCGTCTTATTTATGATGCAAAATTGCACTCCACCCTACTTATTAGTTTAATTAACAAAATATTATTTTTTCTTAAATTATGGTTAACAATTTTTAATTAGAAAAAAAAAAAAGAAAATACTTTGATGGGACGAAAATTTCCACATTTCACTATCGCCTTTTCTCTCATCCAATCTCATGTCTCTCATGCTGCCACTTCATGATCTTCCTTCGCCAAGAGCTTGTAACTCAAATGGCACAAGAAGAAGTTCTTTGAGCTTGAGGGAAAGGAGTTCAATCTCTGGTAGAAAGATTTAGAAGTTAAATTTAAGAGTAGTGTAGTGTGGAAGTATGTGAGTTTGGACGATAAAAAAAGTTTTGATGTCCTGTCTTTTAGGCTTAAGTTATAGTGCTTATACTTGTAAAACAATTATGCAGTATGGTCTTCAATTTTGACGGGTATAGTTCTGATTCGGGTTTTATTGTGTTAAGTAAATGAATTGATGATTCTTAAATGTTAAATCATAACCAATCTTAGAACAACATGATCTCAGAAATTGTTGGTTCCAATCAAAATGCAATTCACCAAGCAATGAATCTCCAAATCTTGTTCTGCAAACAGGTCTTTATTTTGAGAGACAGGGGTAAAAAGGGAAATATACATGAAAAGATGGGGGCAATATTAATTTGATCCAAAATTTCAAAGATGTGTGGGATTTGAAGGTTATTTGAGCGGAAATGATTGAGAAAGAATTCAAGGTGAGTGATCGTGAGGCGTGAGCCACCAAAAGTGTTATTTCTCCAAATCTTAGGGGTATTACTGTTATTTACCCAAAAATCATTCAATTTTTTCTTTAAAAAAGTTCAAAACTTAGGCAAATAAATATGATGTATATTTAACCCTAAATATTTATAAATATGGTGTTCCCACTATTTACATTTTTTGAATCCATCACCGTCCATAACCCTGTGCGGGTCTGAAAGTCGCACTGTGGACACTTCCAATAATTTTGAAATTAACATCAAATTAAAATTTATATTATTTTTTTGCGAAATTGGTAACTTAGTCCTGTAACTTATTCTTTTATTTTGATTTAGTCCTGTAATTATTAAATATTTTAATTAGTCCTGTAAATTAATTTTTTTATTTCAATTTAGTCCTGTAACTATTAAATGTTTCGATTTAATCATGTAATTTATTTTTATGTTTTGATTTGGTCTTATAACTTTTTGTTTTTGATTGAATTTGGTCTCCATAAAAATGATAAATTTGTTAGATGAAAAATAAGTTACAGGATTAAATCGAAACAAAAAAATATGTTATAGGACAAAGTTGAAATGTTTTATAGTTAATAGAAACAAAAATATTAATTACAGCATTTGCCCTTATTTTTTTGGGACATCAGAATAAAAAACAGCATCTGAATCCAATATTATTTATGAGCGTAGGCCAGCTACCATAGACAAACAGCATCTGTTCTACTTCCAGAAAAAAACATTAGAGAGCACCTAATTAATTTTTAAGCTTTTTTAATATATTTTTAATGTTATTAGTTTAAATTTAGATGTGATTTTTTAAATCATATAATTTTTTTGGAGAAACAAATCATATATATATATATATAATTTAGATTTAGAGTAAGGAGAATGATGTCTTAATTAAAAAAAAAAATTGGACTAAAAAATACTTATAAAGCGTCTAAAGAAGATAAATGAGGATTTAAACCTATACTATTTCAAATGTGAATACGTAAACAAATATTACTTGAACTAATTATCTCCTCAAAATATATAGTTTATTATTTATAATTTATTTAAGAGTGATGATTAACTAACACTCACTATTCATATATTTTTTATAAGCAAAACACACATACACCTCACGCTATATTACTCCTAAATCTACTTCTAATTGTACCTCACCGGAGATTGAACCCCACACCTTCAACTCAATGAGTTTTTCCTTATGCCACTCTTAGCCTCACTATTCATATTTTAGTGATTTTGGAATCATGATATAAAAATATAAAATATAATTTTTTTATACAACTAGTTATGAGTTGTAAAATGTAAATAAAAATTATCAACAAAGATTAATACATACAAATGACAATAAAAAGGAAATTCATTTAAAAGTAAGTTTTTGATTGTCTGATGATTTTGAGTTAGAGAATGTGTTTGATATAACTAGTTTATAGCTTAATTAGTAGGGTTGAATTTATGTATTTTAGGGCCTTAGGCAAAATTTACGATGAAGACTTATTTATATATAACATATTACTTTATATTTTATGTCTTTATTTTTTTTAAAATATAAAATTATTTAAAAAGGTTTTATAATAAATCAAATCTCAATAAATAATGTGATTAATTCAATTATTTATCTTGTAAAATATATAATTAATCTTAAATATGATTTAATTAATTTATATTTTGTAAATATTTTTTAGAGTTATCAATGTTTTAATTTACAAATTATGCATTTAAAAAATAATGAAATATTTTTATATAATTTAATATTCTAATAAAATATTAATTTAACTTGTTTAACACTTCTTTTAATGAAGTATTATTGTGTAGATAAAAATTATTTAAACATAATATACTATATTATATTAATAAACTATTTTTCAATAATTGACACTCGATAATATTATTAAATAAATTTATTTTTTGGGTCTTATCAAATAAGGGGTTTTAGGCGGTTGCATTTTTTTTTTTTTGCCTAAAGCAAGAAGTTATTTAGGAGTTTATAGCTTATGACTTATGGATAAGTAGATGTGTTAGATAACAACTAGCTTATAACTTATAAAAACATCTTTATGAAAGCTAATTTATGAAAATATACTTGAATTAGCTTATAACTTATCAAAAGTAGCTTTTAATAATTTTTTTTAAATTATATTCTAATCATTTTTTAATAATGATAACTAATACTAATATTATATAAACATATTATAAGTATATCCTTTTAAGTTATTTGGCATAATTTTAATTTTTCATAAGCTAGTTTTATCAAATACCTTCACATACTCATAAACTATAAATTATAATTCACAATTTATAAGCTATAAACTATAAACTAATATAATCTATAACCTATAAGTCATTAGCTATAAGCTACTTTTATCGGCCAGAGCCTTAATTTAATCTAGAGATACCGTATTTATTATTGTTTGAATTCTCAACCCATACAATAGTGTCACTTATTCCTACTATTTTAATTTTTAGGGTAAATTACAATAATCCCTTGAGGTTTGGATAAATTGCACTCCACTCCAAACTTCACCAAAATTAGCATTCCACCCCAAACTTCACCAAATTAGCACTCCACCCAATTTGCTAACCTAGCTAATGTTTCTATCATTCCCATCTGTTACATCCATAAAGATGTCAATTTGTTAACTTTAAAAACTATTTTTAAGACTGATATAGCAAAGCAAAAACGATAGTTAACTGCTATACTATTAATGTTTCTGTCATGTCAGTTTGTCACATATGCAAAATCTGGACCTTTTATTAATATTAAAAATTATTTTTAATACTTATGTAATAGATTGACGGTCCAAAAATGTTAGTTAACTGACCAAAATGGGGTGAAGTGCTAATTTTGATGAAGTTTGGGATGAAATACAATTTTCCAAGACTTGAAGGGGAATTATTGCAATTTACCCTAATTTTTGTCTACATTTTATTTTGAAAAAATATAAATAGAAATTATGTGATTATATTTTTCCTTCTTTTATTTTTTTGATATTGATTATATTTTTCCTTTATTTAAAGGAATAGCGAGTATTTTAATTATTTTTGTAAGAGAGAGCGAGCGAGCGAGAGAGAGTGGGGTTATTACAACTTACAAGGCTATATTCGCGCCCCGCCCTCTTTATTTCTCCGCCTGAGACACCACCGCTTCTTTCGGTGTCTCCGTCAGCCATTTACTTTCTCATTCCTCTCCGATCTGCATTTCTCATTTCCTCCACTCTCTCAGATGCCGCTATTCTCCAATTCTTCTCCCTGCTGCACCTCTGCCGTCACCGCCGCCGCCGCCGCGGTCAGCTCATCGGAGACCAAGACTGCGTTTGTCTCTAATTCATGGAGGAATTCCAAGGTCACGTCTCCAATTCTGCGGATCTCTGAGGTGCATTTCTGCATTCTTAACTTTTTCTTATTTTATTCTCTGGTTATTTCGATAATTTCTATGCGTTGAAAATTTCGCAAATATCATACTCGCATTTGAGCTTCATTGCTTGGATTATTTCAAATGAGTTACTGCGAATTTGGTTTACATGATCTTGGCAAAGCGAGTTTCAGGTTGCCAATTTTGCCGTTCGAGCCTCATATTCAGTTACTTGTTTTATCAATCAGTATTCTGACTTCTGAGAATCTGAGCCGTTGATGCTATATAACTCAAAAGTTATCTTTGGATTATTTATTTTTTATTTGATGTAGAATGACAAATTCAATGTCAATCGGTTAGCTCGGAGCCGCACTAGCCAGGCTGTTAAGGACGGGACCATATCAATGGCATTAGTTGGCAACACTTTAGGACAAAAAGGAGATGTGGTCAGCTCCTCAAGCATTTTGGTAATCTGCATGCTCATTGTGTGCATTTTATGGTCATTTTAATTGATATGGTACTGTGTTTACACTTGGCACTAAAACAGGGAATAGAAGTTTACTATGATTTCTTACTTAGTCAATTGCATTACTTGCATAGTAGAAAGCCAATAAGTGTATCTAATGCTTTTTTCCATGAAAAAATCATCTAATTTATCCTTGCTTATAACTGATTTTTTTTTTTTGGGTGTTTTGCAGGCATATGATTTGATTCAAGGGGCACTTGTAAGTATTATTTATTTCTTGTTTCGCAACTTCTTTCTACCAGGAATTTTTTTTTTCACTTTGAAGAGATTTGATCTTATTAATTACTCCCTCCGTTCCTATTTATAAGAGGTCTTTTAGAAGATTTAAATGTTTCTTTTTATAAGACGTTTTATAGTTTTTATGGAGCATTTATTACTTATTTTCTTATTAACCCTATTAAATGCATTGATTATTTGTACTCTTCAATTGTGATTGGTTAGCATAATGTTTAATGAGGGATAAAATTGGTATGTTATATAATTTTTTAGAAAACCAATAAAATTAACTAAATTTAGCTACTTTTATTGATACGCGTAATATTAGTTAAAAACGTCTTATAATAAAGAATGGAGGGAGTATTACTTTTTAGAGTTCATACTGTGTTCCATTCAATCCATTAGGGCATAGCTGTGTGTGCGAAAGTGGTGTGTTCATTTTAAATTCATATCTTGTTTAGTTGTTCTTTGCTGGCGATGCCACCAGAAGATTGGCCCTCATAGGCCTTTATGACACTTATGCCACATTGCTTTAAGCTAAACAGGGATTTGTGTTGTTGAAGATGGGATGATTTATGGCAGAATGCCAGACATAAATCATTTAAGTTTCCTTGTGCGAAAAAGGAACGACGTGTTTTCACAAGAAAACAGATTTTTGAAGAACCTAAGGACCTGTTTGGTTTGCATTTCTATTTCCAGTTTTCATTTTGTTTCTTGTTTTCTGAAATTTATTAAGGAAAATCTGGAAATGCTTGTAAACAAGAAAATCCTGTTCCAGTTATTTACATACAAATTTCATGAAAATAGGAAATAAAATGAAAACAGGAAATGGAAATGCAAACCAAACTTGCTCTAAAATTTCTGTCTTTTGAAAGAAGAACCAACATTATATGATATCTTGAACTGGTCCTCACGGAAGGATGGTTAACTTTTATTGGATGTTCCCTAAATTTGAAATGTTATTATCAAACCATTGCCTCCAATGGTTTAATAATATTAAATACCGATATATGCAATAAAAAGTTGTGAGTAATACACACTTATCAACATTCAACATGTTCAAAATGCTTTTTAACAAAAATAGATTCAAAACTGTATGATAGTATTGAAATAGAAGCTTTGAAGCTTATGCATGTTCATGCCTAAAAGGTCACTGAATCTCATTAATATGCTTTTTTTTTTTTTTTTCAATGCTACAATGATTAGCAAATTATTTGCTGAACACTAGTGCACTAATAATTTGGTATACAGGTGAGGTGGAGTTCTGTTATGGACAGGTCTTTACCTGATCCACCAACAGCTGTTTTTCTGCACGGAATCCTAGGTTGCAGGAAAAACTGGGGTGCGTGCTACTGTTAACATATTATTAGCGAGCCATTTTTGATGCAAAATTGATGCTTGGCCTCAAATTGTTTTTATATAATGTGCACGAATAATATAGCAACAATGTATTCCACTCAATCAAACTACTCTTCTCTTCTACATGCTCTTGAAACTCATCAAGACTTTAAGAGTAGCTAAAATCTTGGCTGGAAATCTGATTATTTACAGTTACTCTGTGAATGAGCTGTTAAAACTTACAAGCTGTGTTTTTTCATTCATGTGATAATGAAATAACACGTTGCCAATTATTTTTCTTTTGAGTTTCAATGATAAAGATGGGCCAGCATTTGCAGCCATATCGAAGTTTGATTCGGCAGTATAACAAAATGCTTATATAATCTCTATCATTTTGTTTCATGTATTTTTTCTCTTTTCGGCTAATGGGCTTAATTACACTTTAAGTTCATGCATTCGCACTTCTTAAGGGAAAAAATATCCATTTTGGTTCTTTTGCTTCTATTACTCCTATAACCTTTAATATATTTTTTAGTTTCATTATTGTTTTCCTTGCTGCTAACTAAATATCCAAAGTGATCATATATCCGTTTCTGCTGCTGGTGTAACCATTCATCAGAAAAATATCTTAGGGTTCACAATGCAGGAAAATGTTACATTGAAGGATGACATTGGTGGAATAGACAATATAAAATTTAAAAAAAAATTCCCAAATTCATAATAAGTTGAACGTTTTATGGGATTCCTTATGAGTTATAAGCAGGATTTGTTTCAAGGGATTTCTTTATTTTTGGACATTCAGCCTATTGGAGTGTTGGTTGGTCCTTGGCTAATTTTTTGATCTTTTGAGGTGCTAAGCTTTCCTGGTATAAAAAATAAATAATGTCAATTTAAATGAACTACCCTGCATTAATTTCAAAAGATTTATTCTTTAATTTCGAAATATGTATAATTTTTATCATGTTCATCAACAGCATCTTGTGTGATTTTGTTGAGGGAATAGTTTGTACTTTGTAGCAACAATGTTATTAAATGGCACAAAATCTTGAAATTTTTGTTTGCATTTATTTCTCCCTTTTTTGTTTTGGTTGTTACTTTCATGATTCCCTGCTGAAAAAATGATGTTACAGGAACCTTTGCTAGGAGATTGGTACAAGAGTTTCCTACATGGCAGGTATTTTGCTATATATTTTTGTGCTAATCTTTTATAGGTATTACATATGAATATTTTATACTTATACTAGGCATTATGAGCGAGAGTTTAATTTTGATCTTCTTAGAGTGTAGAAATATTTACACTATCAGTGAACCGTGTATTGCCATGAAGTTTAGACTTCAGATACTGTTATTTAAAGTGAAAATCTTAGTTAACTACAGTGATGGAACTTGCAAGATTTTCTTGTTTATTGATTGGGCTATAAGTTCATATCAAATTATTAGACTGTATTATTAGGTAATAGTTTGTAGCTCAGTATCCTAAATTCTGGTTGTAGGGATTGCAATCACAGAACATTTACATCAATCTGAATCCTGTTTATTTCTATTTTCTTTTTCTTTTTTGTTGTTGCATCTACAGTTTCTTTTAGTAGACCTTCGATGTCATGGTGATTCAGCATCAATCAAGAAGAGAGGTCCCCATACAGTTGCATCTGCTGCTATGGATGTCTTGAAACTGGTGCACTTTCTTTGACATGTTTCATAGATTATATTTATGTGGTGAGCATGCTATTGAATGGGCCAGGATCTGACTGGCACTGTGGCACACTGCCCACTTGTAATGAGATTTAAACTTGATTTCTACAAGATGGAATACCCAATCCTAAACCCTCTGGGTGTCCTCTTGGAGTCTCTCATCCCATCCTGGCCCTTTTGTCTGCATGATTTATGATCTCTGTCAGTGTTTCTAGTTTGGGTGAATTCCTCAATTTAGTTATTGGCTTTGCCACACTGTTACCTTGTTTTTTAGTGGCCATATATTTCCTTCTTTGACATTGAAATGTTAATTGGTACCAGTTTTGGGAATTAAAATCGTTTGAGATTCTTTTTGAAACCAAAATATATACTTTTTTGTGTTTAATGATTATTTACTATTGATACAAACCTTGGAATGCTTTATCAAACTTGCTTCTTGGACTTGTATTTTTTTTTTCAGAAAAATGATTAGATATATATTGTTAGATGTACTTGTAAATTTTTTTCCTTCCCTTTGATGATATGCTCTCTGTTCTTATTCATAGGTTCGGGAGCTAAGAATTACACCCCGTGTATTAGTTGGTCATAGTTTTGGGGGAAAAGGTTAGTTATTGAACATGTTGACTTAAATTTTATGTTCTTTTATTTATTTATTTATTTATTTGTAGCTTCCTTTAAGTCATTTTTAATTAGGTTGTTTGGTTTTTTAGTTGTTTTGAGCATGGTGGACCAAGCTGCAAAACCTCTTGCTCGGCCAGTGAGGGTAAGCCTGAAATTTTTTTTTTTTGGGGGGCGGTGGGGGGTGTTTTGAATCCTATGCTTTCTGCTAACTAGGCTTTTAGGGTGATGATATGCATACTCCAAAGTATTTTAAATTCTTATACAAAATCAATTCTCATAGAATTCTTCATCCAAATGCAAGGTTATGGATATTTTTCTGGCCCTAAATATCTGCTGTTAAGATTGTTTTCTTTGAATTATTTCTCATGGTTGTGTATTATATTTTAGACATTAAGGAGTTATTAGAAAATAATATTGGTTCATATGCAGGATTTATTTTCAGATTGAATCCTTGAAAGGCCACGAAATTGATGAATGCATACATACATACATACATAGTTACATACACATACAATTACAAACACACACAGTATGGAAACGTTGACTGATCTTACAATTATAAAGGGCTTAAAAAAATGAACCACACACAACTAAGGGCCTGTTTGTTTTAAATTTAGCTTTGGTTAAAATCACTTTTGACCAAAGTTAAAATTATTGACTTTCATTGGATCACCTCGGTTTTTGTGCATCAATCATCTCAATCATTGATTTTTGTCTCGGTTTGTGTGTTTTTCATTTCTCATTCTACTAAAATCTAAATCAAACGAGCCCTAAACCCATAAAGGACTTGGCATGGATGAAAAATTGTAGTTGATAAGGACTATCTATCACTAATATTTTCAGTATTCTTGTTTGTTTGTATTTATGTGAGTGCCTCTAAGTTGTTCCGTACTTTCTTCAATGCCTATTTGAAGGCTTGGGTTCTGGATGCAACCCCTGGAAAAGTTCGAGCAGGTGGAGATGGAGAGGATCACCCGGCAGAACTCATATCCTTTCTAAGTACACTGCCAAATGAGGTACATCCTCAGATGATGATTCTGTTATTTCCTCATTTGATGCATCTTTCTTTTTGATAAAAATTTGATGTGTCTTTTTGAGAAAATTAACTAAATGATGTTAATTTGATTTATTGTGTTGCTCTTGGTTTGGTTCCGCAAGGTCTGGTTCCTAAGTTTAACTTAAGTTCCTGTTGTGATGATTATCAGCAGTTTTCTATTTTGTTAGTAGCTTTAAATTTTGAGTTTTAGTTAATATTGAGGTATGTAAGAGTTATGCGAAATATTTATTTTCAACAAGAAACTGGGAAAAGTAGTGTGTAACATTTGCAATTGGGGGCCCAAATAGATAGCCCATGATATGATATTAGAAATGGATTAGGCCTAGCTCAACCCTAAAAGTTAGCTTGGGGGAGGGGGGGGGGGGATTGGCTAAGCCTTATAAAGGCCACTTTGGCCATATTCTTGGTCGACATGGGATCTCAACACCTACAATGCTAATTCGCATTTTTTTAAATATTTTTACATTATCTTGGTGCTCTTTGGCATACATATCAGTAACGTAACAACTTTATCTTCCTCTACCTGTTTGCTTCTTTTGTGTTGGTAAATCGACAGACACTTTTAATTTTTTTGGTTCTATAATCTATATTATGAGTACATTTTTTATTGTTCTATGATCCTTTCCTTAAGGAAGGTCTCTTCAAAGCGGGATGTTGTCAAAGCTCTTATTCAACATGGGTTTTCCAATGATGTGGCACAGGTACTGAAGTATGGCATACTTTTATATTGATAACTGTAGAATTTGTTCATGTATTCTTGCTTATTTATGCAGTGTTAAAATTCTGTATTAATTGATAGTTGATATGATATAAGATTATTGATTTCCTTGGTTCGATAATAATATAGATAAGGCCATGATTGCTGAAGCTAATCGTGAACAAAGTATTTGACTAAACCATCCCATTTTTTCCTTCCCCTTAATGACTGTCCACCTTTAGTTGACATTTTAACTCTCCTATTGGGGTGTTTTATGCTAGAATGCTACTACCACAAAAATTATAAAATGCATAATTCATGGTAAATATAAACTTCTAAATCTTATCAAAGTTAACTTGGTAGTTGGTAGACGTGAATGAGTGCTAAATATACTTGCTAACCGGTCATTGTAGTTGACAAAGTCAATCATAACTTCCCCAAAAAACAAAAAACTACCTTTTACAAAATGATAGTCTACCTCTAAATTTGGTCCTCTCATGAAAAACTGGGCTAGAGGCAATATGTCAAACAGCTTGGTTGTCACAAATTGATTTCTTTTTCTCGAGTATTGACACCCCTGTTGAAGCTGGTAGAATGATTGCTTTAGCATTCTAAATTCTCACTAGTTACACCTTCTATAGTGTGTTACAGGCCTCAATTTTTTCCTAAGAAAATGTTCTACTTCGAAATTTTAATTTCAGAATTTGCCCAGTTAAAATTTCTTTTGTAATTCAATGCTATCTACATCTTGGCGTATTCCTGTTGGATTTTATAATTTACAAAAATCTAGAAACCCAGATATGATAACACAGACATAAGAATATGATTTTCTTTTTAAAAATATAGTACATGATTATGAGATATCATGTAAATTGTAATTAACAAAAACACAATCACAAATCTTAGATCATCCCTGTAGATATGTTTTGTGTTAGAGGATTATGTCAAACTGTAGAACTACTAGGTTAAGATAAACATATCTGTATTAAATGTTCATAGATGAACTCCTGGGGTTTACTTCTCTTGGCAAGTTCAGTTTTTTTGTCTATCTGAATTTATCTGAATTGTCATACATATATGATTGTTTTATCTGATGGCTGATTAAATAATTAAAATATTTTTTGAAATCTTTATTAAAAATGAGTAATTCATGTTGAAGTCAATGAAGATAAAAGAAATAGACGTGTTCATTTGACTTGGATTTAATATCCCTCTATTATTCTTTTAAAAATTTATTTCTTGTTTTCCATGCAGTGGGTTGTGACTAACCTGCGACCAACCACTTCTGGTTCAAGATCGTCAAGCTTCTCATGGGCATTTGATCTAAGGGGGATTGCAGACATGTATCAGTCCTACGAAGAAACCAATTTGTGGTACATACTGTGATCTATAATAAAAATGCTAGCTGTAATATACTATTTTTTATTGGCCTTACTTCTCTGGTTATACATGAGGTCCTGCCTTGAGGATGAATTAGAATGATAGTGAAAGCTCCTGTATGATAGTTAATTTGATATTTAGTTCACATTGCTGAGGAATTAGTTTCAGGGTTAGTGTATTTACTGGTGGGATTAATGACATTCAGTCACGTTAAATTTTGAAATCCTACCATACTAGAAGATTGTGTGCGGAGCCAATAACATTTATGCTTTTGTTCATAGGAAAATTGTTGAAGATGTACCTCGTGGTGTGCACATGAACTTTTTGAAAGCAGAAAGAAGCTTACACAGATGGGCTCTTGAAGACCTTCAGCGGATCCATGCTGCAGAGGAGCTTGCTGCTGAGGAAGGAGGTGGAGTTGAAATGCATGTCCTTGAAGATGCTGGCCATTGGGTATGCTATATTATTTGGATGTTTTTAGAATAAGGTCTCTTTCACTTGTGTTCACCTTATACGGTTGGTCTATGTTTCTTATCTTCAAACATACTTCCAAATAATGGAACTTGCATTGTATTACGATTAAAAGGTGAGATGTTGTTACTTCTTAGTAATTTGACACACTTGCCCCAGTTGATCCTTCAGGTTTCTTGTTCCTATCCTGATTCATTGAATCCTGACTTCTATGCATTTCACAATTCACATATACATAATCATGTCTATGTGAGACAAATGTCCTTGCTTTGGGGCAAGATGAATATAAACTTAAGAAAACAAGGATGCTCTTAGCTGTCATATATTTCCTAGCAAACTGGAATCGCAAACTATAAACTGAAACAGTATAATTTAATATTCATTATTCATCAATCATCGCTCTTTTTTTTTTGTCACATCAGATCAGGAATTCCAAAATATAAACTGACTTGTACATGCTTGTGGTGATTTAAGCTGTGGTTAGATTCTTTGTCTTGCAATCTGTTGTGTCTAGTTTCCATGATGCAGATGGACATAAACATAAAAGTTATTTGAAAGAGGATTTAATTTTGTCTATCTTACAGGTACATGCTGATAACCCAGATGGGCTCTTCAGGATACTAGCATCCTCTTTCCAGGGAAGTAAGACCTGAGGTTGCAAATGTATATGCTTCTTATGTTACTTCTATTTTATTTGGGGTGCGATCGACCGCCTTCACAATTTGGTATCATTTTTTCCCCTCATTTTCTCCAGTTACCCCCTCTGTATATGCTTCTATTTTTGGTGCTCTCTTCTTGTAGATCTCTCTATTCTTTTCTTCTTTTTTCTTTCCGTTTTTTTATTCATAATTCATTATGTCAGGTATTGTATTAATTAAGAGTACGATTCAATTTGTTTTGGAGAATCAATTAGCTGCTTTCACTGGTTTCCTTGTAAAGCTCTTGAAAGAATAAATATTTCAGGAAATTTAAACCTTAACCAGAGATAGTTGAAGTTTCGTGTCATGACCTTAGTTTGGGAGCAGTATTGATGTCTAGGAATACATGAGAACAATTTGGAGTGTATGCTTATAATTTTTCTAAATATAATGTCAAGTATCTTAACTTCTCCCGGACCTAATATATTTGGTTGTTAGATACCTGAAGAATGTGTTTTAACTGTTCTATTATCATGTCTCGTGTTTCAACTATCAACAAATATCTGATGTGGTATTGAACTCCAATTGTGTAATACCCCAATATCTCTGCCTCGTGGACATTCTATGTCCATTCACCCACCCTGCGACTTATGTGCGATTATGCTGTCTGTAAAGTTTGGTACACTCATCAAATGACATTGAATTGACTATGTGCCATTATTGAATTCCAATTTACTACTCCCTCCGTTCCATACTATACTGTAAGAACTTTTTGAGATATTACTAATGGTCCTTTAAGAGAGTATTCATTATTATTTTTAATTATTCATTATAATTATTGAGTTTTTTAAAATGATAGTGAGGAAGTACAATTAATGCAAAAAAAAAAAAATAGGGATAACTTTGAAAAATTGTATTATTAATTATTATTTTTATTTTTTTTTTAATAAGCGCAGTTGTCATTCATTTTAGGACCTTATATTAGTTTCTTACACAAAGGGCTTGAGGGAATAGTTAGTTCTTATTTACCCAATAGTTGAAGAGTGATATATTGTGGAATGGTACTTTTGGCACCAAGGCCCATGCTAGGCGCACCATGGCAAATTATTTTTTATTGTGGTACTCAGATTGGATTCCAATTTCAAACCCTTTACTTTTTATTTTTGTTAACTGCCGACCCTTCCATTAACCTATTTGGTCGATCTTTTTGTAACGAGTTTGGAATATTCTATATACTTTTATTATTAGTATATTTGTTTTTCTTATAAAAAATAGAATTGGAAGAAGTAATTTACTAAACCGTGCATTTTAGATAATATACAATAAAATAAATTGATGATGGAAAACATATATACATGGTAGTTATCTCACTTTTTATTCATGAGAACAAAGAACAACTTATCAATCTCTTTTTTCGTTATAAGAAAGGCAAAAAAAAAAATGCAATATTTTTTTTATAGGAAGGTAGTACAATTGATATTGAATCTCGTATCTATATACACATGTCTTCATACGTTCACCAATTGAGCTACATGACTAAAAAAAATGCAATATTTGTTTTAAAAATATAATATATTTTTTATATAACTATATTTTTAATTATTTAGACAACTTTTTTAGCATTGAAAATTAAAACTAATTATAATTGATTTAAATGAATTAAATTGAAAAAAAGATAGATTTAGGTAAATAGAGAGAGCGTTTTGATCTTTAGATACTATTTAGAATATTATATAATATTAAAATAGTTAAACATAGTGAAAAAATACATAGGATGTTGGTTATCTTTCAGAATGAAGATATGTTATAGTTGCCGGATAACTCAAACTTATATAATCTAATCCTCTTGTTATTATTGGATTCCTGAATGTTATGGTATTTCTCGTCAAATTTTTGGTATAACTACGGGTTTTCCCATCTTTAGAATGAGATTAATTTCGTTCACGTTGCGTGGCTGGCGCTGGCTCCCGAGTATATTTCACGTCAATTTGAATTTAGATAATAGTTTTTTAAAAATATAAAATATAGAAAAAACAATGTCAATTTAGAGGTGCATATATAATCTAGAACAAAGAGTATCTATTTATACATGCAATCATGTATTAAATTAAATAGTAGTAAGTAAATTATCATTTTTTCTGATAAAGAGTAATTGAAATTCTAAATTTGTAATAGTTTTAATTTATATTATAAATATATTATAAATTATAAAGTTGAACATGAACTTAATTAATAAATAATATAAAAATGAATATATATGTAATAAATAATGTAATGATTAATACTGTACTCAAATTTATTAAAATATTAAATATTAAGTAATAATAGTATAAAATTAGTTCGCTTGAGTATAAAATATTTTTTTAATCATTTACTAATTTTATCAATTTTTTAAAAATATTTATAATAAAATTTTAAATTATAATTTAAGAAGTTTAATTATGTAAATTATCATTAATTTAATTGATAATATATATTAACAAATGTAATTAATTTTATTTAAAAAAAATTGTATGTAAATTTCATTTATGATATTTTAACCATTATTTTATGTTTAATTTTCTTTGAGTTAAATTTATAGTTAAATTAAATTCAAAAAAGTGATTAATTGTGATGAGAGAAAAAATAGCAGATGTGTCAATTTCTTAACTTTAGCTTATCTTTTAGTAATATATTATACAAATAGATATAAATAGATTATATAGATTTGGCTTGAAAATGAAAAGTACAATCTTCAAAAAAAAAAGAACTGCATTCCACCTCACTCACATAGAACAATGGTTATTATAGTTAGTACATGTTTGAAAAAATGTTAAATCGGAGGAAAATTAATTTTAAAGAATTAAAATTGATTTTGGTTAAAAAACTAATTGTTTATGTGTTGAGAAAATGTTAAAATTAATTTTGGGTTATTAAAATTAATTTTTAATAAAATGAGATAAGACTTATTTTTAAGTTGAGTTGAAATTTTACATTATATTTTTATTTTTAACTTTCTTTTAAAAAAAATTCTCAAACATAAATTACCTTTCTTTAAAAAAAAATCAATACTGTAACATTATCTCAAAAATAATGAAACAAACACATCCTTACTAATTCAAAAAAGAAGAAAAACACATCGTTCAGATTTCAGACACTCATCTTAGATTCTTGGTCCAGATTCTTCTCCTTCTTTCCTTGTTACTCTCTTTTTCTGCTCATCTCCTTCACTCGACCTCTGTTTCCTTTTTCTTTCTTTCTCCGTTTCTCTCTTTTCCTGTTCATCTCCTTCGCACAACAGAATCTCACAACCTCTCGTTCCTCTCTCATTCTTTTTTCCGTTCATCTCCTTCAGATCTGTGTTGCGGCCTGTTGTGGTAAGAACGGCACTGCGTTGTGGCTGATGCGGCCTTTCGTTGCGGTTTTGGGTGTGAGTTTGAAATCACACCGCAATTGCGGCGAGATGCCGTTGTGGACACTGCCGCAACCGCAATATTGCGACCACAATTGCGGATGCGGTCCAATTTGAGTCTATTTAGATATCCTAAATCTTAATTTTTACTTAATTCAGTACTCTTTTGGAATTCCTGCTTAATGCTTACTTCTTACATTTCCTTTTTATCTTTCCCAAAGCTTGCAGTTTTTTCTCACCATTTCTATTATTTCTAGTTTAAACATTTCCACGTTCGTAGTGGTTAAGTTACTTCACTTGTTTTACATATTTAGCCCATGACTTGGATTGGAAAATTTTTAGTTGAGGATACAGGCTGGAGCAATCTGATAAGACCTGCAAGGAATGAATGCTAAAACTTAAAAATAATGATTCTATAGAAATAAATTATGTCATACGAAAATTTTATTTTTCTATATTTTTCAGGGTGAATCAAGTTTGTGCACAAGATTTAATGTCCTACAGAAGCAACAATATTGTGGCTAGGATTTTCCATCGTCAAATTTTTACTCCTGCTCCTGGCACTAGTGTAATTTCTTCTTACTAGCAGTTTCTATTTAATATTGTTTCTTCTGGGAATTTTCCCTAGTGTTGTTTACTTTAGCCTCTTTCTATTACTGTCTTGTTTGGTGAAATAATTTACTTTTTAAAAGCTGAGGTGTGGAGTAATTGATGCAAACATAGAAATAAGAATGTCTACAAGATTTATGCTTAGCTGCATAAGTTTGCTAATCTTCAGAACAGGAATGATTCTTTTTAGTATTTTGGGAAGGATAGGGTTTAAATTAAGTTTGATAATGATTGTATAGTTGTAGGGAATGTGAATATCCATGGTGATACTAGTTATTTTCTGGACATGAGTTGAGGAAGATAAATAAAGTTAATTGGAATTATGCTATTTGCTTTATTGAATTTTTTATATGCAGAGAGGTGGATGGTTTGTTTCATGGTAGTTGAATTGAACAGTCTCAAGCATAACCTAATGTTTTTAGTGTTGAAACTTGAAATGCAGAAGTAAATATAGCACAGCATTTTGGAAACTCTGCTTTCACTTTATAGATGAATAGATGAACTAGCTTGGTGGAAAATATATGAAGTTGTTGTCTTGTTCCTTTGTTGAAGGAACCTGAATTGAATTTAATTTTTGCAGGTGTAATTTAATTCTTTCAGGTTCATCATGCTCGGCGATTCTATGAAAATTTGGTACCGAGTTACACACTGTATGAGGTTGAGTGCCCAGACCATTCATTTCGTAAATTCACTGATGATGGTCAATACCTTATAAGTTTCAGCAGGAATCATCAGGAATTGGTTGTTTATAGGCCTAGATGGCTTTCCTTTTCATGTAAAGATGAAGATTGTGATGAACATGATTTGCCATCAAAAGCAAAGAGATTTGACAGTTTTTTCACCCAATTATATTGTGTACCACTTGCTTCTTGCAATGAGCTTATATGTAAAGATTTCTTTCTTTACGTGGAGAGTAATCAATTTGGACTATTTGCTACTTCTACTGCCCAAATTCACGACGCACCTGCTGTTGGAGGAGCTGTCCATGGTGTTCCTTCAATTGAGAAGATAACTTTTCATCTCTTGAGGTGCTTACTCATCTTTATATTTCATTTTTTTTTTTTGTCAGATCTTTAAAATCACAAGGCAAATGATATTCTGATTATTTTGTATTTATGTCCTCCCGTGCTGGCCTGGTTTCTCACGTATTATATTAGACTCGAAGATGGAGAAATCCTGGATAAGAAGGTCTTCTGCAATGACTTTGTTAATTTAACCCATAATACGGGTGTCTTCTTGTATGATGACCTATTGGCAATTGTATCACTTCGCTATCAAACGATACACATTCTTCAAATTAGGGACTCAGGTAACCTAGTTGACGTACGAGCTATTGGGGAATTCTGTCGTGAAGATGATGAACTTTTTCTCAATTCAAATGCTCAGGTTAGCAGGCTTTTGGTGTTGAATTTACAGTAATGTGATTAGCGGAGCATGCTATTCGTATTTGATGAACTGTTGTAGGTTTGTAGCTTTTCACAGAAAATTGACATTTATTTTTCTTATTAAACTTTAAACATTCTCTTGAGATCCCTGACTCAGCTCTCTTGGTGGTGCTGTGGGACATGAAAAGAGAGTGCATGAGACAAACCTTTGCATAGCACTCCATTCCTTGCCCTTTTCTGTCCCACCTTCTTTTCCCCATGGGACTTCCTGTTGCCTTTCCCCAGGGCTCACCTCAAAGGTGGGTCCTACCTTGATTAAAAACAAGGAATAAAGAATGCTTTTACAGCTCCTTTTTATAATTTCAATTGCATTTAGTTGACACCGTCAAATGTTTTTCAAATTAGTTGCTGATGTTCAAAATTAATAATTTCATGGTTTTCTTTGACCTCAATATTAATATCTATATATAAATTTATACTTTGTCAATGAAATTTTTGTCTGCAGTAAATTTTATAATACATTATCATATGCACAATTCTGATGGTTTTGTGGCAAATTAAAAGCACTACAAATTAAATGAGATGATAATTTACTGACAGGGCTTGCCTGACAAAAATAAACAGCATCAGTTGCCTGGGAACCTCATCGAAAATCATATGCATCAAGGCCAGCCTAATCTGGGGAATTCTTTTCTAAGTGGTATAAAGCAGCGATTGCTTTCGTTTATATTCCAGGGACTATGGAATGAAGAAAGAGATGATACCTTGGTTGGTCGTCTAAATTCACTTCTTATTGCACGATCTTCTCTTTCGATGTTTTATTTGGCTCTTAATCTATGTTTAGTGTGTTTCAAGTAGTCTAAATATATCTTGCAAGGCATATAGCCTATTCTGAAGTCTCAGTTTCTTTTTCTTTTCTTTTCTCTTTGATGCTGAAGACTTTCCATTTATTCTTTACAGCAAATTGTTTTATGTTCTTCATATATCTCATACTTCTCTGTCTTCACCGGCATGCATGCGTGGTAATGCAGGGGATTTTTATTCAAACCTGGCCAATGTTATTTATGCACAAACACTAATTTAAGAAAGGGAATTTACAATGAAGGCATTCTTGGTAAAAATATTAGAAATGATTAACCGCCCAACTGGTTAGCTTTATTTGAAGAGTGGTTACTGAATGATTGCTTGTTGTCTTAATCAACCACTTGTACACTTAGTTATACTTATTCCTAAAGCAAGAAATATTTTTACCAAAGAATCCTTGTTTGTAGGTTGCATTCCCACATAGCATATCACTACTAGGAATTTGTTAAGAATGAATATGTATATGGAAAATGAAAAATTCCTTATAATCTGAAGTGTCAGGCCCATTGTCTGCAGTAATGCTTTTTTTAAAAGATTAATAATATGTTGCTTGGTAAGTTGGCATGAGTGTGTGACCAGTATTATATCTTGGTACCTTGTCAAATGCTTACTCGCCATTCGTCCTAATCACTATTCTGAAATTTTTCCGACCTTACCTAATGTGATAAGGCTTGTTGTTTGTTGTTGTTATACTAGTTTGAAGTTTTTGCTGCCTTAAATTTGTGTTTCTAATTGTGATTGTATGAAATTTTTGGCTGTTTAAATCTCTATGACTTGAGCTCTGTTAATTTCCAATTCTAATTTTTTCATATGTATAAATTCTTTGTTTTAATTATTTTGTTTTTGTTTCCCCATCTAACAGAGGGTCCAAAGACTTAGGAAGAAATTTTACTTCCACTTTCAGGATTATGTTGATTTGATTATGTGGAAGGTAGGGTCTTCAAGAGATTTAGTGCATCCAAAATGACTCTTTTTATTTTTTTTTATTTTTTATTTAATCACAGTTCTATTATCAGTTTGTTATCTGATGACATAAACCTTCTAAAAAGGAATGTTACGAGTTGCATCTATTTTACTTATGTGCAGGTGCAATTCTTGGACAGACACCACTTGCTAATCAAGTTTGGTAGTGTAGATGGAGGGGTGAGTTCTCTGTATATCTTTTTATTAGTTTTTGTTTCAATAATACTGTTCATTGTCCCTAAGTAAGTGTAAATTACAAGAACACAAGGAGAGGGCAAAAGACCGATTTCAAAATGAAAGTGTTATAACATTTTGCTTTGCCATAGCTGGTGTATCTTGCCATTTCTTATAAGTATAGCCCTTGCCTCCCTGTAGGAGGTTCCTCACTACAAGGAGACTGGGTTTAGAGGATGGCCATTCTATCTTATCGAAAACAATTAGTGTCAAGGATTTATTCTTCCAAAATCTGAAGCTGATAGCTAAAATATTATCTTTTCACAAGCCCCTCAGAGCACAGTTTAACCCACTTATGCTGAAATTTAACTTAGTAATCAGAATATCAGAATGGGGCAACAAGGATTGAACTCTTGATGACTAGGTCATAGAGATTTCACAGTTATTCCATTTTAATTTTAGGGACTAACTCTTAAAAGGCTTACAGCCGTTAAGTGGAGGCCCAAGAATATTTTTATCTCTTACATTTTGATCCACTTAGTAAAAATAGGGTGGGGGTGGGGCTTATGTTTAGGTAGAATCATATCTTCTATTTGAAGTAATATGACAAATATGTTGATCTTTGATGTTTTAAAGCCTCAGGTGTCACGAAATGCTGATAACCACCCTGCTTTCGTCGCTGTATATAACATGGATACAACTGAAATTGTATCTTTTTATCAGGTAAGTTTGTTTTTCTTCCTGTTTTATTTTCTTGGGCTTTCAGTCTGACTCATCTTTACTTCCAATCAGAATTCAGCAGAGGAGCTGTATCTGTTGTTTGAGCAGTTCTGTGACCACTTCCATGCAACATCAAGGAATTCAATGCATATGAATTTCATATCATCGCATTCAAATAATATTTATGCATTCGAACAGCTACAGATTATAAAAGATAAGGCAAGCAACTCCGCTCAGGTGAAGTTTTGTTGCTTGTTGTAACCTTTGTAGCCGTTCCCTCCCTCCCTAACCAGATTTAAGTAAAAGCAAATTGAGGAAATGTATTGTACATGTCTTGCTAATGTGTTCAGTATATGAATTTTGTTTGTTGTTTTGCAGTTTGTGAAGAAGATGCTTGCCTCTTTGCCTTTCAGCTGTCAGTCGCAGAGTCCTTCTCCTTACTTTGACCAATCACTTTTCCGGTTTGATGATAAGGTTTACTTCAGATGCTTGTTTGCTTGTTTAGCATTCCTTACTTTGTACGGTTTCCTTACTATGCAATGGATGAAAGTTCTCGGTCATTTATTTACTTCTCTTCCTATCTTTGCAGCTGATTTCTGCAACTGATCGGCATAGGCAATCAACCGACCATCCAATCAAGTTCATCTTAAGGAGGTATCCATATTCTCTCAAGTTTAAGATCAAACCAGGTACGTTTTTGTTTTCTTGTTCAAGCTTTTTGCCTTCAAATCATCAAAATGTAAAATGAGGGGATGGGGGTTTGACAGGCTTTTCTAATATAAAATGATAACTGTTGGGGAGGAAAATGATTGAACAAGGTTTATTTTTTTATTTTTTGGTAAATAATCTATGGATGAGGAAGTTTGCAGCCGTGGAGGTTAGAGCATCATCAGTAAACTTCCTCTAGGGGGTAGGGGATGCTTGTCACATGAATCGAGTCAGGGACCCACTTCATGGAGTATCCTTATACATACTCTCAAATCATGCGGACTTAACACATTTTCACTACTAAATCCCTTTAATTCTTTTGTGGGGTGTTCTCTTCACCTTACATGAGCTAGATCCTAGATGAGCATTTTCACATAAATTTCTGATTAATTTGAGAAAACCCTTTTTGTTTTCATTTATCATAAACAAAAATAATTATAAAACTATGCACTTAGCAGACTCTATATCCTGTCATTTTGTTTAGGTCCTGAAGGTGGTAGTATGGATGGTCGTGCAAAAAAGATATCTTCGTTTCTGTTTCATCCAATTTTGCCCCTTGCTCTCTCTGTTCAACAGACTCTGTTCTTGCAGCCTTCAGTTGTAAATATCCACTTTCGAAGATGATCGTCGATTTGATTTGATTTGTTCTCACCATAAACCTTCTTCACCTTCACACTTAATCAAAGAGCATGTATATTCATACGGTACTTCCCAGATTGTTTGTCAATTAGATTCTAATGATTGCAGTGACAACTTTTGTTCGTTTTATATTTTGCTCTAATTTGCTTATTCTGAAATTAGTTTTTACCGAAAGAGTTATCATTTAAAAATTATCACAAGCCAAATTATTTAATTTAATTATTTAATAAAAAATATTAAGTTGTTCCAATGCATAAATATTATTTGAATGAGATGATATGAAATTCATATGCATTGAATTCCTTGATGTTGCATGGAAGTGGTCACAGAACTGCTCAAAATTACATTAATTTTGAGTTGCAAAAAGTATGAAACTGTATTGATATCTAAATAACACACAATAAATGAAAGTGGATTTTTTATTTTTTGTGATCTGGATTGAAAGTCAGATTGATGTATGTAATTTTAGAATGTTGTAGGCAAATAAGCGATAGGTTGCCTACAACATTCTTATTCTAACATTCATAGTTGAACTAAAAAAATTCTAAAGTTTATATGAAAGTGTTCAGGATGACTTATAATGTTGGAGCTAGTTGGCCACTCTGAACTGTAGAGGGAAAACTGATAAACTAACATTTGTCCCTGAAACTGAATAATTCATGATTTAACATGAATATTTGTAGTTTAAAACTTCATTACTGCAAAACATTACATGGTATATGACTATATGCTACTCCTAGGTGAATATATTACTCCATAAGCTTCCACCTACAGGACTATATAGTATCAGAGTCTATAAATCTTTAAATTAAGCCCACATACAGATTTTCAATCCTATAAAGTTCACGCTCTAGATTTCTAGCCCTGGACTTAGTCCTATAAGTTCATGCTCCAGATTTCTAACACTGGAGGACCTAAGAGAGCGTGTTGAAATCTCACGTCGACTAGGAATACCACTGCAATATATTTCTCCACTAGGGTTTCAACTCCTATTGGCTACTACTACTAAAGAGGTCTTGACTCCAAAATTCCCCTTCAAAAATTCCACCATTATTGGAATTGAACTTTTTTTTTTTCTTCTTTTTTTTTTTTTGTCATGAATTCAAGTGACTACCACAGCAGGAAAAGCTCCTGAAATTGTCAAGTGAGATTTATCAGAAGTGCATGTTTGATTGAAGCCTGACCACTTCATCTGCATGAAACCACTCTTCCTCCATGGACCCATATGCATTTTCTTCTCTTTCATTGATTTCTTTGCTGTTTCACACATTACTCTGATAATGGCTGTTAAGTAATCTGGCTTCCCAATGTAAAATTCAGGCAAACATGACACAAGTTTCTGATATTCTTCACCTGCTTTTGCAATCTGAAACTGATCCCTGAATTCTAATTCTATCAGAACTGGAATCTGCTTCTTCCTTGTTGATGTGCTTGCCATCACTTCAATATACTCATGTGACCCTAAAATACAAAATCATCATGCACAACATTATCAAGTTGGACTTTAATATACAAAATGTTAAACTTTGATTGATACTTAAATAACAAATAATGATGATGAATAAAAAATTGATAAATGTATGTATGCACCTCCTGGGAATTTTCTTGTGGGTCCCCATTTTGATACGCAAAGGTTGGTGGTGAATCCTCTGTCACGAAGCAGAGAAACCACTTGTCTTCTCAAACAAGAGGTGCAATTGGAAGAAAGAGAATTAGGGTTCTTGAAGCAGCTGCAATATTCTGAAGCTTTAACCACTTTCATGATTCCACCAACCTCTCGTCTCAATTTTGATCCTGTTAACTGGTATCGCTCCAAAATTTCCTATCAAATGAAATAAAAACTTAATATTTTTCATGATTTTGAAACTTCATCTTCTTAGAAAACATATCCCAGATTAATTATTATCAGTAAATGTATGTTTGATTTTAGAAAAAATATTTTTGTACTCACTTTATCCTCATGGTTACATACGTAGAAGTTTTGATGAATTTTTATTTTTACGTTGTAATCACATATTTGTGCACGTGTAACCACCAAATCCGAAAAAACACTGTAACCAAAAGAATAAGTAATGTAACCACATTTTTCGACGTATGTAATCAATGAGTACATTGAGTACAGAGAGTACAGAAAATTGTGAGTACAAAAATCGGACTCTTGATTTTATGTTAAGATAATTAAAATATAAATTTAAAATGTAAAAAAATTATTCTTACTTAAGTTAAAATATATTTATATTTACTTTGTCCTAATGTGATATTAAATTCACATTTTTAGTCCTGTTATTTTTTAGTTTTTACTTTTTACTTTTCCTTTTACTTCTACTTCATCTTTTACTTTTACTTTTACTTCTTTTACAAGATTATATGAAATCAATAATTTTTCACTTATAAATAGCTTATAAATTAAAAATAATAATAATATTGCTAAATAATTTTTAGCAATTTTTTAAAAAAACTCTTATTTAGATTTTTAACTTACACTAAAATACTTGAGGTTGTACAATTTTGAGGACTAACAAACAATTTCTATAATCTCACGTGCTAAATAATCCGGTGCTTATAATCTCAAGGAACACATTTTTCGTATTTTCATTGGAGTAAACAACGGTTCTAAAAAGGCCTTTTTTTTTGTTATTTCCAAAAAGCCCATTTTAGAATAAAATTTTATCGACACAACAAATTTCGTCCAAAGAAAAAAAAGACAAAAAAAATTTAAGAATCTAAGAATATGCTTTTTTTTTTGGAATGCAAGAATATGCTTAAAGGAATATTACGTTCTTTTTATCTTTTGTCAGCGAATATCAATTTTGAAGTTTTGAAATATAATTTTTTTTTATTAAAGGTATCCCCATCCTACAACTACTGAAAGACCAATTCATTTCAAGATCACCGAAGTGATGAGTACATTTCCCAACAAAATAATTTTAAAATAGGAATGTGTTTGAATTAGATTTTTTTACGTTCAATAATTATATTTTGCATTTATAATTGCTTTTAATTATTTTTTTTTAAAAGAATAACTTTGTCCTTAACTAAAAATTGGACATTGTTTCAAAAAGTTTTAAAGTCACTTTTTACAGCTTAAAATTATCTTAAAAATAACTTCTACCTGCAAATATATTCAAACAAAAATCAATTATAAACTATTTTTAAATTATAGTTTTTTCGTAGAAAAAATTATAAAACTTACTTAATAAGCTAAAAATAGCTTATTCTAATAAGCTACTTTAAGAAGCTTATTAAAATAAGCTGAAAACAATTTATAAAAACTCATAAGCTATTTTTATAAGCTGTGCATAAATCTTTTCAAAGAGAGCCTATGTCTCAAATAATAAATTTTTTTCACAACTTATCCAAACACTTAAGATGAAAAAGAATATTGCATCTTATTACACGATCTAATTTTACGGAAGATTCAGTGAAACGCCACAATTTAATGTGTGGTACAACTTTAGTAACTTGTCATTGACCACCAAAAAAAATATGTGGAAAAGAAAATATCTATTATACCGATTTTTTTTTCTTTTTTATAATACTATTAATCTACAAACTAATTAATATTTCAAGTACAAGGACCAAATCATGACCACTCTTCTCATATGATATTTCAGAACTCTTAAATTGAGGAGAAAAATAATCCATTTTACACTTAAAGATTTTCTTGAATGGCAAATGGTGTGTTTTCCAATTTCCTTTTTTTTTTTTTTCCATCCCTGGAAAATGTAAAATGAATTTTACCAAAGTTTTCACTTTGTTTAATTCATGATTCAAACCCCAGTAATCAGTCAATGACCATGAGTAAGTAATGTATTGATATTAAGAATTTTATGATGGGGTTACCATTTCTCTTAATTAATTTTTTAAGAATTTTATGCCAAAATTCAAAAACCATTCAATTAAAACCAGATCATTCAAGAGAGATAGGAAACCCAGATAATCAAAATACATGGAAATATGGAATCAATGCAAACTGAAAATTTAAATGATGTTAATAATTACTAATTCTTTAAAATTATATTATATTATATTAATATTAATACCTGAAGAAGAGAGGCTTGAGATTCCCAATAAAAAGTCCTTTGTGGAGGGTCATCAGAATTTTCTAACCACCATAGATCATCTGGAGAATCATATTGTTGTACCTCTGATTCTTCAATATTGGAATAATAATTATAATAATATTGTTCATCCATGAACACATACACTTTTTCTTCCAAGCTCTCCATGACCAGTTCTCTTCAACAACACGAAATTTAATTAATTAATTAATTAATTAATTAATTAATTTCACCCTCTTTGTTTTTCCTTTTGGAAAGACAGAGAAAGGGGAAAAAAAACAAAGGTGGGTGGAAGAAGAGAATTGCAAATTGCTCTTCTTACAACAAAAATGAGCATATGATGGATGTATATATAGGGTATGCCACGTCACTTGTAGAATATCAAATAATAGATGGATGTTATCACTAATAATTTTTTACTTGTTATGAATAAGTTATAAAATGGATGTTCACCTTCAAGTTCACCAAGGGATCCTATGCTACAAAGGGATCCTAAGCATTTCTTATAACTCCTAATGTTATTATTCATTATGTGTATTGACTCCTCATTATGTGTATTGTCTCCTAAGGTGTGTGATACATGCCTATAAATAGGACTCTATTGTAATGATGAAATACAATGAACAATATTCTCTCTTCCTCTCTACTCTTGTCTTCTCTTTACTTTATTTTATATTCTCTTTAGTTTGTGTTAGTTCACAACATTACTTACCATTTTATAGGATAATTAGGGTTTAGATATTTTTGAAATTTAGTTTTTAAAAATTTAAAAACATATACAATTTTTAATAATTATTTTCAAAAATTAATCTGTTAAATAAATTTTTTATTTTTTATTTTTAAAAATAAAAAACTATTTTAAAAAATTGATATTAAACAAGTCCTTAGCTTATATTTGGTACAAACAACCAAGTTTAATTACATCAATATCTCTATCTTGAGATTAACATTATATTAAATATATTTTAACTTCTTTTTTATGAACCAAATAAATTCATTAAAAAGCATCAGAAGTACAAGAATAATACATAACGTAATAACTGTGTTTAGTGTGAAATACACACTTAAAAAATAAAAATAACAAATGAAAGAAAAAAATTAAGCCATTACAAGTCATTCACAGATCCTCCCATGCAAATCAAAGGAGCCAATTTTCAGTTAGAATAACTATAACAGACGTCTTTAAGATTTGTCTTTGCCTAGAACCACGTCATCATTTTAATTTCCTGGGCAACTAAGTCCATACAAAATTCCTTTTGAGCAAAAATCTTTCTATTACAATGAGTCCAAATTTGCCACAAAGTAGCAAACCAAATCATTTACCATACCTTCTAAGAAACTGCACTGCCACTTGAGAGACCGCAAAATTACAAAAAATGATCTTTGCAATTATAATAATGCTGTTGAAGTTTGGAACCATTGCAAAACTGCATTCCACAATATTGTGCATTGAAAAAATAGATTATTTGTAGTTTCTGCCTCTTCTTCACCGATCGCGCATGTAGATTCGTTACTAATAATCACCCCACGCTTACATAGATTGACACACGTCGGAATGCGATCCAAGATAACTTTTCAAGTGAAAGAGTTTATTTTTGATAGCACTAACTTATTCCAAAACTTGTCAAAAAAAGGCTTAGTTACAGTCTCCGCTACCACATGGTATGCAAATTGCACCAAAAATTGACCTTCTTTGTCAGCTTTTCACACCCAAGTATCCGTCATATTTTTCTGAATCTATACAAAATTTAAATTAAAGAGTAAATTGTTAACAAGTCTCTTCTCCCACCCCCACAACCTTCTTTTCCATCCTAACCACCACAGTCACCCTGAATGATCCAATATCCCATGTTAAATAAAGTTGCGAATTTATTGACAGAGACTTTATAAAAGTGTTTAAATTATGCATGTATTTTCTTAATTTGTGTATTATATTTTAAACGTTGTTCTTGATTATTTTCAAAACAATTATTACTTTTATCATTTCTATCTTACATATGAACTACACACATAATATAGTTATATACTCTCAAAAATAATAAAGCAAAAGAAGTGTAAACGAGATATGTGTAATTTTTAAAAATAAGAATGGTAAAATATATTTAATGTTGTATATTCAATTGGTAAGATTTGTCTTCACTCTGGTATTTTAAAGGTAATATTAGTACATGCTAATTGAAATTAAAGTTTGTTAAATTAATATAGTCAAGTTCATAAGGAACTCGATTCATTATTGGTATAAAAAATATGTTTATCTTCATTACTAAAATAATAATTTATTGAATTTAAAAGTAAGTACTTCCAAAATGATTAGGACATAAATATGAATTCTGAAAATCGTTCTTGTTATTAGAAGAATCAACGATAAATACTTCAACTATAACGACTTGAACTGATTTCAAGATTTTTAATTATTTTTTCTGCTATAAATTATTATATTTTCTTTCTTTTTTTTTTTGGTTTAAATTTGTCAAAAAAGTCTTAGCCAATAAGGATATCTTCTACATTGGGGTTTCTCTTAAAATAGTTGACCATAAAAATGTCAAGTGGGGTAGCCGTTATTAAGGGCTTTGTATCACCAAAATTAATGTGTGGTGCTTTTGAAGAAAGTTTTCTTCAACCACTAATAAAAAGAAAATATCTGCTCTATATCAACATGAACTTGAGATTATCTTGATACTATGTGTTTATAAATGAGGAAACTAATGAAATAAAATAAAATATCAAGCTCATTAAAAACTCACTCTAGATTTTTTCCTTTTTTGTCATATACATAAGTTATAACTAATGAGTCAACCCAACTTATCACAGAGTTAGAATAAAATTGAATTAAGTAAAATTTGGTGCAAGTGTACAACAAAATAAAAGGGGTTAACAATAACTTAATTCACTTAAACTTACAAGGGTAGGGTTGAGTTATAGTTGAAATTATAGTTCATGTTATTTGGATAGGGTTAACAATGATTGAGATATAATTATTAGTATATACAACTTATTTAATATCAGTCAAGTAAAATTTTTTATTTTAATTTTTTATTTTTTTACATAAAAAAAATAATTAAACATGTGAGTAAATGAGTAGTATGTAAATAGAGACAGAGCTAACATTTTAACTCAAGGGGAGCCAAAATCAAAGAGTAAGGTGAACATAAATTTATATTTATCTCTCAGATATAATTTATTAATTTTTTAATAAAATTGAAATGATAATAATACAACTTTTAATGTGAAAGTTACTATTATTTTAATTTATTTTTTTATTGTTTTACTTATTGATACAAAGTTTAAAAAAAAAGTGAAATTACTAATATTTAAATCACTTCAATTTGTATCTATGTCTTGTGGAAAAAGTACACTCGGTTTTACGTTAGAACAAATAAAAATGCATCTAAAATAAAAAAGCTATTTTTAATGACATTAATAGATATTCTATCCAAATGTGAAATAAAGCAGGTAATTAGTGCAAGTTTGGTTTGGTGTTAAATTATTATCGAACTTGATAAACTTAAATATATTTTAGCATAAAGGTTAGTTTTTATTTTGAATTCACGTTTAACTTATTTCATTAAGATATTAATTATGTTAAAATAAACTCATGCTTACTTCATCTTAAGTATGAATACATTAAGTTTGAGGCACTCAGAGATGAAAAAAATATACTTTCATTTAAGATGTGTTTATCAACACGAACTTATAATTTTTTAAGGAGCTTATAGCTTTTTATCGAAAAGCTTCGTTTAGTATTATAAACTTATAGTTTATGAAAAACTATAACTAGGAACTTTAGTATTATAAACTTATAGCTTTTCATAAGTTAGCTTTACTAAACATTACTTTCATATAGAAAACAAATGTGTATTAAAAATAAATTAAATAAACTTGTTTTAAAAAATAAAATCAATATTAACAAATTGTCTACCAAAAATTGTGCGTGTGGTGCAACACAAAAAAAAAAAAAATCTTAAAATATATCAAGGGGACCGTATTGCAAAAATTATTGAAATCTTGGGGGTGGCCTTGGGCACATGGCACATGTTGGCCTTTCCATTCGCTCTGTAATTATACGTGAATAATGAATGTATATAAAACTTTTTTCTTTTGTAAAGATAAATTGATATTCACTTAATATTTTTGGATTATAAAGTTGATGTGACCTATTAAAATTTGAAATTTATTAAAAACGAGCAGGTGTACGTTAGCAAACACATATATATATATATTCTCTCCTTCTCTGTATGTAAAACTCTTTAAAAAAAAGACACAAGAAATAAGAAAACTAGTTAATTTAAGTAAAGTGATTAAATTTATCTAGCAATTTGTATTAATTTTTAAACTTATCCTTTAATTATTAAACCAACACTAATTTTATTCTCTTTTCACTTAGTTGATCTTGTCCAATTATCATAAGAGAGAAAAGTTATCTCTCATTAACTTATTATATTTATTAACTTTAAACTACACAAAAGTTGTTGATTAAATAAGGATATTTTAGTGAAAATTAATTACATATACACAAAAATTAAAGGAGATTCTTATAAAAAGAGACAACTAAATTTTTTTTGAAGGCCTTATATATAGGGACGAAGGGAGCATTGTTTCGTAGAAAATTTATTTTTCTCATCATTTTATCTTTTTTTCTCTTTTTTAGAACTTTTTCTTTTTTCTTTTGGTCCAGGAACTTTTTCTTATCTAATTAACAAACGGGCTTTCATTGATTAAAACTAAGAGGTGGAAAGTATTAGTACAATTCCTATATAGAGTGACACCATCCTTTTTAGTATATAGACTTATGATTTTTATATATAAAATGATGGTGAGATTTTCAAAATTGGGTGGTCTCAACCCCTCCCACCAAAATAAGAAGGGCCTAGGCCCGTTACAATGAAGACCGAAGTTGGAACAAGTAAGGGGGTGGGAGAGATTGAGACCACCTAATTTTAGAAATTCCACCACCCATTTATATATAAGAATCATATATCTATATATTAAAAAGAATAGTGTTACTCCCAATAGGGGTGATGCTAATCCCTTTCACCAAGTAACAGGAAACATAGAATTGCTTATAGTACCACCACCTCTACTTATTTCAGCACCATCCCCTTTTTGGGCCGCTAGTTTTGCTACTACACGTCTTTTTTAGATGAGAGAGATTGACATCACCCAACTTTGGAAGTCCCACTATCCTTTTATATATAAAAATTATAGATCTATTAAGAAAGAATGGTGTTATTCCCAATAAAGATTATGCTAATCATTTCCACCTTTTCTTAAGGCACTTATATCGTTTTTTTTTTCAAAAATAATCTTGTTCAAATTCTAAGGATCCGAATAAATAAAATATCTTAACCACATAATCTAAGAACCAGAGTGCTCCAACCAACCACACCCATAATTAAGATCTTTCATTTGCTCAGGAAAGATAAATTTGAAAGGTAAAGATCCAAAATGAATAAAAATAAAAGAGAATAGAGTGAATTGAATCAAATACTAGAGAGAGCAAGATGAAAAATATAATTTTTCCTATAAGAAAGAATTAAATACTAATTGTTAAGAAAAATTGTAAGAAAAAGTTGTAAGAAATAAGAAATGTGGCTATTGTTTGTTTAAGTGAATTTTGATTTAATTATTATCCTGTATTTGTTGTGTGGTGTGGAGTCCACACATCCACTCATTCATTCATGGAGATTCACACTCTTTCACTTTCTCTCTCCAACTCCTTCCACTTTCTCTCTCCATTTCTTTCCTTCCACTCACAGTCATGGCCACAAACCCTTTACCCCTTTCTTGTTCCAAACCCCATTTCCTCAATTCTTCTTCTTCTTCTTCTTCCCTTCGGAAACCTCTTCTTCTCTTCCCCTCTAACTTCCACCACCGCCGCCGCTACATTCTGCCTCCCAACCCTAACCTCTGTTCTCGCCGAGGCTCCGCGTGCAAGGCAACCCAGGTTTCCGTCGCGGAAGAGTCGTCGGCGTCCGGCGACGACGGAGGAGCGAACTGGGTGCCGGTGGTGCCGCTGACGGCGCTGCCGAAGGGGGAGAGGAGGGTGATTATACAGGACGGAGAGACGATTCTGTTGCTATGGTATAAAGATCAAGTTTTCGCCATTGAAAATCGATCCCCTGCTGAAGGTGCTTATTCTGAAGGTCTTCTCAATGCAAAGCTCACCCAAGTAACCTTCCTTCATCTGAATTTTGCAAAATTTGGTTAATTATATTTATAAAAATACATCACGATCACGAACTTGTGTTTGTGGATTCGTTTTCGCAGGATGGATGTATAGTTTGTCCAACAACTGACAGCACATTTGATCTAAGATCAGGAGAGATCAAGGAATGGTATCCAAAAAATCCAGTTCTGAGAGTTTTGACACCTGCTTTGAGGACACTGTTTGTATATCCTGTGAAAACAGATGAACAGAACATTTATATCAGCTTGAAAGGAGGCATAAAATCTGATGCTTCTGCTGAAATTGTCTTTAGTGGGAAGGCTCAACCTGGTTTTACAGCTACTGATGTCAATGTTGATGAGGTAAACAACACTACCATTCTCCTAAATAATTGCACTTTTCTCCCAACTGTTTTGGTCCCTCACTATACAGCCGTAGGGCATTTTAGTCCATGACTTTGGACACTGTAAGTCACTTTAGTGTCACTTTAGTTCCTGATATTGAGTGACACTAGAAAAATGCCTAAATGACACACTAAATGCCTATATGGAAGGTTAATTGACACTTAAGAGTCTAAGTAAGTGATAAAGTGACATTAGTTTGCTTAATCTCAAAATAGGTAACTCTATTAGTCCTTCAAATCGCTTACAATATAACTCAATTTTAAACCTCAAAACGCTATGTAACTTTGGCTATTAAGCGAAACGACATAGTTTGGTCGTTTACGTGGACTCATATGTGATAAATAACGTGTCATATAGGTAGTTAGCATGTCACATAAGCATTTTGTTAATGTTACTTGATTTCAGGGACAAAAGTGACTTATAAGGTGTAAAGCCAGGGACTAATTCAGACATTTTAAAAAGTTAGATACTAAAATGCCTTGTGACTACAAAGTGAGAGATCAAAACAGTTAATCACTCCTTAAGCAAAATTAACGGAGTTCAAAATTAACTTCAAACTTTCCCGAGGACTGAATCAAAAGTTTTTTAAAACAAGAGGGACTTAGTGGAAATTCCGTGATATTTCGAGGGAACGAAAATATATATTTAACCTAAATAATTTTAGAACCATATTAGCCAAATAAATTGTGTTTCTTCTACTATTGTCCCAATGTGAAAGCACTTTCACTGAAAGCAAGAAATTGTCGCAATGTGATTGTGATTTGTGTCCAAACTAGTCATGACCGTTTTGTATATCATTAAAACGCAAACCTTGTTAGTCCAACTGAAAACTAAACATGCACGTTAACATTACAATTAGATAGTTATCTTTTTGACTAATAAACAAGTTATGTGACATGGTTTAGGTTAAAATGGTGGTTGATGAGGATGTAGGGGGGTTTGGTTTTACTGGGAAGAATGAAATAATTAATGGGAAAGCAGCTGTCATTGGTTTCCTTCTGTTGTTGGATTTTGAGCTTCTAACAGGTAAAGGTCTTCTTAAGGGAACTGGCTTCTTGGACTTCATATATTCTGCTTCTAATGCTTTCAATTAAACATCATCCATCATCCATCATGTATCTTCTTTCAGTTATGAAAATATTATTAATCTTTGATACTCAGAAATATAATCATGTATCTAATATTGTATATTGCAAGTTTGATCATGACAAGTGTACAAACTTCTATTTTCTTTTGTATTTCAGTGTTACTCTCTTACCCGACCTCACTCAGTGGGATAACGCTCGTTGTTTTTGTAGTGTTACTCTATGGATATCGCGCTCATTTTTTTAAAGTTAGCATTCGATAATGACATCTCAAAAATTCTGTATATCCATTTTTTTTTTATAAAAAGGCGTGTCATCTCATCTCTCATCTCGCGAGATAACTTCACCTTAGGCAAGGTCTCGGTTTGAGTCCTCTAGATGGAGTTTTCAACTCGAATAAAGTTACTTCTCGTGGAGAATACATGTCACTAGATCCAAATTCTCATAACTGATCGATCATGGAGCGCTTAAACCGAAATTTGAAGGAACTTGAACTTTTGGCTGCTATTATCTTTGATCCTTCGGGTTGCAAAACTAATTTGGAGAAAAAGTAGTTATTTTGATATTGAGAAGTTTGAAATTTCCAAACAAAATCATAAAATCATCCAGATTTTATCTTAAACAAAGGCTTAATAAGAAAATGAATTTCTAATTAGACTTTAAAATATTGTTTCAAAGTGTATATCATTTTTCTTAAAATAATTCTTTCACAATATTTATTCTTTACAAAAGTTTCTTCTACTAAATTCTGTTCATATTGTATTTCTCTGCTGATTTATTTACAATGTAAAATAAAAACAGGTAACCATGCACTTTTTTTTTTGGTAAACAGGTAACAATGCACTTGTATTGTATTAAAATTTATGCAATTATACCTAATCAACAAGTCAAGCTATTTCATTCTTTTTCTTTTTCTATTTTTTTTTTCCCGCAGACGCTGCAATGCTAATGGCTAAATAGTACAAAGAAAATTTGTGTTTTAATTAGTAAGAGAATACACATCAAATGAAGTCTATTATTCATTTTTGTTTCTTATGTTAGTTTACAACACCGGTAAGAGTTCAACTTAATCTTGGTGTTTTTCAGAAAAATTCAATTTAATTTCTAAGACGTTAAAGTAGAGTTTAGTAGCTGAACATAATAGAACAAAATGGAATGAAATAGAGCAAAACAAAACATGTACTCTGTTGTGTGGCAATAGAACATAACAAAACTGTCTTATTTTGCATTTAATACTCGTAAAATAAATAAAACACTATATAATATATATATATATATATATATATATATATATATATATATATATATATATATATATATATATATCAACTTTACTTGGTAAAACATAAAAAATAAAACAGTTTTTAATATATTTTTTATATTTATGATTATAATTATAATTATAATTATAATTATATCATAATTTTAAAATTTATTAATGTTCACATTAATACTTTATGAAAATAATTTTATTTTATTAAATACAAAATTCTTATAAAAAATATAAGTATTAAATCTAATTTTTGTTGAATATATTTTTATTATATAAATTTTCAACAAAAATGTATTTTAAAAATATTTTTCGCAAAACAAAAATATTAAATTTAAGAAATTTATACATATATTATTTTGTCAGTAGAAAATGATTTATTGAAATTTATAGTAATAATTTTATTATGTTCTGTTCTCTTCCGTTCCACCTTTTTATGTGGAACAAAAGTGCTCCGTTCATTTGATCCTGTGTCATGTTTTATCCTATTTTACTAATGTATCAAACACAGAACAACACTCTACACTCCAGTGTCCTGTTTCATCCCGTTCAGGTATGTATACCAATAGCTACCTAAGTGGCTTACAAGTTTATGCTACCATTAGTTATGATCTTAGGGATAAATTGAACTTTCTCAAAAAAATAAAATAAAATAAAATACTGTGACTAAATTGAACCTTCATTCACATTGTTAATTGTAAGTTAATTTAAAAGAACTAAAACAAATAACCAACTTTAATTTTAAGGATTTAATTGAATTTTTGCTAAAGTTATAGATTAATATGAAAAATTTTCACAATCTCCGGGACTAAAAATGTATTTTTCTCTTTTTTTTTCCATAAAAAATTATAGGGTGATAATATGGTGTCTTATTTCAAACAATATTAGTGTATATAACTCATTTATAATTTTTTTTACATTAAAAAAATAGTTAAACATAAGAATAAATAAGTTTTTTTTTATTGGTCAAACACACATATTCCCACACTATCCTACTCCTAAATCCACCCCACCGGTAATCGAACTCCACTCTTTGAACTCCAAGAATTCCTCTTTGTGTCATTTGAGCTATAAGCTTTCGGTTAAAAATAAATAAGTTGTATGTGAATATTCTCATTTCAAAATAAAAAAAATAAATCTTTATTGTCAAAGTGAAGCATATATAGTGATAGTGAGAAAGTGTTTGCTTCTCTGAAGTTTAATCTTCAGCAATTATATTTCCAAAAAATAAAAAATGTTTATTTTATTTTAAAATATGAGTAAAATATACTTCCTTTGTTCCTATTTAACTGTCCGGAGAGAAAAAAAATTTGTTTCTATTTATCTGTCCACTCATATTTTAATGTAACATTAATTGTACTTTTACCGATTCTAACTTTATATTTAATTGGAGGCTAATCAATGTCTCACTATCTAACCAATCAAATAATGAGAGATAAAGTGTATTACGAAGAGTTCAAAATTTATTTTAAAAAAAACTATAACAATTATTATATTTCTTAATATGTGTGATTTTCTCTCTCCAAACAGTTAAATAGGAACGGATGGAGTATTAAATATTTCTTAATGGAGTAATATCTTCATAACTTCGCATGAAGAATAGTATGATAGGGAATCAATATTGACACGTTTATTAAATCAAGTTGCACATAAAACTTTGACTTCATAATTTGGAGCATTCCTAAGATTTTTAGCCTAAAACAATGGATTTACTCCACTAATAATCAAATCAATTAGCCAAAAAAAATTCCACTACCTGTTTTTGAAGACTGTTGTCGATTGTTTGTTCAAACTTTCATTTTTTTCTAGGCATTTAGGATATTTCAGTTATCTGTCGAATTTAATTCTTTCAAATTGAAGAGATTATCGAAGTGAATATAATTTTTTTTATCAAGATTTTTTGTTCAAACTTATGTACGCACACAAGATTTAATTTCTAATCATTATGAATAAACTTAATTGTACTTTTGATCTCTCTATTTAGTATTTTGGGAGAATTTGATACCTGACTTTCAAATGAGCAGTCTTGCTCTCCTTGCAAAATGTGTAGTTTTAGTCTCTCCATCGCTAATTTGGATGAGAATTGTCGCTAATTTTAAAAAATTTGTCACTAATTTTAAAATATTGTCGTTAATTTAGATAAAACTATCGCTAATTTTTAAAAGCTATTAGAGAGACTAAAATTATCGGTTTTACAAATTTGAAAAACTAAAATCGCACATCTAAAAAATAGAAAATCAAATTTGTTCAAAATGTAAAATAAGAAGATCAAAAGTACAATTAAGCTTTATAATTGAAAGACTCTTTAGTAATTCAAACTATAATTTATAAACAGGTGTTATGAAGCAAAATTAATGGTTTTAATTTTTTAATTAACTAATTTTACAAAAGTCCTTAAAAACAAAGGCTATCAAGGACAAGGGGTGTGAAACAAAACAAGCAGAAAAAAACAGAATTGCACTTTTTGTGCGGTCAAGTTCCCACTTTGGATATTTATTTTGAGATGTGGCTCTAAATCAAGTTTGAAGCAAGAATTCAACCACTCAACCAATGCTTTTAATACAAGTGGATATCCTAGTGGGAGAGCTAGGTTCATGCTTCTCCAACTTAAGAATTTTGAATAAAGAAAAAGAAAAAGGGATGGTACTCCTTCTAATCCTTTTTATAAAAAATAAAAATTGATTTTTTTTATAATTATTAAAAATATGGTATTTTTTCTCCAACTTAAAGGTTCCCTATTTCATCTTTACTCCTTCCGTTTTTTATTATAAGCAAAAATTACTTAATTTACACCTTTTAAAAAAATTAGTTAGCCTCATTTAATTTTTTTGAATTTATCAAAAAGTCAATTTCTTTTTCTAAATTACCTTCCATTAAGTTACTATCTCTCTTTTTCAAAATCACTAATAAATGAGAGAGTGAATTGAGTGAAGGGTATAATAGATAAATTTTCATTAAATGCAAGTACAAATAATTAAATTTACTTATATTTAAAAACATAATATTGTAAAAAAATTTGCTTATATTTAAAAACGGAGAGAATAAGTCCAATTAATTGCTTGATATCCTAAATTTGTTTCAAAACAATATCTGTTTTCAAAGAGTAGAAAGAAACAAAGAAGTTAAACTTGATGATACAAACAATATCTTGTGTGTTTCAAACTTTCAATCAAGTTTTTAATACAAGTAAATGAAGGTTTCAATTGATGATACAAATTCAATTTAAATCAAAAGTCTCATCTAGCAATTAGTTTGATGTATACATTTTTTTTTGTTTCAATTAAAAGCTTTTGAAGTACTTATGAGATGTTTGATTTGTCATTATCAACGAGCTTTTAAAATTTTAAAATGAAAAATCACGAATTTTCATAAAATAAATATGAAAATAAAACAACTTATTTTTAGGTTGTGCTAAGCATCAATAGAGCTATTTCATGACAATCATTTAGAATGGTGACAACAAATATATACCTAAGCAATTATCCCTTTTTTAATTCAAGTAATTTTTACTCAATTTTCATTGGTAAAAATAAAAATGAATTTAAAATATAAAGTTCATGTGTTAATTTATTAATGATACATAAATATATATTTGTATTGTGATTGATTTTATTAAATAAAATGTAAAATTTTTTAATGTGTGCTATTGTAATTTAATTGCAAAATATTAACTCAAATTTTCAAAACACAAACAAAAATAATGTTCGCACGGTGCCATTTCATGAACAATATTCTTTTTGAAAACACATTTTCAAGACTGGAACAACAGGGTATGGAAATAGAAAGAAGTGTGAAATTATAATTTCATTCCTTTGTATTACCATTTCATTCTTAGTGTCCATGTCTTATGCTGCTCACAAATATAATATTGCACAATATTGCATAAGTTAAAAAATATAAAAAAAATGCGGTATTTATTGTGTATTATACATAATCTTATTAAAGTATTGATTTTTCTCATAAAAACCTTTCACCTTTAATTTCTTATCCTGTGCAATATTGTACAGGTTAAAAACAATTTCATATTATTGATTATTTGCTACCTAACTATTAAATACAATTAAATAGCTCACAATAATAGACACGTAAATAGAGACTCGTGCGAACACATGGGTCACGCGCTAATAGATTTATGAAATTGTGATCTATTATTCACTTTAGTCTCTATTATTAATTTACAATTAATATCATTGAAGTCTTAGACTATTTTTTTTAAAAAAAAACACACTGATTAATAAATAATTAAGTATTTAAAAGCAAATACAATGACTTTTTTTAAATTATTGTTTAAAATTTAAATGTTAACATGAATTAAAATTAATGGTATTATATTAACTGGAAATTAATATCATGAACTAAAATAAATAAACAATTTTAACCTCAAAAACTATTATGAACCAGAACCACCACCAAAATTAAAGACTAATAAGGTTATTATAAACTCAGTAACTAAGTCAATATTTTTCTCATTAATTAATGATAGAGGAAATAATTACTTTCTTTATTCTTATTTATTTGTTAACTTAAAGTATATTACGTATATTAAAAAATATAATCATTAGTCATGTTTACATCAAAATATTTGTGAACTTCCTATAGTACTCTTTATTTATTTTAGTTTTATTAATTAATAGTGAAATATTAATTATTTTTTCATTAAAATGAGAGTGAAGTTGATAAAAGAATAATTAATAACTCATTAAAAGACTAATAAGGTTATTATAAACTCAGTAACTAAGTCAATATTTTTCTCATTAATTAATGATAGAGGAAACAATTACTTTCTTTATTCTTATTTATTTGTCAACTTAAAGTATATTACGTATATTAAAAAATATAATCATTAGTTATGTTTACATCAAAATATTTGTGAACTTCATATAGTAGTACTCTTTATTTATTTTAGTTTTATTAGTTAATAGTGAAACATTAATTACTTTTTTGATTAAATATGAGAGTGAAGTTGATAAAAGAATAATAAATAACTCATTAAAAATATAAGTGAGCTTTAAGCTAAAAAAAATATAAGTGAACATATAAAAAAGAATAATATTAAACAATATTTTTAGGACACTTGTTAATGACTTAAGGTTATTAAATTAGAAAAATAATTATAAGTGCATATTATTTCGTCTCTTAAAAATACAATAAATTAATTTTTTAACACATTTTTATTATATTTGACTCTTTAAATAATAGCCTAAAAGTATTAATTATTTTAAGTGGACTCAAATAAAAAAGCGGAATTAGTCTCATTCTAAGGATGGAGAAATTTGTGATTATAAAAAAAAGGGTAAATTATACTTATCTTTCCTGAACTTTTGGAGTATTATACTGTCACTCCGCATGTTTGTAAACATAACATAGATCTCCCCTACATGTTTTCAAAACTACACAGTCCTCCCATAAATGATAACAGTGTTAACCTTTGTATGTCTTATTTATGAATTTATGATTTTATCCTTTATTAAAAAAGAGAACAACTTTCCACCCTCATCTCGAACCTTCTTAGCCTAGTAAAACCCTTGCAACCTTGCGTCCCTTCTTCAACCTGCGACCTCTTCAACCTTGCCTCTGCCCTTCAAAGCGCGACCTCACCACCGTTTTTGAAGCTTGCGACCTCGTGGCCCTTCTTCAACCCTACGACCTTCAAAACACTTCCTTAACTCTACGACCTTCCTAAACCCTTCTTCGATTTTCTTCATCTTCACCACTTAAGATTTCTAATTTAGGACACTTCATCTTCACCTTATTCAAGAGGCATTTTTTAAGTGATCTTTTGACATTTTAGATATGCTTTACTAATTAAATATTTTTTTTATTATTTTTAAGTCTCAATCGCTTATTTTTGAAGTGAAAGTCTGAATACTTTTTTTGTTTAGTGTAACTTTCCCAATTAAGGGTAAAATTATTTTTTCATAACTACAAGGCATGTGCAAATTACTTGTTTGTTAAAAATTAAACTATTTATTAACGTGAAGAAATGTCAGTGTAACGTAAACAAACTTCATGAGAGATCTATGTTATGTTTAAAAATATGTAAATAGATAGTGTAATACTTTTCAGAGAATATTAGTGTAATTTAAAAAAGAATAAAAAAACGGATAGTACTATCAAAGAAACCATTTAATTTTGTAGACTCTTTGGTTGAGTTGATTGAAAGTTGTACTACTATTAATTCGTGGAATACTGTGAATAACAATGCAAGAACAACACAGGAATATTCTAGCACACGTGGTAGTATAATAAATAGGAGTATTTATAAAATAAAAAGTCATTAATAAATAGTTATAAACGTTGTACAAAGTCATTAAAAAAAATAAAAAGTTATAAAATTTTAATTTATATTAAGTAATATAATAGATATAAAGTTATAAAATTAACAAGTTAAACATAAAACTTTAAAATATAAATAGTATTTTTTAAAACATAAAACTAAAATCTAAACTGAGATAAAATATAAAAAATGATATTTAAACCTAAATTATTTTAGTTTGTTTGAATTAAAGCACGTGCTTATTTTAATTCTCCCATAGTAAGAAGAGGTCCAAGATAAGTGTTGAACACGTTCTACACAGAAAGAGTGACATTAAAACTTTAGTTTATAATAGAAAAAAAAAAACTTTTGTTTATAACATCACCACTGACGTCACAATTTATATTTGTGTCCACGCGCGACTCATCACACCGACATACAACATCTTGCACCCATACTGTATTATGCCGCGCGTGAACTTCACATCGTATGGCCTTTACATACCTCATAGCACCGTCACATTTTTGACCACCATAAAATTCATTTAATTTAGATTTTAATAAAATTAAAAGTGAAAAATATATTAATAAAGATAAAAATTAATAGTTAAAATTATTAATTCACAAAAATTAAAATAATTCAGTAAAAATAAATAATTTTAACTTTAATTAAAATTAAATTTAAAATAATCATGTCCATAACTGGTTGTCTGCTTCTCATTCCCTGCCAACAAATTAGTCAAAATTATTTTTTAGTAAAACTACATTTTTTTTTTTTAATTTTGATTCGATCGTCTTGTATTAATTTAATATTTATTTTTATTTATGTATATTTTGTTATACTAAAATATAAACTAAACGAACCCTTAGTGTTACTCATAAAATACAAGAGAATAAATATTATCATTACAAATTCAATATTGTTACTTTTATTTATAAATTTTTTTTCATAATTTTAACTGTTGTATTAAAATAAAACGTTATAAATAAGAGTACTTATGTCAAATTTAAAGTGACAATATTCATTCTCTTATAGATATCCTTTTATTTTGTGGTTTTAATTTTAAAAGTTTATATTATATATATTTTAAAACTTATTTTTTTTATTTATGACTTCCTTTAATATAGATGAATAACGAGTTCTGTATAAAAAATGAATAATGAGTTGTTAGAGAAATAATAAATAAAAATATTAAAAATATAAATAAGAGTATTTAATTAAAAACATGAAACTTAAAAAATTATATAATTAATACTTTTGTTATATAGTATGTGTAAAAATTTTAAATAAAAAACAAATAAATCAAATGAGTATTAATTAAAAGAAAATTACAAGATGCGCTTATAAATTATTTTACATACTATTGTCTCCATCCCATATTACATGTTGTTTAAGTATTTTAGACAGTTTATGAAGCATAATTAATTTTTTTTTATTTTTTTACAAATATTTGTCAAACTTTCTATCATATTTCTTATCAATTTTATTAATTATTAAGACGCATCTTTTCTATTCCTAAAAAAAAAAAAAAACACATATTTCCTAACATTTATTAAAAGGTCAACTACTCAGTGAGGTATATTTGAGTAAAAGAGTAAATGATATTTCGTTAAATAAGTAAAGCGATAAGTTAGACAAATTTTCTTCTCTAAAACAACAAGTAATTTGTGGTAAAGGAAATAAGTAAAGAATGCATTTAAAAACACAAATGTACTTATTTTTTATTTAATGCTTATTTTAAGAAGGAGTAAGAGGATATACAAGAAAATAAGTAGGGAAATATAACATTGTTCGTATTATATTTATTATTGTAAGATATATAGGGTATCACTAAATGCCGCCTTAATAATAATACTAACTAAGATGTAATAAATTATTCCCTCTAGTTTTTATTTAGCTAACAATTTAAGGCAAAATCACACATATATATTAAATAAATAATGTAATGATTATTTTAATTTTTATCAAAGTATTTTTTGATCTCTTTATATTAGTCTTTATCTTTCTTTGTTTTATTTTATTTTTTGGTCAGCAACAAATTATAGATATATATTAATAAAGGTATCAGTAATACCAAGAATTACATATCAATGACATTCCATTATTGCTGTGCTATAAGCATGCAGCAACAATGGTTTAAAGGAACCAAAGACCCTTGTTGTTATAACACAAATATAAAAATAGGATAAAAAATACATCAAACCACATATAAAAACCATAGCTGCACCCAAAAAAACTCCATCATATCAGACTCCACTATAACATAAATCATCCATATCAGAAATATCTTTGTGAATCTGCACATCAGTCCCCAAAACTACACTAATAAATCTCTCTTTGTTTTATAAGATCAATAGTGAAACATTAGTTATTACCCAAATAAAAAATAACAGTAAAATTTATAAAAATGTAATTAATACTTTTTTAAAAATATATGTGTACAGTTATGTATGAAAAAAATTTTACTCTCTAAGTAAAAACTTAAGCGTATGTTTAGCAATATAAGATTATAACTTTTTTGGAAGATTATAACTTTTTAAAAGTTTATAGAGTTGTTTGGTAACTACAATATTAAAGCTTTTTTGACTCTAAGATTTTAATTTTTATAATTAATTTTCTAAAAGTTATTTGAAATAACTTTTGACTTTCAAAAGTTACTTAACAATAACTTACTTTCAAAATCACCCTTATTAACGTTTAGAAATCATAAATTCCCACCACTACACTATCAATAATATTATATAACATATTTTTTTGTTATTTAATAGTTTACCTGGCTACTACTCCGGATCTAAATATAAGAAAAAATAAACTAATTTACACTTAATAAAATAGTTAGTTAAGTATATTAAATTTTCTTGGTTGTATGTAAAAGATAAAGTTCATTTATTAAAATATCATTTATGATATTTAATACTATCTCTGTTTGTATTTATCTGTCCACTTAAGAGTAAAACACACTTATTAAGAAATACAATCATTACTCATTTTCGATAAAATAATTTTTAAAGTCTTTATATTACCTTTTATCTCTTATTTTATTGGTTCAGTAGTGAATCATTGATTAGTGGTCAATTAAACATAAGGGTAAAATAGATAAAAATGTAATTAATAATACTTTGGAAACATAAGTGGACAAATAAATAAAAACAAAAAAAATTATCTTTTCAGATAGATAAAAAGGAACAAAGGAGTATATAGTAGCATTATCTCTCAATTACTTTATTAAATCAAGGATATTTTAGTGATTGTAGTATTAAATGACTTAAAAGTAGTTGTGATTTAATTATATTTTAGATGACAAAACATAAAGTTTTTGTTGCTTATATTTGACCCTGGAGGGAGTATAAAACTTGTTTTACCAAATAGCTCTAATTTATAATATAACTACACAACTATATTTTCACAATCATAATTTCACAACTTTCATTTGATTTCACAGTTAAAAGATGAAAGTTAAAAGATGAAAGTTAAAAGATTTCAGCTTGTTTTTCAAACATATCCGTAAAAAGGAACGAATGGAGTATATAAATTACTAAAAATAACATGAGTTTGATTTTTATACTCCCTCCGTTCTTATTTAAGAGAAAAAATCACACATATTAAGGAATGTAATAATTGTTATGTTTTTCCTCAAAATAAATTTTGGACTCTCCACAATACCTTTTATCTCTCATTGTTTAATTGGTTGGATTGTGGAACATTGGTTAACATCCAATTAAACATAAGGTTATAATTAATAAAAGTACAATTAATGTTACGTTAAAAATATAAGTGAACAGATAAATACAAATAAGAATATTTTTATTCTCTGAATAGATAAAAAAGAACGGAGAGAGTAATAAATAAATTTGTTTTCTAAATAAATACTCCGTTAATAACATAAATGTTGAGTGAAAATATGTATTAATTATAAGGGTTTTTTTAACATGTGCAATATTACACATGTTAATAAATAAAAAAATAGAAAGAAATTGTTGAGAAAATAAAAAAATTTAATGTGATTGTGTTTAATATACAATTAATTTTGTGTTTTATTTCTATTTTTGATTTATTAACATGTTCAATATTTCACACATTAAAAAAATCTTAATTATAATGGCTAAAATAAAAAAATAACATTAAATATTTATTATTTTTTAAATTAGGGTCTTGATATACAGTGCCCTAAGGGCACTCGTTAAAGTTATTAGAAGTAGAAAAATAATCACAAGAGCACATTATTCCGTCTCTCGAAAATATAAAAAACTACAATTCCAATACTTTTTTACTATATTTAGGCTCTTAAATAGTACCCTTAAGACACTAAATATCATTTACCTTTAAATTACTAATAAAAATAAATAACTAAAAAACTAAAAAGACTAAGATAAAAATATTATAAATAAAAAAACATAAGTGATTACTTGGTCAGTAGGTGTGGGTGCTACCGGTTCGATTGGCCTTGCTTCCTCCAAGTTGCAAGACTTAATTGCAACAACAACTACAGTTCTCCGATCGACATACATTATTAATTTTTAGGTCATTATTATTATTATTTTTTTTTTTTTAACTTTGACCATTGAAAATTTTGACTTTATTTGTGTGGTCCAACCCAACCCTTTTTATATTAATTAAAAATCTTTCAGAGTGTTAAGAACTCCTCTGACTCCAAAAAAATCTTCAACCTATATAAACCGTCCTCATCCTCTTCTCTCACAATTCAATTCTTCATTCAAAATTCAATTTCAGTCATCGCTATAATTTTATTATTCATCAAAATTCAAATGAGTAAGAGTAGTTCGGGAACAACGAAGAAGCTAAAGGGAGTTCGGCGTCGGAAATGGGGGAAATGGGTATCGGAGATTAGGGTTCCGGGCACGCAGGAGCGTCTGTGGCTGGGAACTTATTCCACGGCGGAGGCTGCGGCGGTGGCTCACGACGTCGCCGTTTATTGCCTGAAACGGCCGTCGAGTTTGGAGAAACTCAACTTCCCGGAGACTCTGTTTTCCTATGTTGTTCAAAACAAAGACATGTCGCCGAGGTCTGTTCAGAAGCTCGCTTCCGATGCCGGCATGGATGTCGATGCGAGGAACATCGTTGCCGCGAAAGCATCGACGAGTTACGACGGTCAAGAGAAAATTACTAGTGAAAATCACAAAAGTAACAATGAAGAAGATGAAGGTGTTTGGTGGGAAGGTTTGGGGGATGATTGTGGAAGTTGGGAAGGAAGTGAAGGTTGCAGAGATGGAGAGGCTCTCAGCATTTCCACTGAAGATTATCTTTAGGCGCGACTCAAATGGTCTGTCTCACAATAATATCTCATTTTTAAGTGTCATAGGTAAAAAACCAAAAAAAGAAAGAATGTCCAATTGAAAATAGAATTCAATTTTTGCTAAGTGTCATTTTTAAATGAGGTAAACTTTTTTTTTTTGTCCATCAAATATATAATTCTTGACATATTTTTAATATTAGTTTAGTTCTCGAAAAATTAAAAGCGTTATTAAATTAGTCTTTTTTTTTGTTTAGCTAAAGACTAACAATTTAGTGATATTTTAATGTTCTTAAGACTAATTTGATAATATTTTAATTTTTTAAATATTAAAATTAAAACAAAACAAATTTCATTTTGATTTTGTAAAAATGCCTGTGCCACTTATTTAGTATTGAAAAGATTTAAACGTATAAATTAAAGATCAATTTAATGATGTTTTTAGTATTTTGAAGAGTAAAATGGTAATGAAAAATTTCAAAGAAGAGTAAGTTGGTGATATAAGCATTTTTAAAGGACAAAAACCATGTTTATCTCTTTTTAAATTAGAGAAATAGGAAATGAGACAGAAAATTGAGTATTTACCAGTTTATTCTGTATTGAAAAAGTATACCAACTTTAGTGTTCTCACTCTTTCGTTTACTAGTAATTATATGAATAGATTTTCAGTTTTAAATTTAGCGAAATCCATCTTGAATTGTAAATTTAGGTGGTCGATGCATACCACTAATGTTTACTATCTTAGTACCAAGAAATTAAATGGGTGAAAAGTTGCTTTCATGTTATTTACGAAACTCCACATTTTGTAGAATAGATAGAGCCATAACTGTCATGCTTGAGCTACATAAGATAGTGCATTTTCATATTGTGATAACAACTTGTATTTGAAGCACAAAATTTTGTTTTCACGAATTCTACAAAACAGGAAACATCATGAAAATAAAAACCGAAAACAGAAAACAAAAATACAAACTAAACGTACTGGAATAATACTTTGTTTCCTTCCAATAATCTATAGGAGAATAAGAGCTTGTTTATAGTTAAACTTCAAGTTGGTAAAAAGAAAAAAAAAAAAGAAAAGAAAAAAAGATCAAGATACCATTTGAAAAAGACACAAGTCTCCGAATTCATACAAAATTACATAAAAAAATATTACATACAGATGATAATATCAACACGAAAACAGACAACATCAAAAGACTTTGAATCCAAATATCAAGATAAATATGCTTTATAACCGGCTAGTGTTCTTCTTAGACAAGCTTCCCATGGCCTTAGCTTTCTCCCTCAGAACATATTTCTGCGTCTTTCCTGTCGAAGTCTTCGGCAGATCATCAAACACGACGGTTCGAGGAGCCATATATCGAGGCAACCGGTCCCGACAGAATTGTATTATCTCTTCCGTGGTCGCAGTTTTCCCTTCCTTAAGCTTCACAAAAGCACAAGGAGTCTCACCCCAATAATCATCAGGTCTACCAACAACAGCTGCCTCAAGAACTGCTGGATGACTATAGATCACACCTTCCAACTCAATAGTACTAATGTTCTCTCCACCAGAAATTATTATGTCCTTCGATCGATCCTTCAGTTCTATGTATCCGTCTGGATGCTTCACTCCCAAGTCACCGGACCAAAACCATCCGCCTTTGAATGCTTCTTGTGTTGCTTTCAAATCCTTTAGATATCCATTCATCACAGTGTTTCCCCTCATCGTCACCTCACCCATGGTTTTCGCGTCGGCCGGTACACTCTCCATTGTTTTAGGATCTTTTACGTCAAGTTCTTCCAATCCTAGATGGCAAACTCCTTGACGCGCCTTGATCTTCGCCTGTTTCTCTCGTGGCAGGCTATCCCATTCTGGTTTCCACAAACAAATTGTCGCTGGACCGTACGTTTCTGTCAAGCCGTATGAATGAAACACATCAAATCCGAGCTCTTCCATCCTGAAAAGCACGTCTGGAGGCGGCGGAGCAGCGCCTGTTGTCACAGAAACCTTTCCCGGAAGCGGCTTCCGGATATGAGGAGCTGAATTTATTATCATGTTTAAAACTGTAGGTGCACCCCCCATATGGGTTACCTGTTAGAAATGAAAGGGGAAAACTTGAAAACTTTAATGTCAAACCATCAAGAAATATTGATACAGAACATATTGAGCTGTGTACTTGAATCCATGTAGAATACAAAGAAGAAGAAATATCATGTGGGTTTCTTAATCTTCCAAAGTCTTTATGCATGACTCTTTTGATTCTTCTCTAACAGAGTGTTAGAAAACAAAAATTATGCATGACTTGGGAGACGTAACTCTTTATGCAATAATCAAATATCCTTTCAGAAATAGTTGTGTTTTTAGACCCTTATACCTTTTCATGAAGATATGATGACTATTAAACTTTTCTTTTTCTAATTCAACCCATCATCAAAAGTAGAAATAAGACTCTTGGTATCTAGACATCATAAATTCTATACCAAGTCAGATGTTACTAAACCCAATAAATAAATATTTATAAGATCACTCTGATAGAGATAAAAGTCTTCTTAATTCCACTTGCACACATATTTGAATAAATATTCAACATTACCTTACCTTGTGCTTATAAATGCTGTCAAATATCACTTCAGCAGTTACACTTCTCATGCACACATTTGTGCCACCTTGAGCAGCAACTCCCCAAGTGATGCACCATCCATTGCAATGAAACATAGGAACACACCACAAATAAACTGGCATAGACCTCATCTCGCTTAGAAGAACCGTCGACAAGGCGTTAAGATAAGCGCCTCTATGGCTAAAGATTACACCTTTAGGACTTGATGTAGTTCCAGAAGTGTAGTTAAGTGAGATTGGATCCGTTTCATCCTTGGGCTTTCTCACCTTAAATTCAAGTGTTCCTTTAGCTATAAGATCCTCGTATGTCAAGGTTCCAGGAGATATTGAATTTGAATTGTCAGCAATTAAGACCAAAAGGGGAACTTTGGTTGTTGTTTTGGACAGGATTTCAAGAGCACCTTGAGCAATATCAAGTAATTGGTAATCAACAAAGAGGATTTTGGCCTCGGAATGTTTTAACAGCAATGAAATCATCGCGGAATCATGACGGGTATTAAGCGTGCAGAGAACAGCTCCTGACATCGGAACACCAAAATGGAGCTCATACATGGCTGGAATGTTAGGGGCCAGTACAGCAACCTGCTCAAACAAATACAAATATTCTTGATATACTCCCTCCATTCCAAAACAATAGTCATTTTAGGTTTTTTCACACGTATTAAGAAATCATTGATATTGATAAGTTTTTAATATGAGTGGACTAAAGTGTCCAATTAGAAGTTAAAGTGATTGACAAAATAATTAAAAAGAGAAATGATGATTGGTGAATAAAGGCGGTGATGAGAGAGAAATATTAAAATATGCAATTTATTGCATCTTGAAATCTTAAAGTGACAATTGTTTCGGAACAAGATTTTAAGTCCAAAGTGGCTATAGTTTTGGAATGGAGGGAGTAGTTACCAGGATGGGCATAGCAGTGTTCTTCTGTGCAATTTAATTTTTTTTTATCAGCAAAAAAATTTATTAAAATAAACCAGAAAGGAACCAGCAGTACCCAACATATTATAGAGAGAAAGAAAGAAAAAACCAACTAAAACTGCAGCAAAACAGCGCCTAAAAAGAAAATAAAGAAAGTAATCGATCTACCAATACTAAGATTCCACCAGTAATTGCAATCTAAGTACCTCCTAAACCACAACTTACACCAATCAACCAAGAAAAAGAACCCCTTATAAAAGGAAGAACCTACAGGAATATAAAACAGAGGAGGCTTCACCATTAGTTGATCTTCACACCTTAGATAAACCATCAAGACTTTGAAAACACACATCAAGTCTTGGACACCCTAAGTCTTGAAAACACACCCTAAGTCTTGGACTCATCAAGTCCTTTGGGATTTTAAAACATAATATCATCAGGATATAGAGCACCAATAATTATAGTTACTAATCAGTTTTCCATTTGAACCTAATGAGAATAACAGTAAAGGAATAAACTAGTACAATCAAATACTATCTCACACATAAAAATGGTATTTATTTGCTTAATCCAAATGATGTTCTGTTTTTTAGTCAAAGGGAATTAGGGGAAAGAAGAAAAGGCAAAGAGATATAAAATGAGTAAATAATCAAATTGGTCCTCTCGTATCCCGTGGATTGGGTGTTTTAGTCACTAAGATTACCCTTTGATAGTACTTGACTTTGTAAAATAGTGAACAACATAGACCTATTTAGCACAAAATGCATTAGAAAGCTACAAAACAACCGTACAAAATTAACATAAAATGGACTAAAATGAATGTCGTTCTATGAAGTTATATAAAATTAAAGATTAACAAGATATTTTTAAAACCACTTAGACTAAATTACCCAACTCAAACAATCTCAAAGACAAAATTAAGATTTACTCCATAATAAATAAAATGTCTTGCTTTGGTATAGGGAAGTGGAGAACAATTTTTAGGAAAATAAAAACTTCAACAATTTTTTTTTTTAAAAAACTAATATTTCAATGTGTTTATTTTCTTCTTTTTTTTTTTTATCTAATTCGTTTATTTTCATTATCTAAATTCTTCAATATTTTTTTTTATCGGCCAAATACACACACCCCCATGCTACACTACTCCTAATTATACCACATATCTTCAGCTCAATGAACTTCTCCTTATGCCATACGAGTTACTGGCAAAATTCTTCAATATTAAAAAGCAACTAATATATCCTCCTCTATTAGAATATTTCTCAATTCTCATTCTCTTATCCGAACTATAAAATAAAAAATTACAAAAAATTCTTATCCCATGTTCTGTTTCGTTTCATAACCCTTGTAGCTCCAATCAAGTAGTAGTATGCAAAACATGATCATAGCAAGAACACGCAATTATGAACAGGTTACGAGAAGAATTGCTCTTACAACATGCAATTATGGATGAAATAATTGCCGTGAGTGATAAATTAGTGAAAATTATGAAAGAAGGTGTGAAATTGGAAACAGAAGAATAGGGATTGAGGAAGAAAATTACCACGTCGGCGGGAGAAACAGAGAGTTGAGAGAGGGAAGAAGCGAGTTTGAGGCAGCGTTGATGAGTTTGCGACCATGTGTAGGTTACGTCGCCGTAGAGGATAGAAACCCTGTCGCCGTAAACAATGGCGGAACGCTCCAAAAAGGTGATCGGAGTTAGAGGAACGTAGTTCGCGGAGCACTGGATACTTCCCTCCATCATCCACCAACCTTCTAGTCCTGCTGTTTAGTTTTGAGGATGATGATTCCCCACTGTTATCAATCGCACGATACCTTCATTGCCTTTTTTTTTTTTTTTTTAAGTTTTTATAATCACTCCATTTACTTTTTAATATTGGAGAGTAAACTTTTTTTTTTACCGAGCATATCTTTTTACCCACGGTTAAAAACTAATTCATTTGAATAGCAGAAATCATACATACAAGATTATATTGTTTTTATAATCACTCCATAATCTTGTTTCCTCTCATTTTATCCATCCAAACAAAGTTCTGACATAATAAATTTAGGTTTTGAATATTACAGAGGATTGTGTACCACTTATATTGTGGCACGTAAACTTTTTTTAATGTCGTTAGTATTCTTCGGAACAAAAAACAATAGAGGAATCAATTCTTAAAAATAGATGACCAAAAAGAAAATAATAAGAATTTTTTTCTTGTGTAATCAACTTGCTACTTGCACAAATTTTAATCACCATCGTGATCCTTAAAATTAAATATTAAAAAGTTATTAAATATGTTCTTCATTTCTTTATTTAATAAAGTATCGGATGACACTTTTGCTATCAGACTATTTTCAAACTACATCACATATATATTTTTTTTTCAAAATTATCCTCCAACCGGATTTAAAAACTTGAGAGGAAATTAGATTTAAAAAATCTAGTTGGAACCCTATAATGTTATTAAAAATTATGTTCTAAACAAAATTACTAAGAAACAAATAATGTTGGCAAATAATAAATATAATTCATAAAACTAGATTTATGTAGCTAAAAGCAAATTTAAAATATAATGTGATTTTATGGTTTACGTTTATTAATAATTACAACATTGTTTTTTTTTATAATCACAACTTTGTATTTTAAATCTGATTCCAACCAAATTTACAAATCCGATTTTGCTAAAGATTATAATTCAGGTGTAGTATGTGGCTTTTATACATTGAATCAGATTTATAAATCTAATTTCGCCTGCATTTAATAAAAACTTAGAGGCTGTTTGATTTGTATTTTTATTTTCTATTTTTATTTACTGTTTTCTATTTTGTGAAATAGAATCTATTTTCCACATTTTCAGTTTTTTCTTTGTAAAATTTTCAAAAAAACAGGAAACAAACTAAAAACAGGAAATTAAAACAGAAAATAAAAATACAAACCAAACAGCCCCTTAACTATTATATCCTCCACTCAATTCATTCGTGATTCTAAAGAGGATAGATAATAACTTAATGGAGGATAATTTATAAAATCAAACTCAAGAAAATTAAATGAGGCAAATAAATTTTTTTTAAAGGGTGTGAGTTAGGTAATTTGGGAATGGATCCCCTCATGTTTAAAAATAACATGATGCATCATATTAATATTTTTGTGTCTATCTCTCTCCTTTAATTTTTATAGAAACCCACAAATTTAATATGCATTTAATACATATTAAGAGAGATAGATACAAAAATACCAATATGATACATCATGTTATTTTTAAACATGAAAAGATCCATTACCGACCTATTTATAATAAAAAACCTATTTATAATAAAAAACAAAGAGAGTATGGTTGAAGGGCAATTTGAAAAACAAAATGTGGTGCTATTTAACACAAGTATGGTGATAATAGTGCCATCCAAAGTATCAATGTAGCTAGTACATTTTAATCTTTTGAGCATTAATTTACAAATGTCTGAATTTTTTAAGTACTAAAATTATAACAAAAACAAGGAAGAAAAGAGGAAATTGGGTAATAAACATCAAACTTATTTTCACAAATTTAACACAAGTCTCCCAACATAACATTGGTCCAAAATACAAGTTAATCAAGCTTGTGCTGCATCTGGTGACCGGTCAACTGGCCAGAGAAGGTGAGAGGACCTAATGCATGAGTGTGTGTAGGACTAGGAACCATTGTTGTGCCCTCCAACATAGGTCTCATACCCCCAACTTCTAGGGGTCTCCCACCAGTTCCTACATAAGAAGAAGTCCTTCGCGTCCCTAGCGGCGAAATAAGCAACCGGAATGCCCAATTCAGAATGCGGGGCGCGAAAACCCGGTAAAGAAGGAACACATCATACCAACTTGGGAATTTGACATAGGGATCTCCTCTGCATGCCCCTGAAACTATCAGCCTTGCAAATTCCTCTACTGGTCCTCCACTAACATGCACCTTGAAAAATTATTCAAACTCACTTGTTAATAATCTGTCAATATTTATTGGATAATTGCATTCATGTTAGTACATTATCTCATTTCAAATTAGGATCCAAATACTCTCTTATCATTCTGTCTCATTTCCCATAAACCTTATTTCTTATATCACACAAATAAGAAATACAAACATCAATTGCTTATGAACATAGCAAAAATGATAAGTTGTTGTTGTTGCCATTTGAAGTGTCATGGACTTAAAATTCCTCTAGGTTTTGAACTCAAGATATCATGTGAAAAATTAAGTGAAAGGTTTTTCTAATTCGTGCAATATTATTTATTGCACAAGACAGTAAATCATAATTGGTAAGAAATCACAACATTCATTACATGTCAAACATAATCTAATTAAATTCTTGTATTTTTCAAAAAAAAATTTCTATCTTTGATTTCTTAACCTGTGTAATTAAAAAACCCTTAATCGAAAGCAAAGGCAACGTATATAAATAATGAACTTACTTCTCTTTCTTCCTTCCATTGCATCTCAGCACCCTCCTCAAGCATGAACTTGCCTCTGGTCATTTCACTTCCAATCCAACCATGTGATGCTATTGTTACTCCCACTTCATCTCTCAATTCAAATCTTAGTGTCTCATAAAAGTTCACTAATGCTGCTTTTGCAGCCTTAATTAAATTTACATGCATACAACAATACATATCAATCAGAGACCAATAAAATATATACCAAAAACTTTAATTACTAACAAATTGCTAGCTTAGATTGGACTAATAATTTTACAAGCGAAATTTATCCATGTGAATTTGAAACGAGGAGCTGTGCCGCTCAAAACTTCACTCCACAACTAACCTTTGGGTCTTAGACTGAGCTAATTAAATACAAATTTCATAAATCCTTGAATCGTTAAGATAATGTTGGCATGAAAGATTTTAATCCTTGAAATTTTAAAAATTACAATTTTTTAGTGCGTAACTTTGCAAATTAAAATGATAATCTTTTAATTTTTTTAAACTAATAAATGCCATTGAAAAATTAGATAGATTAATTTGGAGTGTTTTATATTGCTGGACTAAAATATTCGACTCCTACCATATACCATATGAAAGACTGATATGAGAATTTTATGAATTATATACTAAAATAGTCCCTGACTTTGTATTTTATAAGTCACTTTAGTTCCTCACGGAACCCGTCATTTTAGTCTCTAACTTTCACTATCATCGTCATTTTAGTCCCTGAAAACTTAAGGACTAAAATGACTTGTAAAATAAAAAATCAGGGACTAAAGTGACTTATCCTCCTCACGGAACTCGTCATTTTAGTCCCTAACTTTCACTGTCATCGTCATTTTAGTCGCTGAAAACTTAAGGACTAAAATGACTTAGTAAAATAAAAAGTCAAGGACTAAAGTGACTTATTCACAAAAAGTCAGGGACTAAAGTGACTTATCCTCACAAAATTAAAGACCGAAATTGTACATCACTCGGAATTTTACTCTTTCATTTTTCTTGCATGTAATTAATTCCTTGATTGCAAATATGTACTTACAGCATATAAACTCATCCTTGGCATAGGTAACCAACTTTCGACGGATGCATTAATAATAACGCGACCATTTGTTTGACGAAGGTACGGAAGAGCCACATATGTTGGATAAACATTTCCCCAAAAATTAATATCCTGAAAATGAAAATTTTATGATTAATTGGAAAATTAATTGAAATTTGGATTTAGCACATTGGAATTCATAATTAGTACTTAATTACCAGGAGAACGGGGAAAACTGAAGTGTCGGTAACTTCTTCAAAGCAGAATGTGTGTCCCAAACTCACTGTATTTACAAGATGATCTACTGCACTCAGCCAAACACACAAGCAAAAGTAAGGCACAAGAATATGTAAGGGACTCTTTAGTTTGCATTTTCATTTCCTGTTTTCATTTTCTGAAATTTTACATAAAATTAACTGAAAATGCTGAAAACAGAAAATGAAAACAAGAAATAAACTAAAAACAGAAAATAAAAACAGAAAATGAAAATGCAAACCAAACAACCCCTAAGTTACCAATTTTATTTTATTTTCAATTTAGTCCCTAAAGAAAGAGGGAAATAATAATCCAACATTCCAACTTCCCAGATGAAATTATTAGTGGAAATTAAAGAGAAAATAATAATAATAATATTATTATTATTATTATACCGCGGCCATAGACATTGAAGGTTTCGGTGACGAATCTTCTACAATCGTCTTCTTTGACAACATCTGCAGCCATAATCATCACGTGCCTTGCACCCATTCTTCTTGCATTCTCAGCAATCCCTATTAGCCTCTGTTCTCTCCTTGCCACCAACATTAAATTTGCTCTCCTTATTGCATACTCATATGCAATTTGCTGCAAAATTAAATTATACTCATAACATAATATATATTGATAAATTGCAATAACTCCCGAGATTTGAAAAAATTGCACTTCACCCTAAATTTCATCAAAATTAACACTCTACCCATTTTGGTTAGTTAATTAGTATTTTTGCCTCGTCAGTTTGCATATGTGACAAACTGACATGACAGAAACGTTAATAATATAGCAGTTAACTAACGTTTTTGCCTCGACAGTTTGCTACATTAACCTTAAAAATAATTTGTCATAATTCCAATAATCAATCACTAGAATCGCATTGGATCATCATTTCAATTACTAGTAACTATATGTGTAACTAAATTTAACATCCTTTAACGTAATGCAAGAACAACTACAACGTGACTGTAACTTCAATTTAATTAAAAATTGATAGAAACTAATGAATGAAGATCGAAGAACATAGAGTAAGAACTTACCTCTCCAATGGCGGAAGAAGCTCCGGTGATTATGACAACTTTATTATCCATATTCTCACTATAGATACTATTATAGAGCCATTCACAAGCATTGAGGAAACAAAGTGTTGGCCATGAGAAAGCCAAAGTGATGAAACTCCCTGGAGGAACCAACAAATTCAGCATAAAATTAAAAAAATCCATAGCTTCAAATTATTCAGTAGTGATCACTTGGGAAAGAGAAAAAAAAAAACAAGTGAATTCGATGTGAGAATTTTAATTATTTGAGTTTAAGGGAAAATTTGAAGTGAGAAATACTAGAGGATAAGAGAGAAAAAGGGTGAGTTAGTTTGAGAACTATTAGTATTTTATTTTTAATTACATGCAATTGGAGAAAGAGGTGTGAGCACACGTGGATTTGGACTTTGGAGAGAGCTTCAAATTGTGACAGATGGAATTTTGGTCTGTTTGGATTTTCTTGAAGGTTGCTTTGAATTCATCCACTTGCTTTGTTGTGAAATGCAAGTTCACAGGGAGGAGACACCTCCCTTGTTAATAATAATAATAATAATAATAATAATAAGGTAGTGTTTGAATTATGCAACATAATTAATTTTATTCCTAATAAATTTAAAATTGTAATTAAAGTTTAAAAATAATTAACATGAAGATTTTAATTTATTTATGGAAAAATTATTTGTATCAAACTACTCTCTCCGGTCTCCAGGCTGTTTAAAAAAAGTAAATGTTATCTAGGGTATTTTTTAAGGAGTTAAATGTAATAAAAAGTTATTAAAAAATATATTTTTTTTATTTTCTAAAGATGAAATAATGTGTTATTATGATTATTTTTTAATTGTAATAACCTTAATAAATGTCTTAAAAGTAGGGGTGTACAAGATCCGGTCCTGCCCGGTGGCCCGATCGGTTTATGACAGTTTTGGCCCGTCCAATTTAAGACAAAAGACACTAATCAGTCTTTTAAATTTTGATCCGGTGATGAAAATGAGCGGGTCCGGGTTATTGCACGGGTCACCCGGCCCGACCCGATAGACATGTTTGATATTTATATATAATTAATATATTAAGTTATATATGTTATTTTTTTTATTGCTTTAGTTTCTTTCATTTGTTAGCCTAGGGTTCAAACTTCAAAAATAGATATTGTTTTGGATGTAGAAGCCTAACTTGACTTGGGAGCCATTATATAAACCATGCAATTGTAGCTATTGTTAATTAATATTATTGACGTTATACAAGTTTTTTTTCCCATATCTTTTTGTTTGCTTATTTATTTATTTATTTACCACGTATAAATGATCGGGTCAACCCGCGTTCGTCCCACATAAACCCGGTCCTAAAAAGACCCGGTAATTATCGGGTTCCTTCGGCTCAAGGGACGAGTTATGGTTTAAAATATAGGTTCGATATTAATTTAAGGCCAGAGTGAAAGTCAATGCGAACCCGTTCTTACCTATCCTTTGTACACTCCTACTTAAAGTATTGTTTAGCAACACTCTTTAAAAAAAAAACTCATGTCTCTCGTGTGGTTTTCTTTCTTTGAAAATAAAAATTTAGGTTGAAGGCAAACCTTTTCTAGTTCAAAGTCAAGGATAATCACTCATCTTACCAAAGGTGAAATTTACGCATAGCAATGAGAGAAAATTGATAGGTCTCTTAATTCACTTTGATTTCTTATATTATATTTTTTTTAGGTTAAATTGGTCCTTTTGTTAATTTTGTCTAAGTTATTAGATAGGACAAAACGATATCGTCTTGTCTCTTCATGTTGGTTCAAAAAATACAATATAAAAAACTAAAATTGATAATAAAAAATACAATATGAGAAACAAAGTGATTCTAAAAAATACAACATAAAAAATCAAAGTGAATAAAAAATAAACATAATAAAAAACTAAATTGAAACAATTTCGTAATGTAAGAGATAAAAGTGTAACTTAACCTTATTTAATTAAGGACAATAATTATATATCGCCATAAAATTGATATTTTTTTTATTTTATTTCTTAAAAAATATTATTTTGGTCCATCATAATTAAAAATTCTTATTTTTAGTCCACAATATTAAGTCTTTTTATCAAATTTTTTTAAGCGATCAAAATGAAAAAAATGAAATTCCTTATATCAAAATAAATAAATTATAGGAATTATGAGGCAGTGCTTGGGTAATACTAGCCGTTGTGTATTGTGTATGGTTTGTTATTCTTCTTTAACAACACCCAAATTCCTTCATTCTCTCTAATTCCTTCATTTACAAAATCCTTAAACAAATTAACGAAGGAAGATTCTTCTTTGCGTAATCTATCCTTCTCTGCTGTGTTCTGTTTTGTGAGTGTAAAAGAAAATGATGATGAGTGAGTGAAATGGAGGCACCAAAGCTAAAATCTTATTCAAGAAAGAAGGAAACCCGATTCCGTGACACTTTAAAATCACTGTCAACCTCCACTCATGTCTCTTCGTTGTCAAAGATTAGGTGCATATCTAAGATGCCGAGAAACTGGATATGTTTTCGGGATATATAGTTTTATTGATAGTGATAATAATTGATGACTAATGTGACTCACGTTTCGTCCTCTAGCATTTAAATTTGACTGTGAAAATGAAAATGGAAATAGAGCTATTTTTCATGGCTTTAGGCGCATGATAATCTGCAAGAGATTGCTTTGATGGGTTTGTTGGTTTACACAGCCATTGACATTTATATTCAGGAGAATGTCACATACTAAAAGATATGGATTGGATTAAGGGATACCTTTTCACCAGTTGCTAAGATAGTTTCTATTCAACTTTTTCTCTTCATGGCCGCCATTTATCATTGGACTGTTTTTCAACTTGATATTAAAAATACTTTCTTACATGGACAGCTTGGAGAAGAAGTGTACATGGAGCAGCCACCTGACTTTGTTGCTCAGGGGAAGTCTAGCTTGGTTTGTCGCTTGCGTCAATCTCTATATGGCTTGAAACAATCTCCTAGAGCATGGTTTAGAAGATTCAACAATGTACTCAAACAATTTGGTATGGTTCACAGTGAGAAGGATCACTCTGTCTTCTATCGTCACTCTACACAATACAAGAGCATATTTCTAGTTGTATATGTGGATGAGAACCCATATTCAAATCCGAAAAATAACACTAATTAAATGAATGAACCTATAAATATCTGAAAGAAGAATCTTCTACCTTAATTGTATGGTAGGGGATACCAACAAACAATAAAAAAACATTTCACAAATAAAAAAAATTATAAATGTATATATACGCACATTTTTTGTTGCAGCAATATGTTAGCAAAGATGTCTTTTATGATTTTGATTATATTTAATAAAAAAAAAAAAGAATTTATCTAATGAATCCTTTGTCTTGAACCACTTTAAGATGCTCAAAACAATTTTATGTCTGAAAGCATTGGTTAAGAAGCTCGAACCACTGTTCCTAGAAGAGATTTTGTATTGTGTGTCCTTTAATTTGTCTCCAAAGGGAAGAGCAAGAGCAACTACATGGTCATTGAGCTTAATCACATGCTTTATGACCTCTTTTAAGACTACAACTTCTGCAATTGAAACAAATTCCAACAGCAAATTAGAGCCTATTTTGTAAACAATATAGGTGTTGACAAAAACACATTATAGAATAGGTTTCTGGAACATAATAATGTAATTTTTTATTTTATTTATCAAAATAATGTAGAAAATAAATAATTTACTAATATAGGCATTTTGACCAAAAAAAATAGTCAAATTTTGTCTTTTTGCCTTTTGTCCTTTTTTATTTTTCATCTTTTTGCTTTTCGTCTTTTTTGCTTTTCGTCCTTTTTTTTTCGTCTTTTTACTTTTCGTCCTTTTGCTTCTTGAATTCTGCAATTCTCTGTTTTGGGTCTTTCCACACTGCAATAACCTTTTCCTGTACAGGAATAACTTGATTTTTAGTAGCTGTGTCAATCTTTATATTTTTTAGTTTAGCGTTTATCTCCTCAAACGCAACTGCAATATCTGAAGACTATTGTTTTGCAACTATTAAATTAAGTTTTTCATGCAGCCTAATTAATAACTCAATAATAGTGTTATTCTGTTTTGCTATAGAACTTATAGTAATACTTGTAGAACTTTTAATAAATCCTTCTGCTAGTGACAAAATCTGAGTGGTACTATTAAGTGCTTTTTGATAGTCTTGATTTTGTTCGGTCATGCCAAGAATGTAGATATTTTAATATCTACGCGTTGTATTAGAGATTCAAGAGTCTGCACTCTTTCCTCTAATTCTTTTGCTAGTTGAACGGTTTCTTATTCGATCTTTCTGGGTTCTTGATCTATTCTTATTAATAGATCCTCTATATCTTTCTTTGTTGGCAACTTAAAAAGATATGACTTATCAAATTTAAATATTAAAGAATCAACTTTGTCGGTTAACTGTTTAATTGCTATTTTACAAAAAGTGATTTTTCTGCTTAGAGGTTCTAAGCGTTGTAAAGATGATTGAATTAGAGAGATTTTCTCTTTTTGCTTTTGGTACAGGTCAAGCAAAGACTTAAAGACTGAAGAATTATTATCTTTTTCAGATTGCAGATTATATAAAATAGTGTATGAAATATGCGAAATACAAATAAGTTGAGCAAACACAGATGACAGAGTTATGTTGATTTCCTGCAGTATGATACATATGTTTGAAATTTTTTTTATTATCATGAAAACATACTAGATTAACATGATCAGTAGTTCCTCCTCTTATATTTCTTGGGAATTCTAAATCTAAATAATCAAGTCTACCTCTTTCAGTCATTATTTATCCTGCAGTTACCTATCCATCAGGTGCAAACATCGTTTCCAGCATGGTCTTACCTTCTTGCCATGGTACTAAGATTGCCTTCCCTAGCCTTCGGCTATATAGGACTCATAATGCTTGAAATTAGTTTTAATGAATCAAAAGAAATAAGTATGGAACTGCTTATCATATTAATAATATCATGCTTTTATGATAACAAAAATAAGATCAAATATAGCTCATACTAACAGTACTCTCAACATAATAAGTTTAGTTCGTCATACGAAGCTTGCTCTGATACCAAAAATACCAAAAATAGGTAAGTGCAGAGGAAAATGAATTCATACCTTTCTCTTCTCTGAACTTCCTGTACTTAGAATAGCGCAAGATAAAGATAGTAGCGGAAGATAGAAGGCGCAAGGATCAAATAGAAAGGACTTATTTAGAGAAGTAAGTGGTTGTGTTGAACAAGGTGTGTTTTCAGACTAACCATTGCACTTTTTTATAGGCAAACATAGACACACAGACTTGAAATCCTGACTTGAAACTAAAAATAAAAATACAATAATTGAGGTACGTGGGGCACAACTTTTCTAAAAGTAGATGCTTTTAGTAGTGATTGAAGGCCACACTTGTACAAACTTTAAACAAAAACCATACACGTAGAAAGAAAATAGTAAAAACATAAGGAGAGAAGGATTCCTTCCTTATGTGAAAGTTTTGTTGTTTGTCGTCTTCTGCCGACAGTGCTGTTTGACGTCATTGCTTACGTCATTAATGACTCAGCTTTCCATGAGGTCTTCCAGCTCAGCCATCAGGTCTTCTTCTTCATTCAGATTAGGTGCTTCAGATGTTGAGAGTAGATCCCAAACACTGTTAAGATCTAGATGTGGTCGTTTGAGAGGTGCCCAAATCTTCATTGTGATGTTTCTCCAAGTAGTTGGAATTTATTTCCGAGATCATGAGGAAAGTTGTTATAGATTCTTTCTTCTCGAACATTTTGATTATCTGGTTCATAATACATAATTGAATCCATAAAGAACATACTGGAGAATTCTATGAACATTCCAATAACCAAATGATGTTGTGTAGGAATAAATTTTCCTTGTATCATCTTTGGAGATGATCAGTAAACTCCAAGTCTAATTGGGGGCCTTGGCCTTAGGTCTGTTTGATTACAATAGGAATTAATAGTGTTATGTGCCTTTGGACCAAGAAAATCTGGTGCTGAGCGAAACGTTAGATAATGAACAAAACCTAATGAAAACATTCTGAAATTATGGCTTCATCAATTCTATTCGCATTGGTAACCCTAGGTAGCACTAGTGAGGGTTGTAGAGGGTATTCATTGTCGAAATATTCTGAGTATTGAACAAAGGTAAAATGAGGATAGGGTAGACGAGCTTCTTTCTTACTTTGCTGCAGAAACATTTACATCCCAATAAGGTCTGCATCTAAGCTATATTCAGCCTTTTGAAGGATGTCCTGTTGGACTTCTAGAGGAAGATCTTGTAGAAAACTTCTTTTAAATCTTGAATCTAGGTTTATCATCCAGCTCCACTTGTCAAAGGGAATGGTCTCAACTTCTTGCATGACATCAATTATATATTCCGCTCTATTAAGTTCTTCTTCCAATTCTCTAATTTTTTTGTGAGAATTGTCTAACTTCTCTTTCTCTGCCTGCTCTCATTCTAGAACACATTCTCCTTTCATAGTCTAGATTCTTTCTCAAGACTAGATTTGAAATTTTTTCAAACTCTTGTTCTGGTCCTCGTTTCAAAGTTTCAATGAAAAAATCTGCTTCCTGTTTAGAATGCGTTTCTGTTGAAGATTTTAGGAAATAATCTTCTGTTTCTTTAATGACATCTTCTAAAGAAAAGAAACCTTTAAAGACTGGTTTTGAAGATTTTCCTATAGCCCTCATAAGAGATCCATAGCTTCTATAGAGTCCCGGTTTTTCTCCTTGGAAAAGAACATAAGCCTTTTTCTATGGTTTTTCCAAATCATTGAGGTTCATTTTTAGAAATAATAATTAAGTGCATTCAAAGCATTTAATTTTGCTATTGGTGTACTTGCTCGACGAAGAGCAGTTAACAACACCTGCTGCTCCTTTAGAATAGGGCATCCATGTAATGGTTTAAACTGTTGAGGATGATCCTCAGGTAAAATAGGGAGTTGCTGTGAACCAAACTGAAGCGTTGGATATCCTTCAGTTGCTGAGGCCGGTTTCTTGCCTTTTTCATGTCCTGTCATCTTTAAAAAATAAGATTGGTTAGGATTAATCTAGACAACAAACCCGCTGCATGATTATCTTTACCAGAAATATGTTTAATTTTCACATCAACACCTGTTCTGCAAACATTATCAATAAAATTTACCCATATATTTTTAGAAAGCTGGTTGGTGTTCATGTTATGATAAAATTTTATTATGGCTTGACAATCAGTTCTTAATGTAAACTCTTTTTTATCTAAGAGAAAGATTCTGAATTTTTCGAAAGCAAATATATAGGCCATTATTTCGGCATCAATGGTGGATATATTGGTTTTATAAGTTCCTGATGCATACCTGGCTATCTTCTCTTCACATATTCTTGAATCCTTATTAGGTTTCCATTTAAGAATGGCAGCCCATCCTTGTAAGGATCCATCTGTTTGGATAATAATGTAACTATCCTTAGGAGGGAAATCAAGAGGAGGAAGACTCTTAATAGAATCTTTAATTTTCCTGATGATTTTCCGATCCTGACGGTTAAATCTTCTCTCACCATGTAGAGAACATTTATTATACAAACTACTAGTGAGTTTGCTTAAGTTAGAGATATAATTTCTTGCATAATTTAAGATCCCTAAGAATTGTTGTAAACCTTTCAGTGTTTCAAGGTTTTGTTCTTCAAACTCTAGGATTTTCTTGACAATATGGGGTTGAAGTTCTACCTTTCCATTTCCAATCTGTAGTCCTAAGAATTCAATTCTTGTAACACCATTTTTTAACTTATTTTTTTGATAAAATAAGTCCTTCCTTTTCACATATTTCAAAAAATATTGAAAGGTGTTTAAGGTGTTGTGAGATGTCTTCAGAAAATACAAAGATATCATCCATGTATGCTATTATGAAATCATCGTGCTTGTGAAAAGTGTTGTCCATTTTTCTTTGAAATACTGCTGGTGCATTCTTTAAGCCAAATGGCATAACAAGCCATTCAAAGTGTCCTTCTGGGCAAAAGAATGCGGTCTAAGGAATGGACTCTTCCTCCATTGCTACTTGGTGAAATCCATATTTTAAATCGAATTTGGAATATACCCTTTTATCTCGGATTTTTAATAGCAGGTAATCAATACCTGGAAGAGAATATTGATCCTTATGAGTGTTGTCATTGAGTCGCTTGTAATTATAAACCAATTTTTATTTACCCCTTCTTTCCTTTCCGTCAATGACTTCTATTCCTGATAGAACAATAAAAGCTGTTGTTCGAGCCTAGAATTTGATTTTCTTATAACGCCTAGGTTAAGGAGGTTTTGGATGTGAGTCTTATACTCCTTTTGTTGTTCTGATGATGGGATGATGGGCTTGTCTTGTATTATCAAGTCTGGGTTGATAATTTCTAACTTACAAATGATCTTATTTTTCTGCCAGTGTTTTACTGGGTTTTCACCTATATACTGTAATTGTTCTAACCTATTCAGGACCGGCATAATTTGTTGTTCAAAATGTGTCATTGATCCTAGGTCATACAAGCACAATTCTCTATTTAGTACCTCAATTTCCTCACTTGTGGGTACTAGTTCTAATTCTTCTGTTATCGCCTCTGAGACATTACAAGAAGCCTAGGGGGATGCTTGGATTGTATCGGCCTTTTTGTAAAGCTTTACAACTCCTGCTTCTATCTGTATACCTCCTTTGAAGTTATAGATGAAAGACATTCCAATGATTAATTGGATTTTTCTTTCTGCAAATTCTCTTATCCTTAAGGGGATAATGTAAGTGTAGGATATGAGATATTCTTCTTTGTTGAAGATTATCTTAGTATTGCTTAATCTATGATTAGCTGTTTCTGATCTTCCTAGACCGTTTCTGATCCTCCTAGATCATTTACTATCATAGGTTTGTCTGTTTGTTTCCAACATTTCTTAGGAAATGCTTCAGTGTCTATGAAACAACGGCTTGCTCCCGTGTCAATTATTGCTTGTAACACTCTCTTTTCTCCTCCTGTTGTTACTATAACACTGCAATTTAAGATATTATTCTGTAGAGTTACGTGTCTTTGTATTGAAGCACAAATTTCGTCATCACAATCTTCTAAAACGGGTTCTATGTTTTCGGGATACATCTTCTCCTTCCCAGGGTTTTTTGTAAAATTTGGGCTCTGCTGCTCTTGTAAGGCGGCTTCAAGGGCAAACACTATCTTGTAAAATATGTATTTTTTGCTGTAAGTCAAGTATATACTTGGCTTGTTCCTAAACTAAAACAGAAAGGTTTGTTTTGTTCTTTGGAATTTCCATCTTAGGTTTAATCGGGATAGATAAGTTTAGAATTCGCTGAGCGTCTGGGATACATACGGTTAGACTGCATGTATCACAATGCGCATTGTTACTATATGGAGTCAAGAGACGACAGATGTAGCATTTTCTATGCATTTCATCTAGTTTTAGATAAAATTGTCATTGATGTGAACAATCTTGTTGTTCTTTAGAGAGCACAAATGGTGTTCTCCAGGCTGACTGTGTTACCATCATCATAAAGGATGACCGATCTTCGAAAAGGTTTATAAAATGCTTTCGGGCTTGTTCTTCTTCAGATCTTCATATGAACAGATGTCTGAATCTGCTGGATCCTCATCTTCATCAACACTCACTATGTCCCAATCTTAAGGTAACTCAAGTTCTTGGTAGACCGCAAGACGTTCTTTATTGACTCTTCCTGATCTACATTGATTTGCAAAATGTCCTACTTCTCCACAAATTTAACACTTGCATTTAGTGTTTCCTGGCTTTTTAGTTTTGAATTTACAGACATTATTCTTGTGAGGAGTTCCTTTATAGTTAGTCGCTCTCCTGACTGGTCTTTTAGGGCGATAATGACTTCTATAAACTCCTGGGACATCTATGTTTTTACAAAATGAAAAATTCTTTGCTTGTCTATTGATTTCATTTTGTTGACAAAGCTGTTGAAGTACGTCGAATACGAACTTTTTTTCGGGTGCTATCCCAACTGTTTAGTTAAGATATGCTTGATTACATAATTCTATCATTTTGGAACCAAAAGGCGGGGGAAGTTTTCTAAAAAACTTCTCAGAAATTTCTGGTTGTAGGTATATCCTACCAGTCTTAGTTGCCAATTCCTCATACTGTGCTGCATATTCAGCAAAATCCTTCATATCATTAATCGCCAGTTGTTCCAGCTGTAGTAATGCTTGATCTTGCATTTGGGTGTGTCCTCTATATTCATCATATCCAAGGATCATTTGCCTTACTTGTGTAGTCAGGTTGACAGTATCATTGGCTAGATTTACTAACAGTTGATACTCATCAGGGTAAGCATCTCTCCATGGTTGGAAAGTTAATTTTTCTGTTGGTCCTAAAAGGTTTTCAAAGTATAGAACCTTGTCAAAATTTTCTGCAAATTGTAGTGATGCTAAATGGGTTATAGTGATAGATTCTCATGTCCTAATGGTGTCTTCCCATTTTGCAATGTTTACTAGTAAAACCAGTACAGCTCCTTCTGTAGATTTTGCATATGGTATTTCTATAGGATTAAAATCTAAGGGTCTTCCTATAGGTGTTGTTGTGTTAGTGGTCCACTAGTTTATTGGATGGATTGCTATTGTTTTTCCTGCCCCAAAAGTAGGTTGTCCTGTGGTTCTTGTTTGGGGGTTTGAGTTACTATTTTCTCCTTCCATAAACAAGTATTCATGCTTAGTAGGTTTCTTCTTGGGATATGGTAGATAATCATCCTCTACTTCTAAAATAAGACCTACTTCTTGCTATTCAGAGAATGGATTACAAAATTCATCTTCTTCATCAAATCTAGGGGGTTTACTATAGTCTACTGGCTCACATCTATATTCTTGGAAATACCATGGTTGAGTTTCCATAAACTCCTCATAGGATATTCTTTCATCCTGATTTGTAGTAATTACTAGTGCTGTCGAGATTCTTTCAATCTCTTCATCATCTTCATCGGATTCTATCTGAGGTCGAGACTCGTAGTCGCAGAATCGAATGTTGAAGCTATTTCGCCTCATACAAGATACTGCCTTGGCTGGAGCCTTTACAGTTTCCTTCTTTGGCATAGTTATTGTCCATTCCTCTTCATTAAGAAGATTTGGATCAAAATCCTTTCCTGGGATAGCTCTTATCCCTTTAGATCCTAGAAATTCAGCTATGTGGTCTGTTTGGACCTTGAAAATTGGGGCAGCATAATTGCTTAGTCCTGCTGTTACAACTTTAATGAGAATTAAGTTTGCTTCTCCAGCTGTCATGCTTTCATAACCTTTGGTTTTTACCATGATCATTACATGATCACAAAAATTAGATAATGAAACCCTATAATTCTTAGGAATAATATAAACTAATTCATGATTTTCATGCATGTCGACTTCCATTGTCCCTATGACTGCTTTTGTAAGATCGTCACTAAACCTTGTATCTATTAGGGTGACTAAGACCTTAGCTCCTATATGTTCTCTGTGTAATCCGTAGATTCCTAAAAGAACGACTCCTAGATGGATAGTTTTGTTACCTGTTTCCATCAGCTTTCTTTTTGATTCTAAGTTTATTAGACTTAGATTCTTCTATTCATTACCAACACAGAATATAGCTTCTTCACTATAATGTTGATAATATTCCTGTTTATTCTCAAAAAATTTGTGAGAATATAATACTTCAGCGGGAAGTATTTCTACTTTTCCATGCCTTGCACGTTCTAGCTGTTGTTCCGGGTTAACAAGCTGTACCATTTCCATGGGCTTACGTTTTCGGAATATATTTTCTACTTTCTTGTATATACTGTAAGGTCTTATAACATCCATGTTATTCATAGTTGGGCTTATAAGGGAACTACTCGTTCCAAGAGAACTAGAACTCATTTTGAACAAACTAAATAAAAAATTAATTTTATTTAAAAAAAGACAATCGAGAAAAGACGAAATTATGAAAATGCGTCAGAGAAACTCAAAGTGAGTTTGAGGCTTTGACTAAAAGACAATACCATGCATACTTTAGTAAATAGTTATTTTTTTATATTTTTTAAGTAAATAAAAATAAAACTTATATTATTATGGTAGAAATGCACGTAGAATAATATTATTAATCTCACTAAATTATTTTCTGTTGACAAAACAATATATGTATAAAATTTTTAAATTTAATATTTTTTTATTTGATAAAAAATATTTTTTAAAAATACATTTTCTTAAAATTTTATATAACAAAAATATATTCAACATAATTTATATTTAAAATTATATTTAATAATTATGTTTTTTGTAAATATTTTTTATTTAATAAAATAAAATATGTTCATAAAATATTAATATGAAGATTAATAAATTTCAAAATTATTATATAATTATAATAAAAATTAAAAATATATTAAAAAACTATAGAATTTAGAATCAAAATCAAAATCTGGGCAACTGGGCATCTGGGCGTGACTATAGGATTCATTTCATCAGTTCTTGGGGATGCCGTTTTAGAGCCGTGGCTCCTTTACCGGTAAGGAGGACTGTCTTTTTCTGTTGTTTTTCTTTCCACAACACTAACAGCATGTTTAAGTATGATGGTATTTCTGTCTGATAGGGCTTTTATTGATGTTTCGTTATGCAATGGTATGCTTATCATTGATCTTTCGTGATGCAATGGTCTGGTGAGTGCTTTTCAAGTTCACGAAGTGTGAAGGGTCTTATTTTTAAAAAATTGCGTGATGCTTTGGTATTCTCACGTTGCGCAGGGGTTGTTCATGTGCTTTTGTACTTGTTTTTTGAGTACTTTTACTCTTCAATAATATTTGACTCATTTAAGTATTTAAATTTTAACTAGACTTTAAACTTGTTTGGTTTAGATTTTAGTAGAATGAGAAAAAAAAATACACGAATTGAGATACAAATTAATAGTTAAAATTATTAATGTACAAAAAAATCGAGACGATCCAATAAAAATAAATATTTTTAACTTTAATCAAAGTGATTTGAATCAAATCAAAATCATAAACAAACACACTATTTGTTGATAAAGACAAAACTCACTCCAATAATTTTTTACACTTCAAGGGTTCGTTTGATTTGCTAATTTTCAAGGTACAGCACAGGACAAAACTTTTTGTTCTGTGTTTGATTCAAAAAGCTGTCAAGTAACAACACAAAATTTGTGTCACAGGACATCACAAAATGGCAATTTTTTTTACCTCACTAAACCAAGGGACAACTTTCTTGTTCCATGTACAAGTTAAGAAAAGACATAATTAACCTTGTATTTTTATTAGTACTGTAACTACCTTTCCCATTTTCTCCACTTACGAGGTAGTTTATGTTGTATTTTTTTTTAAATCAATGTTTACATCATTTTTTTGTCATTTATATATATATATATATATATAATTAAAATAACGTATTAATAATAAAATAAATTTTAACGGTAAATATAAATATTAAAAATAAAGAGTTAAAAATATTTTTTAATAATAATTTTTTTATATATAATATAATTATTATATTACATAAAATATATTACGTAGTAATCTATTAAATCATGAAATTTTAATTTTATAATAAATAATAAAATAATTATAAAATATTAAAATATTATTTTCTTAGAAAAATTTAAGAAAAATTAATAATATAACATGAAGGATATTATTGTAAAATTTATGTTGTGCTTTTTGTTATGTGCATTGAGTATCAAACGATACACAACATAAAAAGTTGTGCTGTGCCTTATAAAACTGGTACAGTGTTGTACTATTTGTATTGTCCTGTTCACGCATCAAACGCACCGGAAAAGAATATCTCTGGCTACCGGTTGAAACATATAGGAAATTTTACACTTCAAAAAAAGTTGATCATTCCTTTGTAACGAAAAAAAGTTTAAAAGGTTGAAATTTTAGTCACGCCATTTTTCTTTTAAGACAGTCACACTAATTTAATCATACGAGCTTTATGACATTCCTATAATTATTAGTTATTATAATTTTTAAAAATAGGAAATGATTAAACAGTATTTGATTGTATAAAAAAAACAGTATTTAATTCTTAGTAAAAAAATTAATATTTATTTATAAAAATTATAGTTAAATTTAGGTATAAATTCAATTATTCTTTTTTTTTTTCAATTTACTTTAGTCGAAACTGTTAGAGTGTGGGAGATGTGATCTGATCCTTACGGGCTATAGGGAAGTTCAAGCTACTTATCACCACTCAAGTAACAAAGTTAAAAATAAATATAGTTTAAAGGAATTCGGAAACTTACATTTATATTTTTTAACCTGATCAAGAACGAGAATCTTTATTCAATCCCTAATTTGAGAAAAATTACAACATCTATCACATCATCAAACTGTGGTAGAGTATAATTAGTTAAAACTCATATCTATCACATGCAGAATAAAATATTTACTGCCTTGCAGATCTGGAATTTCTATTCTAAAAATCACCAGCCTTATAATTTTGTCACCAACTATATGTAGAATAGCTCAGAGAAGCAAACATATTTGTAAACAAAAATTATGACAAATAATAACATAGAATCCTAATTCAAATTAAACAAACTATAAACAGCTACCTAGTCTAAAAAAGAAAAAATGGACAAACTTTGTGTAAGACTATCGTTTTGCTTCCTTTCCTTCTGCAGCGAACCATTTCCATTTCGAAGAGTCAATGTAGCTATCTATTAATCCATTTAAAAATTCATCTACAGTATTCACTATATTGCTAATACCCAAAATATTAAATCTCTAATTTTCAACCTTGCTCATGTCTCTTTAACATTTTTATTGAAGGTGCAGGATAGATAAGAATTGAGAAGGAACAAGTATTTGAATAAAAGCATCAGGTCGCCACTCAAATATAACCGGAACAACACCCATTAAGAAGAAGGGAGCCCGATTCCTTGCGTCTTTAAAATAACTATCAACCTCCACTTATGTCTTCCCGTTGTCAAAGCCTGGGTGCGTATCTAAGAAAGAAAAGAGTACAGATGCCGAGAGACAGGATATGTTTTCAGCATATATAACTCTATTGATAGTGATGATAATTGATGACTAATGTGACTAATTTGACTGTGAAAATGAAAAGGAAATAGAACTATTTTACATGGCTTTAGACGGATGATAATCTACAAGAGATTGATTTGATGGGGTTGGTTAGTTTACACCGCCATTGACATCTATATTATTGTTACATACTTTTTTTTATTGCTCTCATTTGTTCAATTCATCTTTTGTTTGTGTATAGGTATGGTTGAAAATGATCCAGAGGAATCACTTGTCAGTTTTGTTCATGTGGTGCAAAGGAACAAGAAAAGGGTAAAATAAAAATGATATAGATAGATGGTGGATATGGACAACTTTAATAATAATAATAATAATAATAATAATAATAATGTTAATTTTATTGCATTTTTTGGTTTAGAGAATTTAATATCTATAGCTAGCCTTTTACCTAAATTAAGAAGCATGCCTTTTACTTAATCAAACGATGTCTATAACAATAACTTTAAATCTCACACTTCCCATTTAGAAAAATTAAATACAATTAACTTGAATAATTAATTTGGGTTTTGATTTTTGTTCAGCTATATAATTTCTCTCTCATTTTCTTTATATGTATAATGTTCCATTGTAATTTCAAATTTAAAAACTAATATAAGGCTAATGATAAAATAAGTCAAAAAATAATTAATTTTTCATTTTTTAGATTAATTGTAAATTAAATATATTATAATGTTAAAAAAATTGTAAGAAATAAATGTCATGTAAAAGTAGTTGAGTAAAAAATTATCAAATGAATGTAAAATGTTACTATTTTATTAGAGGAGTGAAATACTGACATATTTAAATAGGAAAATAACGTACTTTTTGTGTGAGATGAGAGCACCCCATTTTTTTGTTAGTAGTTTAAATGCATAATATGTGATTTTTTCATCCATGTTTTTTTGTGTGTCATCTAATTAAAATGTACACAGAATTAAAATGTGACATTCTCTCTAGTTATATTTTTTACTGATCATCAATTTCTTTTATCTGTCAGAAGCGAAAAATGAGACACAATCACAAGAAGTTATTATTTTGAGTAAGATAACATTGTGAGATTGGTGGTTTTAATATGACAAGAAGATAATAAAATATCATAATACAAATATTAATATTACAATACATACTTATAATTTATCATTTTCTCCTCTAAGAAATAACTTTGGATTTCGAATGTATCATCTAATTTTTTTTTAAATATATTTTAGTAATTGAAAAAATCTATTGTCAATAGTTAAAGGTGTAAACTTTCAAATTTTTATATATTTAATGTAGAAAAATACTTTGAAACAACAATGTTAGAAAAAAATTCTTAATTTTCATAGGAAAATATCATCAATGTTTAAATCAATAGAAATGTTCCGGTGGTGAGTACCATCGAAAAAGACAAAAAAAAGTAACCAATGGAAATGACATGCTAACCCTTTTTAAATTAGTTGTGTATAAGAAATCTTATTGTCTTTTAAGAAAAAAAATCTTATACATTTCTTAGCAGATATTACGATTAAAATTTTCTTTTCCACATTTCTATTTTGTCTTTCAGATTAACTTGTAATTACTTATATCTATTGAAATGTTGTGTCATATTTTTCTTAAATCATTTTTTAATCTTAACAAAAATAAACTTAAACAACAAAAAATGAATAGTATTTTAAGAATAATAATTATAAATTATTGATAATAATACTAACATGTAACCGGACGAAGTTTTGAAAGTTAAAAGGCCAAATAAAAAAATTGTTTAAAATGTGAGTCCAGTTTATAATGTGGCTTAACGTGAAATGTGGAAGAAGTTGACGTGACATTGACATTCACCTTATAAGTGTTTAAAGTCTATAAATGTGGAAGAAGCTGACGTGACATTGACATTCACCTATGACACAAATCTCAATTCAAATTATGTATGAATATATATTTGCCAAAACGGAAAAGTTATATATGAATATTTATTCAGCCAAAGTAAATGAATAAAAAATGGAGTATTGGTTGCCCTCAATATAATACATCAACAAAGAAAACGATATCGTATGACAGAGAAGAACGAAGAAAGGGCAAAGGAACTTGTTATCGTTTCCATTGTCCTTGAAATATAGATCTACAACAACGCCAACATTATAGTTTACTTTTAACATATAGATCTACAACAAGGCAATATTATAGTTTCCTGATTGGTTCCAAGTTGTACGAGGAAAATTGGTTAGATCTAGTGAAAGGTGGATTTATTGCAAATATACAGTGTGCTGAAGTATGGTGTCCAATGACTAAAGAGTTTTTTTGCTGACTATTTGAAGAAAGAGAACTCCAATGACTAAAGAGTTTCTTCCATGACGGCTACTCTGGTATGGTTTCTCTTTCATTTTTGATTTTCCTCTTTTCTTTTGTTTCTATTAATTTCTTCTTTCTATTTTTATTCCCGTCTTGTCTTGTCTCTTCTTATTTCCCTTCTTTCACAAATTTTGGAAAGTATTCAATTAGATGTTCTATAACAGATAAAATTGTTGACTTAGGTGTATAAGTTTAGGGATGACAAAGAATGAAGTTTATATTGGATTTTCCTTAATATACTAATGATGTACATTCAAACAGGCAGCAAGATCGATTCGATGTGAACATAATACTTCTTATCCAAACCGTCATCGGGGAGGGTGGTAGCTTGCAGGTTGTTTGAGCATATGCATACATGTTCTTAACCAGGCAGTTTGCCATGCTAAATTTGGCATAGTTGTCGAATTACTAGAAGAAATTCAGAATGATGTTCAACAACTGAGCTTTTTGGACCATACATGAAATATCGAGTGGAATTGTGGCAGCTATTTTTAATTTTATGACTTTTGTTATTTAACTTGTTTTATTCCTTCACCCAAACTTTTCCATGTACAAGATAAATATAAACCAATTATACATGCAGTAGTCAATATAAATATATAAACTGATTATACATTCGAAGTTTGTCAACATACATAAGTGAAAGACGGTGACTTTTTCTTAAATAGAAAAACATTACCAACGAATATAAAAAAAAATATTATCAACAATTACCCAAGAAAATTAAATTACTAGTGTGTACATGTTTTTAACAGGGGTTAAAATCGCGGTTAAAGCCTAATTAAACCGCCGCTAAAAACCAATTTTTCTGATAATGATATATAATAGATTTTGGAGATGCAAAAGAGAAACGTTGAAGAAAAAAAAAAAGAAATGAGGAAAAAAAGAAAAAAGCAAAACAGTAAAAAAAGATGCAAAAGGGAAATGTTGGAGGAAAAAGAAAAAAAAAAGAAATGAGGAAAAAGGAAAAAAATAGCAAAAGAAAAAAAGCAAAACAGTGAAAAAAAATACAAAAGGGAAATCAGCAAAAAAGAAAAAACAGAAAGAAAATAGAAAAATATTATGTATTTTGGTCCATCATAATTAAAAATTCTTATTTTTAGTCCATAGTATTAAGTCTTTTTATCAAATTTTTTTAAGCAATCAAAATGAAAAAAATGAAATTCCTTAAATCAAAATAAATAAATAAATTCTAGGAATTATGAGGCGGTGCTTGGTGTAATACTAGTCGTTGTGTGGTGTGTCTGGTATCTTATTCTTCTTCAACAACACCCAAATCCCTTCTTTCTCTCTAATTCCTTCATCAACAAAATCTTTTGTTGAGAGAAGTCCCACGTTGCTTAAGATAAGAGTTATGATAGCCTTTATAAAGCCCTAGACAACCCTCTCCTTATGAGTTAGCTTTTGAGGAGAATTAGGCCTATGTCATTTCTAACGTCCTTAAACAAATTAACGAAAGATGAATCTTCTTTGCGTAATCTATTCTTCTCTGCTTTGTTTTGTGCGTGTGAAAGAAAACGATGGAGAAAGAGTGTGAGAGTGTAATCGAAGCTGAAATCAAGGATTAAGGAAACCCTACCCACCATGTCTTTCTCCCTTATGTTAGATATTGTAGTATTTCAAAAAGTTAAAGTTCTACATTGTTTAGTTTACACTTTCTAAAAGAGTTTATATATCAAAGAGAATCTAATAGTAGTAAGCTTGAATAGAAAGTGGGCTGATCTCGTGTGCATGGGATTGGGCTCAATTCAGTTCAAAATCTCCAATTCCCCCCCCCTTCGCGCGCAAATAATACGGGTCGTGAGTTATTTTTATTTGGACTGATTTCTCATACAAATACACTAGTCAGTTTTTCTGCTGCCTGTTGTGCATTTCAAATACTTACTTTTATGTTTCCTTTTCTTATTACGTAGTTTTCTGCTAATGGTCATGGTATATGTATGTTTTTATAGTTACATAAATCTTTAATTTCCGTGGAAGATTAAATACGAAAACACTAACAATTGCTCAAATCCTATGTCTACTTATTTTCGTGTAAAATAAAATTTCTAGAATGATCTAAGAAATTTCACAACTGGCTGTGCACATGTAGGTTTGTTTTTATAGTAATAATAAAATAATGATAATAATTTATAATAGATAATTCTCTAAGGTACCATCATACATTTTAGGTATAAGTTTATCAATGTATTTCCACTACAAGAATGTAGGGATATAGCGAGGGACATTACCGTCGTTAACTGGCCAAAATCCGTCGCTATTTTTTCATTGCTATCTATTGCGAAGGCTTTTACTGTCGCTAATTTAGCAACGGCCTTTACTGTCGCTAAATTAGCGACGGTAAAAGCCGTCGCTAATATTTAGCGATTTAGCGATGGAAAAGACCGTAGCTAATAAACGTGGGTGTTTTTTTTTTCGTGCCAACTTTGCGACTGTTTATGCCGTCGCTAATCATTTGTATCGCCAAATTTGCGACGGCATAAACCGTCGATAATGTTTTTTTAACAATCTTTTTTTGTTAATTAGCCAAATTCAATATTTTAAACAAAACCTGACATAATAAAACGTGAGAAATAATAATAGAAAAACTAACATTTAGAACATCAATACAAAAATTCAGAATCCTAATACAAATATCAAATTTCTAAGTTAAAGTAGAAAATAAACACTCTAAACACATAATGTAAAAAAGGTCACTCCAACAAATAAAAGCGATACTCCACAATAAATATAATCCGAACACACAAATCCCTACTAAGAACGACGACGAGTAAACCGCATAGGTGTACCGTCTGCCTCGTCTTCTTCATCATTCTCAACATAATCTGGATGTGGAAGCTGATGTCTAGATGATCCCGTGTCCGCATGTCGGTGATGAGCCTCCATGGCACTAAGGCGCTGCATCATCTCACTCATATTTCGCTGCATATCTAATTGGAATTGTTCTTGAGCTTGAGGCACTCGCTGCAACTCTTCCTGATGGGCTTTTTCCCTCTCCTCCGCTTTGCGCTGCAAATCATCAATGACACGCTGCAAGTCGCAATCTGAAGATGTGGGTCTGCCACGAGTTGACGACTGAATGACGTAGTATGTAGTCGCTGCCCCATGCGAAAAATGAGAAGACATATCTGCAGCGCCGTAAAGATGGCCCCAGTTCTTCCCTCCCACCGTAGTGTACCAAGCAGCCTGTTGTGATTCTTCAAGTGTAATCGTCTCAAGCTGAGATGCTGCCTTCTTTTTCTCCAGAATGGTATTAAATTGCGCCTAAAACAATATTATATATTTTCTAGTAATATTTTTTTATAACTTTAACTCAATTGCAAAAATTAAACTTTAAATCCACTTACATAGGTATCCTCAGAGCATTTGTCAACCCAGGCTCCATCAGCTTTCTGATGCGTGGCAAGAAAGAGATCGTCGACAGGCACAAGTTTCCCATATTTGTCACACTATACGTACAATAATCAAACATATTATTATTAAGGATAACTTCATTAATTACATATAATTAAACAAACATATAATAAAAAGGGTAATACAAACCGCTTGTATTGCTACTCAGAGTGTGAAAAACGATCGGAAATGTGTAATACTCCACCCTTTTCAGATGCCCGATTCTTCTTAGCCTGCTTTTGAATCTCCTTATATTGTGGTGTATCCCAAATTTTTAGGAGCTTGTCCCATGCAGACGGTCCACACCAAAGTGGAGGGGTACCTTTCTTCATGTATTTATCCCTCGCCTTGTTCATCATATCTCTAAGACGCTCTGAACCTTTCTTCTCAAAATGAGATCGCATTTTTCCAGTGTCACGAGGAACCCAACTACACTTATCCTGCAATTAACATATCAACAAAGTGTAGTTAATAAAAAAATTCATATGTGGTTAACATAAAAATATGTACAACAAGAAAGTTTACCCCAAATTCCTTCCACCACTGGTCTCGTACGTCTTGAGGAATTGCTTTCCATATAGGTCATGGGTCTCTAAACTGAGACTTGATAGATCCACAATCACATCTACGCCAGCCTGAGCTGATACCACCTACAATTGTAATATAACAAACAAATATATATGTCATAAAGGATTACATTATAATAGTTAACATCAAAATAACAAAAAGAAAATATTTATTTTTAACTTACCCTTTACCCGTATCCCTTAGCCAAAACTTTCCGTCACTGTCTGTCGGCCACTGATCTCGAGGGAGTGCGTGCATAAACTGTGCCAAAATGCCACGAGGTTCAGGACGGGCTTGCTCCTCCTGCTCTACTATATCCTCCTCCTGCATAAGGATCTACCTCATCATCGGTAGCGTAGTCCTCTCGATGTCCGCTATATGAAGGCTGTGACTGATCAAACCTATGACTCGGGTGCTCATCGTGATTGTGAAATTGTGTTAATCTAGACGTCAGAATCATCGTGATCTCTGGCTGTGTGTGACTCGGGGACGGTGGACGCGATGTAGTATCGGTGGGACGTGATGCTGGTGGGTGCTGTGATGGTCGACATAGTCGTCGTACACTCGAAGGCTGCTGCAATATCGATCCGACGGTTTGGTGGCGCTGGCGATCAACCTCCATCTGTATGGCACCACCACGTAACATCCTTCCCCTTCCTTTAGCCCTAGCAGGCTCATCAACAACATGTGTCTTCCCGCGAGACTGTGAAGACATCTGTTTGACAAGAAATATGAGATTTATAATAAAAAACATAAAACATATATATCAACTAAATAATCTATTATCATCATGATCTAAAAGAAATATAAATATATAATGTAATAATTGTCCTAACCTAATCATCATCATTATCATCATTGATAATGTTCTCATTTTCGTCCCCAACATAATGTTCATCGTCATCATCATTTGCATCATGTTCAAGTTCTTCAAACACGACATAAGGCACACCAACAGGTTCAGGTATTGGATCAACTTCGCGTTCCCATCCTTCAATAGTTTGATCAGCCAATCCAGCTACCATTTCAATCTCCATTATTGGAACCACAGATTCATCGGTCTGATAAGGTGATTCATCTATTTGTGTTTCTTCAATAATGTCATCTACCTCAACATGGCCTCTCGGCTTTGTGGCAATTACAACACACCAATCACGCAAGTCTTTACACATATCTGGATAATCTACATAGTAAACTTGTATTGCTTTTTGTGCAACAATAAATGGATCATAATGCCGATATCGTTTACGCTTATTAACTTGTATTATCTTATACTGTGGATGAATCCTTGTGCCCCTATTTGTTGGATCATACCATTGACAATATAAAAGAGGAATCTTTGGCAATCCATGATATTCCAACTCATATATGTGTTCGATGAAACCATAAAAATCATCTTCACCGCCTTGAGTAACACCTTTTACACATACACCACAATTGGTCATTTTTTTACCTTGACTCCAAGCTTTTGTGTAAAACTTATATCCATTAATGAACCACATGTTCCATGAGGAAACTTTCAAATTAGGACCCAGGCCAATGACCGTAACTCATTGTTAGTAACCCCGTTTCGATCATCGTAAACCTGTACAATACAAGTTAATGTTTACATGTAAAGTTTTATATGACTTGTAAGGGTTTGTAAACACTTACATAGGACTTAAACCAATTAGGAAATTCCGCATGTATACGACTTTCACCATTTTCATGTACACTTAAAAACATGCTGCAAAAAGCAAAACGGATTTAATATATATGAATTTGTTCAACATATGTTTACTCATCGATGATGTGAAAGAAACACTTACTCCAAGTACGGCTTCACTTCAAGGCAATTTATGAGTACATGCACACGAGCAGAATTATATTCTTCGTCGTTCATATAATGTTGTTTACACGTGCCACTAGGACGATCGACATTGTTACAAACTGACAATGAACTACTCGGCACACTTTCATTTCCTGGGTCATTCCTTAGACCCGAACTTACGACTAAAGTGAAAGACTTAAAGTAGTGAGAACAGAAATATGTAATCTCACGACCAACATATTCGGTGCTGATAGATCCCACGACCCTTGCTTTTTGGGTCACCGGAAAGTTTTCAACAATTAACTAATTTGATAAAAAAAAATGTACATATATTACTTATTTAAATAAGTTGATTTATACCTTTCAAACGGATACATCCATCGATACTGAACCGGGCCACCCAATCGTGCTTCTCTAGGTAAGTGGACCGGGAGATGTTCCATTGAATCAAAGAACTCAGGTGAAAAAATTCTTTCTAATTTGCATAGAATAACGGGAATGTTCTGTTCTATTTTTTCCAGGTCACCCACTTTAAGTGAATTACAACAAATATCTTTGAAAAATTAACTGATCTCTGTCAACGGTTTCCACACCTCATCGGGTAGGGAACGAAATGCAATCGGGAGTAAACTCTGCATGAAAATATGACAATCATGACTTTTCATCCCTTGCATGGCCCCTCTATTTACATCAGCACACCGATTTAGATTTGATGCATAACCATCTAGCATTTTCAACTCCTTTATCCATCTACAAACTGATTTTGCATCGGCCGATGTCAATGTATACTTTGCCTTTGGCATCCCCATCTTCCCATTAGATAATAGAACCAATTCTAAGTCCCTACGTTTACACTCTTTCTCTAAATCCATTCTTGCATTCTCGTTATCTTTTGTTTTTTCTTTAACATTCATAACAGTATTAAAGATATTGTCAAAGAAATTCTTTTCAACATGCATCACATCTAGATTGTGCCTCAACAAATTGTCTTTCCAATACGGAAGATCCCAGAAAATACTTCTTTTAGTCCAATTATGAAGAGACCTAAATCCTGCCAACCTAGTTGGGATCGAATCGGTTACCTTTGGAAAATCCTTTACGAACTGCCATACAAGTTCTCCATCCAAAATGAATGGCGGATCTGACTTCTCAACTTTGTCCCTTCTAAAAGTCTTTTTGCTTCTTCTAAAAGAATGATTAGCGGGCAAGAATCAGCGATGACAATCAAACCAAGAATGTTTTTTACCAAATTTCAACCAAAAAGCATTTGTATCATTCATGCAATAAGGACAGGCTAACCTATCATGTGTGCTCCATCCAGATAACATCCTATAAGCTGGAAAATCATTGATAGTCCATATTAAACAAGCTCTCATTATGAAATTCTGTTTGGTGGATATATCATATGTCAGTACACCATGGCTCCACAATTTTTGAAGTTCATCAATCAACGGTTGCAAATAGACATCAATTTTTACAGGGGAGTTCTTTGGACCAGGAATGACACAATTTAAGAACATGTAAGGTTTTGTCATGCACAATTCAGGAGGAAGATTGTAGGGGACAATAATTACAGGCCAACATGAATACGGATGTGCAGATGCTTGTATATAGGGTGTAAAACCATCAGCACATAGACCAAGTCTCACATTTCTCGGCTCATTAGAAAATTCAGGATAACATCCATGGAAGTGCTTCTATGCTTCGCCATCAGATGGATGATGAAGAACACCATCGACACCTTTATTCTCACGATGTCATCTCATTTGACTCGCAGTTTTTGTTGACGCATATAACCTTTGCAACCTAGTAGTTATAGGAAAATAAAACATTCTCTTCACTGGAACATTTTTAAACCTACCAAATCCGTTCCTTTTAGGTTCAAACCTCAACTTATAGAATAACATGCATCCATCCTGACAACAATCAATCGTCTCAACCTTCAAACCCAATTTAGATGCCAACTTGGTTGCTTCATAACAATTCTTAGGTACATGCTCTTTTGACGGAGCTACATCAGCAAGCATTTATGCAAAATAATCTATACACTTCTGAGGAACCTTCCAATTAGACCTAGCAGCCAATAGTCTAACTGCAATAGATAAGGTAGATTCGGAACACCCTTCGTAAATTGGTTGGTTAGCTGCCATCAACATATCATAAAACTTTTGACATTCAGGGTTTGGCGGCTCAACTTCATTTACTGTTTCACCATAACTATGATATGTGTCACCAACAAATGGCTCAAATGCATCAATTACCATATTATGCATCATTTCAAACTGATTACCATCGTCATCATCACATTCTAAATTGCTTGACTAACCTGCTAAGTTTGATTCTACTACCCTTTCTTCACCGTGTTCTGTCCAAATCCAATAATTAAGCTTAAAACCGTATTTGTACAAGTGAGTATTCACATAAGCCTCATCAAATAGTTTCATGCTTCTACACTTCACACACGGACACCTAATTGCTTCCTCTGATAAATAGTAACGAGAATTCTTAGCTGTCTCAACAAATTCATTTACTCCACGAATAAATTTATGTCTCAATTGAGTCTTGCTTGGATTAAATCTTTCGTACATCCAAGTACGATCCATGTTCTCTAATAAGCACATGGCATACAAAAATTTAGAAAAATTTCGACAGAGTAACCCCTAATATATGGACATTTCCCAAAATTCAAAAATCATAAATTCAAAATTCAAAAAATCCAACATTCCATAATCCAAAACTTAATAAAACCAGCAGCCAGGTCCCTAACCTAGGGTTCAAATCCTATATTACTTATAAGTTCAACATTAATTACAAGTTAGGCTACTCAGCTACTTACCTCAAACTCAAAAACCAAAAACCGTAAGCTCCAAGCAATATCCAACTGCACTACACAATCTCCAAACAAAAAAGGGAACACAAACTGCAACAACACTTTTAAATCAATTTCTACTCTACTCCAAGTGCATATATATCACATTAGAATTTTAAATTAAAAGTTAAATTTCTAACTACTACTCTATACTCTACATTATTTACAATTTCACATACAAATTTCAACATAATTGCAATTGCTCATAAATTATAAAATTTACATAAATTCAACATAATTTCACATAATGGCAAAAATTCACAAATATCCAACTTACATTCACATAAATTGACGTAAAGGCAAAAATTCACATAAATTCAACAAAAATTCTATATTTACTTTCACACTTCTATAAATCCACATAAAGGTAAAAATTCACATAAATTTTAAAATTCATATAAATTCTAAAATTCACATAATTTCTATATTTACTTTAACAATTCCATAAATTCACATAATTTAACCTTTATGGCAAAAATTCATATAAATTCCACAAAAATTCTAAAATCACTTAAATTCAACAAAAATTCATATAAATTCTAAAATTCACATAAATTCAACAAAAATTCCTATAAATTCCAAAATTAACAAATTAAAATTAAAAAAATAAAAATCACTCACCTAGGTGGAGAAAGGGAGGATTTGTGGTGGAGAGAGGGAGAGACCTTGGTGGAGAGTGGTGGAGGGATAAGATGGCGTGGTGGTTGGTGGTGGAAAGAGAGAGTGCGTGGTGGTTGGTGGTGGAGAGAGAGAGTGCGTGGAGGAGAGAGAGGCAAGGGGAGAGGAGTGAGATTGGAAGGAGGAAAGGAAAATAAAGCTTGGATATGGAGGATTTGGGTATGGAGATGAAGAAATAAGGTTGGAGATAGTAAGATTAGAGAAGAAATGGGGTTGAGTGACTGTGAGGTTGTGTTTTGTGTGGAGAGAAGAGGTTTTGGAGATAAGAAATAGAGGTAGGGGTAAGGAATGGCGGTCATTTAATGACTCATTCTGCCCAAAAAGCGACGGTATTATATACCGTCGCTACCATTAAAAAAAACTAAAAAAATAAGTGGACCGTCATTAACGACGGCCTTGACCGTCGCAAAATAGCGACGGCAAAGACCGTCGCAAACATCAAATTTTTTTTAAAAAAATGGTTTAGGAAAAAAAATGTTGAGTCTCCTTTAGCAACGGCCTTGACCGTCGCAAAATAGCGACGGCAAGGACCGTCGCAAACATCAAATTTTTTTAAAAAAAATGGTTTAGGAAAAAAAAACGTTGAGTCTCCTTTAGCGACGGCCTTGACCGTCGCAAATTAGCGACGGCAAGGACCGTCGCAAACATCAAATTTTTTTAAAAAAAATGGTTTCAGAAAAAAAAAGTACAGTCTCCTCTAGCGACGGCCTTGACCGTCGCAAATTAGCGACGGCCTTGACCGTCGCAAATTAGCGACGGCAAGGACCGTCGCAAACTACTAAAAATATTAAAAAATTAATAAAAACGTTTGTTCCGTCACTAACAACTAAATTACCGTCGTTAATTAGCAAAGGTTTCGAGCAGTCGCTAAATTTGCGAGGCTATTTCAACACATTTTTGTAGTGTTCCATCAAATATGGCAATAGTAATCATTCTTTAGGGCTGCATTTAGCTCATTATTTACTCTTGTATGTATGAAAGTAGGATATAAATCTAAACTGCAATGAAAAAAATTGAGGGAAGTCTCACTGCTTTGAATTTCACAACAAATTTCAATTGAAATCAATATGAATGATATCATTTTGTTTTTGGAGTTAGGATTGAAGAAATAGTGGATGATGAAACTAGGAAATTAAAGAAAAAGAAACAAGTAGCTACGTTGAAAGAGAATGACAACAAAAGTTCTCAGCTTCCAATTGTCGTTAGGGGTGAGAGTGAGACAGACGTTGTTCTAGAAAGTGAAGATGAAGATGGTTTTCCAATTTCTCCCGCAGAGAACGCCAAATTTGACTCTCAGAAGGCTGAAGTAGAAATGAAGCAAAAATAGGCATGCAATAATTTAAGTAATTTAAAAAATGTATTTTGATTTTAATTCGAAAAACATAATATCTTTAAGTATATAGTACATGACGATTCCTAAAAAATTGCTGCAACTTTAAAAATATAAAAAAAAAATTGTAAATTGAGCTAGAAATGTCAAAGTGTCATAAAATATTATTTTCAAAAAACATCAAATAATTTAAGTAATTTAAAAAATAATTTTTAATTTTTAATTCAAAAAACACTATTCTTCAAAAACATGATCTCTAGAATAATTATTTCACTTTTAAAAATATAAAAAATAATATAAATAAAGATAAAAATTTTAAAGTAAATAATACTCTATAAGTAATTTAAAAAAACTAGTTAATATTTTTAAATCGAAAAATACTCTATACATCAAGTGTATAGTACACAATCTTTAGAAAAATTATTGCAATTTCAAAAATATATAAATTATGTAAATTGAGCTAGAAGCTTCAAAGTGTCATAATATATTGTTTTAAAAAAATAAAAAATAATTTAAGTAATTTAAAAAAAAAATATTTTGATTTTAAATCGAAAAGCACTATATTCTTCAAGTGTATATTAATATTACATGATCACTAGAAATATTTTTGTAATTTAAAAAATATCAAAAAATTATGTAAATTGAGATAGAAACGTCAAAGTGACATAATAACTTGTTTTAAAAAACATCAAATAATTGTAATTTAAAAATTATAAAAAAATTATGTAAATTGAGATAGAAATTTCATAGTGTCATAATAAATTTTTATATAAAACATCAAATAATATTAGAAATTTAAACAACACGTTTTGCTTTTAAAATTGAAAAACACCTTATTATATTCTTTAAGTGTATAAAACATGATCTTTAAAAAAATTGTCACAATTTAAAAAATATTAAAGTGATGTAAATTGAGCTAGAAGCTTCAAAGTGTCATAATATATTTTTAAAAAAACATCAAATAATTTAAGTAATTTAAAAAAATTTAAATCGAAAAATACTCAATTCTTCAGGAGTAAAACATAATGTAAATCGAAAAACACGATCTTTTAAAAACTTGTTGCAATTTTAATAATGTAAAACATTATGTAAATTGAAAAAGAAACTTCAAAGTGTTATAATACATTGTTTTCAAAAACATCAAAAACAAAGTATAATTTAAGTAGTTTAAAGAATGTGTTTAAATTTTTAAATCGAAAAACACTCTATTCTTCAGGTGTATATTACATAATCTCTAGAAAGATTGTTGCAATTTTAAAATATTAAAAAAATTATGTAAAGTGGGATAAAAAGTTCAAAGTGTCATAATATATTGTTTTAAAAAAAAACATCAAATAATATTAGTAATTTAAACAACAAATTTGTATTTTTAAATTGAAAAACACCATATTCTTTATAAAACACGATCTCTAGAAAAATTGTTACAATTTAAAAAATATAAAAAAATTATGTAAATTGAGTTACAAACTTTAAAATGTCATAATATATTGTTTTAGAAAAACTTTAAATAATTTAAATAATTTAAAAAACATGTTTTGATTTTCAACTCGAAAAACAACTAATTCTTCAAGTGTATGTACATGATCTCTAGAAAAATTATTCTGATTTTTAGAATGTAAAAAAAATTATGTAAATTGAGCTAAAAACTTCAAAGTACCATAATATATTGTTTTCAAAAACATCAAAAAAAATTAATGTAATTTAAAAAGGCGCGTTTTATTTTTAAATCGAAAAATATCATATTCTTCAAGTGTATTGTACATGTTTGTAGTTGCAATTTTGAAATTAAAAATATAAAAAATTATGTAAATTGAGGTAGAAACTTTAAATTGTCATAAAACATTGTTTTCAAAAACCATTAAATATTTTAAGTAATTTAAAAAAAAAATTGTTTTAATTTTTAAATAGAAAATCACCCTATTCTAATAGTGTATAGCGCACGATCTCTAAAATAATTCTTCCAGTTTTAAAAATAACAATAAATGTAATTTGTGAAATTAGATTTGAAAATCTAACTGGAACCAGATTTAAAATATAATATGGTTTTATTAATTACATTTATGATTTACAAATACAATTTGTGTTTTACTCCCTTCGTTCCTTTATAAGTGTCGTTTTTTGCTATTTTACACATATAAATAAGAGATTTAAATTTATTTATTTTTATTAAATTGTTGGTTTTTTACTAGGATAACTCTTTAACTCACTTTGATATTCTCATTCATCTTTATAAAAAATATGCCAACAATTAATTAAATTTTAGGTAAACTATGAGGGTATAATTGACAAAGGAATATATAATATATCATTAAAACTTGAAAATAACAAATAAATAGAAAAAATATATATTTTAAACACGGCACTTAAAAAGAAATGAAATGAGTAATAATTTTTTACAACACAAATTTTTAATAATTACCACAATTTTTTTAATAACATTGTATCATTTCAACCGGATTTTTAAATCTGGTTCCAATTGAATTTTCAAATCTAGTTTACTTTTATATTTGGTGCACGATTTTTTTTTTAGAAATTTCGCTCAAATTTATTAATCCGGAGATAAATTTTAGAAAAAAAAATGTGTGCTACCTGTATTTTAGGTACACCAGGTGTTGCTGCACACTATATACACCCATTTAAAAGTGAATAATTATATGCTTAAATCAGTATATAATTACTTCCTTCCTTAAAAAAAATCAATATATAATTTAATTAATTATTATTTAATTATTTAATTATATATTTATTTAATTAAATTATATACTGATTTAACAACCTGTTTTTTTTTATATTTAGCCATAAAATTTAATCTGCATAGTGTATAACAAGTGATTTACACAAAAATAGGGTACACCCACTTAGCTGCTGTATTGGTTTAACAATTAACATGCACCTGATGAAAAGGTGTAAATTGTTGCACGGTGGTAGTGTCATAGGAGGTGTAGGATGCAATACTCTCTCTAGACTGATTTATAAAATGGAAAAAAAAATATTAAATTGATTGTTTTAAAGTATAAATAAATTTTAATTACTTTTACTTTATTTAATGAAGTTATTTCTTAAGTGTCATTATTTGATTAATTGTTTGAGTTTTTAAATAGAGAAAGAATAAATATGATAGATTAATTTGTTATATAGAATTAATTTTTTTTAGAGATTGTTTTTACTTATAAATCAATCCAGAAGAGTATAACAAAAAAAATTTAAGCATATTTGATGTGCATTTTTATTTTGTAATAATTACATACATTTATTCTCTGTTCTTTTTTAAATGAAACTGCAAACCCCAAAGAGATAAGTGAAATAAAATTTAAATCTCAAGAATAAATATAAACATCTTAAAGAAAATAAGTGTAGCCGATGAGAGTTAGCTTAAATGGTGTGTGCTTAAGTCTAGCAACTACAAAGTCTTGAATTCTAATCTCATCTCATTGATAGACGATCTGTAAATACCATTTCAAATAACGAGAAGGTAAACCTAAGCTGCAAAACCATAAAGCCACAAACACTAACAACAAAATCAAACCAAAGGAACTGCAAAACCTGTTACTAGCTGCACTAAGACACCAACAAAGATCAGCACACCAACAAAAACAGACAGGCCAGTTACACCAACAAAATTGCAAAAAAACCCCTTTAAGTAATTACATGTTATGAAGATCATTGCGAGGCGTGTACATAATATAACACTACAAGAAATTCGGCCATTAGCGTGGGCTCAGAGCGTCCATAGAGTAGTACACTACACTCAGGGTTGGATCAGACCCAAGTTCCCTTGAGAAAGGAGTTAGAAGCTGCAGCCACGGTGTCTCCAAATGTGTTGAGGAGATTAGAGCAGGAAGCATCTTGTTCCTCTTCACCGGTTCGAAGCTCCAAACCCAACTCGTCTTCAATGCGATCCGAAGACGATATGAGTAAGAACTCACATCCTTCATAGTTAAGATAGTCTGGTGGATCTGCAGGGGCGAACTTGGCATGCCCCAGTTGCCCTTGCAGATGCGCAGGGAACGTAGCCCTGCGCTTCTTATTTTTACCTAGGTCATTATCCTGATCACTTGCTCTTTCCGGATTCTTTATTTGAATTATGAACGAACCCTTGCGTTCAATGTTGAACGACTCCTGTGGTTCGTTCTTCTCATCTTTGCCGGGAAATTCGAGCTTGTAGATCAAATGGGTGTGAGTGGTCTTCCTTCTCTCCACTCCGCCCTTATTATCCGGCTTGTGCCGTAAAATGCGGTATATGCCTTCGCCCGCCGCTCTAGCAGCACCAGTGTGTCTCTTTCCTCTAGTTGAAGTTTCATACTCCCCTGCATACCAAAACGAGGTACACCATTCAGTATATAATATTAAATAATTAATGGAAATATATTTTTTTAATTCAAAATATTATCAATTAACAGTTGGATGACCTCCTCTAAGAGAATTCTTGACATGCTCCACATTTGTGGTTACCATCTGAACAAAACCCCAATAAGGTCTGGTTTTCTGGGTTGGATTAGGCAAGCTTTTCCTTCCCATTACAATAAAACGGAACAATGATTGCTCTTCAATGTTGTGAGAGTCCCCAGCATCAGCAGATTGTGGATGGAGGATAATATAGAGACGCTGAACATCATCAACACTATGAACTTCTTCCTTGTTAACTTTAGGCCTGTAAAAGAAATATATCTCCCCTCTTTCCTGCATTAATTACATATCTATGATTGATTCCATCTCAACTGAATAGTTAAAACTGTCCAATGGAACAACAGTATTCAATTATGAAGAACCTGAATTTCAACTTGAGATTCTGGTCGGGTCTTCACCTCTTGGCCTTGTCCCATTGAGAAACAACATCACCATTCACCAAAGGGTTTCTTCTTCTTTTAGTTACTTCGGCATTTTTCATTACATTTACTGATATACAACATGTTATAAGGTAAGTTTTAGAAGGATAAAGATGAGCACATCACCGAAACGAGAAACTTCGTCTTTATGCGTATGCAGACACGTCACAAAGCCTTTTGTAGGAACACACACATATATGATATGACACGTTTCAGGGTATACATATATTGTAGAAACTCTAAAGGCAACTCTATTTTTTTTATAAACTAGTTACAAATCCGTGCATCGATTGTTTTTCTTCGTACTTAAAAGAGATATAAAACTGTGTAATAGTTACTAATTAAGTCCTCATAATTCTTACTAATTAAGTCTTTTTAAGTCCTTCATTAGTAATAATTTTTATTTTAGGATGATTTTCTTAACCTGGACAAGTTAAGAGACTAAAAGTAAAACAACTTTACAAAAGGGAGTACTTAATTGCAACTTTGCAAGCAGTATATCCAAGTTGGGCGGAACAGAGCAAGAGAGAGCTGAATTGAGATTTTGATGCAAACTAAAAAAACATGACCCAAAAATACAGGTTGTGGAAGAAATTGAGAATATTGTAAACAAAAAAACTGATTCAAAAAATTGAAATCTGAAAAAACAAACTTTTAAAGACCTTCATTGAAAAAAAGCTTCAATCTTCACTTACTTGATGCATATTTAAGTAATCTTCACATACTTGATGCATATATACAGACTAAAAAAGTATCATGAAGGACTTAAAGTAAATTCATACACAAGAAGAATCATAGTCTGAATCATTAAAAGTAACATTCGATTTTGAAATTCATAGACACCTTGAGGTCGAAGGAGAAGCTCTGTTTCTAACCCTTACCAGGGTTTGGTTAGATTTTTTTCTGATTCCCAAAAGCATCCTTAACCATGGTTAATTTCTACTGGAAGAGATTAGGCAAAATGGGGTGAGGTGCATTTTTTTCTCCAATTTGGGGTTGAATGCTATTTTGATGTACCTGAAGGGGTTTATTGCATTTTACTCAAAATTATTCATAAAGACAACAAACGAGACCATGTGTGTTGGTTCGGAAAAACTTGATCCGAATAAAAATTAATCATGGCACCAGAATTTCTTGCTCAGTTATGAGTAATAATTTGTATACTCTAAAATCTAAAACCCAAATTGAAATCCTCGAAATGCATTGAAGAAGCTAAACATTGTCTTGATAATAAAAAGCAAACTATATCATTGCACTTTTATATTCATTCGTGTATAGCTATTGAACTTCCTGAATTGATCCAAAATTTCCTACAAAACTTTAGCTCTAATATAAAAGAGTGCCAAGACAAACTTCAGACAAACAATGATAAATGTGTATAAGGTGGTGCCATGCCAATCCCTCAGCTGAACAATGAGGCTCAAAGAAGAAATCAAGATTTTACAAGTATAAATCAGCGATCAACATCAACTAATTCGACATCAAATACAAGCCACGAGTTCGGTGGTATGCTCCCGACGCGTTTATCAGCATATCTGCATCACGTAAAACGAATTACTTAGCGCATAAGTAAAACGAGACTATTTTCGGCAACAAAACACAAGTTAACCTATCTAGAATTGTTCACAAGGACATGATTTTGATCGATAGTGAAATTCTTTTTGTAACAACAATATTCAGAGCTTTGAATTCATACCCCATAGATGGTGGAATTGTGATTCTTCTTTTGTCCCCGATCCTCATCCCTGAACAAAAAAGGAAAAACTAAAGTAAGATTTGAGAATAACGTTAGACCTTCATAAAACAATGTTGCTATATATTACCATTGACCCCAACTTCCCACCCCTTGATGACTTGTCCAACACCTGCAAACACAAGAAAATACGTAAATGCATATATAGAAAAAGGAAATCACTGCAAATTTCACACAGACAAGATTGATACCTAGGCGAAATTTAAAGGGTGCTCTTCCCACATTCGAGTCAAATATTTTCCCATCCTTTTTCAGCTTGCCAATATATTTAACACTGACCTGAAATCAAGCAATGTGCCCGTTAGAAGAAATTACATTTTCCCATCCTTTGGTAAACCGCCAATATAATCATAAAAAAGAAAAAAAACCAGAAGATATGAAGTGTAACCTTCTTTCCTGGAGCAGCTTTTTTGCCATCTGGTTTACCCATGAATACTTCCTCTATAACCAACCCATTTGAAAAGGTTCTAACTTGTGATGGCTTGGCTTCAGTTTGTTTCTTGCCTTTCTTGTCTGATGTGGACAAATTCTTACTATCAACGGTTGCAGCAATTTGATTTCCAGCAGCTACCTCTTCAGACTCTTTGTTCTTTTTCTTCTTTTTCTTCTTATTTTTCTTCTCATCAGGGACCCTTCACAAAATACCAAAAAAATCAAATAGCTAGCACCATAGGGTATAATGTGAAGGCTGAAGAGTGCAAACAAATAATGGAGGAGATCCATCCTCGTAAATTTCCAAGCTCTAATGTCTCAATAAAAGAAAAGAAACTATTGCTGAAAAATACTCGGTACAAAATTCACCAGAAAACCAAGCAAGGCTTGACAATTGGGCATTTCATAGAAATGAATTACAAGTGAGACGGAAAATTCAATTGCCAATGTCTTATTTCGATAAAATGTTTAATTCACTCGAACAGATGTTCTGAGGATTCAGTCCACAAAAGAGGAATGACATTTTTGCTTATGTATTCAATGGGTTTTGCTAACAAATGCATATTTATTGTGATTTCCAATAAGAGATTACTATCTGAGTTGCTTAATCATCGCCCTAAGGGCAATGGTTAGCAAAACCCATATTCAATATCCATAATAAAAAAAAATGAATTTGAAATACTTCATATTTAAGGGATCTTACTCAATATTGGATGGCTTTCCGTCATGCCCATCCTCTGCATGAGAAACATTGTTCACGTTGGTCGTAATTTTAACCTCCTCATTATGTTTTTCATCCGATGTAGTACCCCCATTCTCATTGATATTGCCAGATGCATGAGCACTTCCCCCTTTACCAGATTCTTTCAATTTGTTTTTCTTCTTCTTTTTCCTGACATCATTATCAGAAACATTCAGTGCAAAACAACAAAAATGGATAGCGGCAAAAGACTTGAATTATTATTTTCCTTAGATTGGGTCAAGGAAAATGCCATGTTACTAAACTGGTAAGTCCTACTCACCCATCTTGCAGCTGCTCTTCTTCATTGGTACTTTCAACTTTTCGTTTTAAGGTAGCAGAACGGTCAATATCTTTTGCCTTCTTACTGGCTTTCTTAGTTTTCTTGGGTGCCTGTTTTTCCTTCATTTCTACTTCAGCCTTCTGAGAGTCAAATTTGGCGTTCTCTGCAGGAGAAATTGGAAAACCATCTTCATCTTCACTTTCCAGAAGGTCTGTCTCACTCTCACCCCTAACGACAATTGGAAGCTGAGAACTTTTGTTGTCATTCTCTTTCAACGGAGCTACTTGTTTCTTTTTCTTTAATTGCCTAGTTTGATCATCTCCATTTTCTGGTTCATCATCATCCACTATTTCTTCAATCCTAACTGCAACAATTTTTTGAAACAAAATGATATCATTCATGTTGATTTCAATTGAAATTTGTTGTGAAATTCAAAGCAGTGAGACTTCCCTCAATTTTTTTCATTGCAGTTTAGATTTATATCCTACTTTCATACATACAAGAGTAAATAATGAGCTAAAGCAGCCCTGAAGAATGATTACTATTGCCATATTTGATGGAAATACACTGATAAACTTGTACCTCCATAATGAAACTGAGAAATGTATGATGGTACCTTAGAGAATTATTTATTATCAAATTATTATCATTATTTTATTATTACTATATATATTACTATAAAAACAAACATACATGAGCAAAGCCAGTTGTGAAATTTCTTAGATCATTCTAGAAATTTTATTTTACAAGAAAAAAAGTAGACATAGGATTTGAGTAATTTGTTAGTGTTTTCGTATTTAATCTTCCACGGAAATTAAAGATTTATGTAACTATAAAAACATACATATACCATGACCATCAGCAGAAAACTACATAATAAGAAAAGGAAACATAAAAGTAGAAAGTGTATATACTCATGCAACGGTTTCAAATAAAAAGATGACATTAACATTAATATAATTAATATAATATTAATATAATAAATAAATAAACTTACCTCCACTATTTGGGACTGGTGGAGATGGATACATGACATAATCACTATCACTATCATCAATAAAGTAGCCAGCATGTTCATCTTCACTATCATATTCATCATCTTCACTATCGTATTCAGATGAATCTTCTGACTCAGTTCCCACAACATCCTCTCCACATGAATCACTTTCATATTGTAGTAGGAAATCAGTACGATAATTATATAAGAAATGTCCATCAAGCATGTGACTAGAAAAGGGCAGTCCACCACACAAGGTTCCCGCAGGGTTAGATCTCGGGGAGACCCGTGACCTCGCACCAAGGCTTGTCCTCATCCTAATCACACTAGACAAAAAAAAAAATGGAAATGCAATGCAAATAAACCAACAATGGAAGTTCTTCAAAAGGATACTATTCATAGTCATCCCTAAGGTCATCCCCTTCGTCGGCCACAAAATAACCAGAAAGATGGATGCTGTGTGTACCGATCACTGAGAATGCCACTATGTCGTCATCGTCAAACTCAAGATTCAAAGGGCATGTCTCAATCTTATTTGGTAGCAATGAACACAAGAAAACGGGACTTTTGTGTCCAGCAGAGCACTGAAGAACACATTTCTGACTTTTCTCCGTCGATGAGCCATTGCCTAGAGTAGCCTGAGTTTTGGGTCAAGAAGAGAAACAGAAGGAAAATAGATATCAGTTACTGAATAATTTTATCTGACATAAAAGATAAAGACAGCCAATTCAACAGATTCCAAAACACCTCAAATGCCATTGCAAACAAATAAAAGAAGAACAAAGACAAAAAAAAAAAGCATATAAGAATCTGTGGAATTATCATCGAGTTTATGAATGAAGAAGAACCTGAGTCACGTGAAGCTTTCCTCGCACATTGTCTGCATGATAAGGATAGGGTTTTCCAGGTTTCACTTCAATTCCTAAAAGGCAAAATAAATAACAAGAACAAGACTTCAAAATATGAAATTATCAAAGAGAAATTCCAAGAACAAGAAAATAGAAGAGAAAAACGAAAAACAAACACACACAGAAATAGGTTCAGTAGCTGAGAAACACAAAGCAAAAAGAAAACGCAAATGGCAGTGATAACTGATATATGAGCTAGTATTAAAACTGAAGTACTTCAATGTTTCTCAAATCTCAGCTACAAAACACGGTTGTTGATAAGTTGAAAGTTGTAGGAGAATGAAGGGAAAGTAATGGAAGAAGGAAGAGGAAGATGACTAACCCCAGAATCCCATTGTTAGTGTCAACTGAAAGGCAATGGAATTTCAAATTCAGGGTTCCAAGTTTTGTATAAACCCTAAAAGGGACTGCCGTTTTGGTATAAAACCTGCCGTTCACATTGACGGGGACTAAACCTAGCCCAGCTAAACGACAGGTAGTCATTTTTTCCCTACTTGGCTCTTCTTTTCTTGGAACAATTTCAAGATTAATTTTTGTCGAGATCCAATTTAAATGGGCGCTTTTTCCTTAATTTAGAGTCCACTTGTTCAGTAGTCCAAAAAAAAAAAGAGTCCACTTGTTCTAACTTAAAATAAGTGATTTTGAAATTAGGTAGAAAAGTGATTAGTTTTTAATTAATTATGATGGAAATTAGAAGTTATTATATTTGGTTATAATAATAATAATTATTTTTTTATCTTTATTTTTTAAAAACTGATTATTTTTTGCTTTTAATTATTTGATTATTTTGACAAGCATAAACAAACATTTTTTTTAAGAGAGAGCTATATATATTAACCAACATCGAAAGATACATCAAAAATTCCATCCGAAAGAAAAAGCGTTAAAAGATATTGTGGAACAATGGATATCCACAAACCATCCCGATTAGCATATGCAAATTTTGCATTACGATCAGCACACTTATTCAACTCCTGACTAATAAAGTTAATATGAAAACCGTCTAAAGCACACCGAAAACGATAAAATCCTAGATTAGCTCTTCAAAGTACGACATTGGCTATGTTTGGTAAAATTAGCTTATAACTTATGACTTATAGCTTATGACTTGTGACTTATAATTGAATAGAGGTGTTTGGTAAAATTAGCTTATTAGTAGTTTATATTTGTTAAATGATTTAAAAGAACAAGTAATAATTACATATAATAAATTATTTGATAGAGTAAACATATAATAAATGACTAGAGGGTAAAATATGAAAGAATTATTAAATGCTACTTTTCATAAGCTATAAGCTACTTGAAGTAGCTTTTCATAATCTAGTTTATAAAAGCTATAAGATTGTTATCATCAAACACCTCCACTTGACAATAAGCTACAAACTATAAACTCCTAAATAAGCTATAAACTAGTGTTACCAAACATACTCATTGTCGTTGCCAAGTCTAGACAGCATTGAGACAATCCACGTATCAGGCCGCAGATAGAAAACCAAGATGAGCATAAACAAACACCTTACAAATTATAAGAAGTGTTTCTTTAATTAAAATTAATACTTATTTTACAAAATAAGCACCAACAAATGAACTCTTAGCAATTAAATAGTAGTAATTAAATAGATTCAAGTTTTTGGAAAGAAAATAGCTTTCCAATTTTTTAACCAAAAAACAAAGCTTTGTATTGAAAAATAATAATAATAATAATAATAATAATAATAATAATAATAATAATAATAATAATAAAGCTTCAAGCCAAAGTATCCTTGATCAGTTGATCTTGGGTTTTCTCATTTTAAAATGTTATTAGTGTAAATAACAAAAAAACAAAAAAAGTTATTAGTGTAATACATACTCCAATGATTATGAGATACTTAATTCGTTTTGAATTTTTTATAAAAAACATACATACACTTTGAAAAAAAAAGAAATTTGTAAACATATATACTTTATTCTATTTAATAATGATTTATATACACCTATTAAGGTGTACAACTCTTTTGCAACCCATTGAACATCAGTCAAATCAAACATTTCATTCTATTTTTTAATTTTTTAATATTAAAAATTAATAAATCAAAAAAATAAATGAATTATACACCATAACTTTTCATTCTATTTTTCAATTTTTTAATATTAAAAATTAATAAATCCAAGGAATAAATAAATTATACACCTTAATAGATGTACACAAATCATTTTTCTATTCTATTGTTTGAATTGGTAAACATAATGGAATGGAATACAATAGTTCATTTTTCCTTACGTGTTTCTCACCGATTTCAAGCATGTATTGAAGCCTAAATCCATCTTAATATACTTATCATATTATAATTTTATCCTGAAATAAGAGAGGACAAATAAACTTAAGGTATACCTGAAACACGAAATAAGAATAAAATAGAAATAAAAATACTATAATTCATTCCAGACACACTTACTAACAAATGGAACAAGAGACTTATTTCGCTCTACCCTAAATTATCAAAACAATAGAATGAAATATTTATTTCATACAGTTTCATGTACCTCCATTTTGGTTCATACCATGCTCCTGTTCATCATTACTAATCCAAATGAAGCAAGAATAATCGACCAAAAAAAGAAAACCACAATAGGAGAGCATGTTAAAAGAGCTCCACATTCTACTGAGAACTCAACCTCAATATATACTGGTTCATCGGTTGATACTTTTGTGTCTTTATTTTTATATATACACTAATAGACAGCACTTACATTAACATTATTGTATGAAGGAAGCGTCTAACCACACTTAAATTAACAAAGTAATTGTGTTCCTCCAAAAATAATATAAACTTTTGACTAAAACCGGTCTGCCAACTGAGGAAATTGTTGCAGAAGCCATGTCAAACTCCTGATCACTCCCTGCACATAAATGGATTTTTCATAAGGATCAAACTAAATATACTCATCCACACCGCTCCACATGTGGAGACAACACTTAAGTTTTTTCTTCAGGATCTGTATGCCGTACTCTTTTTTTCAGCTTTTGTCTAATGAATTTTGGGGTACATTTTCCACTGATATAGATGGGACATTTTTAATTCAATAATGCACAATACATATGAGCACGCTTGAAAGAGAAAGCAATTCTATTGGAGGGAAAAGTTATAGCTTCCATTGATAGTATTTCTAAATATGAGTAGAAGGGATCTCTACCATTGATATCATCCTGGAACAAAATGCATAATACTGCAAAAGAAACTATGACGAAAAGAAACGACTGACAAAAACTGTTCACATACATACTAATCTACCCATGATTTCCGTTGACTCTCAATTTTATTCTGTTCTTCAATTTTTCTAACATCCAAATACTAACACACATGTCAGATTCATCCAAATTCGTATTAATCATGGTTTATAATTCAGAAGAGCAAGGGACTAGTGTCATGATTTGAGGATAAAAATTCCAATACAAGAAGATTGTTTATTTTTTGAAGTCAACTGAAATGTCAAGAATTAGGCATCAGTATTTCATTTTGTTTCTTTGTTTTTTTTTTTTTTGGTCTTTTTTTTTCCCTCTCTATGATTCAATAATCTTTGTATGAATTGAAGGAAAAGTCACATACCAAAGTTGCATCCCCGGGCTTAATTGCAGGTTCAACACAGTCTCGCCCATATCTGTTTTAGAAGATTTAGAGACTAATCTGTAAGTTGCTATTGTAAGAAAGAAAATTACTGGTATCACCAACATCTAAACATGAATCCTCCCATAGAAAATATTGCAAGCTATTCGTACCGAGATATTAAGAGTTTACCCACAACAACACATTCATTCAGAGCACAATAAAATACCCTTTTAACTGGCAATGTATAAGTGTGTATTAAGTTTTACATGTAAAGTCACTTTTAGTGTTGAAATCGATTCACGTTTACCACATGCCAACATTTTAAATACGCATAAATACAACAATCAAAAGTCAAAACCATTATAACCACCTAGATTCAGGAAAAAAAACAGATTGAACAATGAAAGACAAGGTATCACTTACATTATTTGTCTCTTGCCATTGATCACCTCCAAACGGTAAAAACTGCACCCTTTGCTAAAGGGAAAAGGCTTTCCCTTCCATTCTGCAGCCATTTCCAAATGTTACTACACTTAATTGTTTTTAACATCTGAGTACAGTATAAAAAGTATTATGCGTCTAAATTGCATAGAAGCGTACAGATGATATAACTAAAGAACACTGGAATCTGTAACGCACCTAAATGCCACGTGACCCCAACCGATGATGAATCCTCGGTGGACAAATCATCAATAACAAACTGCAGGTCTGTGCTTGTAGAATTAGTGAATTTCTTGAAGAACTCCAGAATTTCCTGCAAAATACTAATGAAAGCTAAAAATAAATCCTTGAAACAGGACAATGATCAGCAGTTCAGCACATCACACAACTGACCATAACAAAATTATAGGAACAATTTACTCTAGACGATAAATGCTATCGTTGCACTCTATATCATTAAGGAGGCGTTTAGAAGAGTTTATAATACAAAACTAATAGAAATAACTTATGAGTTATGAAGTAACTTTCAGCTTATGAAGTAACTTATCACAATAAATCTGTCATTACTTTT